>JAGPOW010003685.1:1302882-1374277 GCA_030014935.1 Caiman crocodilus
CCCCCCCCCCCCCCCCCCCGGCCAGGGGTCATGCGTCTTTCATGCCCTGTAGAAAAATATGAATTTCTGGTGCCTTCTGTAAGGATTGAAATATCTTTCTGTTCCTTCCCACCCTCCCACCTTCTTTTAGTACAGTTATGCAGACAATTGGGGCAAAGAACATTGAATTTGAGTGTTTTTTGGTAATCAGCATTCGCCATTTTAAACTTGCGTCTTTTGATTCTAAAGTACTAACTTAAGTATCAAACTAATAAGTGAAGTATCCATGCTTTAAGTTAAAAAGAGTAAGGGCTTGTGTTTTTCAACTAAAAGCAAAGCAGTCATGAATGGTCAGAACATACTTTATCTAGATCTCTTCTTGGAAGCAAAACCCTTTGAAAGTTTTTTCTGTTTTTTGCAAGAATCTCCACTAGCTCTTGATTAGCACTAGGACCAAGGCAAGGAGAGAGAATTCCAATGTTAGACAATCTGCAAATGGTCAGTAGGAGAATTGTCAGCTGATGGATCCTAGAAGAATGGGTTCTGAGAAGCCTTCTTGGGTCTAGTGGGAGCTAAACTAAAGCAACAAAAGAGAACGTTTTTTTTTTCCTACATGCTGTTGCTTCGTGCACCATCTTTTCCAAACAGGGTCCTGATTCTGACATACATACTTTGTGAATGGTTTCATTATAGGATTTCCTGTGGAGTGAAATGGTACTCAGCATAATGAAGAGTGCAGGCTCTGATCTACTGAGGGAATGAGTAGGACTTCCTGCTGATACCAGGTTGCTTTGGAGGCTGTTTGAGATTTTTTGGCACAGACTGCAAACTCCTTTCCATCCTCTTGTGGATTGTGCTGGAGATGACTTGTTGTCAAGTTAAGGAGTAGTTTAAACTTCTAGTACTCCACCACATAAAATCCAGATGTCCTGTCTTTGTCAGGAAAATCTATCCACGTGGGTAATGTCAATAAATATGCATGAAAACTGGATTTCTGCTTAATGATGAGCAGTGAAAGTTCTAATATGGACATTTCAAGTATTTCATTTAACTTTTTGTTTTAATAGACTTTCATCTGTTTATCTAGAGAAGTTCACAGTTCAGAGCTGTTGTGTGAGGTCTATCTGCACACTCAGATGCTGCTGTATTAATCTTAATATGTTTATAGTCAAGTGGCTATGTTCACAAGAATAGACACTGGAAAGATTTTGTTTTGTATTTAAATGAAAGATTTATGGAGCATGATGTGGATTCTGCAGCAGATTTTGTGGTTAAAGTATCGTACAAAAAGCAAATCTTGGGCCTCAATACCCCTTCAGGATTACAGAGGATGCAGAGAGTGTAGCCATTTTTCTCTCAGGTGGGTCATGCTACAGAAATGGCCCATAACTTTTTACCTCTACCTTATATACTACAGAGAACCTCAGAGCCACTGTTAAATCCAGCCTGAAAAGCTTATCCTAGGAGAGTTGCCTGATTTCTGATTAGTGTTAGAGAATTTCATGCTTACATTTGGATCTCTCTTCTGGTTGGGTGTTTGCTTGTGGGTGCAATATATGATATTGATTTTTATCACCTTGAATGTTTGGGAATTCAGCTCTTGCAAGCAGCACTCTCCCTTTCCCTAGTCACCCTGACCCTCATGAAAAGCAAGAAAGCCTGGGAAACGCTTATTGGTGCAAACTTATTTTGAAGATCTCGTGTCTGCCTTTCTTAACTGAGGAGCCCCAGTTCTGTAACTTTTTTGTGTTCACTACACATCAAGGCTCAATATAAGACTTTTTTTAATCTTAATTTTTAACTTTTTTTAATATTTGATTTTTACATTACTAGTGTATGCTTTGATCTCTACTGCTACATCTCATAGCATAAAAACTTGACTTAACCATTTTTGCACTATGGGTAGCGTCAGGTGATTGATATTTTTAGGACTATTTCAATACACTTGTCTGTTATTATAGACTATACAAATTTTTATCCCCTGAGTCATACAAGACTTTGTCAATTCACTGGGACTGTTTTTATAAGTGTGGGCTTCTTGAATTAATAAAACTTCCAGGCCCAGGCCCTGGAGCCTAGCACAGAAGCCTTAGTGCATGATTCAGCTTCTAGTGAGGTCAGTAACAAACTTCCAATGATTTTGATGGGAATTGTGCTTTGCCTGAAAGACATTTGTAAACTACTATAACTAGAGTTGTATTGAAGTTCTTTTTTTCTTAGTGTAAGTGTCTGCCTGTAACATCCCAGGCAGATGTTAAAACTAGGGTGTGATGGGCCTGTGTGGCAGGAAGCAGGATGTTCTGGGTGGAGTGTAAAATTCCTTTGATCCCAATCATGTCATTGCTGAGCTGCTCACAGTCTTTTCCTGCAAATTGGGCAGGGGGTGACTCTCTTTCCCCACCCAGGGCTGTCCCCAGGCTTTAGTAGTATCCAGGTCCAGGGCTGTTGGGGCCTGGTCTGACAAAACATGGTCCAGCTGAGTTCTGACAGTCTCAGGTCAATTCAAGACCAGTGCTGTTGGGGCCAGGTATGACAATCATTGGATTATCTGCCTGGCCCTGGGATAGCTCAGCTACATGTGTGGCTTTTAGAAGTGTGGGGGTGCAGCAGGGCTTAGGTATCAGGGAACCTCTCTCCCATCCTGGGATCATTCCTGTGAGTCTAAAAACTGTGGGATAGTAAAGCTCCCCACAGCACAGCCTTTTAAAGTGATTTGGAAAGACCACCAGACTGGGGTTGCAAGTGACTAGAGCTACTCTGCTCCCCACACCAGGGGACCTTGCAACCTGCTGTCCTAGCAGCTGATTTTTGACATTGGGATCAGTGCTGTTCTGGTCCCAATGCTAACTCCTGCCCCTTGTCACATTCACATGGGGGATACCTTGCAAATGAGCCACAAAGATGTTCCACATATTTTATGAAATAACTTTGTGGCTGGCTTGCCAATTCATGATGCCATTTGTTGACTGTAGCACTGTTTATTGTGTGATCAAGGCATTAATTGTACCATGACTGTAACGTGTGCCAGGGGCTTCCTATTTGAAGGTTTATTTTTACCTTGTTTGAGAAATTGTGATACTGCATATAGAGTATGTGTCTCTCTCTCTCTGCCTTTATTTAAATTACAAAACACAGACTCCAGCAATATAGTTGTACTGGAGGGATTAAGTTCTTCCTCTGTTATGAAAAATATGGCTGTGCAAATATTCTCAACCATCTTTTGGTACATTTAGGCTGCTTGCAGACTTTAAAAAAAATAACAAAAAAAGGCACTTGAAACTCAGCCTGTTCCTGTGCCGAACCCTGCACATGCCCAGAAGAGGCAGAGCCTTCATTGCACCTGGTTTGCCCAACATCTGTAAAGATCAGGCAAGTTAGTAGGGTCTTTTTGATGCTTTCATCTAATAGTTGATTGAAGTTCTCAATCCATATAGACGCTGCAGAGTCAGATTGAAGTAATCTTCTGCTTCCAATAAAGCACCTTGTTTTATGTTGTTTTTTTTAATCGTCTGCAAGCAGCCTTAAAGTCTAAAGTTAATTTTTTAAATAATCACTGTAAACCAATTTCACTAGACAGGATTGTTCCTTTAAAATATGTTTTTGCTAAGATTGCTAGTAGCATGATTATTGAGATCTTATTTTTATTTATAAATTCTAAAATCATTGGCTTAGTTTTATATCTCACCACACAGAAACTTCAGCCATCACATTTGGCAATAAAATGATGCCTGAAGGATTATTTTTATTCTTTAACATCCACTCTGGCTTTTGCAATCCCTTTTTGCAGCTACCTAGAGAGGGGAAACATTCAGGATGTTTTAAAACAACATCCAAACTTACCAATCTAATATCTGTGTCAGTTCTGACCAGTATCAGGTTATCAAACTACAATTGCTTTCTTGCTCTATACTGAGGAGGTTGCAAACTGATATATTTATCTAGTTACAGGGTTTCTCCATGAGTTAATTTTGGTTGCTAATATTTTATAATGTGCTATGTATATTCATTATATTTTTAGAAAGTTCAGGTTCTATTTTTTTGGTTCCTTTCTCTTCTGAAAAAGTAAGTTTTGGTATAAAAACCTTAGACTGAGCAACTTTTTAATTTTGATCAATTTAATACTTTTCTTGGAATAATCTTGTGGTTTAGTTTTTATCTTGAGCCCTGAGCTGCTTTCTCACTTAAAGAGAACTTCAGCAGCAGTTTCTCTTATTAGATGAGTGTATTTAAACTTCAGGTAACTTGCATGGTTCTTTTTTCTTTAGCTGTACTTAAAAACAAAAGTCAACAAAAGTATTGCCATTTAACCAATATTGGAAAAATATATCTCCCTTTTTGTTTCAAATTTATTTTTGTTGTTTGTTTAAGGTAGCACAATTACATGTTGCATCTGAAAACACATACTTTACCTGGGTTGGTTATGGTCACGTGAGCATATGTGTTTACTAGTGATCTAAGTGCTCCACCTGCCTTTCAGTTTGTTTACCAGGAAATCAAGATGTGTAAACTGCAGGAAGTACTATTTGACCCTCTCCGACAGTATCTCATTACAATAATTGCTAATCTCTGAATAAGACAGCCATGTTTTGTGAGTAACAGAGAGAGAGGGTTTGTGTTAGATTTTAGATGCTTCCACAAATATAGCACTGTAAATGCTTGCTTGGATTATGTTTCCATGATAGCTTTTGATTACAGACATCTGGTGACCTTTGGGGTCATCAGACGGGGGCACAATAGTATGTGTTCTTTCATTCTTCTTTAACTGAAAAAATATCCCGGCTTGTTGTTTTGGAGTGCTGTCACTGCTCTGTAGCGAAAGGATAATGGCTACTTCCTGATTAAACCACTATCCACAGTAAGCTCTTAATATTATATCTCTCATCTCCTCTAAAAGGCAAGAGTATTCAGTGCTTTTCTTCTCTGTTTCTTTTCCAAGGGATTTTTTTTATCAGTTTTAAATGTTTTCATAAATATGCATTGAAGTAAAAGCCTGTAGTTAAAGGACTAACTTCTCAGTTATTTTAATTTCCAATATAATCTTTTTTTTGTTAAAGAAAGGAAGTTGCCTAGTCTTTTAATACTTATTTGAAAAATGTTTAAATACAGACTTGACTGACTTGCGTTAGATGTTAAGTATTTTAATATTTTAAAATCTATTTAGCTATTGGTCATATAATCAGTGTTTAACCTGATGAACAATTTAAATAAATATTCAGGTAAGAAAACCCCAAAGATATAAACAATGAAAATAAAATAGTCTTCAATAATATTAGGCACTGGTAACTTGTAGTTTTATCATTTTATACTGTCTACAGAACTGTTTTATATTCACCATTATTTGCTCAGCATTGAAATAAAATACAATCTGGAATATTTTGTTAGATTTATTTGTATATTAGAGATGTAGCTGTCTCTTTCTGTACTTATAAGCGTTTAACTTTAGTTATTTTTTCCTTGAGCCACTATACGTTTTGAACCTTTTGCTGAGGTGCAAGCAGATGCAACTCTTGTCTTTTTGTGTTTCAGTCCACTTTTATATGGCCTTTAATAATTTTTTGAGGCATCAATTAGGCATTTAATACTAAAAATCGATGAGTTCCAAGAGTCTGAGGTTTAGATTAATTTCTGTTATGTAAATCCAAAATAACACCACCAAAGTTGGTAGTCATGCTAGTGTAATGGAAACAACATGTGGCACAGAGTACTGTATACCAAGATAAAGTTACTGAACTCTGTACTAAATTAATATTAATGATTTTTCTCAACTATTTCAGGTAAACGTAGTTAGTTACCAAAACAGTCTGTTTCAGCTCCAAAAAGTAAGTGTGAGGATATCATAACAATATTGCGGTCCTGATACAGAGGTCTGCTCCCTTCTTGCTCTTTCACCCTGGCATCAACTCTGTGCCAGGCTGTCAGAAATGCACACTTTTTAAATGAAATGTATATGTGTCTCTTTTAAAGTGCAGTTATGTAATAAGAACTTATAAAGAATTTCATATTAAAACAGCCACAAAAGAGGTTTCCAGTAACATTATTTGACAAATAGTTAATGGAATCCTCTTCTGTAGACCTGATTATTTTTTTCTGATTTGTGCTTTTAAAATTAAAGTGATATTAAGGCTGTCCATGTTGTTAAAAAATAGAAAATCCTTCCTTGAATGGGTGCATTTAGCACTCTTAACCAATTAGGCCAAGGGTTCAGTGGGAACATGTGTTGGCAGTCATTCCACAGTAACTCTTAGAACATGTTGAAAGAACTAGATTGTCATTAGACTGTTAAAATGGTATCCTTTGGTAACGGATACTGAGGCAGTCTGAGTAAGCTTTATGTACAATGCCCATGCATTACCTGGCTTTTTGGAAGACATGTTGTTTAACCCATTAATAAAACAGTAGTGATGATGTTTGTCTACGTTTTCAGAGTTCTGCGAGATCATCTGAAGTGAAGCCCCATGTAAAGCCAGGTGGCTTTGCTGTTATTTCAGTAAATTTAAAAACTTTGCCAAACTGATAAACTTACTTTAAAATGAGCTCTGCTCTTTCTTACGTAGTCATATTTTACTAGTCTAGAAAAAGCTTTGTTAAACATGTGCCTGTTGAGAGCTTTGAATCTGGATACAAGTTCTAATGCGTGTTTTGTACTTGATGCGTATGAATAGTTTTCTTCCTTTCCAATCAGCAGGTGCAGAAAGAAAACTAACAGACCTTTCAAGTGAAGTTTTATCTGCCTTTCACCCTCCTTTTCTGCATATGTAAACAACATTGTAATAAATGTAAGATTTGCATCTGTTTAAGATTGCAAGAATAGTATCATACTCTTCTTTTTATGTGTGTATGCATACTTTTTGTCTTCAGCAGTATCAGTAGCTATTGTTACTTCTTATGAATTACCATGTAGTTAGGTATGGATTTGTTTGTTTCAGAAAATGGCCCAATGGGAAGGCAGGAAAAGGGGATTTTTGCACGTTGATAGATGGAATCTTGCAGGCAAGGTCTCTAAAAGCTTAACTTTAGATTATAAGGGATTGGGGACAAGAACCATCTCTTTGCTATGTGTTCGAACATTACCTGTTCCATCTGGGTCCTGGCCCATGACAGGGGCTCCTTTGCACGATCTCCAAACAAATAATAAAAAAAAAGATCTTGTTATTTATTTTCCTCTCAGATGTTCCAGTGAAACAGCCCTTCAGTATCCTTATATGATGAGACTCAGAACTCTGGGCTCCATGCACACAAGCTGGACCGAGCAGTTTGTGTTGTGAACTAGGTGGGCAGTGGAAATATGCCCCCCCACAACTTTTGGATAGTTGGTAGGACAGTTTTATTCACTTTTTGTTAGGCAGTGGTTTTCAGCATTTTCAGATTCAAGCTATCCCTTGCTAGACTCAAGGCAACCGTCAGAAAATGGCAGCTGTTTGTTTTCACTGTTTGTTTTGGTTTGGTTTGGGATTTTTTTGTTTTCCTAAAAAATAATAATATAAAAATAAAAAATAATAATATAAAAATAAAAAATAATACGCAATCATTTTGTTCGAAAGAATTCAGAAACTGCAGCAGTTTACAACATTTTTGACACTATGGATTCCTATTTGAAAACTCTGGGTTTATCTTGGGAATTATATAAGTTTTTGCACACCTAACAGTGCTAATATTACACAGCACCTTGTGGCACCCTTACAAGGATCTCATAGCATGCCAGGGTGCTGCAGCAACCTACAATGGTGCCAGATCCTTTTATGTATGCTGCAAGGTGTGAGGGAGATAATTGGATAAGTGCAGGCTCTGCTTTGTCCTTGCCTCACCCTGCTGTGAGAAGGTAAGCACTTGTAAATTGGGTTCCACTCAACTGACAAAAGCTATGGAGGAATGCCTTGTGTCCAATGAAAGGTGCCTTCAGTTCAAAAAAGATTGAGAACCACTGTACTAGACCATGTGATGACTAAATTAGTGGCCACATTGTAACTTACTACCTGTGCACGCTCCCCCCTCCCTTAGTTCACCTCTCTGGTAAGAAAGTATAAATCCACTGACTCTGTTGGAGTGGCTCTTAATGCCAGTGATGATTTGACTCTTACGAACATTTCAAGTCCTGGCAAAGAAAACATGAAGTACTGAAATCTTGATATGGCAGAATACGGTCTTCTAATGTTGGTCTAGATACACTACCTGATGACTATTCAAATATACATTTACCTTAATCTTCCTACTGAACAAGAGGGGAAGTAGAGAATGAAACTAGGCAGGTCATAGAATCATAGAAAATTAGGGTTGGAAGGGACCTCAGGAGGTCATCTAGTCCAGCCCTCTGCTCAAAACAGGACCACTCCCCATTAGAGCACCCCAACCAAAGCTTTGTCTGGCTGAGTTTTAAAAGCCTCCAAAGACGGAGAGTTCACAACCTTCCTGGGTAACCTGCTCCAATATTTCACTAACCTCCTAGTGACAGAGTTCTTCCTAATATCTGACCTAAACTTCCCTTGCTGCAGCTGGAGACTCTTGCTCCGTGTTTTATCATCTCTGAGAACAGTCTAGCTCCGTCTTCCTTCAAACCCGACTTCAGGTAGTTGGAGGCTGCCATTAAATCCCCTCTCAGTCTTCTCTTCTCTAGACTAAATAAGCCCAGTTCCCTCAGCCTCTTCTCAGAAGTCATATGCCCCAGGCCCCTCACCATTTTCATTGCCCTCGGCTGGACTCTGTTCAATTTGTCCACATCTTTTCTGTAGTGGGAGGCCCAAAACTGAACACAGTACGCCAGATGTGGCCTCACCAGTGCTGAATAGAGGGGAAGAGTCAACTTCCCTTGACCTGCTGGCAACACTGCTACCAATGCAGCCCAGTATGCCATTAGCCTCCTTGGCAACAAGGGTACACTGCTGGCTCATTTTTAGCTTATTGTTCACTGTCAATCCCCGGTCTCTTCCAGCAGGACAAATTATGCGGAGGGGAAACTAGCACAGGTTTGTAGCAGGCAGATCATGCCTGACTAATATAGTCTCTTTTTATGACCAGGTTACGAAATGCCTGGACACAGAAGTAGGGATGGATGTCGTATACTTAGACTTCAGGAAGGCCTTCGATATGGTATCCCACCCCATACTGGTGAACAAATTAAGAAGCTGTGACTTGGATGACTACACAGTCTGGTGGGTGGCGAATTGGCTAGAGGGTTGCACCCAGAGAGTTGTGGTGGATGGATTGGTTTCGACCTGGAAGGGTGTGGGCAGTGGGGTCCTGCAGGGCTTGGTCTTTAGACTGATACTCTTTGTGACAGGGAGGGCTCCCCGGGGCCGCTCTCTATGCTCTATGGCCCGCCCACCTGCCTCGGTGGGCCAACTGCCCGCCTGTTCTTGCCCACCATGACTTGATCTTAATTGGTTCCTTTTGATCTTACATAAGTGGGAGTGTGCCCATTTGTGCCCCGATGCCAGGGGGCGCTCTCTGCAGCTCCTTCCACTCCAATACCGCAGCCCAAGCCTCGCTGATGTATTAGACGTTGGTATGCCAAGCCTCTCCAAGTGCTGCCCGTCTCTCCCGGGCTTCTCAATAATCCTGCCCCTTCTCTAGGGCTTCTCAAAGTACGGCCTGTCTCAGGCTCCTCAAAGGTTGCCCCTCTGGGGTTTGCTGCGCCCTCTCTGGGGCTCTCAAGTGCTGCCTGCCTCTCTTGGGTTTCTCCACATGCTGCCCGCGTCTCTCGGGCTTGCTGCGCCCCCACTGGGGTTCTTCCTATGCCCCTCTCCAGGGTTGGGGTCCCTACACCCCACTAGCTGCGCTCTCACCTGCGCCTGGATCCCCATGCTACATTAGGTCTCCTATGAGGCTGCCTCCATCCCCTCACAGCCTCACCCAAACCACCAGTATAGTACTATCACTAACAACACAAAACATAAGCCTCCTGGCTATAACTTAACTCCAGGCCATCTGGCTATAACAAAACCAGCAGCCCACCAGCCCAAGCAACATTCATTCCTACCAGGGCTCTTCCCTTTTCTGCTGCGGCCTCTGCATCTAGTTCCCTCTCTCCAGGCAGAAAGCTCTTTTCTTTTTGGTAGTTGGCAGGGAACTCCCCTCTGGCCTTGGCTCTAGACTTTATAAGAGCCAGGCCTTGCTCCTTAGGATCAGCTGGCCCTCCTTAGTTGCCCTGGCAACTTGCAGCTGTCCTCATTATCTCTGCTGGACTTTACCCCAGCAGCTTTTCCCTTCTCTGGGAGCAGAGCAGGCACCCCCAGTGCCCTGCTGCTATCTATACAAGTGGCGGGCACCTACAGTGCCCTGCCACACTCTTCAATGTCGTCTTCAGCGACTTTGACCAGGGAGTGAAGTGTACTCTGTCCAAGTTTGCAGATGACACAAAACTGTGAGGAGAAGTGGACACGCCGGAGGGCAGGGAACAGCTACAAGCAGACCTGGACAGGTTGGACAAGTGGGCAGAAAATAACAGAATGCAATTCAACAAGGAGAAAGCAAAGTGCTGCACCTAGGGAGGAAAAATGTCCAGCACACCTACAGCCTAGGAAATGACCTGCTGGGTGGCACAGAAGTTTAAAGGGATCGTGGAGTCCTAGTGGATTCCAAGATAAACATGAGTCGGCAGTGTGAGGAAGCCATCAGAAAAGCCAATGGTACTTTATCATGCATCAGCAGATGCATGATGAATAGATCCAAAGAGGTGATACTTCCCCTCTATTGGGTGCTGGTCAGACCACAGTTGGAGTACTGCGTGCAGTTCTGGGCACTGCACTTCAAGAGGGATGTGGATAACCTGGAGAGGGTCCAGAGAAGGGCCACTCATATGGCTAAGGGCTTGTACGCCAAGCCCTATGAGGAGAGACTAAAGAACCTGGACCTCTTCAGCCTCCGCAAGAGAAGGTTGAGAGGCAACTTTGTGGCTGTCTAAGTTCATCATGGGGGGAGAGAAGGGAATTGGTGAGGTTTTATTCATCAAGACACCCCCAGGGGTAATAAGAAATAATGGCCACAAACTAGCAGAGAGCAGATTTAGACTAGACATTAGGAAGAACTTCTTCACGGTTAGTGGCCAAGGTCTGGAATGGGCTTCCAGGGGAGGTGGTGCTTTCTCCTACCCTGGGGGTCTTCAAGAGGAGGTTGGATATGCATCTAGCTGGGGTTATCTAGACCCAGCACTCTTTCCTGCCTATGCAGGGAGTCGGACTCGATGATCTATTGAGGTCCCTTCTGACCCTAACATATATGAATCTATGAAACTAAGTGCTGCTGTCCAGTGAGTCAGCCCGCAGCCTGTCCCAGTGGATGGGATTGTTCTGTCCTAAGTGCAGGACCTTGCTTTTGTCCTTGTAGAATCTCATGAGATTTCTTTTGGCCCAATCCTCCAACATATCCAGGTTATTCTGAATCCTAGCCCTACCCTGCAGTGTATCTACTACTCCCACCAGGTTGGTGTAATCTTCAGACTTGCTTAGGGTGCACTCTCTGTCCTCTTCCAGGTCATTGAAGATATTGAACAAACCAGCCCCAGGACTGACCCCTGGGACACTCCACTTGATGCCTGCTGCCAACTGGACATCAAGCCATTGATTACTACCCCCTAAACCCAGTGGCTCCAGCTAGTTTTTTATCTACCTTTTAGTTCATTCTTCCAACCTGTACTTTCATAGCTTGCCTGAAAGAATGTTGTGGAAGACTGTATCAAAAGCTTTGCTAACATCAAGGTATCCTGCATCCACAGAGCCAGTCATCTCATCATAGAAAGCAGTCGGGGTTGGTCAGTCATAACTTGCCCTTGGTGAATCCATGCTGACTGTTCCTAATCACCTTTTTCTATTCCAAGTTCTTAGAAATGGATTCCTTGAGGATCTGTTCCATGATTTTTCCAGGGACTAAGGTGAGGTTGACTTGCCTGTAGTTCCCTGGATCCTCCTTTTTCCCTCTTTTAAATATGGACACTATGTTTGCTGTTTTCCAGTTATCTGGGACCTCTCCTGATCACCATGAGTTTTCAGAGGTGATGGCCAGTGGCTCTGCAGTTGTATCAGCCACCTCCCTCAGCACCTTAACGTGTTTTGCCACTGTTAGCTGCTTGCCTCCTCCCCAGACTGCTGCCAAGTGCAGTAGTCTAGGAGCTGACCTTACCTGTGAAGACTGAGTTGAAAAAAACATTGAATACTTCAGCCTTTCTGCATCCTCTGTCACTAGGTTGCCCCCTAGTAAGGGACCCACACTTTCCCTCATCATCTTGTTACTGACATACTTGTAGAAACTCTTCTTGTATCCCTTCACATCCCTAGCTAGCTGCAACCCTAATTGCACTTTGGCCTTCCTGACTTCATCCGTGCATACCCAAGCTTATATTCTTCCCTAGTTGTTTGTCCAAGTTTCCACTTACAAGCTTCTTTTTTGTGATTTAGTTTACTGAAGAGTTCCTTGCTAAGCCAAGCTGGTCTTCTGCCATACTTGCTAGTCTTCCTGAACATGGGTATGGTTTGTTCCTGCACTCGCAGTAAGGCTTCTTTAAAGTACAGTCAGCTCTCCTAGACTCCTCTGCTCCTCAGACCGGCTTCTCAGGGGATTCTGCCCATGAATTCCCTGAGCAAGTCAGTCTGCTTTTATGAAGTCCAGGGTCCTTACTTTGCTCTCCATCCTTCCTTTCCTCAGGATCCGAAACTCATTGCTGTCTCGCAGGGTAATTGAAAAAGTGTAGGCAGATTGCTTTATTCTGTTTTGTTAGAGTGTAAACAGACTGCTAACGTTAGAAATAATGGTACTGAAACTTCTGGGCTGTTGATAAACTAAACCAGCCTACTTCAGAGTTGGGTCAGAATGAGTTCAACTAGTATAAATATAAACAATTTGCTTATACTTAAGTATTTAACAGATTTAAAATATAAGAACTTCCTATTTCTGTTCAGTGGACATTGATTTTTTGCTGTTAGAGTGATTTCCCCCTCCCCCAAAAAACCCCAAACAAACCATTTTCTTGAATATTTAAAAGGGATGACGTTATTAAAAACTAGTTACTGCAACCCAAGAACTGTTAAGTGAAGTTATTTGGTTGACTATTGTCTCCTCTTCCAATCTTTCAGAAGACTTGTCATGTTTTTTGTGCTCAGTGGATTGATAGAGTTACTATGCTGCGGAGAGCTGCTTTCTCTTTTTTTTTGGTTTGGGACCAACCACCAACACTGTTCTACATTAAATTATGCCTTTGGGATTGTTCAGATTTGTTACAACACTTCTCAGATCTTCTACCAATAAGACATGCAGGATAGGAAGACTGTTGCCTGTACATATTCCCCACATTATACTATATTGTCTGTGATTTAAGAGAAGAGCTTCAGAGCTCTCTGCTTGATTTTAGTCCTTTTAGGATTTTTCAGTAATGGGTGTGATCTGAGTCCAAACAGAAATAGAAATTATTTTTCTCTATATACACTAATTGAATGTTTTGCACTTGCCTAATATGGAGACCTGATATTCAGACCTGGTGGCTGTGGGTTTTTGGTCCTGAGAGTAAGTAGCTGATGGAGTTCTTTGATATCTTTGTTTTGACCACAGGAAACCAAATTGGTAGGAAAAGGAAAACAGAACCAAGATGTTAGCACATCATTTTATGTTAAGATGTTTCACAATTTCAGTTACAGTTAAACTGGCCTAGAATGGGTGTAGAATTCTTGTTTATTATTGGAATAGCTTCTTTACTAAGCATACTTAGTTGAAAAAGCATTCCATCATGGGAAGAAATACACTGACCTTATCTTTAGTTCTTGTTCTCATGCATATACTCAGTGTGTGTTCACAGTATCTATTTTTTTACATATAAGGTTGTCCTATCGTGTCAGAGTACAAAAATTTAATTTTATTATAGTTTTATATACAATAATCCAAACAGATTACTCTACATTTAGATATAGTGTAAATGTTATTGTCTATATTATTACTATCGCATTATAACCTTCACAGTTCATGTGGATTTTAGGTAGCTAAATAGCAAGATGGTTTGTAGAATGCTTTTATTATATATAAACGTGTGTGTGTGTGTGTGTGTGTGTGTGTGTGTGTGTGTGTGTGTGTGTGTGTTTAAACATAAAATTATATAGAGTTTGATTCGGTGCTTACAGTCTAGTTCTAAATGAGCGACTATGAAAAAAATAATACAACTTCATATATCCTTTAAAAATTGGAATCTTTGTGTATCAAATCAAAATTTGGTATGGACCAATGGGCATACTTAAGTTTACATATACTACTACATTTGGTCATTTTAGCTTAGTGTTGTTTTCCCTGTTCCACCAAGGGAAGTAGCTTCTCCTAGCTTGTGTTATATTGCCAGACTCTAGAATATTTTTGAAAATGACAGCTTTGTCAACTCTTATTCTGGCTGTCAACAATGATCAACTTGATATGGTGATTACTGTACTATAGTGTTGCTAGCATACACAATGTATTGAAGTTGTACAAGTGCGTCTTGTTCTTCAAAACTTCTGGAACACCGAGGTGGCGCGGGGGTGGTGGATAGGTGGAACCTAATTGTTAAGGCTCTCTGACACAGCCATTTTTAAGACCCTGACCTATAACTGTAAAAATGTAAGCGTTTGAGGCTAAAATTGTCTATGATGGGTGTTTGCTTCAGGTTAGCATTTTTGAAACATCAGTAAAGGCAGTTCAGCTCTTTCAGGGAATGGGGCTCTAGCACACTGTTTTCAAGATGATGCTTGAAATTCGACAAATTTGACATTTACCTTTTGTAAGCTTTTTTTTAAAATCGCAACTTCCAAATGTTCAAAGGGAGGCTTTTGGATTTTATTACTAATTTCCCTGAAAATTTTGGCACTGAGTAGGACTGAAAACACATAGGCTAGGGACATTACACACAAACCAGTTTTAAGTGATCATAAACTGGTTTAAACCTGTAAAAGAACACACATTTAGTGCACATAAACTAGTTTGAAAATGGCTGAAACGTTTGGGTCAAACCTGTTTATGCAGTATCTGTCTCAGACGCCTTCCTGGTTTAAGTTAAATCAGAGACCCCCTAGTATCTCAGATGCTTTGCCAGGTCTGGGCGGGGCTCTCTGCTTTAGAGAGCTGGGCTGACCCCTCCCCTCTGCTCCCTGGCTAGAGCTCCAGCAAAGACAGCAGGTACAGTAGTGTCTGCCTGGATTCTCTGTGTGCTGCCCCACCCCACTCCCTCCGTAATCAGGGATTCCCCATCTCCCAGCATGGACCGTAGCCAGCATGCAGTCTGCTAGCTAATGCTGACAGGTGTCTGTGTGAGGCAGACAGGACAGTGTCTGCTTAGGGCTTTTTGGAGCTAATCAGCTAATGTCCCTCCATTCCTTCATTTGAAAAAGGTGTTTAAGAAGAGCTTGAACTAATGAGAGAGGCTATTATTTTCTTGACGGGGTGTTATCAACTCCCTGCTGGAGAGTTGCTAAATGCTCTGTAATCAGTTCCCTGCTGGGCTGCTCAGGAGCAGTGGTGGGGGAACCCTTCCCTAATCGGAGCATTCTGCCAGGGCCCAGCCATGCCCCCCACTCAGCTCAGCACTGTAGAAGGGAAGGGAGGGCTGCTCTAGCACCCCCAAGCTTCTAGCCTGAGCCACTTCGGGCATGTGCCTTAATTGTCTTAGTCCAGAGGGTGATGCCTGTTCAGTTACAAACCAGTTCAGCCTAGCCAGGTTAGATTAATCTGCAAAGATGGAATCAATTCAGGGTCAGGCTTTTGGAATGTCCATCCCTAGCCATACTGAATGCTTGCTTTGTGAGGAAAATGTTTATTGAAGTATTGAGAAAAAGAACCTGATTATTGTCAGGAACAGCAATATTATAAGGATAAAATGCACTTGTAAATATGGCAAGAGACAAAATGTAACCACTTTTAATGACAAGATTTTGCCCTGTAGTGACTGCTAATAAGTTGAGAACATTAATACATTCACAAGACATACTTTTTAACTAGTTCCTGAGGCATTTCAGGGATTTTTCTTAAAACCTCTGTGGTAATTACATGACTTTCTACTTTCAAAAGTCACCAGACATTTTAAAATTTTGTTTTCCATTAGTTATAGAATAATTCCTACTTATACCACAGAGAGAGATTCTGTATTTTTAATTAAAACAAATGTGTGTTTTTAATAGTGTGAGGCTTTTTTAATAGAATTTTAACTGGGAATGAATTTCAGTAGGTTCAAAATAGTCACAGTTGTTGAATATTTATAAGAAAACTTTGTAGTAATTTTTTTCATGTGAGAACTTCTTTTAGTCAGAGGAAGACAGGAATATAGAAATGGGTGAGGAAGCAATAGAAAAATTGCATCATGGTCAAAATTACCAAGTACAATAAAATTCACGTTATTTTATAGACTCACAATATGTAGTACAAAATAAGGTTGCGGGTAAGATATTTAGATCCATAAGTCAATTAATTATACCCGGTCAATATTGTCTCGATTCAGAGACCAGATTGAACTCTAGTTTGTTTCATTTCAGTTGCTTTTAGCCTCTTGCTTGTGTGTAACATTGAATTACTTAGGCAGTTTGGTTTAATTGTTTTTTTCTGTTTATCTCATACTCACACACTTCTCTTAAGACTATTTAATGCTATATGACAAAAAATACCAGCCTTTTCTAATTATTTTAGAACTACTGTTGTTAGGGCTTTATTTCTGTTTTTTTCTATAGTAACTATTTTATGCTGCTTTTATTTTTTTTAACAATGCTAATTGGTATATTTGAGAGGAAGTAAAACACTAGAAGTGAACTCCCATGCTGTATCTGACAGTGTAGTTCCAATATGAAGTGTAGCATGCTAGTTCACTATACCAAAAAAAGGAGTTCCCACTCTTGTTTCCACCGTTCCATCAAGATAGACCTCATAACCTTCGTCCACATTCAAGATGATACAATTTTTAAAGTAATCAGGATAGTATTGGTTAAATACAAGAGTAACAGAAACACTATTGGTGTGGGCTTAATATATTGGATTTGTGGTGTTTATATTGAACTTTCTCAGACAAGCTAGAAGTATAGAGATGGTTTGATAGTTGTGAGGAAACTGAAATTTCTGGGCACGAGGGTGATGGTATTGGTAATAACAGGGAGCAAAGAAAAATTAGTACATGTAGTGGGATTTTCAAGTGAGAGTAATGGACAGGGTTAACAAAGGCTTATCAAAGAATTACAGACTTTTGATGAATTTAGGCATCTAATTTTTAGTGCTCAAGTAAAACTGACTCTGAAGATTAAATAAAAATATGGCCTTGCAAATTTTATTTTTAAAGTGACAATTTTTTAAAATACTTTTCTCAAGCTTTGAGTTAGGGCAGGCTGATTTTAATATACTGGCATTAGTAACAGTTTTGAAGCTATTAACTAATTCTCTATTATGGTGTAATGATACCATCAGTGTAACTGGTGGGGTAAGAGACTTTCAGAATTGTCTGTAGGCATGACAGTTTCTTTCAACGTGCTTAATTTTGGAAATCTTTGAGATTTGATTAAATTGGGTATTGTCCAATATCTACTTAGGTGACCTCAATAAAGTAAAATTTTAGTACTCAGTTTCTACTAGAAACCAAAAGAGATATTGGAGGCTGATATTGGTAGCCAGTATTTAAGGAGGCATATCAGCCAATACCGATCTGATACAGCTGCCATCAGGTGGCAAGTCTGGTATGGTGGTTTGGGTGGGGGGAAGCGAAGGGGCATAGCGGGGCAGATCAGTGCCCCCCCATGGTGAGGGAGGGGCCAAGGGCAGGCTCTGCCCAGCCAGGGAGGGCTGCAGGACAGGGGTGTGGCTCATGGGGTGGGAGTGGCTGCTGCTGCTTGCACCCTTGAAGCGGGGGGAGGCATGTGCCTCCAGATCTGCGTGGTGCAGGGTGGGGCTGCAGCTGCAGGGTGGACTTTTCTTGCCAGGCGCTGGGTTTGAAATGGGTGCTGGTGCTGCTGGGAGAAGGCTGTAGCCACCCCAAATTTAGCTGCAGCTCCACTTCCAGTCCCACTCCGCTGCCTGACGCAGCCCCAGCTTTTCCTGGCTCTTGGGTGAAGGTGGGGAATTCAGCCAGAGCTGCTTCAAGTGGGCGGTGGCACAGGTCTGGGAGTAGAGCTGTAGCGAAATCTGGGGTGGCTGCAGCCTCCTTCCAGTGCTGTTGGAGCCTGCTCTGAGCCTAGCCCTGCACTGCGCTGGCTGTAGCTCCTCCCTACAGCTGCAGCCTGTCCTGCATCACACAGATCTGGGGGCATACCTCTCGCCCTCCTGGGGTGCAAGCAGCAGTGGGAGCTGTCCCTACCCCACAAATTATGCCAACATCCAGTGCCCCCCCGGGCAGTGCCTGCCCCTGCCCCCTCCCTCACTGCAGGGGATGTTGTTTTGCCTTCCCACACCGCTTCCCTCCCCTCTCCTCTTCCAACTTACCACCTAGGGGCAACTCTCCTGTTGCTCTGTGCTGCGTGTAACGTGGGCATTTATTAGCCAAATTATCGGCCCCACGAGGCCAATATTCGATATAGACAATCGATAATAAAGATTTTTTTTTTATATCATTACTGATCCAATATCAGGCTTAGTGTATCGGTGTACCTCTAGTTTCTATTGGGCGTGAACTTTAAAATTCACTAACTCAGAGTAATTTAGATGATCAGTTACAAATAAACATACTTAGTACAGAGAGATAAATTTTAAAAGTTTTTTGCCATGGTAAATTAAAAATTAATTAGAAATGAGAAGACCAGTTTAGCACAGCAGATCAACAGTCTAGTTTGTGTAGTATCTCCTTAAATGCTTATTGTCTGCATTAAGCAACAACATTTTTATTTATCCTTCAGTCTGCTAAATTTAAATAATTTTCAGGATTATATGTATGGACACAAGTGCATCAAGTCTATACAGTATTTATTTTAAAAATAGTTTATTCTGCTAAAATGTCATTTTTAATGAAAGTGCTTCCTTCTGAGAGCAGTGCAATTGCTTTGAATCTTTTGACAGCTGCTATATTGCTGTGTAAGAACTGTCTGATGAAAATTATTTTATGTGGTTATAGAATAAAATGTTGACTATTTTTTTCACTTAACTATTTGTCTTGAGTAGTCAAATGTAAAATTACTACTAGTAACCTTTTTAAGTGATTCCTACAGTTGTAGGGATCAATTAGTTGTAGGTTACCATCATCTTAATAAATAACATAAAATGATAGAATAACAGTAATTGGCAAATTTGGAAGAGCAGATTTAGCAAGAAATAAAATGTGTTTGATTCCTTTTGTAGGAACTGCATGTGGTTTGTGTAATTTTTTGCCAATTTAGTGACTTTAATTACAAATAGGTGGTGTAAGCTATCTAAATGTGACACAAATTCGTATCTACTAGCTATTTAGAAAGAGAGCTTTTAGTTGGATGTAATACGAGAACATTTAAAAAGGTAAAGAATAAGAATCCATACAATGCTCACTTTGTCTTAGCTGTGTAACCTCTTAAAATAAATGCAGTTCAAACTAACATTTCCCTTTGGCCTTTGATGTACCTTTAAAACAATACCTACCTCACTATTTAGAATTGCATTATATATATTGTATGTGGTAAATTATACTTTAGAGGTTCAATTAAGAATATTACTATTTTCATTAATTGTCCTCTGACCATGGTTGCCAGTGTTATAGAGCTAGTTGCACCTCTTTCACTCGGTTTGCCTTTCTGGGTGCAGTACTCCTGGTGTTTGCTCTTGTGTAGAGCAGAATTTCAGTTTTCTCACTTTTGGACCAGACCCTGAACTACATCACCCTGGATGTGTCTACACAAGACATTTTACTGAGCAATAGACTAATCTATTGCGCAGTAAAGCGTCACCATCTACATATGCGTGGCATTTACGGTGCAGTAAAATAGTCTGCTCCACAGTTAGCCAGTGCCTGTGAAAATGCACGTACTAGCTTAACTACGTAGTAGTTACTGCTCTCGGTCAGCCATGCCAGTAGGGAACCACAGGAGATCAGGGAGTTCCCTATGCCCAGTCCTGGTGCTACTCTAGTAGCATAGTTCCCTGTGCCCTTTAGTCCTGGGACAGGGTTGCTTTCTGTACCCCTCTGTCCAGTGCTACTTGGTGTGTGGCTCCCCACAGGAGCTGGGAGCCAAGCAGCACCAGGACTGAGGAGCTCTCTACTTTCCCGCTCAGCCAGGGGCATGCTGGCAGCTATCCTGTTAGTGGGGCAGCTGCTGGCAAGCCCCTTGCCAGGTGGGGATTCCCTGTCCAGCAGGAGACTGGCCAAGGCCTGTCCTGCTCCTGGAGTGGGAGCTGCCAGTGATCCCCTGCTGGGTGGGGAAGCCCTGCTGGGCATGAGGCTTACTGGCAGATGTGTATCCTGATGTGCAAGGGCCCAGGAGAGCTCTGCTGGCTGCAGTGACAGCTGTCTGTCTCCTGTCCCCACGCACATCATAACCCCTCCTAATGTGCACAGGGCCAGGAGACAGCTACAGCTGGCTGCTGAAGTGGGGCAGAGCAGAGCAGGAGCAGCCCTGCATGGGAGGAGATTTGCTCCCAATAGGGTGCATGTGTAGATGTGTTCCTGGGGAAGGGTTACTGCCGTGTGCAGTAAGTCCACAGTATTTAACTAAACAGTAAACTCATTCACAATAATAGCATGTGTAGAAACACCCCCTATGCATGAACTACTTTTAGTTGGCAGGTCTGACTGGTTATAAATATCTGCAATTCTTCTGTTTAATAGTATGTACCTAGTGCTTTATAGAAGTCAGCAATCTTAAAACCAAAGTATTGTTATGTTAGGAACAAAATAGTTATAGAAAAAAGTGTTTAAAACACTTGTCTTTGTAGAAGTCCTTACCAGGGATCCATGTTTTCAGTTTTCCAAAGAAAAACACTGATTTCCCCCTTTACTGCAGGAAAACTCAGATTTTTCATTTTAATGGAAAAACCCATGGATTTTGCATTTTTGCAAAGAGCTCTCTTCAGGCTGGCAGAGTTCCAGCCTGCAAGGGGCTGGGGTTAGAGGAGCAGAAGGAGGGCAGGGAGTGCTATGTGCACATATGTATGTACATGGCCACCAGGCAGCCTGGAGAACAGCTCCTGCAGGTAAGTGTGGGGGGTGGGATTGAGGCCCCCATAGGGAGGGAGTTGGGCAGGGCTGGGGCTTCTGCCCAGCCAGAGAGGTTGTGTAGGATTTGGGGGCCAGCATGGGTAGCTTCAGGACCCCAGGAGGAAGTTGTTTGGAGCTGCAAAAATTTCATCTGGGGGGTGGGGCCAGCTCCCTACAACTGCATACGCTCCCTGGGGGGCAGAGGGAGACCCATGTCCCCCAGATCTATGCATGGGGTGGGAAAGAGTGTGGACTTGGGCTCTCTACCCTGCTGCCCTCTCTTGGGACCTCTGCAGCTTCGCAGGCTGCACCTGGCGCTGGTAAACGGTGAGTCTGTGCAGGGAAGTTCCTTGCCACTGAGAGCTCTGCACTGCCCTGGCAAGGCATCCTCTGCCCATACAGCAGCCACGTAGGCACTGACACAGGATTCTGCCCTTCACTGCTGTTGTGCAGGCAGGAATGCCTCACCAGAGCAGCACAGAGCTCTCAGTGGCAAGGGGTTTTCCCATGTGGTCCTGCTATGCCCTGCAGCATTGGATTGCACCTGCTGGGTTGCAGAGGTCCCAGGGGAGGGAGCAGGACAGGGAGCCTGAGCCCACAGTAGGCAGCCTACCCCCACCCTGCACACACATCTGTGGAGCACAGGTTCCCCCTGCTCCCCTGGAATTGCATGCAGTGGTGGAGAGCTGGCCTCACCCCCTACCTGAGCCTGCAGCAGACAGTCGGAGAGGGGCAGGGGGAGTTAGGCTCCACTTCAGCAGCCAGGTCTTGGGTGCTGCTGTGGGGCTCAGGGGGCTGTGGACCTGGGTCATTGGCCCTGTAGCTCTGGCAGTTGGGGACCCCCTCCAGGAGGGCTGGGGGGGAATGGGTTATTTTTTGGGGTGGGAGAGTGAGGAGTTGTGGCTTGGGAATGAGGGGTCTGGACCTGGGCTCTGTGAGCTAAAGGGGCAGGGTGAGCTCTGATTTTCCATGATAAACCCAAAGTCAGATACTAAAATTTATAGGAGGGGGTGTGTGTGTGTGTATGTGTCTGTCTGTGGTTTTCTCTTTTAAAGGAGAAAATCTGTTTTCTATGGCAAATGGAAAAACCCAAATCTCTGCTTAGCACTTTTGACAGATTGTGGTGACAGAATCAGTAATTTAGTCTTAAATTGGGAGGTTACACTTAAGAATGATTCAAAATGATATCCTATGACTGAAATAGCTGAGTTGATTAGTCAGTATTTTCTAGAGGTGCACCAATACATTGGTCTGATATCGAATTGGCACTGATATAAAGAAAATTGAGTGCATCAGAAATCAGCCTGATGTGGTTGATTAAATGCCTGTGCAGGCACATAGCCACAGCACAGCACTTAGGTAGTGAGGAACACAGCTTGGCAGTATGGAGAGTAGCCAGATCTGGCTGGTAAATCTGTTGTGAGGGAAGGGGCATGGGTGGCAGATCAAGGCCTCCATGGTGGGGGAGGGAGTGGGAAGGAGCTGAGGCTGGAGCAGGTGTGGGTTGGAACCATAGCTTGTCTGGGGAGGGGTGGCTCCCACTGCTGCACTCCCTGGGAGGGCTTGGAGGGGCGTGTGCCCCCAGATCTGTGTGAGGCGTGGGCAGGGTGGGCTGCAGTTATAGGTGGGGGCTGGGCTTTTCCCGGTGCATGGAGGGGGGCTTGGTCAGGCTGTGCTTAAGGTGGGTGGTGGTGGTAGTGCTTGGAGGGGGCTCTATGGGGGAGCTATGGCAAATTTTTGGGTGGCTTCATTTCCCCCCCCCCATCCCTTTCCCAGTGCCACCACCACCCGCCTCAAGTGCAGCCTGGCCCAGTCCCTGCTGGGAAGAGCCCTGTGCAGCTCTGGCCCCAACCCACAGCAGCATCCTGCTCTGCCTTGTGTAGATCTGAGGGGCACATGCCCCCCCACCTCATGCCCTCCCAGAGTGTGCAGAGCAGTGGGAGCCACCCCCCAGCACACCCCCTAGATAAGTCACAGCTCCATCCCATGCCCTAACCCAGCTGGGCAGCACCTACCCCAGCCCCACTCCCTCCCTCACCTCAGGGGCCTTGATCTGCCCCGCCATACTTCTTCTCTCCCCTTCCCTGCTATGGGTTCCAGAAAGAAATTGAACCTCACTATCTCAAATAACATCTGATTTAACGTTAGAGCTGATTTCCGATATCCCTCCTATGAGGAGAGGCTAAGGGAACTGGGTTTATTTAGTCTGGAGAAGAGAAGACTAAGGTAGGGGGATTTTATAGATTTCATAGACATTAGGGTTGGAAGGGACCTCAGAAGATCATCAAGTCTAGTCCCCTGCCCCAAGGGCAGGAAGTCAGCAGGGGTTATAGTAGCATTAAACTACCTGAAGGGTAGGTCCAAAGAGGATGGGGCTAGACTGTTCTCAGTGGTGGCAGACAACAGAACAAGGAGTAATGGTCTCAAGTTGCAGCAAAGGACATTTAGGTTAGATATTAAGAAAAACTTTCTCAGTAGGAAGGTAATAAAACACTGGGGCATGCTACCGAGAGAGGTTGTTGAATCTCTGTCTGTGGAGTTTTGTAAGATAGAGATTACAACCCCACTAAACAAAGCCTTGTCTGGGATGATCTAGCTGGGAATGGCCCTTCTTTGAGTAGGTGGGTTGGACTAGATGACCTCTGTGCCTTCCAACCCTAATTTTCTATGATTCTGTGATCCCATATGCTTTCACCATCGAGTGTGATTTTTTTTTTTTTCTCCCCCTTTGTGCTAGTTATTACAAGCCTCTATCTTGCTGTACCTCTCTTACTAGTTATTTTATCTCATTTCAGATTTCTGCTGGCATCATCTCTTCTTCTTTGCCATACTTCTCTTAATTTCACTCTATTATTATCAGAGTCAGGAGGCACCAGTCGCCTACGATTGGTTACAGGAGACCCTTGCCATTCATTGGTGATACGTTCTGGAGATCCCCGTGAATGGTGAAATCTGCGCATGCTGACGGGGCTCCCTGTTAGACCCCACAGCTGCCCTGGCTCCCCTGCATTGTTTGTGGGGATCCCCTGCAGCACCTGAGGACCGACTCCTTCCCCCGCAAGTGCCGCCACTGCTGCCTTCAGCAATGGCGGCAGAGTAGATGCCATCACCACCACCCTCCCTGTCCCCAAGGCTCCCCCACAGTGCCTGGGGACTGATCCTTTCCCCCCTGAGCAATGCCAGGGCGGCCACCAGGGGAGAAGATGCTGCCACCACCATTGTCCATGTCCCCGGCACTCGGTCTCTGCCTGCCTCCCGGCTCTGTCCTCCCCTGCAAATATTTGAATCTGCGAATCTGGAGTTCGCAAATAGTGAAGGTTTCCTGTGTATGGAAAATGTTCTGTGTTAAATGCATTTGGTTACAATGTATACTCCTAACTGAAATAGCAAAGGCAGTTCTTTTATATATATTTTAATTGCTAGATAAATTTGCCTATAATCTGAGAATGCATATGAATCTGTTTAGAGCAAAGTTAATATTTATTGCTAAATTAGGAGTAAGGCTATAATTTTTGCAGGATAAACTTGTGCAAACTTCACATAGCAGTGTGTGAAGGGAGAGATCTGTTTTTTATGGAAGGGTTACCAAACAAACTTACAGCCAACGTAAAGAACGTGAACAATAATCTTTTACCATTGATGTATCCTTACTGTTTCACACTACCTCCTGGAAGTTGCTTTTGGAGGACAAGTTCCATTTGTTAAAGACCTCTAATTCCTCACCAAGTATATTTCCCTAATGGGAGCTGTAGTTTGGAAAACAAACACGCTCCATTTGTAGTCCAGCATCCCTGGCTGTAGTCTGTTTTCCATGAATCCAGTATATTATATGATTGAGTGGCATGGTGCTTCCCAAGAGACTTCCTTCACTTTCTGTCTCTGACAAAATTAATGATAAGATCTTAATAAAGGATGTTTATATTGTTTGTATTTATTGTAGTTTAACTCTAACACTGTGTTTGCATTACATTATCACTCTTATCATTTGTAAAACATTTTTGTGGCTGGTTTCAATATGTTGAATATTAGAGCTGTGCAAAGCTTTGGGTGCTGATTCAGTTTGGATAATATTTAGCTCATTTCAGTGGCCAGATCTCTGAATCGGAATCGAATCAGGGGAACAATTAAAAGGTCTGAATTCAAAGCTCTCCAAATTGATTAGAAGAGCTTCAGTGATTTGGGCAGTCCTTGCCTGCTGCATCAGGGAGCTGGACCCGGATTCTAAGCTGGTAAGTAGGGGGAGGATGGAGGTCGGAGGGAGGACCATGGGGAGATCCCTACCAGGCCTCATCCCCTGCCTGCTCCTCCAGACCCCTCATGGCTGCTCCGTCCACTCTAGCTCCCGGTGCTTTAACAAAAAGCCCCCACTCACTGGGTGCTGCTCAGTGGAGGGGTGATCCCAGATGCCCCCCACTGCCCCACATTGCATGAGGGGCTCTGTCATGAGCCCCCCGCCCCTCCCCGCTCTTCCAGCCCCCGCCATGGATGGCCCTCCTGCCCCAGCTCCAGCCCTTTAAGAAAAAAAAACACCACAAAAATCCGTACTCACCAGCTTCTGCAGTGGCCTTAAGGTTTTTGGGGGATTGTGCAGAGCCCCCCGCATGGCATAGGGCAGTAGAGATTGCCCCCCTGCTGAGCAGGAGCCAGTGAGTATGGGTTATTTTTTTTAAAAGGTCTGGGAGCCAGGGCAGGCAGGGCAGCCATGGGGGTGTCTGGAAGAGTGGACAGGAGTCTGGGAGCTTGTGACAGAGCCCCTCATGCAGCATCGGACAGTGGGGGGCAGCAGGGATTGCCCTCTGCCTGGTAGCTCCTTGTGAGTAGGAGCTTTTTTTTTCCCCCCCAAAAGTGGGAGCTGGGGCTGGGTGGGGCAGCCATTGCTGGGGCTGAGAGACTGGGCATGGGATGGGGCCTGTGCGAGTCAGAGATTTGGCTGATTCGGTAGCATCTGAATCTTTGAATCAGATTTGGCTGAATCGATTCAGGGCAGTGATTCAAATCACCAAATCAAATTACTGTCCCCTGAATTGGCCGAATCTGAATGTGAAGCAAATACTAGCCATTTCGCACAGGCATATTGAATATAGATATGCAGAAAACAATAAATATATAATGAATGTCCTGGCTAAGGCAGGTGGCTTTCTGGCTTTATAATCCTACCTTTGTATTTCAGTGTTTACTTCTTTGTCTCAAGTGCACTTTAGTGCCTCACATCAGGCAGAAGAATATTTTGTTTTGAATTTATGGTAGCAAAATAACTCCTCTGTCAATAATCAGAGAAGGTGCACTGACATTTTGGTTCTAGTAAACCATGACTTTTCTAAGACGCTTTAAAAGCAGAGATGTCAAGTCTTTCTTGACACAGAGAAACTTTAATATTTAATTATATTTCTTTCATGCTTACTGTTGTCCTCCAGTATATTTGTTAAGTGTGAAAATATAAAATGTAAACAAAATATTTTAGCAGAGAATAAAATATAAACTTTTAGAATATATAAAGCAATAGATTGTTTGTAGCTTGCTGATGAGGCCAGCATTCATTTCTACTTAGTCTGTTTTGGTCCCTATAGATTTCAGACTATTTTATTTAAAAATAAATAAATCCAGGTTTTTTTCGGATTTAATGTGTATTCAGCTACTAATACTGAAGTGAATGTAACTTCATTTTATCATTAATGTATCCTTAAAGCTTGATTCTGAGATGCTAAGCTCTCCTACTGTCAACTGGACATGCTTTTTGGTCTAAGGGTGTGTACAAGTGATACATTTAGACTGACCAAAAGCAGGGTTAGGTTAGTCTGAATGCCCAGTTGTGCAGGCATTCACAGGGCTTGAATCACCCAAAAATAGTGTGCCCAATCTAAGTTAGGAGGTGAACTAACTTAAAAATTGATGTGGGTTGGCCTAATCTAAAATGGGTTAACCAGGTCTAGTGAATGCTTGCATATGGGTTTGTACAGTGCAGTCTTGGGGTTAGGAAAACTAACTGCTCATCCCAGCCCTGGGAGTGCTCTTCCTAAAATGCCCCAAAACTGATTGGGCCTTTTTTTAACCTCCCCAACCATCTCCTCCCACCCTTCCAATCCAGGCCTTCACTCTCACCTGAGTTACTTAATTTAGGCTACCCGCACTGGTTCTGGAGGTGACGAATGCCTGTGTGCACCTCTGCCTATTTAGGTAACTTTCTTTAAACTGTCTAAATGTAAACCAGGTGCAGCAAATGCTTGTTTGCACCCCAGGAGTACAATTTGCAAGACCTGTATGAGATCTATCACAGTAGGCGCTCTGGTGAGCAAACGTTCCTCCAGATACTGGTGGTCACCCTGAGAAACTTATAGGTGGCTGTCAGATCACCCGAGCCTGCGCCTTTCCAGGCTAAAGAGCCCTATAGCTCTCAGCCTGTTGTCATAAAATCTGTTTTCCTGACCTCTGATCGTGCATGTGGCTCTTCTCTGGACTCTCTCAAGCTTCTCCACATCCTTTTTGTATTGTAGGGCCCAAAACTGGAGGCAGTACTCCAGCTGTGGCCTCACCAAGGCCGAATACAAGGGGAGAATGATGTCCTGGGATTTGCTTGAGAAGGATCTATGGATTCAAGCCAGTGTTTTGGTCCCTTTACTAGCTGCAGCATCGCATTGAAGACTCATGTTCATCTTGTGGTCAATGATGCCCCCCAAGTCTTTCTTCTGTAGTGCTAACTAGCGTAGCACTGTTGAGCCTATAAGGATGCTGCAGCTTTTTCCTCCTAAGGTGAAGAACCTTGCATTTTTCAGTGTTAAACACCATAAGGTTCTCATCTACCCATTTGCTGAGCCTGTCCAGGTCAGCCTGGATCGCTCTCCTGTCTTCAGGTATGGATGCTTTGCCCCAAAGTTTGGTGTCATTGGTGAACTTGTCCAGTCTGCTTCTGACTCCAGTGTCCACATTTTTAAATCAGTTAAGTCTGATACTACATTCAACCAGATTTATCCTAAACCTGTTTCGGCCATTTTGAAACTAGTTTATATGCACTGAGCTTCTGTTCTGTTGTAGTTTAAACTAGTTTCTGATCACTTAAAAAGGTCTATGTGCAACTTCTGTCCCTAACCTTCAAAACTAATAAACCTTAAAACATTCAAATGTTAGATTTTCATTCCACCTTCAATGCTGAAGGGTTTTTTAGTACTTTTGTTTAGTCTAAATTATTTATTTGACAACTTTGCGCTGCCATAGGTTGTAACTTGCCCCACCATTTACCCTTTAAGGCTCTAGTCCATCAGAACAATTCTACATGTCAATGGGACTACTTACATGCTTAAATGCTTTACTGTACTTGAAGTCTAATTAAAGATGTATCTAGGAAGATCAAAATAGACTACGTTTCTGCAATACTACTTCTTGCCAGTAGCTTTGTCAGCTCTCCCTATCCTGGCAAAATAACATTTTCCAGAAACCTGTCTACCTTGGAGCTTGGTCCAGGCTTATTGCTGTGGAATTTGTGTAAGATGCTAGATGTAATAACTGTTTAAGGTATATAAAGCCTTATTCTTTATTGACATTGGGGAAGAAATTTCTGTTACATTTTTTTCCATAATTGTCTGTTCTTTGATTCTGTTTTCCTTCTTGGAAATATCTGATGTTGGCTGCTGTCACAGATATAGGTGACAGGGCCACTAGTTCGTCAGTTTCTAGTTCTGACCTAAATCAGAAGTAAGATCTCTATGCCTATCTATTGCCCAAATTGAGTGGATTTTTTTGTTTGTGTTGCTTTGATAACACTTTATTAAAAAGAAACAGGCATTACATTTTTATTTGAAGATGACTCCATTGTGATTCTTACAGTTTTGGAAGAAATATCCTTATTGTAGGGCAGTTGTGAAGTTGTGTACCCATTGTGTTACAAATCAAAAGTTTGCAGTTCTTTTCTAATGAGTGTACTTGTCCAGAGAGATTGTGTTCGTGAAGGGTGAAATAAGTCCCAGCTCCTATCAGACTGAATTTTCTGGATATGATTATGGAAGTGGACCTTTTTGTCCCGTAGGTTTGCTCAGCAGTTAATCTAGATTGAGGTGGGTAAAATATAGCCTGTGGGTTGGATTCAGCCCACCAGGCCATTTGGTCTGGCCCACAGGGCCCCTAAAATTTTTAGAAAATGAATAGTTATCTGCTCCTGACTGCCTGTCAAAGATGATAGGAGCAGGAGGAGCCAGCAACAAGGCCAGCCCAGTCCCCTCTCATGCCCCCACCCAAAAGTCTCTGCCTACCCAGACCTTCACTGCTTCCCTGCCCACCTGCTTCAGCACCACATGGCCCTGGGCTGCATTGCTCAACCACAGAAACATGGGGCCACACCAATAGCCTAGGGCCAGGAGCGGGAGGGTGTGTGTGCACGTCTGTGTCTGTGTGTGCATGCGTGCAATGAGGGAGGGAGGGAGATAGAGAGTGTAGTGAGGGAGACACGGAGACAAAGTGTGTGTGTGTGCGAGTGTGTGTGCAATGAGGGAGGGAGAGAGACAAAGCAATGAGGGGGAAAGTGTACGTCTGTGTAGTTTGGGAGGCAGAGTGTGTGTGTGTGTGTATAGGGCAAGTCCCACAAGTACACCTGCCATACATGCAGACCCCCACACCTCTTTACACTCTAGCCACTCTTCCATCCCACAAGTCCCATATCCACATACACACCCACATGTTCTCTCACCCCACACTTATCCACACCCCACATACCCACACATCCACAGTCCTCCCTAAACTTATATCCACCCCCCACCATTCTCTCTGCTCCCCCACAGTATACAAGAGATTTTATTTTAAGCTATTGTGTGATCACCTCTATGTACACTACACAAACACCTGTAAATCAGGACAAAAATATTTTTTGAAATCACATTAATAAATGTTGTAGATGTTTGACTTTTTTAGAATATAATTTGGTATTTTTCTGGTTCTAAGATGGCAGAACCCCTTGCTGAAAGGCATACTCCTGGGGGCAAGGGGAGGGACTTCTGGTGGCAAAGGTTGGGCCTTAGGGGGTGGGACTTCCAGTCACAGGATGGCAACCAGAGGGCGGGACACCAACATCAGGGCTTCCCATGTGACCCTCGACATCTTGCCAAAACTCAGTAATCGGCCCTCCGCCTGAAATTGCCTGCCCTGATCTAGATCATATTGCAGGTGAAGAAAGATTCCACCTCCAGACTGGTGAAGGAAGAAGTGCAGAAGCAGCTGGTGATCTGTCCTACGTGAAAATTTGTCTTTTCATAGTGTTTCCATCCACCATTTGATATTTCCTCTTGTAATTTTGTGATGTTTGTAGATAACCAAGTTATCTTCTGTTGATCTTGGAATAGTCGTCTGGGGATAAGCAGCATATGTCTCTTTCATACAAGACAGATTTTAATGCCAATGCTAAAAATGGAATGGAGCTACCTTTTTATGTTTTCAATAGTTGTTCCTGGCAGTCCCTCTAGATTTCTGAACATATGCAGAGACTTTGACAAATTTAAATGTACAAAATGTGGTACATTGAGTACATGGAAAAAGCACACATCTTTTATGGATTTCTCACTAGAATAGAAGGACATTTATATACATGCTTTGAGAGCCACTTTAATTGAAACGCCCAGTGCATCTTGTGTAACAGTGTTGAGAGAGCATTAGATAAAGCTTCCCCACCACTATTTTTAAATGCGGGGATGCTGATACACGAGTCACTGGAGTCTGCCAGAGCATGGTAATTACAATGCTTCAGTGGACCCAATTAATCAAGTTCCTAAATTAGCTTGGTTTCTTTGAAAGAAAAAAACTGGGTATTATTCTGTTCTGTTTAATGTACAGCGGTAGTCAAAACAAACAAAATATTAGCATGTGTAATAAGTTAGGTGGAAAATATTACCGTTACCATTATATAAATTATTATAAAATGGTACATAACGGTATTATATAGTGGTACCATTACCAATAATAATTATAATGGTATTATATAATGGTACTATTATATAAATCAGTAGCATGTGTTTACCTGGAATGTTGGGTTTGAGCTGCGCCTGCTCCTGAGAAAGCAGATGTGCACCAATACATTGGTCTATATTGTACTGGCACTAATTAAAGTAAAATTGTCATTATCTGCAGTCAGCTTTTTGCCTGATGTGGCTGATAATGTTGCCAATAAATGCTGTGTGGATGTGCGCAGTCACAGCATCCACACAGTCAGTTCTGCAGCTTTGCTGGGGAGAGCATCATAAGGCAGAGTGGTGCTGCAAATGGCTTATCCAGGGGTCACAGCCCCAGCCCAATCTCCCATGCTGGGAAGAGCCCAACATTGCCCATGGCTTCATCCCACAGAAGCAGCCTGCTCTCGCCCCGCACACAGATCTGGGGGGCATGTGCCCCCCTGTGGATCCCCTAGGGGTGTGCACAGCTGTGGGATCCACCCCACCCCCCACACGCCCTCTGGACAAGCCTCTCACGGCTCCGTCCTTCGCTCTGCCCCAGCTGTGCAGTGCCTGCCTCTGAACCAGCCCCACTCCCTTCCTCACTGCAGGGGCCTCCATCTGCCCCCCCACATCTATTCTCTCTCCCTGCCCCTTCCCCCCAACAGACTTACCCTCTGGATGCTGTTCTCCAGGCTGCATATTGGCAATAGAATCGGTATCAGCCTATATGGCTCGTTAATAATAAGCCATTGGTATTGGCCCAAAAAATCTTTATTGGTGTACCCCTATGAGAAAGACGATAATGAAAGTTCAGAGATGGACAGTGAAATAAGGTATGTGTCAAAATCCTCATAGGAGGAGAGATCAAAGCAATTTGACTGTTTACTTTGGAGAGGAGAATGTGAGAAATTTATGATAAAGTATGCAAGAGAATGAATGTACTAACAAGGGGATAAACAAAAGATGACTTGAGCTAAATAAAATACTTTTACCATACAGTGCAAAATTAGGGCATGAAACGAATTAGCACGTTATGTTGTTGATTTCAAGATTTTAGCAGGATTCAGAATAGGGATTGGATATTTATAGATTTAAAAAAAAGAAAGGTATGTGCTACGTAGTAAATAAATACATGAGGTTTGGGATAAATACAAAACTTTTCTATCAAGCTATATACTGAACTCAGAAGTTTTACTATGAGCAGACTTTTCCAAAGTTATCTACTACAGTGTTTCTTTTTACCTTCCTGTGCAGAAGCTGGTAGATGGCTACTTTCAGAGACAAGATACTGGGGTAGAGAGATGGTAGTTTTGATATTCCTATCTCTCTCTAGGTACCATATCCAAGCAGGATGTTGGTGACCATGGTCTTCCACAGATCCCTGCTCTTCGAGGCATACAGAATTTCCAGAGTTGATATATTAATCTGCCCCAGAGGAGCCGGGATGCCAAAGAGACCCCAAGGTAGTATGGGGTCCCACTCACCTCCTACAGGGCCGGAAGTGCCAGGGGAAGCAGGCACACCGAAGAGGCCCGCGCGAGTGATCAGCTGGGCTTTTATCCAGCTGCGGCAGAGCAGTGGGGGTGGAGGATGCCTCCCGGCAAAAATAAGAAGCGGCTGTGTTGCGACAGCGGGGCAGCCGGAGAGGAGGGGCCATGGAGAGGAGCCCCAACGTGAGGGAGCTCTGCTGCCACTTGGGGCCTCAGCGGGAGCGAGGATCGGAGCCAGCTCGGGCTCTGGCCGAGCCGACAGCACAGCTAGCAGCGCTGCTGGTGGCAGGACCAACCCCAGTGGCTGCAGAGGCAGAAGCAAAATTGACTACGGCTCAGGTAGCCGCGCCGGTGAGGTAACCGGCGGCATCGGGAGCCATAGAGCCTTGAGGAGGAGCGACAATGGGGCGAGCAGCGGCGCTGGTGAGGCAACCAGTGATGTCTGGAGCAGTAGAGCCCTGAGGAGGCGTGATGATGGGGCGACGGTGAGGCAACCGGCAGCGTCGGAAGCAGCAAAGCCCCGGGGAAGAGGGACGATGGCGTGAGCAGCTGAACCAGTGAGGCAGCCGGCGGCACGGGAGCTAGCAGAGCCAGTGAGGCAGCCGGCGGCACCTTAGGCTGCAGAGCTGATGGGTAACCGGCAGTGCTACAGACGGGTGAGCCGGTGAGGGAACTGGCCACTTCAGCAGCAACCCAGTCAGGGCTGGGATGAGTGGCCAGACGAAGGAAGGGCCGAGGTGGAAGGCCCCGGGCTGGCGGCCCCGGCAGATGCCATATTGAGCCAGATGCCGGAGCAGGCAGCTGGCAGGAGAGAAGAGAGACAGCGGCGGGGCTGGGACATTGAGGAAGCCCGAAGCTGATAGGACTGAAGGTGGTGAATGGCTGGGGTGTAGGGAAGGATGGCCGCCTGCCCAAGGCCACCTGCCAGGAACTGTGCCCACACCGGTGGCTACTCAAAGGAGGGAATCCCCCACTGAGATTACATTCAGAGTCGTGGCAGGCGAATTTAGGGGTTCCCCCTGTCATCAGCAGAGGTAGACACCAGGTTCCACCTGTAAGCCCAGGGCCTGGGCAAAAGCAGCGTGGGAACATCTAGAGCAAAAGCAGTCACATCATCCATTTAGACTCTTGACATAGGTCAACCTCTGTCCTCCATGATCTCTTCTTCCTTCAGTCTTTCCAGTTAAGACCAGATTTTCAATGTCCTCTTTCTTCATAACATAGCTGAGAAATTTCACCTGTCTCTTTCTGATGTTAACCAGCAGCTTTCTCCTGCAGCTTGCTTTTAAAATATCTTCAGTTGAAGTGTGACATGTCCAATCTACCTCCAAGATGTGCCTTAAGAACCACATCTCATTTGCATTCTCTTTTCTGTACTTGGTGTTATTGTCCAGCATTCTGATGCATACGTGAGGCTTAGTATAACATTGTATTCCAAAACACATAACTTCATCTCCATAGAAATGTTACTATTTGTCATTATCTTTTTCATTTTCAGAAGTGTGCATATAGGAAATTCAGTTATTCCTATATTCCTGTTTAATCCAGGTTTTTTTATTCAGGTCCTAACACTAATAGTACCAAAAAGCTTTAGATTGTTAACATATGATTGCATGTATTGAAAAGTCCAATGCAGATTGTAGATTTTTCAGAACTCCAACATGAACCAAAATATCAAGTGAAAAATATATGCATTGGGCTTGGACACATGTTCCGTTTCTCCAGGGAGAGCCCCTGCTCTCTTGGGACAAATCATGAGTGTATATAAGTTTGTAATTTTTCTTCCAGAGTAAAAATGGCCACTATGGGAGAAATATAACTCAGGAACAACCTGAGTCAAGTGGGTCCCCAGAGAATCTCTCTCAGGAGACAGGCAGCCAATGTGCTTTTTTGCTTCTCTGTCCCCATTCCCACTGCAGGGGAAAGAGTGTGTGTCCGTCTCAGTCAAGCAGTGAGCAGCTCACTCCCCGAAAGCTTTGGGCTGAAAAAGCCTAGGGATGAAGCAGTTAGAGGGCAGGTTCTGCTCCTGGTTTGTTTCCTGCCTGAATTGCACTGCAGCTTGTGGGTGCAGTGAAACATACAACTGTATGCCCTGCCCAACCTTAGCTGCATTCCAGCACAGCATTGGGAAGGAGCAAGGCTGGAAGACTCTTCTGTGCATGGCATAGATCCCAGCTTCACCTTCCCTCACCTTGATGATCCCTTTCTATAGCCACTTAAAAAAAAAAAAAAAAAAAAGCTTGCAAACCTTTCTGGGCTGAGTGCTCTAGGGACCCCTGGCAGCCCAGTGTCTGCACTGCAGGCTCTTTGCTTCTCTGTTTGAACTTCTGCATATGTCAGTTTTTCTCTTAGGAAAACAAGCCTGGGAGAATTGTCCTAGGTGTTTTGAATGCATGTACATAGCCATTGTCAGCATCGTCTTAGCAGTAAGTTTATCTATATAGCTTCTTACATGAAAGCCATACTTCTACCAACATAATTTTTTTGTGAACAGTCTTTTGAATTGTAATATGTAAGGGGACTTTGATAACCCCCTTGTGCTGTTTAGAAGGTATTTGGCAACATGGGACAACATATTAGTTAATTAGAACTGTGTAGTCTTAAAAATGTCCTTCAAAACTATCCAGTGCTGTTCAATCGAATATGTAGTTTAAAAATAGGAAACAAATAGAAAATTTTACACAACTGTTTTTGCATTATAAACACTGTTCTGAAGACCATAAGATGTATATTGAAAGTTTGGACTTTGAATGTCTGAAATGCAGAAGGATAGAGATTATTCATAATATCTTCTGATTCTGATTGCAATTCTAATTGCAATAACCTGTAGGAACACAATTTTTTTTATTGGTTAGTTCCAAAGGGAAAATGCTGAAAAATCATGCTTTTGAAATTGCGTACTTTTTATTTCTTGTTCTGTTATCCTTCAGTACTTTAATTTTGCTCTCCACATGAATTTTGATACATAAGATTTTGGTTTGGGTTCCCTCTAGCAGTTTTTACTTTTGCTGTTAGTGATAGAATTTCTGTTATATAGCTAGTACAGTTGAGTATATCAGCAGAAAACTGAGAATGAAAGTACTCGATGTGTTTTGGAAAGTTTTGAAATAGCTAGCATTTGTGCACTCCCTGCAGAAACCTCATTAATAGATCAAGTAGTTACAGGAAAGCAGGGGCATGAATAACAGGCTAGATACTATCATCCTTCTTCATGGTAAGGCATGATGTCAAAATTGACCATGGTACCAAAACTTGTACCACTTTTGGTACAAGTTCCAAAAGTGCCTTCCCCAACATCTGAAGAAAATTCCTTGGAAAGGACAAGTTAGGTCTTCTCTGTGGAGCCTGGAAATGCTTTTTCATGCTGTTTAGAACTGAGTGGATACTCAGACCTGTATAAGTCTACTACATTTATACTTAACCTGTAATAGCAGGAAAAATAAAATTATTTTTTGAATTAAAAGTTCATAAAAAAAAAAATTTCTGATGTGCTGAGAGATTTAATTTTAGCTCTGTGACAGAATCAGGTACTCAGACACTCAGGCTATTGTCAGGGTTTCCAAAACCTTCCCGGATTGGCTGGGAGTCTACTGGAAACGGCATCTATCTCCTGGTGACTATTGAAAGCAATCCAGGAGACTGATACTGTGAACAGTTTGAATTGTCCAATTAATGACTTGAGGAGCACCAATACATTGATCGCATATTGGATCAACACCGATGTAAGGAAAATTGACAGTATCAGCAATTGGCTCAGCACTGCCCCAGCCCTCAGTGACAGCCTGCTCTCTCCCCGTGTCCAGATCCAGGAGCACATGCCCCCCATGCCCTCCCAGGGTACACACAACAGTGGGTACTGCCCCCGATGAACCACTTGCAGCTCCGTCCTGTGCTCGGCACCTGCCCCAGCCCCACTCCCTTCCTCACCACGTGGGCCTTGATCTGGCCCCCCATGCTCCTTCCCTTCCCCCACACCCTGTCTTCCACAACAGACTTATCAGCTGGATGCGGCTCTCCAAGCTGTCCAGCTGCATATTCGCAATTGGATCGGTATTGGCTGATACGGCTTGTTAAAAATTGGCCCTTGGTATCAGCCCAAAAAATCTCTTTTCAGTGCACCCTATTAACAACATTGTCTGCAATAGCTTTAGCCAGAGTTGGCAACCCTACTGTCAGGGGATCCAGCTGCTTGAGTCTGAACAGGATCCAGGCAGTCCCCCTGTTTTGGGATGTAGATCCTTACTTCCCCCCCTTAATCTCTCCCCTGACAGAAGTTTAACCATCTCCAAGTGTCTCTACATTTAAGCTTAAACTCCTCAGGCTTCCCTTTAGGCTTAAGTATGTCCTTTCTCAGAATCCCATAGAAGATATTGTGAAGGTACTTTTGAACCCAGCATTCATTCCTGCCTGTGGCAGGGGGTCAGGCTACATAATCTGTTCAGGTCCCTCCTGACCCTATCTACTATAAAACTACTATATGAGCTGTCCCTGTTGCATTTTTGCTTTTTATGTAACCCTGTTGCATTTTAATTCTTCAGCCACACACAGGTTTTGCACACCAAAGTTTCTAAACACACCATTAATATTTAATCAGCAAGAAATGCATCATTTAGGAAACAGCAATAATCTTGAAAATAGTATCCCTCACTATATTTTAACCTTCCTTGAAAGTCCCTAGAAGGGGGTTGGTCTGTGTTTTAGTCCGTGTTCCTTGTGTAGCAGCCCTTGTCATCCTTAACTGAAGAAAATGGCTCTGTAAGAACAGCTCTGCCTTCTTACAAAAATTAAGTTCCTCTTGCCAGGCTGCTGTGATCAGTCCTAGTAGGTGATCACCAGGTAACTTCAGTGCCTAGGGGACGTGTCCTTGACAAACCAGTTCTCTTTTTCCCTTTTTTTAGCTTATTGTCTATGGGATTCATATTTGGATAGAGGGCTATAATTATTCAGCAGCCCTGTATTGTTAGGTTTGTGCCACACCACCCTTTTGGAATTCCAGCCTAATATAAAGGTGAAAAACAGAGGAAGTAAAGGGTGATGCATCCACTCAACAGCAGCTTGCTAAAGCCATGTACTCACCTATTTGCATGGTCTCTCTTGTATATAGAAAATCCATAACTCCACATGGAATTTGAAGTTTCTCCAAATCACTGCAGGCATTTTTGATCAATCTGAAGAAAATTTTTTTTACTTCCTGAGTCAAAATGTGTTAATTTGGTTTGTTAAATTGACTAAATGTTCAGTCACTTTGATCAGGCATCATTTTCATGACCACATTATGGGAGTTTAGTGTCGCCTGCTGCTGTTCTCTCCTTTGGATGGATTCCTTGAAGGGAGTACATCTCCATCCCCCTGTGTACTCTGATGCACCACGTGGTTTGGTCTGAGGAGAGACTGTGTTAGGTCTGTAGCATAGCAGTAGGAGAGAAGAGCTTGAGGTACCCAAAGCATACATCTCCGGGAACAGAGCAGCAGTGTAAGAGGAAGCAGTTGAAGAGTGAACTGTACAAGAAACTAGTATTTTTGTTTGGGTCTGACTAACTTGCATTTTTTCATACTGGGCTTTCCCCAGTGGAAAATGAGAAACTTAAATGGGATTTCTGCTGGAAAATCATTTTAGCAAAAAAATCCTGATAATCTTTTAATATGTATCTCTCATGACATTTATTGTTAAAAAGGCTATTCATTGTCTAGAGCTGGGTAACATGTTCTTGTAGATCAATCTTGAAATGATCCTTATTTTAATTACTGTTTAGAACAAAGATTTCATAAAGTAGCGGGTCCCTCTCAAAGGAGCACTGGCCTTTTATATTCGAACCCTTATAGTTAATGCTCTGTTTAGGTTTCTGAAGTGTATGTGTGCCTAGTTCAGGTAGTTTTATTCCTCAAATAAAAGTACTTATCCCATTGACTTCCATAGGTACAAAATTAGGATCATATTTCTTAATCCTAGTCCACCAAATTAATAATTTCAATTTGCTGTAACTTTAGGTAATAAGCAAGCCTGTGATCTGGTAAAAGTCTAGGGAATTGGGGAGGGTGTTGGCAGTATTAAATGAGATATGTGGGATGAGCTGTGTAGAGAAACTGTCTCAGCATCTGTCTACAATATTTTTGACTTACATTTTTATTATGTTCTTTACAGTTTTTGCTCATAATTGATGTAAGCTTATGGATGCACGGAAGTCTGAATTTAGGCAGATTTCTAGTTAAAATATTAAAATAAGGCAGCCAATTACCATCCTGTTTGTAAGATATATTTTTTGTCAAAACAAAAAAGGCTTGAGCTGAGATTCCATTTTTAAATGTCATACCCATGATCGTTTTCTCTGACCACGTTGTGAACTTATGCAAGAGATGTAGCGTTCATAAGACAAACTTAAAAAAATGATATTGTGATTTTGTGCTTCATCATTTATTACCAAAATACTATAGCAGCTAATTCCTTATTCAGTCAGTATCTGAACTAGATGTGCTGATGTCAAATTAATGATCAAGTTCTGATTTTTATGTGGCATTGGAGACTTACATTGATAAGGACAACTCAGTTGCATGATTCAGCCTATAGTGTCTGTGATATAATGGCTGCTTCCACAGGTATGAATTGATGCAACAAACAATGAAATATTTCATCACAGACTAAATCATATATGATGATTAGAAAGAAGAAACCTCTAGAGAAATACGAGTTAAGTGTCACTATATACCTGTCGTCTTGCACAGTAGATCTTGGCTCTTAGGCTCATGTTGCTGTCTTTTCGAGAGCAAAGATTACAGATAATTAACGTGTTCCTTGACACAAGTTATCTTGGTGATTGGTATGGTAAGAAAATAATTGCAGAAACCTCCAGGAAAATTTTGATGGAGTTTACTGAAATATTTTACTGTTCAAACTTTCCCAAGTTTCAGTGGTTTTTTTTCCTACAAATTTTTTTATTGAAAGTACTGATACTACGTAAATTGTGAAAGATGATATTACTACACTGTAGCCCTGTGACAGTAACACTTACATAGTGCTTATGTTTTTGAAGCACTGTACAAACATTAAACATTAACACTAATTAACAGTAGCAACATTTTTACTCAACAGAGCTTATACAATCTCATTAGACAGAAAAAGAACTAATCTGTCACTGGTATAAAAACCTAGAAATAGGATTTGCACGGTGGAACCAAAGGGGTCTTTGATAAGGCAATCTGCTGAAGGACCAAGGCTTCAAAGGATCACTGAGAGCAACTCCTGTCAGTAGCTGCATTCTTCTGTGGCTAGTTCAGTCCTCACCTGTAATGGGGTTTTGGCCGGTATCATTGTGTCCACGGACTTTGTTGGTGTTTCTCTTATATGTTTCCTTCCAAAGCTGTCAAAACAGCATAGTATCTTTACTTATTGCCAGGTATGCAGTCCCCTACATTGACTCTGCTGCCTACCTGTACTTACCTGCCTACCTTTTTGGGCTGGAGAAAGTGCATGCAGGATTTTGGACTTGACTTCATAAAATAAACCTACACTCCAAATCAGTATTGTCATTTAAACTTATTCACTCACTGCTGTTGTGTGAATTGATAGTACTTCACAGCATGTGTGTATTTTGGAGCTCTGTCCGGGAAGGAAGTGAGTTCTTGGGCTGCTGTAACCAAGTATACATGTAAGTGAGTCATGTAAGCATCAGCTGGGATGGTTACATTTCAGAAGGTAACACAGTGGGCTTAAATGCTTTGCCACATGGGGCTACAGGTAACAGAAACTTGTGAAATAGAGCCCTGGTTAATTGTTAAGTAGTTACATGTTATAAATATAGTCAATATAAATTTGCCTAGGAAATAATTAAGCCACTGAAAGGCAAAAAAAAATAAAGTGTAGTTTATTAACCACCACATTCTGGCCTCTTGTTTCCACTGGCTTAAAGCTAGTTATTTAAGATACAGAAACATCTCTAACGTGGTCATGTTTAAATGGAGGATCAGTAATAATAAGTCAAGTGTTTAGTATTTTAGCTTTCTGCATAGTATTTTAACATCCCACCAGGCATTGATCTGGACTTCTATGTTCAGACTCCTCAGGAGAGAGAGATCCATTCAAAACTAAGCCTTTTTACTTTTTATTCTGTATGTTGAGTCTGAAAACTTGAATATAGGTAATAGCAAGTTTTAGTTCCTCCAACCTTAACTTTGGTATTCCTGGACTAACGTGAAAATATTTCCTCTCAAGTTTTTTAGGATTATTTCTGTATTTTCTATTATTACAGAGCTGTTAGGCAGCTATTATTTGAAGGGTTTTTTGGGGGGTGGTTTACAAGTGAAAGAAAAAGACTAAATTTGCTAATAGAAGCTACATATAGTTTAGTTTGTTTTCCTCTTCATTTGATTCAATTACATTAACAAATTGTTGATTTACTTTAGAAAATACAGTTCATTGCTAAGCAACCAGGAAGATAAACTTGCATTCATGGCAGAGTGTTTAAGGAAACTAGCACAGACCACTAAAGTACTCCTGGGAAACAAAAAATAATTGTATTCCTAATTTAACTTCTTTGATGCAAGTTTACATCATCTAAAGTATGGTATTTTTAATAGGATAATTTTAACAATATTAAATATTAGCTGGCAACAGCTAATGGAGAGGAACAAAAGTTAAATGTACACTTGTTGAACATTACAAAGAGAATAGTAAAGTTTATTGTAACTTTCATAGACTTTTTAGTCAAGGAAGACATTGGGGCTAAAGTCTAATTATTGCTGATCCCCTCTAATGACTGTTTCAGGGATTATCTCTTACAGTGTCAGCCATCTGCTGTGGTTTAGAGTTATAAACTAACTAAACATAATTAAGGTTTTCCTTAATTTAAAAGCAAAATTATACATGTCTCTGAACAGAGTGTTATTATCTAAGTTCAAAATTTATCAGCAGGGATCCTGGTTTTCTTTGATAAAACTTGCAAGTTCTCTGATTAAAACCCCTCAAATCCACATTTTTTCCATGATTAAAATGCAGTGTCACTATCTATCTATATATCTATCTATCAGTTGAACACAATATTTTATTGATACATTTACAATTTTAAAGCAATTTGGAAGCCTACCAGTGCCTCAATTCTATATATGTATAAAGGACTTAGTTCGTCTGTCTGTGTGTCTGTCCATAACAGTTTTGGGGACATAGCTCCAGCCAGTGCTGCGTGCAGGACAAATTTCCCATCAAGAATGATGGAGGGGGCAGAGCAGGGGGGCGAGGCCAGCAGTGCTGGCCTCAGCCTTCCCCCTCCCCCTGGCCCTGCTTCTTGGTGGCAGCATGGCACTGGCCTCACCTGTCCCCTTCATCCCTGCCATCATTCTTGACAGGCAATTCACTAGTCACTACAGTGGAACCTCGGTACTCATCGTTAATTGGTTCCGGGAGGCGCGACGAGTACCAAAAACGACAAGTACCAAACAAACAGCCCTCCCCGTGCCGGGGGAGGGTGAGAGGGAGCGCGGGGCCGGCAGCAACGGCGGCAGTGCCATGCTGCCACCAAGAAGCAGGGCCAGGGGGAGGGGAAGGCTGAGGCCAGCACTCAGAGTCAGATAGCTAGCATTCTCTGGCATGCTATCAGTAGCTGTCAGTAGGGCTCTGCATTACTTAGAAAGGATCAAGCCCTTCCTGAGGTAATATGGTTGGTTTGTTGCCACTGAGAGAAACTTTAAACAAAAAAGACCTGTCTTTGCCTAGAGCTTACCCAGATGGCCTATTATGAGAAGTCAAGAGTGCTTACAAGAGAAGGGCTTTGGTTGGGATTTTTGAAGCAGAAGAGAGGATTTGGTCACAAAACTCCCACTAAAATTAATAAGACTGTAAAGTTGCAACCTTTAGAAGGAGGAAATATAGGTTACTTATCTGGAATCAAATGTGTTCCAAATACATTGAGTCTATAGAGTCATGATGATCCTTCTTTATGCTCTGCTTCTTTTGGGGTATTACAGTTTGTTTATAGGAAACAGAAAATGAGCAGGGTCAGGGAAGAGGTAGCCTTTTTATACCTCTGGACCATCACATTCACAAGTCAGTGTATGTGACTCTACTAATGATTAAACAGCTATAAGACCTATTGATTGAATAGCCTAGTGTATTGTACCTATATTGCACCTATATTTGCAGATTTGGGGTTAGTAGCTAATATCTTCATTTTCCTTTGGATAAAGTAGTCTGTATCTTTGTGCATACTAAGCTGTCAGAAACACAAGCAAGCTTCTAAGCACTGGTTTTCTGAATATTATGTACTGGCAGTGCACATATGCTCACTCACTAATGTAATATTTATTTGTAAAGGCTGGTCTCCTAGCACTCTGCTTAATTTCTTACAAAAACAGCACTGACTCATTTATCTTCATTTAAAAAATCAAGACAAAATAAAAATAATTCTGTGGACTTTGAAAAAAATATAATCTGCAATTAGACACAGCTGTACTTACAGTTAGTTTAAATAATTGAAATTTGACACTTCAGGATGAAGCAATTTTTTTAATATAGTTAGCATTTAATTAATCCTTATACTCTAAACCCCATACTTATGGGCTAAATCCTGAAGAAATCATGCAGAGGTTTTAATGCCAGGGTATTCCCAGGGTTCTGTGTATCCAGGTGTGGCTTTTCCACTTGATATTGTCACATACTCACCAACTGCTTTTTTTCAGCATAATCCTTAGCTGTTACTGCCTGAGTAGCACAAAATACTGTGGCAGGATGGACCTATGTTAAGTTTCAGGTTCAGGTACTCCATGCCCTAGGTTTCCAGATTGGTATTTAAGTACTACAGGGTATCAGGAACTTCTATGTAGATTCATAGAAAGTCCCAGAATTGTTGGAGCTAAGATGGTATCCCTGAGTCCTGCTGACCACTCTATTTTTGCCTTTGATTAGCTATAACAGTTTATATTTTAGAAGTTCCATATCAAAAGGCAATTATTTTGTTGCTTTTCTAAATATTTCTTTATATATTTTATTTCATTGCTTGAGACAGTTTGTGATACAAAGTGCCATATTAAAATACCTCAACCAACTTACTTTAGGATCAGCAGCATAGCTGAAGGGGACTGACTGGGGCAGTGGTCAGGTGCCACTTCTTGTTTGGGGGAGAGGGGTTTCTGGAGGTGTGAAAAAATAGCTGCCACAACAGCTGGCCAGGCCTCCACCATCAACACCTTGGTAGTTAATGCTGCCCCATGTACAGCTGCTACCCACGACACAGAGCCACCCTGTTAATGCTTCTGTTGAAGATCTTTATGTTTACAATCTTCTGGAATTATCTCTGTTGCTTACAAATCAGTTTTGTAACATACCCTAGAAATTTTGTCTCATCTGAAACAGAACGTGTCCTAAAACATAAAAACTCTTCTGGAGTTAACATTGTGGATCCCTTAACTCTTTAAGGTGCTTCTATTGGTTACAAATGCTGGAAATGTGGCACAGTGGGATGAGAGCGAGAATAAATGGAAGTGGTAAGCCAAAAACATGGCAGTCACATCCACTGAGAATGGTAGGAGTAGCCAACCAGTTGCTCCAGTTTATGGAGAAATTGAACATATAGCTGTATTTATAAGGGTTGTGTGAAGCTTTGGTCACTGATTCGATTCGGCCCGATTTGGTGGCTGAATCTCTGAATCGAATTGGAACCGTCTGAATTGATTCAGAGAGAGTCGATGATTCGGACATAGACATGGCTTTAAATGATTTTTCTACATACCTCAGGGTACCAGGCAGCTCAAATATGCTGAGATGGTGGGATATAATGTCCTACAGGAGTGTGTGTGTGGGGAGGTGTCTCCAGCATACTCGGTGGCAGACCCAGAAGTGGACCAGAAGCACTTCCAGACCACTTCCAGGTCCTAGGCAGGGGACCCACCCCCCTGCTCAGTGACTGCTACCTCCTGGGTCTGGGGAAGCACTTGGGGTCCCCCCACAGTCAGTCGCTGGGTGGGGGGCCTTTGCCCTCTGCAGCAGACCTGGAAATGGTCTGAAAGTACTTTTGATTCACTTCCGGGTCTGCCGCCAAGTGTGCTGGGGGCCCCCCACGCTCCTGTGAGATGCTCCATCCGCCCCACCATCTCAACATTCACGCATGGTGTCTTGAGGTATACAGATAAAACATATAAAGCTGTGTCTATGACTGAATCACCGATACGCCGAATCGGCATCAAATCTTCATATTCTGATTTGGCCGAATGGGATCGGAACAGGATCCAAATCAATGAATCGAATCACCCCGAATCGGGCTGAATTTGAATCGAATATGGCCCACTTCACACACCCCTAGCATTTATAGTATACTGCATCATCCCTGTCATGCCTGAAGGATCAGGGAAAGAAAATAAGCAACTTATTTATAGTAGCCACAGTTCTCAGAAGTCCCATGAACTGTACTAGTACTAGTTGATAATGTGTAAAAGTGATATGTTTCAGTTACTTTTAATCCAATATACTGGACAGCTGCAAATTGCTGTGTAGCTACATATTAAGTAAAGTAAAAAAAGAAAAAACTGAATATAAAAATCAGTTGGATGGTATAGAAGGATCGGAAATATATATTGCCTTTGTATCTTCTGAGCATGTGGTTCCCTAATTTATATTTAATTTTTGACAAACTGTAAGTTTGTATTTTAATAACTGTATTTCTTTGTTAATTATCTTAAATGTATATGTATTTACCTTCTCAGAGGTGGTATCACCATAACACCTTTGTCATTTACGTTCTGTTTAGGGAGAATTAATATTTAATGTTATGTTTTGGGTTTTTTTAAATAGATATGGAGTCTGGAGAGCGGTTAACATCATCTGCCTCTTCTACCACAGCGACTTCATCTCCTGCATCTACTACACCTTCTGTCACTTCAGCAGTTTCAAAAAGTAGCCTTTCCACTGGAGCTGCATCGCTTAGCTCTGCAATCAACACATGCGGTAAATATTCTTTGTAGTATGATTTGCATGCATGTAGGTGTTCTTCATGACCTTGTTTGTAAAGTCTGTACTTTCTACATGACCAAGCAAAATAATAGATAAAACTTATGTATCCTATAAAAACCTTTGTTTAAAAATATATAGAATAAATTGCATATGAGGCTAGAGTTGCTTCTATATGCTTCTAATATGAGAAGGTTGTTACCCCCCAAATTTATAAATTATGTTTTGAAAACTTTAAAGTCCCTCGTTAGCATTTCAAAGACCATCATGAAAGTGTACATATAATAAACAGGGATAGTATGTTTAGGTTTATTTGCGGTAGTATTCAGCTTCACCTTCCCGAATGTACATCTCCTAGTGTGAATTAAATACAGCCTCTACCCCAATTCTGCACCTTCTAACAAAAATTTGTAAATGCTTTTTGGAAAGGGCTTTTTTTCAACACAGTCTTCTGACATAATCTGAAATTATTCTCACTAAAACATCCAGATGCAACTGGCAAGCCGTATAGGAAAGTTGAACAACCAGAATTCTAATTTGTGTTCTGTCTTGTCTGCATCCATGAATGATCTATGGAGCATGAAAGGGTGGATAAACTAGCTCTTCCCTGAATAGGAAGACCCTGAAGAGCTTGAATGAGGAGACGCTTGTTATCTGTATATGAAAATCTTGCTCTACCTGCAAGTATTTTCTCTCTTTTCTCCAAGTTTATGTAACTGCATTGATTGTTAGTTTCAGTAGTGTTAACTGTCCTAATGATGTCTTAGAAATTCAAAGTCCTCCAAATAGAATTTCATGGTTCAAAGCTTGATTTTATAACTCACCATTTTCCAGGCATATTTCCTTTCTGTGGTATTGGCTATGTCTCATAGCAGTAGTTTTCAACCGCTTTTAATTTGAGGATCCCTAAAAAATTTCAAATTAAGTGTATGTATTCACTTTTTATCTATCATAGTCATTTTTCACAGACCCCTTAAACATCTGTAGACCCTCCAGTTGGAAACCATTGTTTATACTGTTAAACTGAAGAACTCCTGCACTCCTCATTTAGGAATGATGCTTTTTTCTCCTTCTCAGACTGACATTACTCGCTCACAGCCTGAGATGCAATGTTTCTAAACAATTTTTATTTTTAATAGCTCAAAAAGAATGCCTTAGATGACTACTCCTAACTACAAATGTTTGAATAAAAAATACAAGGGCCTTCTTTTCCCACTCTTTATTATGATAGTTGCCCCAAAATATAGATGTCTATGTTCACTTTCATTGCTTCCTTGAATAAAGAATTAACTTAAATGCGGCATGCTTGAACACCACATGCCCCTGGAGGCTGGGGTGTCGTGGCGACTGCCCGCAGGTGGTGGCAGCAGTGTTGATGGTGGGGGTGTGGTGGCAGCGAGCAGGGACGTTCTCGCAGGCGGCTGCAGAGGTGGCAGCAGCAAGGGGGAGGAGGTGGCGAGTGGCAAACGAGAATTGGCAACCACCCACAGACTTCAGCGGCAGCCAGCAGGAATTGGGGGCTGCTTGCATGGCGGTGAGGGGGATGGTGGTGAGTGATGACTGCTCGCAAACACTGCCAGCAGCATCAGCAGTGCTTTTTACAGGGGGTGCACTGCCAAGCTCACAGAGTGTACATGCACCCGTGTGCACCTACGCGTCACCCACGGTGACATACATCTGTTTGTCACATTGAGGGTTGACCATTTGTTTAACTTCCCTTGTTTTGTTTTTTATTAGGTAGAGAGGCATCTTACTGTGTGTCCTGTAATATACTGTGGCTGTAAACAGATGTCTTGTATACCGAGGTTCTGGCCATCTCAGGTTTTAACCCAGATCAGAACAAGAGCAGCCCAGGTGTTTATTCAGATAGCCCTTTCAAGCTGCATTGCTATTCCTCTGTCAGTAGGTGGCCAGTGAGAGTACTCAGCCTGACAGGCCTGACCCTGGAATAACTTGCAATGAACTTGAATGACCCACAATTAATTTATAGATGTACCAAGTGTTTTGGGAGTTGGAGGGAATGTTAACATATTTTATCTTGTATACTTCACAATCACTTGAAGTACAATGGACTTGTATGTCTGTAGGATCCCAGGACAAAAGGCTTTCTCCATTAAGAAATATGCCATCTCTTTACTCCCTATATATTCAGAGTAGAATTTTTTCATGATAAGGAAAAAGTTTGATAAGGAAAGAATTTGATAAGGAAAAATGACAACAAAATTGTACTTGTGTTTAGGATAACAAAGTGTCCAAGTTTTTGTCATCTTTAGGCAATCCAATATTCCTCTGTCCATTAAGGCAGTATGTACTTTAGGTGTAGCTGTAAATGCTTTACAGCCTTCTCATGTGATTCCTGACACTCTTATGTGCATCAGTTCATTGTTTCCTTCTTGTCTGACAGCTCATGAGCTGGTATATTGTGGCTTGTTTAAAAGACCATTTTTGTCTCTCTGATCCTTTCAATTAAAGCCTTTTTTTTTTCCTAAAGGCACATTGTATTCTTAGAAGCTGGCTGAAACTATTTGGTGTAGGCTTCCCCCACCTTACCCATAAATGCTATTGATATGTATAAGTAATTTATCCATCAGTCAGTCATAATCTATTATGGCTTAACTTTTGGAAGGCTTCTTAGGTCCTTAGTTGAAGTTGCAACTTCCTAGAAAAATGTCGCAAATAAAATTTAGTGTTCTCTCTGAACAGCAGCTGAGAGTTAAATACTTCTAATCACAAAATTAATTAGTATATTTTTGCCACAGCATACATCCAGTTCGAGTCATGGTTTAATTTAACATCGATACATTTAATTTTCAAGGTATTCATTACCAAGATACAGTATAATCATAACTTCCCTTCTCAGTTTCCAACCTAAGATCTTATATGCCCATGTGACTTTTTAAAAATGTGATGATTGTGGGTTCATCAACCCCAGTGTGTTAATTACAATATCATCTCTCTCAAAAAATATAGTTCTCCCAGGTCCAATAAAATTGTTCCAGACTTTTCAGTGTAAGCAGTTATTGTTTCCAAGGGTATAAAGTCAAAAACACTTTAATCTCTGCATATAGTTAGAGAGGTTCAGGTTTCTTCCAGTTTAGTGTATGTATTTCCTTGCTGTAATCAATAGTCTGTTAAGTAGACTGTAATAAACTTCTGTGCCTGTACCATACAAATCCCCAAGATGCATCCTGAGCCAAAACTGGAATTCTAAACTTGGTGCTAAAGATATTGTATTACAAATAAATTATTCTTGGGTATTCCCAGTCACATAGAGAAAGCAGTGATGCGAAAATATATAGGAATAATATCACTACCACGTGGATGCAATTGAGTTAAAATTCAGTAATACTGAAACAGAAGTTTACAGTATTTTTTTTTTTTTTATTGAAAGGTGTTCTAGTTAATTAAAGTATTCAGAACAAGAAACTAAAAAGAGAAAAGGCCTAACCTAATCTGTCTTTGGCCAGAAATAATAAATAATAGTTAAAGCAGAACAAAGTTCTAGAAAGATTTTAAAACATTTACTCTGGTAAAAATACAGCACTTTTTTGCATAAGTCCAGTCTTGCAATCTGTGATTACATGAGTAAATCTTGTCATAATTAAATGATTATAATTTTGTGTGTGGTGCTGTACCAGACCCTGGGTATTTTGATGACATCATGAGTGAAGTAACTTGACAAAAATCCTAACATGGCCAGATTGCTTTAACCTAAAAAAGAGAAGTTCAGTAACTTCTAATAAAACATCAATTAAAAAGAAGCTCTTTCTTACAACCAAGAGCTTTTGCCAAAACTGGATTCACTAATTCCTTGTAGTCCAGGGTTTTTACCTAATTGAATAATTGGAAAATGAGTCCTTTACATTGTAAATTTGATGTCTAAACTCAGAGAGGTTTAATTGAAGAATTAGATGATTTCCTATTTACGCTTCTAAAGTTATAGTAACAAAGAACTTTTTAAGTCTAATACCAAATACTTTTATAACCCTCAGTTTCAGTCCCAAACTATCCTTCAGCAGCTTGAGAAAATCACAAATTCTCTGATAACCCTAAAATCTGTGATTAAAATGAAAGGCCCCCCCCAAACCCCACCAGCCTTGATGGTGCCCCTCATTCCCCCTGCCCCCCCTGGCCCTGCTTGTGCACCTCACTCTCCCTCCCACAACCTCTTCAGCCCTGCTTGGGCACCCCCACCCACAGCTCCTGCACCTCCAGAGAGCTCTTTGCAGAACTGCAATATCTGCAGGTTTCTCTGGTAAGGTGAGAAATCTGCATGTGCCTCTGGTAAAAGGTAGAATCTGTGTTTTTCTCCATTTTTCTGAGGGAAACAGAAAACCCAGATCCCTGGTTATATAATATGTAAACTTTATAACGGCATTGTCTTTGACTTCAGCATTTTTCTCATCCTCATATCTGCTAAACCATTAGGGCTTGGTCCCCTGTCATTTGCAAAGACACTCACTGATTTTTACTTGTCTTGAATTCTTAGTGGCTGCTGGCTATGTTTTTTGTAAAAGTATTATTTCCCTCTCTTCCCCCACCTCCAAACGTTTGTGAATGTGGAGGGAGGATATGTTGAGCGGCCATTATGGGCACATCCACACATGCAAGCACATGTGCTTGCAGCAGGTTAAATAGAAATGGTGCGAATCTGAGCCCAGGCTTTTTGCCTCAGTGCACATGCCCAGACATGCACATTGTTTTGGAGCAAATTGTGCCACATGGGGCAAAATAACCCTGCCTGGCTCCTCCTGGATCCACAGCCAGGGGGAGGTAGACCCTGGGGCTAGTGTGTTGGCCCTAGCAGTTTAAAAAAAAATGCCCTGGCCAGCATTTCAGAGCTACTTGCCCTCAGAAGCTTCTGAGGCCTAGCCACTTGGTATCTGGGAACACTAGCCCCTTGTATCAGCTAGACTTCTGAAGCAGCATGCCAAATTCACTTTTTAAAATACCCCCGAATCCACATTCTTCCACAATTAGAACAAAAGAGAGAGGGGGGGGGGGATTGATCACATGGGCAACGTTTTATTGCTATAGTTACATTGTTAAAGCAATTTGGAAGCCTACCAGTGTCTCTAGCATCATAATAAAATAAATCCTAAATATCTATATGTTTTAATATTTGCTTTTGGTTTCCTTATTACATGGTGGGTTTGTGATGGGGGGTTTGCAGGAGGGGGGAAGAAGGGGGGAGGGGGGAATGTGGAAGGATGTGGGGTTAGTGTGTGGGTGGGTGTGGAGGGACTGTGGGTATGAGGGCTGCTTAGGAGGGGGTGGGTCCCCTACCCCCCACAGGGCAGAGCTCACCCATACAGCACATGGCCTACCTGCCTGCAGGGTCACAGCCCCCACCCAGGGGCTACAGCTCCCCTCCCAGCCCCCCCACTCACTAGTCTCCAGCTCCCTGCTCATTCCCTTGCTAGTCTCCAGCTTTGGGAGGCTGGAGATGAGTAAGAGAATGAGGAGGAGGCTAGAGAAAGCAGGGGAATGAGCAGGGGGCTGGAGACAGCAGGAGAACGCCTCCTGCTCGTGCCCCTGCTCGTCTCCAGCCTTCTGCATGTGCCCCTGCTCCTCTCCAGCCTCCCAAGGCTGGAGACGAGCGGGGGAAGTCCCCACCTCATCTTCAGGAGCTTGTCCCCACCCTTTCTCTTCTCCAACCTCTTGCTTGTTTTTCTGCTCGTCTCCAGACTTGGGAGGCTAGAGATGAGCAGGGAAACGAGCAGGAGGCTGGAGAAGAGCCCCTGGAGACATTTCCCTGGCTGTCTCCAGCCTCTTGCTTGTCCCCTTGCTCATCTCCAGCCTTGGAGGCTGCTGCTACTCCTGGTGAATGTGGAGGGGGGGCAGGGGGAATGAATGGGGGCTGGGCGGGGCCTGTCCCCCAACCCCCTACTTACCTGTCATAAAGCTGGGTCCAAGTCCCTGCAGCTTGCTGTGCTGCCTTTCCCACACGGGAATGCAGCATGCTTCAGCACCGGGGAAAGGTCATCTGGACAAGCCGTATAGTGTTAGGGCTTGATGTAAGAAAAGATATCTGTACCTGTAGAATATAACTTTTAGGTACCTGATCCACAGAGTGGAATCCACAATACAGGCTGCTCTTGCCTCCACATAAAGCATAGGTTGAGTTAGGTACCTAAGGATATGGTCAAATGATAAAATTAAAGCAATTTGATGGGCAGGGATTTCCCACAGAACAGCTGATACATGGTAAATGTGTCTGCAAATACCCCTTAGTAAGTGAAAGCAGTCTAAAACAGCTTAACACTGTTTAATTTATTAATTCATTGAATGCATTCATTCAGGGTTTAGCTTTCTGGGTACTTGCCCCAAGAAGTGGGAGACCTATGTTTCAGCTCTCTTAAGCTTCTTGGGAATTCAAACTTGCAAACCCTGTTCCAGCCTAGAGGGCAGGCTGGAAGACTAACAATCTTCATAGATTGTTTTGAAGCTCTGCCACACTGTGAACAGGAATGAAGATTTATAAGGACTAGTGGAGAGAACACACAGACCCAGCTGCTGCTTCTTTCCACCACCCTGCTGTGACATGGCATGGCATCAGCAAAGTGGTATTGGCTAACTGCAGACTACTCCATGCTGAGTGCCTAGGTCAGGGGTTGGCAACCCCCAGCACAGATGCCAGAGCATGGCATGCAAAGGTATTTTGCTTGGCATGTGTGCCATGGGTTGGACAATGGAGAAGGAGCACTGCCACAACAAGTATTGGGCCCCTTGTGGCTTCCCATCTGTCTGTTTGGAGGCACATGTGCACCTGCTGCCAGCTTCTAGCCAGGCTGAGGTTCTACAGACTTCTGTGCAACTGCTTGCCACCTCCTTGCTGTGAGCAGTCCAGGCTCTAGTGGGTGGCAGGGACCTGCCCAGAGCCTGGGCTGGCTGCCTGTGGCAGGCAGCTGGGAGGTACAAGCTGCTGCATCAAGGTCTGTGGAGCCCCAGTACAACTCGTCACTGGCTGTGGGTGGGTGCATGCATGCCTCAGGGGCCAAGTCCTTATGGCAGCACATCCCTGGTCCCTTCCCCGCCATATGCCCTGAGGCCAATGTGCACCTGCCTCCAGCAACAAGCTGGGCCGGGGCCCCATGGACCTCAGTGCAGCGGTTTGTACCTCCTGGCTTCCTGCCACAGCTGACCTGGCCTCTGGGCAGGTCCCTGCCATGTGCCAGAGCCTGGGCTGCTCACAGCAGGCAGCAGGGAGGCTGCAAGCAGCTGCACTGAGGTCTGTGGTGACCCAGCCTAGCTCGTTGGTGGAGGCAGGTATGTGTACACCTCTGGGCATATGATGGAGAAGGGGCCTGGGTTGGGCTGCCACAGCATAGAATCAGGCCCTAGGTGATCTGGATTGCTCTGGGAAGGCACTTTAGTCTCTATTCACTGAGCCTAGTTATTTGAATCACCTTGTGTATCAAGGTTTACATTTTAGGCTTTGCAGAGGCTATGGGGAGGGACCTTATAATGTCCATTTTGATCTGAGCTTTATTCTTTAAGTACAGACTCCTTTAGACTAAAATTATATGCATTCTATAAAAATGAATACAAGCGTTGAATGTATTTTGGTACTGTAATTTTATCTGGTTATATGATCATAATATTAATAAAATCTACATGTAAAGGATAGCAGGCCTCAAGACAAGGTTTTTGAAGTAGAGAAGCCTAAAAGTAGGCTTCTTTAGACACCTAAATAATTAGCCAGATTTTTTTTTAGATATGTGAAGCAATTATTAATTCCTATTGTGTTGCTTTATAATTAGTACTTGGAATATCTGGTCAAGTTCCTATCATATGTATACTATTGAATGTGGTTAAAGGTAATAAAAGTACTGTTGATTTTTGCCTTTAATGCTGGGGACAGAAATTGCACGCAAACAGGTACAAGTGATTGGAATCTGGTTCAAATCTGCAACACAAACAGAAATTTAGTGAACATAAACCTAACTTTCAAAATGGCTAAAACTGATTTAAGATAAATATGGATGGATGTAGTATCAGACTTAACTGATTTAGGTTAAATTGGTTTATTGAACTTCTGTGCCAGATCCCCTCCAGATCCAAGTGAACTCACATTTTCCCAGTATCCCAGAATGCTTTACAGCTCTCCTGAAACAATCTTCGCACCCACAGTGGTTGGATTAGCCTTGACCCAAAACGTTTGCTCCAGGCAAGCAAGGAGGTATGCTCTAATACCCCTTGCTTCTGGCCTGAGCCCCTGTAAGCATGTAGTTGCATTTCCAGATTCAAAAGCGAATGTCTCCTTACTTACAGATTGACCCAATAAACACAGCTTAGACCAGGAGTGGGCAAAATGTAGCCCATGGGCCAAATCTGGCCTACCTACCTCCTGCTTGGATCTGGCACACAGGTGGGCATCCACTAGTTAATTGCATCAGGCTTGACTGGCAGCTGCCTCTGCTGTGCTCTGCATGGGGATGAGTCCCACCCACTCCCACCTGGGGTAGTGTGTGCTGGATAGGGGAATGTGTGGATGCAGGAGGTGTGTGAAAGAGCTTGGCTGTTCACAAAGCCCCACTGGGCAGGCATGGGATAGGCATGTGGGATGGAAGCAGCAGCAGCAGCATGCTGGCAGGTTCAGCTGCAGCCCCACCAGGCAGGTGTGTGACAGAGACTAGGGGGCTGGCAGTGCAAGGCTGAGCTCTTTGCCCCCCACCCCCTGGGGCTTCTCTTGCTGTCTGTTGGCGGCAGCTGCTTTTCTGCCCCTTTGCAGCACACCGCAAGCCAGGCAGGCAGTGCTAATCTCAGTCCCCTTCCCCCACCACCTGCAGAGGGGCTGGGTTCAGCCATGTCACAAAGAGTGGGCAGAGGGGAGAAAGTCCTCCATGTATGCACACCCAACCCACCAACACCTCAACTACACCCCCTTGCATGCCCCACCTCCCACCATACCCACACACACTCAGTACTGTCCCCCACACCTCACCATACCCATATACACCACCTATACCTCTCTACATCCCACAAACATCCACACATATACCTGCATGACCTCCCTACCCCCACCATACCCACCCTTGCACCCCCACACCTCAACCACACATGCCCTCCTCATTCCTACCATATCCACACGTCATACACAGGCACTTACGTTCACCTACACTCCCTCACACACTCCATCCCACCACATATCACATACACCCGATGCACACATGTACCCCTCCACACCCCCCTCCAACAAACATCCCACCTATACCATACCCCCCACACCCTACATCTTTTCACCAGCTTCATCAGGCATGGTCTAGATCTTAAGAGCCTAATGTGGGGCACCTAATGTGAAAAACTTGACAGAATTAATGCAAAAAGTAATTTGCACTTCATAAATTTTAAAGGCAAGTTCTAAATAGGGCCTCAGAAATGAAATTTGTATTTGTAACTTAACCATGAACTTGTTTTGTGATAATTTGTTTAGAGTATGTGTTACATTATATATTTTGATTCTTATGTATGATAGATAATATGCTAGTTTTGGATATAAATATTTTAATGCTCTAGCCAGAGTTTTGGGCCTCGTTTTAATTTACAGACATTTTTGGATGATGTTCGCTTTGATTATTTCATTCAATTTTTACAAATGTTAATTAAAATATGTGACCTTTATTTGGGTATACAACCATTTCTGATGATTAGCCACACTTTCCAGCTTGTTAAACTGCAGGCACATTCGTCAATGCTGTGAAATTATGCATACAATTTGAAAGAGCTAGCGCCTAATGTTGGAAGACATGTTGCAACAAGCTTTAATAGCATTGTAAAGATTAAAGAATTTTGAAACACGAAAAGAAAAAACAACATACATGAATTTGTCACAGTAAGCTGTCTCCTGGCTTCCCCATATGATGGAATATCTTGGCATCACTAATATTATATATTTTGTGCTTCCCAAAATCTCGCTAGATATTTTAGTTCTTTCACTGATTGATGAAAGATTTTGTTTGCTGATGCTTTATATTTAAGGCATTAGTTAAGTATTTATCCTTTTTTAGTTCTTTTGAAAAGCCTTATATTGCACTATGATGTTCATTAATATTAATAAAGGCATTTGCAGTTATCATTCCTTGTTACTAAGACACCAGTGTTTTAGAAACGGATGCTGGCCTTTGGGTAATGCTTTCAATCATTTATCTGTGTACTGGCTAGTAGAATTTCAAAAGCTCTGCTTAAAAATATTCAACCTATTGTAATGTAAGTCAAGGTTCTTAAGCAATGCAGTTTTGTATTACATTTCATTCTGAAAAATATGTATATAGTTAGTTAACTTAAATAGGAAAACTGAAACGGAAAAACAAAAGGAAATATTAGTATTCATCTCTAGTCAGAATATTAGTGTATCTAGCAAAAAAGAAAGAATGAGTATTTTGGAGGGAAGTTGTCCATATAAGCCAGTTTGTTGTCTGAGGAATTTTCTCTGAGAACAAACGATAGAAATGTACTAATTTAAACATTTTCATTTTTAAATACATATTTAAAAATGAATAGCTTCTGTTTTCTTGGCATATTAGCAAATGGCTGAGTTAGCATAAAGTAAATATTTTTCAAACCCTAACTGAAATTTTTAAGTTATACTCTTTTTCCCTTCATGTAACAAAGGTATAAAGACATTCTTTTGATAGGTGATCAGGGCAAATTATGATCTTAACCTTAAGCAGTGTGACTCAAGGGGCTTTTAGTTTGGCCTCTCTTAACAATGCTGTCAGAGAAGGAAACTTGTCTAGATATTACATCTTTTTTAAAAAATGTAGTGTATTGATGAGAGAGATAAAAATATAACCAGTATATTTTTTTTTTCTGAAAGTCACAAAATAATATTATGGTTTTCCCCTTTCTGTGTACCAGACTGTAACTAATTCACAGCATTAATAGTTATACATGGATGTCAGTTGCTGAAGAAGGTGCACAAATGAGTATATTTAAGCATGATGATATACTAACCAAATAGAAGTTAAAGAAAACCAGAGTAGTTAAAGAAAACCAAAAATAGTTAATTTTTCCTCTGTTGAATATAGGAGAACAAATGTTTTTAATAGAAAAAGGCCAGATTAGTAAAAAATATTAAATATGTATCCCATAAAAATGAATGGAAAAAAAGAAAAATACTGACTCCTGTAAGTTATATACATGTGACATCAGTGAAAAGCATTAATACATAATGTCCCCAGTATTGGGGCCTAAAGTTACTTGGTGAAAATAAAATAAAAAATTTCTAGTAAAACTGCATTTTGTATATAGTGCATGTTGGTAAAAGAATTTTATAAAATATCTTCTGTCATCTACATTGGCTCAGTTTTACCTTGAGAAGAAAACCTAGAGGAATGATAGGCTTATGTGCAAAGTTCACATAAGCATGGTGAAAGGAGCTTGGGTCAGGATCAGCAATCCCATTGTCATTAAACGCCAGCATGACCTTTTCCATTGGTTTCAGGTTCTTCCACATCCATTAGAAATAGAGAAAAGATTTGACCATAAACAAAAAAAAAGACTTTCTGTTTTTTTGATACTGCCTAATATACGTCTTCAAACTTACCATCATCAGATTGAAGTTGTCTTCTCCTAATATATTTCTGTACCGTTGTTTCTTCCCACTCTTCTTTTACTGTTAACAGCTACAGTCTTGCAGCTCAATTGTTCCTCCCTTTCCTTCTCCTAACTAGGAGCTTGCTAAATCTCACTTTCCTCCACTGAACACCTAAAAAATCTTTCCATTACTGTAGCCAAAATAATCTTTCTTTCCTACTTCCAACTGGTCACACACCTTTCACCCTTGAATTTGCTTACTGACTTTGTTTTCCTGTTTTCTGCAGCAAATTCAGATGTCAAGCTCTGTACAACTCTGCTTCTTGTACATCTCAGCACTTCTTTCTGTCCCCTTTTTCACATGGTTGGCTCTGTCAGCTATACTAGTCCTGTTCCTTTTCTCTACTTCTCCATCACATCTTTTCTTCCCCCTTTCAGGATCTATTATTATTTATGCTGAGACTATCAAGGGCAGTGATCAGGATTGGAGCCTCATTGTACTAGGCTTTGCGTAAACAAATGAGGCAGAATAGCTGATGTGAAGACCTTTGAGTCTAATTTTGAGGCAGGATCCAAGTAAATGTACAGATCATATGCAAGAAGATGGAAGGAATGGAAGGAAATGTAAGATCATATTGTTATGTAGTTTGTCTCTTGTTCAGCCCAAGTTTCCATGAGAACATAAAAAATTCATATTGGGCCACATCACAGGTTCTTCTACCCAGTGGATGCGAAGGGAAAATATTTTTGCAGGGCCTGTCTGAACTGATCTCTTTCTTCTCCCCTCTCATCCCCACTTCTGTTAAGGCTGTCAGCATGTAGAGGCCTAGGAGCCTCAATGTGGAGGTTACACTTCTATCATATTTAATACCCAATGAGAGACCTATTTGACGTGAATTTGTCCAGTCATCTTCTGAGTCTCTAAAAACAATTGGGACCATGAGTTCCACAAATTAGTTACACACTGTGTGACAAAGAACTATGTACTTTTTTTCTACATTGTTCCACACAGTCAGCGGATATCAGTAAAAACAGCACGTGTAAAGGTATCTTTAACTTGGGTATAGAGTGCTGCCTCTGAAACCATGTTATGGAAATCGGAGCAGTTTTGCAATCCACATAAAAGTAAAACATATGCACAGTATAATTTTAACTATACAGTACAAAGAGAAGATGAAAACATAGAAGAATTTGTCTCTTCATTCTTTAAACATCACAAGTTGTCATTTTGGGCAGTGGTTGGAGGGGAAGTAGCTGCGTTCCTGGATCACAGACCAGACTGGAGTCTGGAACATAGCACTCGGTGTGAGTAGGGGAAGACCTGCGATAATGCTTGACAAAGCATTTAGAATTTGTCAAGCAAAGGAAATCACCCAGTACAGATTTGAAGCTTATAAGGAATGGACACTTCCTGATGTTATGGGTATGATAAAGAATCCAAAATACTTTAAGAAAAGAGACCTGAAGCAGAAAAAGCATGTGGTGCTCCAAGTAGGAGCCCACAAAAAATAACTTGGGGACCTGCACCCACTGTGGTAAATGCTGCAAGCCATGACAATGTCTGGCAGTGGGGAAAAAATGAAAGTACTATCATGGATTATGGCAAGAGGTTTGCAAGCTCCAGCAGAGTATTTACAAGGAGGATGAGAACACTAGCAGTTCAGAGCAGTCAGCATTCTTGATAGAGGCGGTATCTTTTATTAGACCAACTTGCAAAAAAAGTCTTCATTTGTAAGCTTTAGGGCTCATGCACTCTTCTTCAGGGAAAGGAGAATGCAAAGGTTGTAAAATTTCTCCCAGGTAGAAATTAAACTTTTACCTGGGAGAAATGTTATAATCTTTGCCTTCACCTGAGGAAGGTTGTATGAGTCTGAAAGCTTGCAAATAAAGACTTTTTTTACAACTATCTAGTTGGTCTAATAAAAGAGATTGCATCTACCAAGAGTTCTGACTGCTTTTGCCTGTAGGCCAACACGGCTAAAACCACTAGTTCTAGTAGTTCAGAAGAATTCTTTCTAGAAACAATGAAAAAAATTTGCAACAGAAGAAGCAGGGTCCAGCCCCAGGACCAAGTGCAATACTTACTTTTAAATTGACCACAGTTGTATATCCCACTATAATACAAAAAATGTGGTATTGGTCACAGAATCAAAAGGGAGTGAAAAGAAAACAGGAAAAACTCAGGGTCTGCAGTGTTTTCCTGCTAGAGGAAAACACTGCCAATGATCTAGCTCAGGTCTTGAAATGGGGAGCGGTGGGGGGCAGTCAACAGAATCCAGCTGCTTCTGCCACTTCTCCCTGTTGCCTGACTATGGAGCAGTACAGGAAAAGATCCCCTCTGCCAGAGGCCAGGGTGCCTGAATGGAGGTACGGAAGAGTCCCTTGCCACTAAAGCTATCATTTGTAGTGCCCAAGTGTGGTGTGGCATTGACAGAGGTCCCTGTTGCCAAATGTCACCGAAACCACAGTTCTATGGACTGAATCCAAAGACTCTGCAGACTGTAGGTTGCCCTGGCTTAAAATAATGAGCTTATAGCTGCTAATGAGACACATTCATTAAATATGTGGGTGAAAAAGAAATTGGAAAAGGTCCAGTTAGTATGAGAGGAAAGTTTTAACCCAATGACAGGTAAATGTGTCAAGCCTTGGTCTCCTCAAGAGGGTAGCTCATTGGAGAGCAAAGGGCCAGATAATTAAAGAAGAGTTTGAGGACGTCTCCCAGAGGACTGGGAAGCTTTTTATCTCATTTAAACTAAAGCTGAAATAGCTTGATAGTCTCATTAAAAGCTTGTGTTTCTTTCCTGGATTTGAGAAAAGGGCATTCTGTGCCCAAAAGCTGGTCTAACGTCTCTCCCAGTTATACAGTGGGTCCAATAAAAGGTATCACCAAGAAGTCATAAAGAAGTAGGGCTTGAGGAGATCTCCAGAGGTCATCTATACAATCCATAATCTAAACTCTATGTAAGAGTACCATCAACATGGACAGATGTAACACAGAAGTAACACCCTAACCAAGCACAAGTAAAGCAGGGGAACCACAGCAGCCAAGGTCCTGCTTATATGACATGTCAGTATATGCTGAAGAGATCCTGGGCAGAGGGCCATGCTGCAGAGGAAGGCAAAAACCCCTCCAGTCAGTCAAATCTGACCATAGTGTAAAATTCCTTCCTGACCCCAGATACAGCAGTTGGGCTGACCCTGAGCAGAGGAACAAAACCCTCTAGCAAAGAACCTTCAGCTTTGGTCCCAGTAGGAGCATTGGCACACTGCAGTTAAAGTCCCTAGCCTTAGCTGTAGCCAACACTCAATGCCTCTGAAGAAGATTTAAAAGCATCCTTAGATATGTAGCAGAAATGGAGGTGGGGGGCAGCCAGCAAAGTGCAGGACCGTGGGAAACACCCATGAAAGAACACAGGTACAACTTTGCCTAGATCATTCCTGACTAGTGGGTGTCCAACCTCTTCTTGAACGCTTCCAATGATGGAGAATCCACAACTTCCCTAGGCAGCCTATTTCACTGCCTTGCTATTCTCACAGTGAAGTTTTTCTAGATATCCAATCTATACTTACTTTACTGCAACTTCAGGCTTTTTGTCCGTGTCCTTCTCTTTGCAATGAGAGAAAAGGTGCATTCCTTATTTATGGCAGCCCTTCATGTATTTGAAGACTTCAATTGTGTCCCCTCTTGAGCACTTTTTCTGCAAGTGTGAATGTACCTAGCTCCTTCAGTGTCTCATCAGCAGAGTGAAATGGCCATTGGCAGAGCTGGAAGCACTGACCTGTCTTGGGTTCAAGGCAGGCTGATTTGGCTTATTGCTACAAAACCTTGTCAACCACTCTTGTATACTGTTATTTTATGTTCCCTGAGATAGTCTTATCAAAGGGTATTACAACTAAATAGGTAATCATGCATATCAAATTCATTTTTGTTTTATATGGTATATTTGTAGTAAGTGTTTGACTGCAGATTCTAATTTAATGGATATACGTAAGCAATTTGCAGTAAAATACTGCATCCTCCTTAGTCATACAGTTTGGTAGGAAATAGTGTTAAAATAAAGTACCAAGAAAAGGTTGCAGAGTCAAACTCTGATCTGTATTTAGCACTATTTATCTATAGAAAAATATCAGAGAAGTAGGAATCGTTGCTTGATGTTTTTTTTTTCCCCAACAGCAATTAAGAATGCCTGCCTGCATTGTTAAAAACTGTCAGTCATTTGAGAAGATGACAAGGACAAAAAAAAATTATATCACTTGGGCTAAGTATAGGTATTCAGGGAGGTTAGATCTTGTTGTTTAAAATGGCTACCCACTCTAACTTAGTTTGCCCAGTTGTGGACCTTGCACTTAGCTGGACTAAACTAGGGATCTAAGTATGAACTGTATAGAAGTTTAGGACTCTTAGATTGGTCTAAAAAAGACTTAACCCAATCTACCTCCGAAGTAGTTTAACTTAGATAGGGTCAAGCGAGACTGCTGTAACTGAACTGTACAGTTCCCAGCACAGCCATGGGACTGGGAAAACCAGGCTGCTGGTCTCAGCCAGGGGCTGTACTTTTCCTACCTCCTCCCCCCACCTCATCCTGCAATCTGCTCTCAGTGCTGGTTTTACCAGTGGTTGCTGGTTCTGGGACTGGTTGAAGTAAGTTAGGGTCAGAAGAGGGGGAAGAGCATGTGGGATTAGTGGATGTGGGGGCAGGGGAGTGAGGGGTCTAAACACAGCCCCTGGTTTGTGGGGAGGAAGAGAGCCACCCCAGACCCTCCTGAGGACTCTGCTAGCCCTCCTGATCCTAGCCAAATCCTCTGGGTCCCCCCACCTCCCACAGACCATGCTTGTCCCCTCACTCTTCCCCCCCCCTACAGACCCTACCTGCTACTCCCCCTTACACTCTCCACAGACACCACTAGCCACCCTAATCCTCTCAAGCCCCCCTGCTAGCCTCCCCCTTCTGACTTAAATTAGGTGGCCATTTTTAACTCCATCTAACCTCCCCTCAACCTCCTTGCATGCCTGTATGTACCCTTGGAGTCCAGAGAATTGCTCACACTTCATGAAATTAACTTTGTACATACGTTAGGTGGGAACTGATGGTCTTACAAAGCAATTGTATAGAATCATAGAAAATCGGGGTTAGAAGGGACCTCGGGATGTCAACTAGTCCAACCTCCTACTCAAAGCAGGACCATTCCCAACTGAATCATTTCAACCCAGGCTTTGTCAAGCCAGGCCTTAAAAACCTCCAAGGATGGAGGTACTACCACCTATCTAAGTAACTTGTTCCAGTGCTTCACCACCCTCCTAGAGAGAAAGCTTTTCCTAATATCCATTGTGAACCTCTGGTGTTGCAGCTTGGGACCATTGCTCCTTGATCTGTCATCTGTCACCACTGTGAACAGTTTAGCCGCATCTTTTTTGTAACTACCTTTTAGGTAGTTAAAGTCTGCTACCAAATCCCTGCTGAGTCTTCTCTTTTTCAAACTAAATGAACCCAGTTCCGTCAGGCTGTGCTCTAATGTCATGCCTCAGCCACCTAACCATTTTTGTTGCCCCCTGCTGGACTTTCTCCAACTTGTCCAGATTCTTTCTATAGTGGGGGCCCAAAACTAGTCACAGTACTCCAGATGTGGCCTCACCAGTGCAGAATAGAGGGGAATAATTACTTCCCTTGATCTGCTGGCAGTGCTACTACTAATGCAGCCCAGTATGCTGTTAGTCTTCCTGGCAACAAGGGTACACTGTAGACCCATATCTTGCTTATTGTCTACTGTAACCCCCAGATCATTTTCAGGAGAGCTGTTGCCAAGCCAATCAGTCCCCATGTTGTAGCAGTGCATGGGATTCTTCTGTCCTAAGTGCAGGACACTGCACTTGTCTTTGTTGAACCTCATGAGATTTTCTTTTGGCCCAATCCTCCAGTTTGTCTAGGTTCCTCTGAATCCTAACCCTGCCCTCCAACGTATATCCATTACACACCCCAGCTTGGTGCCAGTGGCCAATGTAGGGTACAATCTATTCCATCTTCCAGATCATTAATGAAGATATTGAACAAAACCAGCCCCAGGACCAAGCCCTGGGGCACTCCACTTGATATCAGCTGCCACCTAGATATTAAGCCATTGATCACTACCCATTGAGGCTGACACTCCATCCAGCTTTCTCTTGACTTTATAGACCATTCCTCCAACCCATACAGCTTGCTTGCAAGAATGCTGTGGGAGACCATAACAAAAGGCTTACTAAAGTCAAGGTATATTATGTCTCCTGCTTTATCTGCATCCACAGATCCAGTTATCTCATCATAGAAGGCAATCAGGTTGGTCCAGTATGACTTGCCTTTGGTGAATCCATGCTGACTGTTCCTAATCACCTTCTTCTCCAAGTGCTTAGAAACTATTAAAAGATGCTCTGTGAACATTCATCCCCTGATTGATATGTGCTTCAGAGTATAGACAACACCGTAAACAAATCCTAGAAAGCAAGGATATTAGAGACTTTGAGTCAGTTACTTTGTTTGAGGAGATCTCAGACAAACAGGTGCAGGGTGTGGCACAATTCGAATTAATGCACATACATTACAGCATCCTTACTGTATTTCAAGGAAGACCAATAATTCCATTTGACAGCAACAGGTACCTACGAGTAGTTTTTTTTTCTGTATTTGAAATTCTCTATGATGTTAATGATGGGTGTTAACATTATGTTTGCTGGGGAAGGAACATATTGGGCATTGTCTCTTGAAGAGACACTCCCAAAAGCTAGTGGGAACTGGAAAAAAACTCGTAGATTTATGACAAACAATTATAAGGGGAGAGAGAGAAGTGAAAGAGTAAGAGGAGGGTGGGAAAACTGATGAAACAAGAATCAGAAAAGAAAAAGTAAACTTGAAAGAAAACAAGAAACAAAGAATTATATTAATCTGATTCTCCTGAAATGCCAGGTGAAGCTGCTGTATTAATGAGGATTCTTTTAGAACACTAGGGGGAAGCATGTCTAACAATAATTAATATTTAATAATCTGCTGTTGTGGAGCTGAGCTGCGTAGCCAAAAGTGCTTTTTAATGCTTTAAGCTGGATTTCCATGAAACAACATTTAGTGCTGACAAAGGGTACCAGGACCCTAAGTATGAATATGCTTGTGCATGTAGATCAGGGGCAGGCAATTATTTTGACTGGAGGGCTACTTAATGAGTTTTAATGAGCTGTAGAGGGCCACAAAGATAGCCCTGCCTGCTGGTCACCATCTTGGGACTGAAAGTCCTGCTGACTAACCCCTGCCCATTGTCGTCAGCAGTCCATCTCCTTGCCCTGGAAGTTCTTTTGGGAAGGGGGCTTGCCATCTTAGAACTGGAAAAAAATAAATTACATACTGAAAAGCAAACATACAGAATGGTGTATTTTAATTTTATTTTAAAAAGAGGCAGTTGTCTTGATTTGTGTGTGTTTGTGTCATGTATACAGAAGTGATTGCATAATAGCTCAAAATGAAGTCTAACTCTTGTATATTGCAGGGGTGTGGGGTATATGGGACTGGGGAGGCTGTGTGTGTATGTGGGCTGTGGGTGGATATGTGGGCTTGGTGGTTATGTTTTGGGGATGTGTTTGTGGGTGTGTATCGGGTTTTTGGGGTTTGGGGAGCATGGTTGGGAGTGTTTGGGGGTGTTAGGTGCATGTGTGTGGTGAGGTGTGTGTGGGTAGGAGTGAGCGGGGCTCCCCCTAGAGACCCGCGGGTGCGTGTGTGGGAGTGTATGTGGGGAAGGGTGTGGGTGGGTGCAGTGTTTGTAGTGTGTGTGATTGGGTTTTGTGGGGGAGGGTTTATGGGTATGCTGAGGTGTACATGGGAGCCCCCTGCGTGCCCCCCCCCCCAAACTGGTTAGCACCTGCCCTCGCAACAGCCTAGAGCCTGCACCACCTCTCCCTGTCACCACTAACAGTGTGCAGCCTCAGTGTGCCCCACGCCTGCTTTGGACTAACCCCCTGCAGTAGTGGATCAGTCAGACCATGTGCACTGCTCCTGCTCTGCACTGCCCAGCCATAGTGCATTCTGCCATCCACTGGGCACACAGCAGGGCTTGACTGCCTTTCTAGGCAGCCCAGGTGGCAGTAGCTGCTGGTCCCAGCCCCACGTTACTGGTGTGGACCCATGCACAGCCCTGACCCACCCCACACCTGCTGTGGACTTGCCTGCTCATGCTGAACGTCTGCAGTAACAGCAGCACCAGTGGAGCAGAAGTGTGTTTGGCATGGGGGAAATGCATCCCCTCCCCCTCACCAGTACCCAGCATTTCCTGCAGTAGCCATGTAGCGCCCATGCTGGGCTGTCTTTGGTTCTACTATTGTCACTGCTGTCTCCGGGCTGCCCAGTGAGGCACTGCAGAGGAGCTGCAGGTCATTCCAGCCCAGGCTTTGGGCAGCTACTGCAGGAAGCATCAGGCAAGGTGATGGGTACGGGTCACTTTTCCCTTGTGCCAGGCACACTTCTGCCCCTCCAGTGCTGCTGTTGCTGCAGCTGTTAAGTGTAAGCAGACAAGTGCACAGGAGGAATGGGGCAGGTCAGGGCTGTGTGTAGGTCTGCCCGTACTGCAGGGCTGGGACCGGGGGCAGCGGCACCAGAAAAGAGCTGCTGCTGCCTAGGCTGACTAGAAAGGCAGTCCAGCTGAGAAGTCATCCCAATCCTGCTTTGGGCCCAGGGGCAACAGGACATGCCATGTCAGAATTGTACCTGGGCCAGCCAGGACTGAAGGACCCGCTGCAGGCTGGACAAAGCCCCTCCGTGGGCCGTATCTTTCCCACCTTTGATGTAGACGATGCTACATTAGTTTTTTTTAATTGAACATTTTTTCAGTTGCTAGTAGCTTTCATGACCTTTACAGTCATTCATTTTCTCTTTTCAGCTCATGATCTTTAGGAGTACTTCTCATTCTCTGGAAAACTGGAGACCTCTTTTAATCTTGTCTCTTGGAAAAAAAAATGCAGCACTGTGAATCTGAATATTTTTGGTCAAAGTTTGTACAGGAAGTTTAGCCAATAAACCCAACAACCTGTGCCTATGTTTTAAGTTGGCCAGTATATACCTGTTCCTCTGTGATATTGGTTATCATTCAGAACTCCATAGGATTCATTCACTTTTATATAAAACTATTTTGTACAATTGTGTTCGAATGCTGTGTATTTGTTTGGGGGAGGGAAGGTATTAGGAGTTCAGACACTCTTTTTTTCCTAATTTTCACGGAATCCCTGTATCATTTATCACTCTGAGCTGGTACTTAAGTTTAGCCATTGGTAAATTAAGCTTCCTAAGGCAGGGTGAGCCTTAATTAATAAAGCAAAGTATGTTTTGTTTGTAGAATCAAACCCTATTATTTAAAAAATAAAAGAAAATTAAACCAAGCCTGATCCTTCTGAACTAATTTACTAAGCTAATGTAGTTCACTTTGAAGATAAAGGGAATATTCATATGATTTAGTGTTGTGGAGTCAAATCTACCATATTTACTGAAATATAGGTTGAGATGTTTTTCCCCTAATCAGCACGGTGCTGGGGGGAAAGCGCTGTCTTATATTTTCATGCAAGGAATTCTTGATAAATGCACTGACTTTCATTAAACTGCTGCCAAAAGTAACATGTCCTTAATAATATAAACCAACTATGAAGTTAATTAAATGCAGCAAAAATTCTGGAACAAAAACACTAATGGGAACCTACCACAAGGATAGATTAGTTCAGCCCTTCTGAATAAGATATATGGTAGGTAGAATCATGGTAGTTAAAATTAGTATTTTTACTTGAATTATTTTCCTATAACAGCACCATCAGTTACCATATTTACTCAACTATAAGATGAGATGCTCCCTTTCCCCCTAATCAGCATGGGGAAAAAAGTTCTTGGTCTTATATTTGCATACAAAGAAACTTCATTAAATACGTTGTTTATCATTAAACTGCTGCTAAAAGTAGGTCATGCTGAGCAATGGAAACCAACTATGAAATTGATTAAATGCAGGCAGTACTGATCATGGCTGTAAAACACATGACTCATATTGGACAAACACACTGATGGGAGCCTACAACAAGAATAGGTTAGTGCAGCCCATTGGAATAAGATTCATGGTAGTGTCCATTGTGCTTAGTCCCCCTCAGCGTGGACTTTTCAAGTTATGGTGAACCACTACAATGAATACATTTCAACTTTCTCTTTACTCACATGCCTAAGCAATGCATTTCTTTCTCATTTCCAATAATTCCTGTTTATTTACCAGCCTTAGATATCTGCCAAATTGCCAAACAGGGAACTTCTTCACTCAGAATCCCTCTGTTGCCCCCACTGTCAGGCTGGTTCATATGATTTATATGGCCCTATTCTCTATGAGGTGGATCTGGACTAGGCTGCCCTGTGCCTCATCTTCATATAAATTTTTGGAGGATCCCAGGCCTTAAGACAAGAATACCTGGTTCCAGTCATGAATAAGAGGCTAACTAGCGCATGTTGGGGTAGGGTAGGAGTAGGAGTACTGTCTGGAGTATATGCACGTGCGAGTGCTGAGCTATTGGGTCACCATGACTAGAAATATTGTTGACTCTTTTGGGGCCCAGCCCAATGAGCCATGTAGTAAATCATGAGCTTTTTGGATTTGTACTAATATTGTGCATTGTTTGTACAATAGATATGTAGGTACAACAGTGCTACGTAAAAGTGTATTTATGGAGTATGTATACTAAAACTTACGACAGTTTCAATTCTGAATGAACCAAATTACCATAGGTAAGTTTATGTCGAAGTCAGTGTTTTCAAATTTACTCTTCAATTCCATATGCTCAGGGAGAGTAAAGTCTGACAGTAAAATGGAGGGAATGTGCTGCAGGGGAAAGATGTTATGGGGGATAGAGGGCAGAGGGCCACCTGACCTCCCAGATTTATTTTCCCTGATGCAGCAGGGAGACAAATACAAGGCAAACCTACAATTATTAGCTTCTCTACCTGGAAAATTATAACAAATTTATACATTTTCCATATATAGAATCTAGTTATTGAGGGGGGAGGTTTCATCATATATTCAGAACTGTCTTATATTTGAATACATTAGGTAATTTATTTCCAAAATTGTTTCCTCCTTGGATTATATCACTTCTGTTTAGCACCCAGTATTACATAGCTTCCTCCACTTGTTGCATTCTGACTTCAAGTGGAATTGGTACAGGATTAGACTATACTGTAAAACATTTTTGTTTCACAATAAACAAGTTATACTTTCAAAAGAAGCATTCCTTTTTGACACACAATTGCTAATCTTGCCACTCTTTTTGGTAAAGAACATTCATTATTTCAAACTGACCATGTAGCTGTGTAATTAGTGGTACATACACTCCCAACATATTTGTAGTGACCAGTCTTTGATGCGTCAAATGGCAGACCAATAGATAGTTGTCTCTCTGTGTATGTGTATATTGGCACTGTCATAAAACTAGACTTAACTCTGTTATGCTTGCCTGAACTGAAATTGTTGATACCTGAATGTTATACGTGTCACGATGCCATGAATGTTTCTAGCTGTCTTTTATAATTTACTATAGCATAATACCCAGATTGTATGTACAGGATCATCAGATGGTCCAGGGGATGGGTGCTGCTTGGATTTTAGGAAAATGATCTATAGAAGAATAGTAAATGAGATGAAGAAGAACATCTATCAATTATCTGTGTCTTGACTGTACCCTGGAGGGCCTTATATTTCCCCCAGTTTTTATAGATCTCCCTTCACAAGATCCTCTTTCACCTGGATCTTGTGTTACTCTTGGTTCTGGAATCCTAGGGTACAACATTTATTAAGGTGTATTTAGATGAAGTTCCTCTTACATGCAGAATTGACATGCTTAAGTTCCCTGTTCTTCATGAACTTTTGGAAAAGCTGTATAGGATACCTTGCATTTCCGTTTCCCCCTTTTTCAGTACATACAAATTTGTCTGCATTCAAAGGAGGGTTTAGCCAAACTTTTTATTAAGTGCCATTCATTAAGCTTATGCAGATTGTATGGGATCCACCTTAACTACAGTAGAACCAGACTTTTGGCATGGAAAGATGATCAGTTTTTGAGGATTATTTTAAATCTAGAACTGGAAGAAGCAGAGATGTACTGAAATAGATGTATAGGCAGTGGAAGCAGGGGGCAGCCACAGAGGAGGCATACACCACCTTGGCATGCTATTGCAGGGGGTCAGTTAGGCAGGCCATGGCAGAACTGGAGTTTAGGCTGTCTACAATTAAGGACAATAAAAAGTTCTTCTACAGATACACATTGAGGAAAAAGAAAACACAGAGTAGCATAGGGTCCCTGCAGGACAAATCAGGTCAGTTGGTGGTTGATGCAGAGAAAAAGGTAGAAGTCTTCAATGAGTTCTTTGTTTCAGTATTTCTTAATACTGACTAAGACAGTCCCCCTACCTTGAGTATAGACAGATGTCCAATAGGCACCAGACTGCCAAAGGTTAGTGCCAGTTAGTGCTGGCCCAGATGACCTCCATCCACAGGTGCTGAAGGAATTGGCCACTGTCATTGCTGAGCTGCTGGCATGGCTGTTTGAGCTCTCATAGTGCTCCAGACAGGTGCACCTCCCATGCCTCTGACTGGCGGAGGAGCCCTAGTGGCCTCAGCACTGATTGCCAACATGACCTGCTGTCACGTGGCCATGCTTCTCACCACCAATTGGCTGCAAGGACCATCTACCATGTAGCCCTGCCCCTTGCCACCAATTGGTGGAGGGGCAGGGCCACATGATGGGCAGCCCTTGCAGCCAATCAGTAGTGAGGGGCAGAAACAGCAGCCAATAGCACTTCGACTGGGCAGTCCCCACTCCCTCCTCTGTCTGGCAGGGCTGCTACAGCATCCTGAGGATTGCTGGCTCCTTCTGGGGAGCTAGCATTTTATTTTCCATAAGTTCCTCCCTGTCCTTCTCCTACTTCCCTCCCCCCCCCACCGATTTTATAGGCATTGCCTGGACTTTGTGGAATCTGTAAAATCCGTGAAATTACAAATTCAATAGGTCCCTTTCAGTAGGGGTCCTACCCAACTCAAGGCAGTCAGCCAATTTCATGGGCAGATCACAAGGCTGGCAGCTACTTGCGAGGATTTATGATGGCTGCCCCTTCTCCCACGTTCCTCTGATTGGCTGAGGGGCTCTGTTGCGTGCCCCCCACACTGCTGATTGGCTGCAAGGGTTTTCCATCGTATGGCCCTCCTTCTTGCTGTTGATTGATTGTGAGGGCTGTCTGTTATGCAGCCCTGCCCCTTGCTACCATTTGATGGAGACAGGAGGGGCTGCATGACAGGTAGCTCTCTCAGCTAGTCAGTGGCAAGGGGTGGGAGCGGCTGGGCTCCCCTGTGTGTCAGTAGCTCACCTTCCCCCCTCCCTGCCAGTGGGCTATGTGGCTGGGCCATAGCACTATGAGGACACCTGGCTCCCCTTGGGGAGCCAGCTTTTTGTTTTCAGTAAGTTGTTTGTTTGTTTGTTTTTCTCACACATTTCAAGGACATTGCCTGCTTTCACGGGCAATGCTGTATTTAATTTTTTCCATGAAATTTGCAAAATCATTATTTCAGTAGGTCCCGACCTATGAGAAGGTAGAGAAGATGACAGTCATGTTTATGTTTGCTATTTGTATCATTTACATGATCCAGTGAAGGATCAGAGCCTTTTTGGACTTAGTGATACACAGATAATAAACTAGAGCACTCTGGCCTAGGGAAGCTCATAATCTAAAGTTATGATGCAGTTGGATGCAGTTCAACAAGGAGTAATGCAAAGTGCTGCATCTAGGGAAGAAAAATGTCCAGCTCACCTACCACCTAGGAAATGACCTGCTGGGTGGCATGGAAGTGGAAAGGGACCTTGGAGTCCTAGTGGACTCCAAGATGAACATGAGTCAGCAGTGTGACGAAGCCATCAGAAAAGCTAATGGCACTTTATCATGCATTAGCAGATGCATGATGAATAGATGCAAAGAGGTGATACTTCCCCTCTATTGGATGCTGGTCAGACTGCAGTTGGAGTAGTGCGTGCTATTCTGGGCACTGCACTTCAGGAGGGATGCGGATAACCTGGAGAGAGTCCAGAGAAGGGCCACTTGTATGGTTAAGGGCCTGCAGACCAAGCCCTATGAGGAGAGACTAGAGAACCTGGATCTTTTCAGCTTCTGCAAGAGAAGGTTAAGAGGCGACCTTGTGGCTGCCTATAAGTTCATCACAGGGGCAGAGAAGGGAATTGGTGAAGTTTTATTCACCAAGGCGCCCCCGGGGGGGGTAATAAATAATGGCCACAAACTAGCAGAGAGCAGATTTAGACTGGACATTAGGAAGAACTTCTTCATGGTTAGAGTGGCCAAGGTCTGGAATGGACTCCCAAGGGAGGTGGTGCTCTCTCCTACCCTGGGGGTCTTCAAGAAGAGGTTGGATATGCATCTAGCTGGGGTCATCTAGACCCAGCACTCTTTCCTGC
>JAGPOW010003685.1:1384844-1427073 GCA_030014935.1 Caiman crocodilus
ACCCCAAGGGAGGCACTCGGAGCCTGGAAGGTGGTCGGGCGCAGGGAGGTGGGCGGCTCAAAACGGGAGCGCCCCCTACTGGCCCGCCACACAGGTCACCCCAGCAAGATAAGCAGCCAAGCATTTCTTAAAGATATCCAGAGTAGGTGCTTGCATCACTTCTAGGAGGGAGTCTCTTCCAGACTCTGGGGACTTGGACGGTAAAGAAGTTTTTCCTTATGTCCAGTCTAAAACGGTCTTCTAACAGTTTGTGACTGTTAGACTTTGTCTTCCTTTGGGGTACCCTGGTGAACAGATGTTCTCCCAGTTCCTGATGCACACCCCTTATATAGGCTGCCACCAAATCACCCTTGAGCCTTCACTTCTCTAGGCTGAAGAGTCTCATGCCTCTCAGTCTTTCCTCATAACACCTGCTCTCTTGACCTCTGATCATGCATGTGGCTCTCCTCTAGACTCTCTCAAGCTTCTCCACATCCTTTCTAAATTGTAGAGCCCAGAATTGGATGCAGGACTCTAGCTGTGTGCTCGACAAGGCTGAGTGAAGTGGGAGGATGACTTCTTGGGTCTCGCTTGAGATGCATCAGTAGATGCAAGCCAGAGTTTTATTTGCTTTGCCAGCTGCGGCATCACATTGGTGGCTTATGTTAATTTTGTGGTCAGTCACGACCCCCAAGTCTCTTTTGGTTGTGGTGCTAGTGATTGTAGCACTGGCGAGCCTATAGGTATGATGTAGGTTCTTTCCTCAGTGTGGAGCACCTTGCATTCCTCTATGTTGAATGTCATCAAGTTTTGATCTGCCCATCTTGCAAGCCGGTCCAGGTCAGCCTGAATTGCCAACCTACCCCCTGGCATGATCATACTTCTGACACCCGAATCCAGATAATTTATGAATATATTAAAGAGTACTGGTCCGAATACTGAGCCATGTTGACTCTGTTCCATCGACTGTGACTCTCTGGGTCTGACCACAGAGCCAGATCCCCAGCCATCAAACTGTAAGATGTTGAGGCTGCAGTTCCTCAATTTTACCATGAGGATATCATGGGAGACCAAGTCAAAGGCTTTTCTGAAATCTAAATATATGACATCAACCTCTTTTCCTTTGTCCAAGTGATGCATCTCCTTGTCATAAAAGATCAGGTAAGACCTACCAGCAACAAATCCATGTTGGCTATCTTTCAGTATGTTGCCTTCCATTAGCTTGTTTTCTATGATGATTTTTTCCAAAATCTTTCTAGGGATTGAGGTAAAACTGATTGGCCTGTAGCTCCCTGGATCTTCCTTCCTTCCTTCCTTGAAGACAGGCACCATATTGGCCTTCTTCCAATCTTCAGAACCTCTCCCAAGTGCCATGAGTTCTCAAATATCCTTGCCATTGGTCGTGCTATGATGTCAGTCAACTCTTTTAGCACTCTTGGATGCGTTGCGTCTGAGCCAGCTAACTTGTGGATGTCCAGCCTCTCAAGCTGTTTCCTCACAAGATCTTCACCAGTTATAGGCATGTGATCGCCCTTAACCTGGTAGTCCTTCATCCTGTCAGGCAGGGTGATCCCTGTGGGCTGGTGGAAAACTGACACAAAGTAATCATTGAGATTAGCTTTTTCCTGGATGTCAGTTGCCCCATTTGGTTCAGCAAGGGTCTGATGTTGCCCTTGGTTTTTTTCTGACTTTCATGTATTTGAAGAAGGACTTTTTATTGTCCTTGATTCTCATAGCCAGTTTGAGTTTGGTTTCAGCCTTAGCTTTTCTGGTCCACTCACTACAGGTGCAGGCCAGTGCTGCATAATCCTCCTTAGTGGTAGTTCCTGATTTCTATCACCTAAGCTTCTCTTTTCAGATTCAGGAGGTCCATGAGTTCTCTGTTGAGCCAAGGGGGTCTCTCAGTCCTTTTGCTACCTTTCCTGTGGGCCAGAATGGACTTCCCTCGTGTTTTTAGGACCCACCTCCTTAAGGAGTGACCACTCTCCAGTGAGGCTTCAGGTCAGGGACTCTGTAAGGTGTGCATATATCCTGAGCAGTAGCATGTAGGAGAAGGAAGGGGGTCCCATTATTGTGCAATCTGTCCTCACCAGCTCCCAATGGGTGAGGATGAATGTTTGTCAGAAGATTCTTTATTCTGATGGAGGCAATTTTCCTGTTTCTTAATGTTCACCACATCCAGCATCTATTCTTAAGCCCAGCTATTTGAAGTGGATGCTGAGTTAAAAATTTGAGGCCTAGTAAGATGCATTGTAGAAGCTTACATGACTGAGTGCTGGCTTTTTCAAACAGGTGAAGGTACAATGGTTAGAATTGGCTTTCAAGTTTCTTAAATTGTGTTTAAGAATTTGCAAAATTTGCAACCATAGTTTATCCAGTGCCTTTACACATCCTATATAGATAGTATGCAAGTACAATTTCTGTATTGACAGAGCTTCATGCTGAGGTCTTGGTAGGTGGGATACTTTCAGGAACTTTCAAATTCTCTTCAGTGCCCTTGAGTCTGTTTGCTTTGGAATAAAAAACTTTGCTTGTTTTAATGATACTTTCTTGAGAAAACTCTAATTCATGATAGCTAGTTTGTTAAACCACAGCCCAGATCGGTGTGGGCAATTTGGGCTGGAGGGCCTCTTAATGAGTTTTGGTGAGCTATTGAGGGTTGGGAGGGGTAGGGAGATGCTCTGCATAGTCCTGGCACCATGGCCACTGGCAGCCAGGCCTGCACTGGATGGAGCACAATGCAGCATACCGAGTAGTTGTCCTGCTTGCTTGCTCGCTCTCCACAATACGCTGCTGCTGCGGTGGACTGGAAAAGTTGTGGGTAGCTGCTCCCCTTTTCCCTCCACTTCCCCGCCCCCACTTCTGTGGCCAGCACAGACTCACCCAGTGGCGCTGCAGTGACAGTGGCTCATCTTAGTGGATGGGCAGGTGGATTGGCTACTCAGCGTGCTGCATCACGCCCCATCCATTGCAGGCCCAACTTTGGTGCCAGGACTATGCAGCCACAGTGCCAACAGGAAGCCGGGTAAGGGTGGGTGGGAGCTGAGCTGTCTGTGCACTGCGTGGCCTGGTCCTGGGCTGCCCCAGAGTGGAATGGTGCAGGGCACAACCCTCCCTCCTCAGGCTTGCAGCATCAGCCAATGGGCTGGATAGGATCAATTGGCAGGGCCTTATTTTGCCCATCCCTGATCTAGATATTATTCCAGTTGGGTTTCCTGCAACTTTCTCTATTTTTTTCAATTGTACATCTCTCTTGTCCAAGCAGCTTCTTGGCCTGGATACAATTTTCTTCAGAGCCTATCTGCACATGCCTTTCTATATACCTTTCAAATACGAAAGTATCCTAGGGAAGCTGGTGTGTGTGTGTGTGCAATTTGTCCCTTTATTTCGAAACATATTATTTTTTATCTATTTTGATTAAGCTCCAGATTCGTTTATTGAAAATACAATTTTAGATTTCCGATGGAGGCTGCAGATAACTCAAGTAATCCTCCTTATATGTGCTGAGCATATTTTACTTAAACAGCATAAACCTCAAATTGCTCGTTAGGCAGAAATATAGAATGCTAAATGTTTTTACCTTTTATGACTCACATACCTAATGAAAGGGTACTAGTACACCCAGTGGAGGCTAATGTGTCCAAATTTCACAAAAGAAACCAGTGTTTGATGCATGCAATTCTTTTAATGCCATTTTGTCTCTTTAAGGTGTGAATGGATCAGTAAATGGAAACAGTACAACATCTGTACCTGGCATCAGTACATCTGTATTATCTACTACTACTGCAAGCTCTGCAGGACAGGCAAAAGCTATAACCTCAGGAGGGGGAAGTCACAAATGCAACCAGGATCAAAACAAAAACCAGCTTTTGGATACCAGAGCTGACAAAATCAAAGATAAGGTAAACTATCCTAAAAAAACTAATGATGAATATCAAATATTTAAGTTTATAATATTAGAATTTGTATTATAATATTCATTGCAGTCAGTGGAATTTTAAACTGTTTTATCCCATGGACCAAGGTCTTGTGATTTTCTTTTTCATTTAATGCAGGATCTTTCCTTTGCACTGGCTTATTATGCCTTTGATGTAGCAGCCAGCCTTAAAGCTCTCTCTGTAGGTTTAATTAATAAAAGTACATTGGAATTATAGTGGGTCACACACAAAAAATGTATAACCTAGGCAAAATGGAGGTTTTGGTACTTCAAGAAAAGATTTGGATATTGTTCTGTGAGCAGTTTCCTATCTCTTGAGTGCTAAGGATGCTATTGATGACCCTGACTGACAAAGCAATTGCATATTTGATTTGAAGCAGTTGGATTGGCCCACTGAAGTCAGTAGGATTACCTGCATGCCTTTTATGCTTGTGCTTAACTACTTCACTTCATGGGGTCCTAAATTAGTCAGGTTCAAATATACAAAGGAACCAAAAAGATCAAGAGTTGAGAACTTTTTGCAGCTGAAGGCTGGAACAGTCTGAATTTTGTCCAAGATGCGCTGTTGTTCTGACCTGGCTGCCACCACAGCCTTTCATTGCTGCCACTTCTCCCTGTGCAGCCCCCCAGTTGTGGCACAGGCACAGCTTTTCACTGCGTAGCCCCATCAAAGGCAAAGTCACTCACTCACTGCCAGAATACCTCCAGCATGTCACCAAAGCTCCCTGGTTCCATGGTCTGGACTCAGCTCAAAGTCCATATGCTGTCAATCCTTGAAACAAAACAAAATATTTCTATCATCTTTGTCTTAATTTCAGATATTTTGTAAGAATCAGCTGGATCCATAACCTTATTTCCAGTTTGCATTGGGATGCTTTATACACGTACTGCATCCAGGTGTTCTAAAGTGAAATGAATGGAATTAAATGCGAGCTGTAGTCAGAATTTTGAAATGGCAGTTGGCATTTACATCCACTAATCTGTTTTTGAATACTAGCACTAAGTCCTAAAAAGGTTCATTAGAATGTTTGTAGACTATAGGCTTGTCAACACTGATGCTATAATGTGGGAAAATGAGGACTATGTATTTTTTATTTTCTTTTTCCAAGTGACTTGGGGTACCTGATAGACATTAGGAGTTTCAGATGAGTTTAAGAGGAAGTCTAGCTAAGTTACTTGCTCTTTTTGGCTTAAAGTCAAAATTATTTGGGCAGACATTTATAGAACCTGTCACTATAAACGTATAAGATACATTTTCCTCAAGAAAAGCTGTTCACATGTTCATCCATTTTCAAATGTATATCAAGTCACTGTTGCATTATTAACATATGATTCATTCCATTGTTCCATTTCAAAAGTATTTCTTAAGGCCACAAGATTTCTATGTGAAATGTTGCCATGTTTCTATGTTGAAGAGAATTAAGGAGTTTCCCAAACAGTATCTTTGATAATATCTCATTCTGGTTATTGCAGAAATTTGCTTGATTTTTTTTTTTGTTAAGCAGAGTGAGAAAGATGTACGTATTTTATCTGTTGCTACCACCAAGTTCTTCCTCCCTCAGAGTACTTTGTTTTAATCAAGTCCAACCCCATGTTTGAACAGGTGGTTAGATTACATGATCTCTAAAGGTCCCTTTCAACCCTAGTTTTCTATTTTTCTGTGGTTCTAACAATATAAATTGTTCTGAATTCACCTTTCAGTTCTACACCTTGTTGTCTGAACTGAGCTGCAAAAGGTGGTTATCAGACCTTAATTTTTAACTGTAGAAATCATTCTGGCTTCATGTACCTGCCACCACTTCTTTTTGCATCCCTCCTGCCCCCCACCTTGCTTCCCCAGGCTGTGGTGTGGACTCAGCTTCCAGCTGATGGCCAGAGGCAGTGAAGAAAAACAGTGGCAAAACATGTTCAGCTCCCAGCTGCTTGGCCTCTGTGCGGCTGCAGGCAAATCTCCCTTTTGCTGAAACCCACCAGCCCATGTCAAATTGAATCCAGGTTGTTCCAGCCTACAGTTTGTAAAGGTTGCCAGCCACTGATGTGTCTGGTTCATATGGCACCTTAAATTAATTATGTGGCACAGAACTTATTTGTCCTGACTATCAGATGGTTGTTGGCATGGAGAGGGATGTAGCCCTCTCTCTGTTGGAGATTATAGGCTTCCCGGTCTAAAGATTAGGGATGGTTGGAGTGCAAGTGCCAGGCAAGAGGGCATTGATTAGGTCCCCCAGGTGGTTAAGATCAAAGCTGGGGCTGCCAGATGCATCACATGAACTTGCTCCCCCTGCCTAGCAGTTTCAGACCAGTGCCACTCACTACACCGTGCACAGCTCCAAATATACCGGCAAGTTGAAAGGTCAGTTGGCCATGTTAGGTCAGTTTCATAGATTTCATAGACATTAGGGCTGGAAGGGACCTTGGAAGATCATAGAGTCCAGCCCCCTGCCTGAGGGGCAGGAAGTCAGCTGGGGTCACAGGATCCCAGCAAGATAAACATTAAATTTTCTCTTGAAGGCCTTCAGAGAAGGTGCTTGAACCACCTACAATGGCAGGCTATTCCAGACCCTGGGGGCTTGGACAATAAAGAAATTCTTCCTTATGTCCAGCCTGAAACAGTCTTGCAGGAGTTTATAACCGTTTGGCCTTGTCATCCCTTGGGGGACTCAGGTGAACAAACGTTCCCCCAGATCCTGGTGATCACCCCTGATAAATTTACAGGTGGCCATCAGATCTGAAGAGTCCCATAGCTCTCAGCCTGTCATTGTAAGGTCTGTTTTTCTGACCTCTGATCATGCATGTGACTCTTCTCTGGACTCTCTCAAGCTTCTTCACTTCCTTTTTGAATCGTGGAGCCCAAAACTGGAGCTGTGGCCTCGCCAAGGCCGAGTACAATGAGAGAATGATATCCCAGGATTTGCTTGAGAAGCATCTATGCATGCAAGCCAGCGTTTTGCTCTCTTGACTAGCCTCAGCATCACACTGAAGGCTCATGACCCCCAAGTCCCTTTCATCTGTAGTGCTAGTCAGTGTAGCACTGCCAAACCTATATGGATGCTGCAGGTTTTTCTTCCCAAGGTGGAGAACCTTGTATTTTTCAGTGTTAAACACTATCAGGTTCTCATCCACCCCGAACCAGGTGGGCAGGGTAGGGCATGTGTTCCTATCATGAATCAGATCATACCTTGCCATTAAATTAATATCTGCTAGAGGCCAGAGAGACAGCAGGCCTGGGGCAGGTTGACATAAGGATTTAGTAGAATTTTTATTAGGCCTGTAGGTCTCTTTATGGTTTTAAATCCATTTCTCCAGTGCTGTGAACCTTTGGCAGAGTGAATGATACAGGCAACCCCTGCTTAGGGCTCTTAATTGGTTCCTGAAAAACCAAGCATTATGTGAAAGAAGCGTTAAGCAAAACCAAAAGTATGGCAATCTCAATTGTTTTTAATGACCCAATATGGCAACCATGAGCATTATAACGGAACTCACTGAGCGCTAAGTGAAATCAGGTAAAATGAGTGTTATAGAAAAATAGTGCTAAGCAAAACAGTGTTAAGCAGGGATTGCCTATACTTTGTTCTGAAGAGCTGTTTCTCTGTCACTGCATTTTATTATTATCCACTGGCTCCTGAAGAAAAATTCTTGCCCATAAGTAGAGGTCTACCAATATATAGGTCCATATTGTATCAGCACTAATAAAAGGAAAATTGACATTATTGGCTGTTGGCTTTTTTTGGCAGATATGGCCAGTAATGTCATTGATAAATGCTGTGTGCATGCATAGAGATGTAGCATGCTCATGGGCAAGAATGCAGCCTCCTGCTGATACATTTGTGGGGGGGGAGGAGTGAGGGAAGGAGTGGAGCAGGAGCAGGCACTGCCCAGCTAGGGGTGTAGGACAGAGCCATGGGTGGCTCATCCTGCAGGGTGGTGAGGGTCAGCTCCTGGCTGCTGCAGGCACTCCTGGGGGAGTCATGGGGGGGCATTTCCCCTTTGGATCTATGCATGGGGTCAGGGCAGGCTCAGGGCTGGGGGCTGTGCTAGCCTCTTCCCGGTGGGTGGGGGCTGAGCCAGGGCTACACTTGAAGCGGGTGTGGTGAGGTGGGCCATGGTGGTGCTGGGAAGGGGTTTACAGAGTGGTGGTGAATTTTGAGGTGGCTGTAGCCCCCCCCGTAGCCTCCCCTACCAGCATTGCCATAACCTGCCCCAAGCACAGCCTTGACCCAGCCCCCTCTGCTAGAGGCTGCAGTGGGCAGCCTGCCCTCTCACAGATCCAGGGGGCACATGCTTGCATGCCTCCCTCAGTGGTGCATACAGCGGCGGAAACAGTCCTGCATCCCTTTGCCCCCTGGATGAGCTACCCATGGCTCTGTCCCATGCCCTGCCCTGCTCTGGCTGGGCAATGCTTGCCCCTGACCTAGCCCTACTCCCTTCCTCCCTGTGGGGGCCTCAATATCCCCTCCTTCCTTACCCCTCCTCGCCCAGACTTACCAGCTGGAAGCTGCTCTTCAATCTTTGTTGCTGCACCCCTATCCATAAAGTCTGTCAAGTAACAGCTGGTTCCCAGGGGAACCTGGAGACCCAAGCAGAAAAGGGTTGTATTGTTGTATCTTATCCCACAAGGATGTGAAGCACAGACATGTCATAGAAAAAGTTAAAGTGACGGGGCTAGTGAAGGGTCCTAAAAAGGCTAGCCTACTGCACAGACTATAAGACAATGAGGGAAAATGTTTATTTTATGCCCTACCATTATCCTTGTTACCTGAAACAGAACAAAGCCATAGTATGGCTAAGTAAGATGCTGCATACACATTGGGCATGTCTATACATGTATTTATGCACACCTAAACTTAATGTGCCTTTGCTTAAGGCATAGTAAGGCAGTTTAGGCACACATCTACACATGGACGTGCTAATGCGCATTAAGGTAGATTAAATTTAGACGTGAATAGCTAAGATGCATTGCACACTTGAAGACATGTTAATGCACATTAACACAGTGTATGTCCATTGAAGCACGCCACGTTAATATGTATTAGTTCATCTATATGTGCTGCAATGCAACCTAGCTGTTCACGCCTAAATTTAATACCTGGTTTATGCGGGTATCAAATTTAGGCTTATGTCACCTTAAATTGCCATTTTTGAAGTGCATTACAGGCATGCAGCTGTAGACACATCCCCTGAATTCAGCTTAAAATGTCAATTTTAGGCTAAGCCCACTTAAAAGAGTCATGTGTAGACACATCCATTCTACAAGAAAGAAAACACCCTTCAAAGTATGTTACAGAAGGAAGCTATAACCACAGAATGAAGTTAAAGTAATGGGCAGAAAGTGCCAAAAATATGAAAAATTAAAAAGGAGAATAATGTATTCAAGCAAAGAATTTGCCTTAAAATAGATTGAAAATTGATTATCCAGTAAAGTCTCTTATAAAGATTAAGAAAGATTAGCAGTAGCAGAAGACACTATTATATATTGAACTGCATCTTCTATTTCAAAGCTTAGAAATCTGATAATTTCTATAAGGACTAGCAAATAATGAACATGACTAAATTTGTATCTGAAAATCTCCAGGCCTTTGTTCATCTCCATTTTTTTTTCCTGACCTGTTTTTACTTATCTGCTTCTGGTAATATTGTAAGCTGTTCGTGACATGGAATATGCTTTTAACAGCACAATGCAGAGTGGTCACCTTTAAAAACCTTCCAGTTTTCCATTAGCTTAATAGTTATTCATGCAACAAATATTTGTAGTTTAACCACTTCCTTTTATGTACTCTCAGGGATACTGATACACAGAAATTTACTGAAAATACAAATATGGAAACAAAGTTAGTTAGATATGTAAGGCAAATGGCAAGTTTTTAAGAGTCTCAGCAGTTTGAAACTGTCCTAAAATACCTCAGGACTGGTCTTTATTTGACACTTTCTTCAGCCTGGGAAAATGGACTTTTTTTTTGTACTTTTTATTTTCAAGCAATGTGGTTTGCTGGTGAAATAATCTAACATACCATTGCCAAAAATACTGGCAGAATATTTAGTCTCAAATTCTTTGATACTGTCCTCACTTCTGACGAGCTTCTTCATATACCTAAAAGAACCCTCATAATCTTTGCCTTAATCCCCTTTCCCATTTCAATTTTAGTTCACTTCTTAACCTTTGAATTCCTGTTTAAAATACTAGGCACCATCATTAATTCTGTAAGACAATAAATTACAATAAGCAAGCGCAGGGGCTTACAATAAGCAAGTTTATTAGTTTTAAAATAAGGGTATCAAACTCATCTTGCCCCATAGGCTGGATGAGTGGTGCAGGATTGGTCCATGGGCCCAAAGAATGGTACAGAAATGGCCATATTGGTCAGATCAGCCCCAGGAACTCTCCCACCCCCACATGCAAGATCCGGTGGCTGTGGTGCTTGCTCTGGATGGTCTGGGATTATGTCTGATGCAATGACTGCTCCAGTCAGTCCAGGACTCTCACTACACATGGTGCCTACCTTGAGCCAATCAGAGTGAGTGCTACTTGCCGTATAGTCCCATACCAGCCAGAGCAGACACTGCAGGCGAGGAAGGTGTAGCATGTGAGGAGTGTAGTGGATTGGCCTCATGCGTATAGTACATGTTATGGATTGGCTGAAGTGGGCGCAATGTGTGGATCATGTCCTAGGTCCTGCATGTGGGGCCAGTCTGGTGCACACAGTTGTAGGTCTGCTAAATACCTAAAGACTGCATAAGGAGCCAGATGATGGGGCTCTCTGGGCTGTAAACATACAGCCCCCCCGCCCCGGTTTAAAAGCTACCCAGGTAGTCTGAGATGATAAATCTTTTCCTTGTGAATTCAAGGGAGTCAGGATTGACAGGTTGGATCCATATAATAAAAAAGATCAGCTGCATCAGGGCCCTAATGAAGAAAGTGCATCAGAAGTGTTAGCAATCTTAAATGAAGAAACCAGACTGAAATTCAGGAAAATCTCTCTCTGTGTTTCTGTCTCTCTCTCTCTTTTTCACATGCACACAGACACACAAGCACGTGCGCGCGCACACACACACACATGTAAAGACAATAAAAACAAAAAACTAGGGAAGTGTGAACTCAGTGGATAGATGGTGTAGAACTCGGTGTCTAAGCACAAGTGCAGTATTCTGCAGGGAGCTTTTGTTAGTTAGACCCTAATTTGTAGACTCCTCTCCATCCACATGCTGCCACTGTTGTCCCTTTGGTCTTCCCTTGCTTCTAGTAGCTGCATATATCAAAGGTACAGGGATGGAGGCAATGTGGCTGGGACAGAGCTGCTAAGATGGGAGTGGGTAGAGGCAGCAGTCTGTTCCAGGATGGGGAGTGGACTGGTGGGGATAAGGCTAGAGATGGGTTGGGGCAAGGCAGCCCAGTGTATGGTTGGATATATCAGGGCATAGGCGTGAGCAGATGACTGTTGAAGTAGAAGCATTATGGTGTAAAACCATTGCTGCAGTCAAGAAGGGTTGCCAACCCAGGAATTTTTTTTCTTATTATCTGCTAACTTTTTACTAACAACCAAACTTTTTTTACTATGTTTGGTGTTAAACCCCTAAATTTGAACCAGACCCTTGTTGCTGCCATCCAGTGCCTGGCCTTATGTTATATAAAACATGGTGGTAAAATCTTAAATCAGTAAAAAAGTTTGGTTGTCAGTAAAAAGTTTGCAGATTGTTTTTTCTACTGGCATTCTTGAGTTGACAACCCTGGTCTATATGGTTGTGGGGAGAAAAGTTTAAGGACTGAAAACACTAACTGGAACAGAACAGGAAAACTAGTAGAAAGTTATGACTGAATGAAGTCAGCATTGTTTATTATAGAGATATCAGAGTTTATGGTTCAACTGTGAGAGAAATTAAAATAATATTGGAAGGTGAAAGCTCTGAATATCCTCTGCCTTATCTGGATTCACCAAGGCTTTGCATGCAATAGTGGAAACAACATTTTTAGAAGACTAGAGGCTTATCTTAGTGGTGGCTGGTGTGCTAAAAGAGTAGAGATGAAAAATGGCAACCGGGTTCAGTACCATAACAAAGCATACCAATAATTCAGAAGTGGTACTTGTAGGAAATGTTATAACGTTATAAAATGGAGCACTCTGGGTGGTCACACATGAACTACTCCCTGGCTGGAGTGCAACAAAGTCACCACAAAGGTATGTTCTCCAGAAAGGGTTTTGTCAGTTAGTTCCTCTCTAGCCCCGGGGCACCTTAAGTGAGCAAACAGGCTCATTCGGCACTTTTGCTTGTGCTCCAGGGGTGGGAGGGGTGGTGCTTTAAATAGAGTGGCTCCAAGAGCCTTTCTCATTAAAATACCACTGTGTTCCGTCTATCAGTGTCCCTGTGTTTAAAAATGACAGCAGGGTGCTTGAACTAAAGCTTGTTTCATGAGCTCTAGTTCAAATGCCCCCACTGTTATTTTTAAGCATGGGGACACTGATGCACAAGAGCCAGTAGACTGCTGGAGCGCAGTAATTGGCGCACTCCAGCAGACTCGATTGAGTCTGTTCCAACGCTCTGGATTTCTAGTGCATTGGAACAGCCTCTGCACTCATGTATAGGTGCCCATTGACAGGTTTTGCCCATCAGCTGTTACAGCCATGGCATCAGCTGATCAGTACCTCATACCACCACACTGGCTGCATTCTCCTGTCTAAGGTTGCCTGAGAGTCCTTTAAAGTCCCCAGCTGGCTAGCAGCTGAAGGCCAAAGAACACCACAAGCAATGGCTGGCCTGGGGCCCTTAAAATGTTTGGGCAGAAATTAGCCGGAGCCCAGGTAATGCTGCCAGGCTCTGGCTTTTTACCACCAGGATCTTTAAAGGGATGACAGTCAGCTGGAGCTTGATGATGTTTTCCAGTCTTGGACTGCCTATGAGAACTGTCAAGTCCCTGGTTCTTTGGTCTGCAGGTGTTTGAGCATCAGCAGCTCTTTAAAGTTCCTGGCTTGTAGGCAGCTCACCACTCCTTATGTCAGGCAGCAAGGGTGACAGGGCTCCCTGGGAGCCTCCCACAGTGACAGGGGTTGATTGGGTCCCCTGATCACCTCCTGCCATTGCCACATGCATAGGGCCCCAGGCAGCCAGTGCCTGAGGTGTTTTTTGTGTTTCAGCTGCCAGCTAGCTAGGGATTTTAAAGGGCTCCCGGGCAACCTGCATGGAAATTTCCCATGGTGGCAGAGGCTGACTGGATCACATGTACCAAAAAGCAAATGATTGACCAATAAGTCCTCACTTTCTACAACACTTACATGGCTACTACTCATTTTAAATGGGAGATAGCACCACCCTGATGTCATTCAGCTAAAATGGAACTTACGAGTTAAGTATTTCTCATAACTAAGTCCAGTAAATTCTCTTCTAACCACAAAACTTGGGATTTCAACTCAGAATTTCCAGTTCTTCTTAGGCGTTTACTATTTGGGTAATATGGGTACTGAAGTCATAATAAAACTCTATTTAACACTAAACTAAACTTTTAAATGTAGTCTTCTACCAAACAAAATTAAAAAGATAATTATTTCAAGCCCTTTTTAGAAGTTCTGATGAGTATTTTAACCTAAAAGTAGAGAGAAATAGTTAGCTGTGTCAGCCTGAAGTTGAGTAGAAGGTGGGAAACAGTAGCACCTTACATATTACCTTCTTCAGAGAGGCATGAGCTCTTGGGCTGAGGACAGACATTACATATAAACCAGTTTAAGTGATCAGAAACTGGTTTAAACTTGTAACAACAGATGTTCAGTGCACATAAACCAATTTGAAACTGGCTGAAACCAGTTTGAGATAAACCTGGTTGAATGTAGTATCAGACTTAACTGATATGAGTTAAACCAGTTTATGCAATGTCTGTCCCAGACCCCTTCCTAGTTTAAGTTAAATCAGACTCTCCCAACATCTGGCATACTCTCTGGGCTGAGCTGGGCTCCCATCTGCTCCTTGGCTGCAACTCCAGGAGAGACTGCAGGCATCTGCCTGGCTTCTGCTCCCTCGTCTCCCCCCTCCCCCTGTCTCCTCCAAGCAGGGATTCCACTGTCCTCTCTGCCTTACACAGACACGCAGCATTAGCTAGCAGACCACATGCTGGCTGCAGTCCATGCTGTGGCAGCTGGGACAAAGGCAGAAGCAGTCCCTCTGTTGTTTTCTTAATGGGGTGATAAACACTGAACCTAATCAGAGCATCTTGCCGGGGCCTGGTCACACCCCCTAGCTCAGCACTGTGAAAGAGGAGGAGGGCTGTTCTAGTGCCCCCCGGCTCCTAGTGTGAGAGGTAGGAGAGAGGTAGGTATGGGCCTGCATGTCTGGGATGTGTGTACAGTTTGTGTTACAAGCTGGGGCAGCCTAGCCAAGGTTAGACTAACCTGCAGAGATTGAATCAATTGAGGCTCAGGCTTTTTTAACATCTGTCCCTAGCCATGTAGGTTACAGACTACTTTGTCAGATACTGTGAATAGGCTTGCATAGAGAAGGGATACTAAATAGAAAGAAATAAAGTGTTTTAAATAAAAATGATAGGGGAAGTGGGAGGAAGGATGGGATGCTGCTGAGACAGGTGAAGATGGGTTGAAGAGATCAAAAGAGGTAAAGAAAGCAGTTAACCCATTGAGGGGCATAAGGATTATAAAAACTAATCCAGGTAATGAGATAAAAATCCAGTTTCTGTTGAGACCATACTTATCACAGTCCATTTCAAGGATGATCTCTTATTCCAGAACTTTGCATCAGTTGATCTTTAAAGTTTGCTGTATAAGAGCAGGTACTCAGAGGACTGCAATAGTATCCAGGGTGGTTAAAGTGTTCTTTTACTGTTACACACAGGCTTTCTAGAATTGATGTCAGATCAGTGTCCGTTCACTGCTGCACATAGGGATTGCCCCATCTGTCCAATGTACACAGCAGAAGGGCACTGTAAGTGGGTGATGATATATATGATATTGGTAGCAGAGAAGGTGAAATGAACATTGAATTTTATCATTTGTGTTGTTTGGTACAGTGATGATATGGCTGTATTGATGAGGAGGCATAGCTGGTATCTGGATCCTTTGCAAGGCCTGGTGCTTTGGTGAGAAGAGGAATTAGGTAGTTTGTTGTTGGAGAGATGCCATCTGAAGTTGTGGGGCTGCCAATAAGGCAGGACAGGATTGTCCCCCAAGACTGTTTTAGGATGTTCAACATTTTGCAAAGGGGTAGGAGGCCATTAGTGATGTGTTCAAGATGGAGAGCTGGCAAGTGACAACAAGAGGGATTCTGTTGTTTTTGTAAGAGGATTGGTATTTTAGCAGGTCACAGCAGGATCTGAGTCTGGCTCTGTTATCTGAGTGGCTACAGTTTTGGGATTGCATTGTTAGAAATCTCTGCTATGTATCCCCAAGATGTACAGTCCTGGTTGGTTGTAATGTAAAGCTTGCCTGTAGCTGATGGAGCTAGTGGTTTGCTTAGAATGAAACCTGATGGTATAGAGGTAGCTGTAGTGGTCCTTTCGTAACACCTGACCAAGTAGGCTGTAGCCTGCAAAAGCCTCTGGCTGCTTACATACATTAACCTGCCCACCCCACCTAAAATGTGCTTTACCAGAAGAAGCAGAGTGTTTGTTTGACCTAGCTCTGCAGCATCTAGATAGATCAGGTGCTTCAGTGGGGCTTTTGGGTGCTGTTGTCTAAAGTTGATTCAGTCAGCTGTTAGATAAAAGTGCCAGAAAAGCCCCAGTAAAGCACCCAGTCTATATACATGTTAGATGAGCGTGGTCCAGCTAATGTAATGTGTGCTGCTGCTTCTGGGCATGCACTGGGCACAGCACAGGAGCGCAGTGAGTTTGAAGTAAAAAACATTTTTTTTGGTTGTTTTAAACATCTGTAAGCAGCCTCCGTGAAGAAGTTTGTCTTAAAGTGCATCCCTGCCCTGCCTTCAGCTTAATCTGAAGTACTTCACTTTCTTCTCTCCATTCCCACTGATATGCACCTCTTCAGTATAGTCAGTCTACTGCAGCTCAAATCAATCATTTTCCTTTTCTACTGGTTTCCCAGTTTCTCACTCTCTCTCCAGTCCCTTCACTGGTATCTCGTGCCTTTCCTCTATCTTCTTTACACTTCTTAACAGAGCTATTGAGGTGTCTTGTTAGAAATGCTTTTTCTGGTTCCTCCAATGTGCCTGTGCCATTTTGCATGTGGCCTCTACATTAGACGTGAACTTTTTTTTAAAAAAAAACTTTTTCCTGTCCTTATGCTTCATCTTTAAATCTCTCCAGCTTTCTGTCTCATTCATCACATTTTAAAATCTGAGTTTTCAGTCTTCAAATAGTGTTTCTTATGTTTTTAGTACAACAGAGGCTTTCTTTTTGTCTTCTATCTCCTGTGCCTCTCTTTTTTAAGATTATGTAACACTTTGGGGAGAGGCTGCTTTTTTAATTTTTGGAAATACCGTGCAAACATTTGGTGATGCACAAGAAAAGAATTAAATATAAGTTTTACTATATTTTACTTCTAAATATGTCTTGCATTGCAATATGTTGTAAATATGACACCTAGCAATATAAGTAATACTATACTATACTAACATTTCAGCATATTCTCATCCCTTTCTCAGTAGCATATACATAAACTGTATTCCTTTGACAACTAGAAACATCTCTAGTAGTAGACATAACATCTAATTTCATTCAATTTAAAGATTACTGTTCTTCAAATGAATGTTCTGCTATTGAAAGACAATAATAGATCTAGTGCATCTTGTTCTTTTATAAGTCTATTGGAATCTTTTTTGTTTTCAGACTTGTTAGAACGTATGCATTCTCTGTGTGATCACCCAGTTCTCTAGCAGTGAATTTGGCAGTCACGCAGTGAATCTTACAGGTATGCTGACCTTGAAATAAGTTATTTTTGCCTATTCTCACATTAGGCTGGATAAATGTCTTTACGTATTCTTGTGAAATATCTTAATTTTATTCTTTTTCATGAAAACAATTCCTTTTTTTTATTTCCTAAGAATATCTGGAGAGAGATGTCAAAGGATTGCTGATGATATTACTCTAAAGTTAAAAAATTGGATGATACAATGCATTAAACCTGAACCATTAATAAGTATATTTTGTTTTTCTCTAGAAACCAAGAAAAAAAGCAGTGGAAAGCTCCAGCAATAGTGACAGTGATTCAGGCTCGTCTTCAGACACCTCAAGTGAAGGCATTAGTAGTAGTGACTCAGATGATCTAGAGGAAGATGAAGAGGAGGAGGAAGAAGATCAAAGTGGTGAAGAAACTGAAGATGATTCTGACTCTGAGAATGAAGCACATCATAAAAACAAAAACAAGGTAGGATTTCTGCACAGTGACTTTGGCTACTGATTTTATGGTTGACTGGTATTCTTGAAAAAATGATTTCAGTCTCTGTTGAATTAAGTAAACAGTAATGCCTGATGTGAGCGTGTTTCTTGGCACTATATTGCTTTTCTGGAGGATTTGCATGCTCAAGGTAAATAGAAGCCCTATAACTTTGTTGTGAACGGACCTGAAGACCGTTTTTATCGTAATTAGAAAATATATAAAATAGTGAAGTTAGATTCAATATTTCATGTGCTGAAAAGTGTAGTTGGACGGTATGTTGCCATGGGTACCGCATTCTGTTTATAGTTGCTTTTTTCTTGGCGTAGCAGTTACATTCCTTAGTAACCAATAGTAAAGCAGGATTTAAATCCAAGGGTTCCGCTCAGTCTATAATCAAGAGTACAGTTTAAAACAACTGATTTTTAGTATTATTTTAATACTAAACTGAGACTTCCCATAACCAAAGGACTTGGGAGGTGAAAGATCAAGCTATTAAATATACTGTAAGGTTATTTAAAAATATTGTTAACATGTTATGGAAATTGTAGTTGTGTATATTAATGTGTATACAAAATATTGTTTGAATCTGTCATTAAGTTTATGAGCAAAATATTTATTGTCATGATTTGAGCTACATAGTTTAAATTGTATATATTTTTCAGGTGCTAATGCATAGTGGTGTAACAGATATGAAAGCAGATGGACAGAAAACACATGAAAAGTCCCAGGAAAAAAGAACACACCAGCAGATACCTCTTATGTCTGATTCCCAGACTCACTCATCATTCCAGTCCCAGCAGAAGCAGCCTCAGGTTTTGTCACAGCAGCTTCCCTTTATTTTCCAAAGCTCTCAGGCAAAGGAGGAATCTGTGAACAAACACACAAGTGTAATACAGTCTACGGGATTGGTGCCCAATGTGAAACCTTTGTCTTTGGTAAATCAAGCCAAAAAGGAAACTTATTTAAAACTTATAGTTCCTTCTCCTGATCTACTCAAAGCAGGGAACAAAAATACCTCTGAAGAATCTAATCCTTTGACCAGTGATGTAAGATCAAAACGGGTAAGTGGAAATGATTTGCTTAGCAGTGCTGTCCGTAGCTGCAGTATCTATAGGTGCGTGCCTCTTATGAAATAACAGGTTTTTCTTGATCTCTTACGGGACGGTTGTGAGGTTCCTAACTATACTATTATGAATACTAAATTATAACTCAGTGCTTCCTGTATTACGTTTTCGACCCCTGAATTTATCTAACTGAAGTGATACCTGTAGGGGTGGGGAGTGAGAGGAAGTTACTTATACCTAAATATGAAAGGGGGCTGAGATTTCCCAGCAGGTTTGGTCTTAAGGGTGACAGGCAGGGAAGCAAGAGTGGGAGGTACGGTCTGAATTTTTCTAGTTTTGGGGTGTCATTTGCGGAATTTACTTTTGTTGTGTATCACTTATTGTAAGCCACTTTGAGCCTTTCTGAACAGAGTGTGATCTAGATAATAATAATAATAATAATAACAATTGGGAGAGGGTTGTATTTGCCACTTTAAAATTATACCATAATTAATATTGACATGCTTATTAAAACATTATATGGATTTTTTGAATAGTGAATGTTAGATTAGGCTATGTTTATAGTAAGTGCTCTACAATCAGTTTCTAAGCTATTTGGTTGCCTTTTAGAGCAGCTAAACTTAAGTCCTAGTTAAAATGTTTAAATTTAGAGCACGTGCTTAGTGTAAATTAATAATGCATTTTTAGCATTGTGAGACAATACCTTGGAAAAAAAACCAAGGCATTTATTTATAGCATGTATGTGATGTATCCATAGTAGCTGCTTATCAGAACATACTGGTACCCTTTATACTTTTCAGACATTAGTCTTCTATGAATTTGTTGAAATTTATTGAGTACTAATAAAAGTGCCAAATTACATGAATGTTTAATACCACGTGCGGAAAAGGATTTAGGTATTTAGGTGCCTGAAGATTCAGGAGGATGCCTAGCGGAAACTTCAAATCAGTTGAACTCTTAACTCTCTAAATATTAACTGCTCCCCTGCCCCCTTCCCCACCCACCTCAAAAAAAAAAAAAAATGGCCCTAAATTCCACAAGTACCCACTGCCTCTGAGCCTTCTTGTGTGAGCAGCTAAATAATATAGCATTAAGCCAGCGGCACAGGGGTGTAGCACAGCATGTTATCGTTTAGGAGCAGGAGCATGAATGTCCTCTCAAATCATTTTTCCTAGCTTAATGAGGATTTGAGGCATAGACTGTACTTTTTTAGTGATCAGATTGGATATTTGCATCCAAGGACTCTCAGAAAATAAAAAAATATAAAAACTTGGATCTCCAGTAAGTCTTTGAAATGCTGATCTGGGAAAGGAAGACAAGATTAAAATTAAAAAAAATCATAAAATTTGTGTTTTAAGTTGTCTTTAAGGTTTGGTCAACACTGAAAAGTCAGGAGTTTCTCATATCTTCTATCTTGGTGTCTCAGTACAGGGGATCTTGGGTACAGTAAGCTCTGTAATACCTAGAGACAATAGGATAAGTTAAAACCAGATCATAATGCATCTGGAAGGGCTTCAGCATGCTGGATTATGAAATGTGTAAACTTCTCTGTTTATTATTTTACATGGTGACAAAGAAAGAAAAAAAGATTGTGTCATGTAGTTGTTTTTAAGGGAATTGAGTGGCTAAGAATTAATGTACCACATTTGAACATGTCCTCCTATGGGACAGATTCTGGCCTGAGCATTTTTTCTGTTGCTTCTCGTGGCTTGTCAGATGTGTTAAAGTTATAGTAACAATTCCATATCAACTATATAAACATAGTTCCTAAGTAGTGCAGGATGGGTAGATTATATTTTAAAAAGATTTAAATCACTGATTTTGATCATGATTTAAATCAGCAAGTTGGCAACCTTGATTTTAATCTTGTTTCCCTTATACTTCCAGTTTTTTTTCTTTTAGAAAAGTAGATTCTTACTGGTTAGAAACTCTTTAACATACTGACTACCTAAATATAGCCTTTATTTCGAGTTTGGTACCTGATTTTGCCAGTTAGAGAGTATGGTGGATCCATATGTATTTATTTAAGCATTTATATATCTTAATACTTACATGTTCAGATTCTCATTTGGGTTCAAGAATTGTGTAAGACATTTTATTTATTCAGTATGATTGTGTATTTTTATTAATGGTTTATGTCAACCTGCATTTGGATGGGAAAAGGAACTAAATTAAAGTGTATGAGAACAACATTTTAAAAGTGTTTATATGCATTGAATAAAACTACTTGAAATGTATTGGACACATCAGGGAAAAGGAAATGAATCAAAACATTATTTAGAATTGTGGACCTAAGTGACCCTTTGCATCTCATTCATAGAAGAAAAGAGGAAAACCAGCCTTTCCTCTTTTTCCAGTACCTGGTTGTTTGTTTTCTGAATTTTGAAAGAGCCAGTCATTGATCTGAAATAGTTGAATAAACTATAATGAAGAAAATATTCTCTCTTGTCAAGATATCAAAAGAAGATTTAACACTTCAACAAACTTAGATCTAGGTGCCGAGCCAGTGACTTTCCACCTGTTTAGTGGTCTGATTCTCTTAGCAAACATGATCTGAGTAATTTTAATGTATACTCTCTTGATTTCAAGTTGGTTTAGTTGTAAAAAAATAATATATTTAAATGAATGTAAAAATAATCACTTTATTTAAAAAAAATTAACGACCATGGATTGGCACATTTCTGTTTCTGTACAGTCAGTGAGGATTTTCCCTTATGGAAAAGTAGGGCTGTGTGGAGCTTCAGTCCTTGGTTTAATTCAGTGGAGATTCAGCCCAATTTGGTGGTTGAATCGCTGAATCGAATCAGGAGACCCTCTAATCTCGCTGAATCCAATCAGAACCCTCTGAATTGATTAGGAGAGATTTGGTAAGATTTGGAGATTCGGACATAGACACAGCTTTAAATGTTTTTTCTACATATCTCAAGGTAGCAGGTGGCTTGTGAATGCTGCAATGCTGGGGCAGATGGAGTGTCCCACAGGAGTGGGGGGGGCTCCCCAGCATGCTCGGCAGCAGTCCCGGAAGTGGACCAGAAGCACATCTGGTTCACTTCTGGGTTCGCCAAGGAGCGTGCAGAGGGCACCCCCCCGCCTGGCTCAACGACTGATGCCTTCTGGGTCTGGGGGGGTACCCGGGGTCCCCCCACAGCCAATCACCACGACAGGGGGGGTACAGAGGGCCCCCCCACATGCTCAGCGGCAGACCTAGACATGGACTGAAAGTACTTCCAAACCACTTCTGGGTTCACTGCCAAGCACACTGGGGGGGGGGGGAGGCTCCGCCCTCCTGTGGGATGCTCCATCTGGCCCAGCTTCACTGTGTTCACGAGCTGCACCTGGTACCGTGAGGTATATAGAAAAAATATTTAAAGCTGTGTCTATGGCTGAATCACTGATTCTCTGAATCAGCATCAAATCTTCAGATTCGTTTGAATTGAATTGGGGATAGTAACGCAAATCAATTAATTGAATCACTGTCTGCGATTAAGGCCGAATCTGAATCAAATACGGCCCATTTCGCACACTCCTAATGAAAAGTAAGGTACTGTCTGGCCATGTATATACATCCGATGAACAGTGTGCTCAGACATACTTTGCTGCTTCCACACAGGCTGTCTGCTGAACTAGAAGCATTCTAGCCACCTTTACACAGAGTTTAAGGTGGGCTAATTAGCATGGGTGAGTAAGAGTGCCAGTTAGCAGCCCCATGCTAATTAGCTGTGGAGGTGGCTTCTGGTTCAGGAAGCAACCTGTCTGGAGCATATTTGAGATGCTTATCCCAGAAACAGTTTGTGCTTCTAACGTGGCCTCCATTTCTTTGAAGAGCCCTGAGAATTAGTACAGTATAAACTCTACTTGCACTTTGGAAATGCCTTTTTAAGGATGCTGGTTAAAATGGATTGAACATGATTCACTTCGGAGTTTGTTAGTGTGAAAGGATTGCTGTTGAATGAGTTCAAGAGCTCTCTCATTCCCTTTGACTGGTATAATTATGTTTCTCCTGAACTCTTTAAAGTCACTCCTGACCAACAGAACTAGAACCTGATTTCTAGCATGACACGTTTGTGTTCACACATTCTCATTGATTCCTATGACAAATGTTGCTATTGCAGCTATTTTGTTTAAATATGTTATTATTTTGTACTGTTTTTATTTTGGATTTAATGTTGCATGTGTCCTACTATTTAGGATTTATGAATTACCTAATATTTGATTTGCTTCCACTAGAGTGGTTTATTGTGTTTGTATAAGAAAAACAGGATTTTTATATATTGCCATGAAAGCATATCAAATTGTTTTTCAGGCATGTCCTGTCTTATGGGGGTTTTTTTCCTTCGGTGATTTTTTTTTTTTTTTTCACCAACCATTTGCTTGATTTCTGTTTATGATTTCATCAGATGAGGGTACATCTAAGCTGGAGCAACATGTTCAGAAGTTTGCATCACTACTCACATCAGTGTAGTCTCTTGACTCCCTGGGTGGACCATATTTATTGATTTTATTAATTCTGAAAAAAGGTTGGGAGAACATCTCATCTGTCTAGCTAGTTAGTAACTTAGTTACTAACTACCCTTCTACATTCTAAAATACTTTTTGTGGATACAGATGCAAATGGCTGAATAAATATAAGTTGTCTGGCTTGGTGCACTTTTTAATTTTATTCTCTTCATTCTTTCTTCAGGAACAGTACAAACAGACATTCCCAGCAGCACAGTTAAAGAAGCAACAAGAATCATCCAAGAACCTGAAGAAGGTTATCACAGTTTTGTCAAGTCCAAAACCAACCGCTAGTTCACCAGCTCATCCAAAACACACATCTTTAGAAAACAACCATTCAAATCCATTTTTGACAAATGCGCTTTTAGGTAATCACCAACCCAATGGAGTAATTCAAAGTGTCATCCAGGAAGCTCCTCTAGCACTTACCACCAAATCCAAATCCCAGCCCAAGATAAACGAAAACGTAGCTACTTCAAGTAGTACTTCATTTTCGTCACCAGTAAATTTAACTACGTGTGGTAAAAAAACATCTGGTAACCGGACACCTGTTATGCCCTCTACCTCTCCTCTGTTACCTGGTCCAGGAAAGGAAAAAGCTGTCAGCAATAATACGGTTACAGCAGTAAAAACACAACATCGCCTTCATTCTGCAAAATCTTTAGTGGAACAATTTAGAGGAACAGATTCAGACATTCCTAGCAGTAAAGACTCTGATGATTCAAATGATGAAGATGATGATGATGACGATGATGATGATGATGAAGACGAGGATGATGATGACGATGATTCAGATGACAGCCAATCAGGTAGATGAGGATTTGTGGTTGGTTTTTTGTTAAAAAATTAAAGCTTTTATTCTCAACTTTGTGTGAAGAAATGCATTTTCCACATTAACTTTGATAGTTTTCCCATCTTGTAGTGCAAAAAACCCTCCAAATCTGCCATGAATTATCACATCGAGTTGCTTTGTTCCATCATGTTCCAATTATGACGAAGACTAAGTAAATTACTGATGCTCTTGCACTGATTCTAATGGGTATACTTTAAAAATAGTTGGCTATCTATCAACAGACCTTTTGAAGTGTTAGCATGTCAAGATGTTAAAATACACAAGCTTTAATGTGCAATTGATTGTCCAGTTGTAACCTGCATTTGTTACAAATTTCCTACAGAGTCTGACAGTAATTCAGAATCTGATACTGAAGGGTCAGAAGATGAGGACGATGAGGATGATAAAGATCAAGATGAATCTGATACTGATACTGAGGGAGAGAAAACTCCAGTAAAGCTGAATAAAACTACTTCCTCTGTGAAAAGCTCTTCCATCAATCTCACAGCTCACTCTACACCACTTAATCTCCAAGTAGCAAAGACTCCTAGCTCTGCTCCTGCTGCCTTATATCCTGAATCCCAATCGCCAGTTTTTCTTGGGACACCGCCTTCTACACTTACTCCAAGTACACACAGTGGTATTTGAATGCCTTTTTATATGACAAAAGATAGTGTCTGAGAAATGTGCCTTCTAAATATATTTAGAAACTATAAGTAAGGTAGTAATAGCCTTAAAAGATAGTGTTGCATTTGAACAGTAATAGTCCATTCTTTTTCCTGATCCTTAGAGGTACTGACCACCTGTAACTCCCATGAAGTTAGTCAAAGTCACAGGTGATCAGGACCAGTCTGTTCATGATATTTTTATTCAGAGATTAAGGGATATGAGTTAAGGGATGCCATTACTCTATAAAAGCATTAAGGGAGCCAGTGAGACTTAATGGATAGAGCACCCAGATGAAACTCGAGAGCTTTGTTCTGTTCCTAACTTTGTCACTGGTCTTCTGGGTAACTTTGGGCAAGTCATACACGTCTCTGTGCCTCTGTTTTTCCATCTCTAAAATGATCTTCACATGCTGCTTATCTCAAATGGTGACATCTGCTGTGTAAGAGATAACTGCATATTCTTTTATTTCAATTTATGTTATTATGATGTACTAAAACTTTTCAAATCCACTCACTTTACAATCTGCAGTTATAGCTTTCTGATTATCAACAAATATATTGACTGTACTGAGTTAAGTATAAAAGTTGAATTATTTTTACAAGATACAATCATCTGATATGTTTATCAAGTATTTTACATAATTGAAGCTATAATTTCCAAAATATATAAAAAGTACACTTGGTGATATATCTTCTTTTATATTTTATGGTCATTTACTTACTAGCAAATTCATAATATTCAGTATTTATCAGATGAGTCTCCTGATTGCTACCCTGAATTAGCAAGATGCTATTTATTTTGCTTGAAAATAAATTAGTTTATTCTAATGTTTAGAATGCAGTTGCACAGAAGTTGTTTGCTGTGCAAATAACTTTTAAATGGTCTATTTTATTGGATTTTTCTTCCACTTAGAAACAGGCTTATTTTATATTTTTGAATGGAGTTCTCAAAATTTAAAAATAACCTGATTCAGATTAATATGAGTTAATTTTATTCTTTAGGAAGCTGATGAACTGACCCATCATTTAAATCATAACACAACTTGTAAAAAAAAAAAAAAAAATGGGGTGTCAATACTTAGTTTGTACTACATCTGTATGTCGTTTGTACGTGGAGTTGATGAGCAGCATATGACATTTTTTTTTCTCTGACATATATATCTCTTACTGTCTACTGAGATCCATCAGTCTGGCATCCAAGGTTATTTTATATCCATCATGTCATCAGACAGAGTAGCCAATCACTTAAAAAAAGCCTTCCGTGCTTTTTTGTTCAGAGTGCAAATAATCTTTACTTACTTGATGCTTTTAGTCTATTTGAAATGTAAGATGCTTGCTTGTATGGTTTGGAAGATCTATGTTATGCCAAATGTGTTTTCACATAAGTTTCTAAATATCTTTTTCTTTGAATGATTTTTAGCGTTAATCAATCATTTCTATGTTAGGTACTTCAAAAAGGCGAAGGGTAACAGATGAACGAGAGTTGCGTATTCCTTTAGAATATGGGTATGTTCTATATTTACTTTAATTTGGGAAGCTGTTCATAAAATGTGGTTATATCGTGAAAAGACCTTGTTCAAATAAACAACAACTCATGGTAGAGTTTGCTGTGGTATTTTTGGTACTCAGTTCTCTCTAACTTTCAGTGATAGTTTTTATTTCCTTTGAAAGTCCCGCCACTTATGTATAGTATGCCTCAAGTGGTGTTGTATCAAATTTGTTGGAGATTTTTATTGTCTGGTAATAGTTTTGTACTTAATCTTTTGATGATTTATGTGCTCTATTCTTACTCATATCATGTTCCCAGAAGCTGCCTGGGTTATTGTAATATTAAGATGTGTAAACTTGTAGATGGCAATTAAACCTAATACAGCACTGAAATATATTTAGTCTTGGATATTATACACAGACTCGGTATTTTTGCCTAGTCACATTTCCTGACCCCAAACTTTAAGCATTTGAGTCTGTACTTCAATATAATTAATAAGTTGATATGTATAGTTCAAGAAATAAATTTTTCTTAATATATAACTATATTTACTATTGCTGTAGCTGGCAAAGAGAAACACGAATAAGAAGCTTCGGTGGTCGTCTTCAGGGAGAAGTAGCATATTATGCACCATGTGGAAAGAAGCTAAGACAGTATCCTGAAGTAATAAAGGTACATTTTTGTATTAATCTAGATGTTCTCAGATGCTATTAAGCATGCTTACAATAAAAGTACATTTCTTTCTCAAATATAGTTCTTTGATAGAAAATGTCCTGTGATATGAAGCTAATGTATCTTACCCTGTTTCTAATTTGACCTCCTGTAAATGCATATCTCCTTGATAGAATATGCAAACCATTTGACTTCCAAAGTTAGCTATACATCAAAGCTGGGTTGTAATTATTTAAAACCTGAAGTGGAAAAATATGTGATTTTTTCAGTATCTCAGCAGAAATGGAATAATGGATATCTCAAGGGACAATTTCAGCTTCAGTGCAAAAATAGGAGTGGGTGACTTCTATGAAGCCAGAGATGGACCGCAGGTATCTGCTTTTTAAAAAGTAAAGTCTTTGATCCAAGGAGTAGTAATATAAATCTAGGTGAAGTATTTCTTACTACACTCTGGAGCATTGCCTGTTATTAGCTAATTCATTCTTATAGCTGTACATATTTCTTTATGTAGCTTTTGCTAGGAGCTAAGGGCTTGACTGGGAGGTGCTGAAAACCTCACCTCTAAATTACTTCAGTAAGAGGTTGCAGGTGCTCAGCATACCTTGGGGTAAGCTTCTGTTTCCTAGTAAGAAGGAGCTTTAAGCTAAGTATTTTTTCTGAGAGCACATTATGATACTTCTTAGAGTAGAGCTTTTCTCTTAATTTGTTATATGAACTCCGTGTCATTAGAAAATATCTGTGTGTGTCATGATGTCTCGTTTCATGTGTTCATCTCTGTGGTATGTCTGAAATACATACTTAAATAAGTTTTTACTATCTTGAGAATACAGTGTGAGATCTTTCAAAGAACTGGATTTTTATGCATAGTTGTATGGATTGTACTACTTAAGAGTTATGGAACTCTTTTTGGCTATATGTGGATAAAACCATCAATTCACATAAGGGTTAGTAAAATACAATTCCAGGGGTGCTCATATTAAAATGTATGTGTCTTACACAATTTCTGTTTTGGCTGGATTGGGAACTTTTCATTTTATCTTTTGGTCTCTTGGCAGTGAATATATTTACTTGTTTTTAAAGCTGAGTTTCCGATGTAGCTTGCCATAAGGCTGTGGACAGACAACAGAAGAATGTCCTACAACACACATTGCTTTTTACTGTGTAAATAAAATGGATTCAAATTTTGTAATAAGCTGAATTCATGCTAGTCTCTTTTCAGGGTAGTACTGACGGACTTCTGGTGATACATAGACTTATAACCTGAACATTGAAAGCTGAATCTTAAGCCCATGTGCCTACACCTCAGAGTACAGTGTAGAGCAGTGCCATACTGAGATGCCATGCTAGCTCTGTACGTGATATCTCCTCAACCAGAAGCATTATAGCTGGTTTGGTGCAGCAGTGTGTACAGAATTCCCTTACAGCTCCCACTAGCCTGTGCACAGTGTTGGCACTAACAGGCATCTGATTTGGGAGCTAATACATGCAGTGTCATTGTGGCATCCATTCACATGGTGTTGCCTTGCACTATACCCACACCTTCAGTGCCTTGTTTTAAATTGCCCCACACACTGTCAGCATAGCAAAATGTCAGTAGTTTTCCTTGTTTTTCTTTGTCCTGTCTGTTTGCTGTGTATTTTCCATCAGTATTTATTACAAAATGTCTGCTGCTTACTTATCTCTTCCCACCTTAATGTGTCACCTTTGGGTGTGAGCTGCATACTTCACCCACCGTTGGTACTGCAAAGCTTTAAAAAAAAAGGAAATAGTATGGGATGTTGTATTGAGAATAGGTTAGAGAATGGGTGATCCTATCTCTAATTGTCATTTGACAGATCCAGTTATTAACTTCTGCTAGATTCTGTTCAGGCCAAAGTAGTCTTACTCAGAAAGAGAAAAATGTGTCTTGGGATGAGCAACTAAATGGAGCAAATTAGTACAGGGTCTTAATAAAGTCCTTGTGCACAACCTAACTTTAAAAGTGCGTAAGGACGTTATGAAGACCATGTATTAGCACGGGGGAAGTAGAATTGATGCCTTCACTACAGTTATTGCATCCAGGGTGGTGCACCTTCACGATATGTACTGTTAAGATAGATATTGAGCCTCTCTTGTGGTGTCTGATTCTATGCATGAAAATTCCCATGACTGAATTATGTCTATTCAATAGAGGTGGGCAAGGGAGAAGCCTTTACCTTTGTGCCTCTGCAGATACAGTATAGAATTTAAATAGAGAAAGCAAATGCTGCATTTCCATTGGCACCACTGATGGTTAGGATAGAATAGCTGGCAGTTGATTCATCTTTCCTTCATACCAGTTAGTTGAACTGACTGAAGAATGCCAGGAAGGAGCACGCACTGGATTGAATGAAAGGACAGTAAAATGTCTGTGCTGTGATTGCCTTACATTACAGGCCCTGGAAGTTCTGGCTAGTTCCTTCCTACAGTGTACTACTCAAACATTGCTTTTCAACCAGTCTTTCAAACATAGGAGAACCTAGCTTTTGATATGTAACTGGATAATATACGTTGATTTCCAAGACAACTTCCTAGCAAGCAACAGGATGAATTTTCAGATTTCTTAGATTGAAATCCAAAGCGGCTACCTTTATCTTGAGTGGAGGAAGGAGCTATTTCAGAATCTTGGAGAGTTCTAGTAATATTTGCATTTGGGAGATATTAGAATTAGAGTGGATCTATATAGGATGTTTAGCTTTGGAGAACAACTGTTATTATAGGTAAGTAATTTCATCTGATAGTTTGCTGCGGTTCCACTTGTTTATTATAAAGTTAATGTGCACGGCATTGGGACAAAATCATCTTTAGATAGAATAATGTTATTCGTTTACATGAGCTGTGTTGTTATACATTGTAGTACAAGTGACAGTAGTATATTTTCAGATTTATGTATTCAGTGTGGTATAAATATGCTTTCAGCTTTAAATACCATATTTACTCAATTAGAAGACAAGTTTTTCCCCCATGTAATGTGGGGAAAAAAGCCTCTCTTGCTAAAATCAATTATGAAATGGCAAAAGGGCAGGCAGCAGCAGTGGTTTGAGCCCCAACCCTGGGTTGGAGCTGGAACTGGAGCCATAGCTGCAGCTGCCACCTGCTGCCTTGGCATCCCCTGCTAACCCTTCCTTGCAGCCTCAAGACCCCGCTGCCCCAATCTCCCCTCCATACTGCTTCTCCCTCTCTACTGCACTCCTCCTTACCTTTGCTCCACGCTGGCAGGCTCTGTCCTTGCTACAGCCTGGAGCATGGAGTACATGATTCAGCTTGGCCCTGTAGCAGCAGTGCTGCCTCCACACACTACTATGGGGCTGAGCTAAACCATTGCTCAGCATCCCAGGCTGCAGCTAGGATGAACCCTGCTAGCACAGAGCAAGGAGGGGGGCAGTCAGGTAGGAGGTAGACTTTGGGGTCGGGGGGAAGTGGGAATGAGGACCTGAGGCTGCAGGAGGCAGAAGCGGTACGAAGGGCTTGGAGGGGGGTGGGAGGGGTGCAGAGATCATTGGCCTGAGGCTACAGGGAGCAGGTACAAGGGGAGGTAAGGCTGGGCAACAAGGGTAAAGTTGCCTGTCCTCCCACCTCCGCACTGCTTGCCCACTGTTGCCTCCCCACTCCCTGTCTTATCACGTGCCCCACACCTGTGTCCCCCCCACTGCCTCCTCCATTACTACCCTTGTCCTCACCTCCTGCACTGCCTGCAGTAGAAGGGAGATGAATTTAAGACCCTTTAATAATTAGATTCCATACATGGAAAATTATAATAAATTTATAAATTTTCTGTGTGCAGAATCTAATTATTGGAGAGATATCTTAAATTCAGGGCTGTCTTGTATTCCAGTGAATATGGTATGTCTTTATATGTTTATGCTTATAAGCCCAGAGTTTATTTCTTATTCTATTGTCTATTTGCTGGTATATACAAAACGTTATCCTAACATTGATTTCTGATGTGATTGTAGAATATCTATTCTCTGTCTCTAGCACCTCTTCTCTTACAACCTATGTTGAAGATGACTTGTGAATGTTACAATAAATTATAAAATATGCTAACCTCCATTTGCAACCACAGGCTCTAACCTGATCCATGTCAAACTGAATTTCTAAACCTCTGTACTTCCTTCCATTCCTGATATTCAGAAACTCTAACATTTGCAGATTTCCTTGATTTTTATCAGAAATAACATTAAAAGCCCTAATGTTTGTAATTAGAAATCTCAATTTTATTTAAAAATTTTTAGTTGTCCAGTTATTACATTAGGAAAGGTGTCTTTTACTCTTGTTTTTTAGTAATAAAAAAATAACAGATTTAATATATCCTTGCTGATAACTGTTTTATGCATGGCATTGTTTTAGCTTTTTAATTTGGTAATTTTTCATTTACATATATAGAGGCCAGAATTTAAAAAAGGAAAATATTTTTAAAAACAGAATCAAATGAAATATATTGTCAAGAGCTTGTAATTGTTAAGTTGTTCTAAAATATACTTCATCAGGTTTTGATAATCCTAGGTCGTCATGTAAACATTTTGAGTTAAATAATTAATGCTAATATATAATAGCAAAAAATTGAACTGTTACTTATTTAAAATGAGTTACATGTTTACAGAAGTTCTTTACATACTGAAAGTACCAATATTTTATATTTATATCTTTGCTGATATCTAGAATGTTCAGACTTTAGTTGGGTCATTTTTCTGCTATTCCCTTTCACTCAAATTTCTATTCTTTTGCTTTTCTTCATAATATTTTCTCTGCTTCAGTTTGAGATCTGGTGACACATCGTAGTCCAACTTCTTGTATTGACTTAATCTGAATAGGGGCATCAGAAACCTCAGTCTGAAAGACAAAAAGATTGAAAAAAAAGTATGAACTAGAACATGTACTTACTGAAATCCACCAGATTCTTGCCATTTACTTCTGTGGAAACAAAATATGTTTCCCCATGACTGGAATAATTTTTTAAAATGTAATATATTGTTTTTTTTCTTAGTTTTTTATTACGATTTTTCTTAGTATGAAAAGTAGCTTCTTATTTTTCAAGGGGAATTGGAGGTATCTGGAGCGCATTCACTCACATATTGAAAGGGAATTTAAAATAAATGATGACTTCAGGTAGATAAACTGCAAAAATCAGGACATGTTTTGATGAGTTGTAGACAGCAGAACATTCCAATATAACTATTCCAGGTTAAAATATACCTGGATTTTCTTACAGCAATTGACAGTGGCATTTCTTAATGATATTCAGTACAATGAACTTAAATAGGATTTGAAAGCAAGATAGTCTAAAATTTTTATAGCTCAATCAGATTTTTTTCCTCTCAGTGGAAACAAAGAATATTTGAGGTGGTATAATAAAAGGTATCAGTATAATGAAAGAAACTGATAGAGTTGGCAGTTACAATTTATTTTTAGACTGGTCCAATTTTTTTTAAACAAGACATACATAATCTTAAAATAAAAACTAGGAATGAATAGTGTTAATACATATATTGAGTAAATTATTGAGGTAAGTAATAGAAGTAGGTTATTAAAAATGAAAACAATTTTTCATCTTTTTTGTATGGACTGTCTAGATTTATTCCACAATGAAGGAATGTGCCTGTTTTCTTTTTCCAGGAAGAAGGGAGAGAAGCAGAAAGATGGGATTAAAATTTATTTTTCAAATTTAAGCAAAATTGCTTGAAGATCCTCTGTTTGTTCCTAAAATACTCTGTTATCTTGCACTTGTGTCATTTGGGCCTTCAGTGGTACCATAGTTGTCATGAGATTTTCATCCATTGCCTGAGAATAAATATTCTGTTTGCATCTGTTTTGAAAAGAATTTAGAAAAAGTTAAAATGTATATAACATGCAGAAAAAGTTGTATAGAAAGTTGCATATAAAAAAAGTTAAAACGTATATAACATACATAGTACAGACCTTTAAGAAATAAATGTATGCACACAGAACAGCTTTGTAAAATTAAAGATTCTGTCATTTACAGTTGTATAGCTTTTAAAAATCTCTACGTACTACCCTTTGTTTCTTTATTGTTTTCTTGGGAATTGATTTAAAGAAATCTTTTTCTAATAACTAGCATTTCTGCTGATTTTCCATTGTTTGTTACAAATTAGTAGTAGCTGTTTTCACTATTTTCATAACATTTGTGTATTGGAATTTAGACATGTAGTTGGAATTTAAACATCTGCTTTCTTAATACTTGAAGGGTGTGGTTGGAACAGTGGTTATGGCATCTGGCTATGGGTTCAGAGGTGTAATTGATTCTGGATCTGGATTCACACCCCTCTGTCAGCTAGCTATAAATGCATACTTGGTCATTCAGCTGACTCAGGGTGTGGCCAGAAGTAACTATTGAAATGTTTTAGACACCTAAAATGTTTTAGAAAGAGCCAGCCATATGAACATACAAGCCTCTTGAAATGTTCCAAGAATGGCTGAAGCCTTCCAAATGAATAACTCTTTAAATTAGATCTATTTTGAAGTGTTTTGCTTTTTGTTACTTGTATTACACTTGGAAATGTTTCAAAAGATAATTCTCTTTGCACCCAGAGATGTGATGCCCTGTGTACTGTTGGCTACAGACTGGTGCCCTATAACTATACTGTCTTTCTGGGTCACCTAGGGCAAGGGTGGGCAACCTTTGGCACATAGTGTTGGGGCCTCATTGGCATTTGGCAGTGGAGTCTTTACCCACACTGTGCATCACTACACTGTGCTACAACCTGGCAGCAGGGAGCTTTCCCATATTGTATCAAAGCCAGGAGGCAAGGAGAAGTGGTAATGGCTTGACTATGGCAGCAGGTTTTAGCACTGGCCTTGATAGGACCCAGCTGGGTCATTCTGGCTTTTCACTGCCTAACCTTGCTAAGTGCTGACTTAGGCTCATGCAGATCTTTGGGGGTGGGGGATTGTTTTTGGTTTTTGTTTACTGTCCTATGCCTTTTTAAAACTGGTAAAGAGGAACATTGCAGAATCTAAGATAACAGGTGCTGCTGCCAGAAAACACAGTAAAAGCCACATTTTTGAAAGTGTTTAGGTGCCTTAATAGGCAGATAGGTACTTAATGGGATTTTTAGAAGTGGCAGCCAGGGGCCTATCTATTTCTTTAAGCACCTAAATACCTTTTAAAACCCATCCTTAAGATAATAAAATGGATAGATCATACCCAGTTTAATATCATACTCCATCCCATGCACCTGCAAGGCAGCGTGCAGGATGTGCAATAGTGCTTTATACACTGGGATACCTGCCACACTGCTTCCATGTTGTGGCTCAGTGCTGCAAGAAGGCATAATGTGTGATATATCTTTACATTTAATTTTAAAATAGGAAATATTCACTAAAGTTTTAAACAGTTTTTAAGCTGAATGTAATGGGTAATGTTATGATGAGTTGTATGAAGATGTGGAGTATCAAGAATGTTTATCAAAAGAACATGATAAGCATGAGCGGCTGGAAAGTTTGTGTGTGATTGCATAAGAGACTGGGTGGAAGGAGAGAAGTGTTTTGATTGGAAGTTAATCTATCTGCTTCCTTTTATTGAGAGAACTGTATTTTCACTGATAACAAAATCATCCTAATTTGGAGATTGGGGTAGGCAATCCCCAGCACACATGCCAAGCGTGTCACGCAAAGGCATTTTGCTTGATACGCTTGCCCTTTGGTTGACAGTGGGAAGGAGGCTGGGGCTGCACTGTCACAACAAGGATCAGGTCTCTCGTGGCTCATCCAGCATCTTCCCTTGGCATACCAACATCTTACAAAGAGAGGTTGCAGGTGTTTTTGGCACTTTGCACAAAAACATCACCAAGCCCTGTTGCAGATGCAACTAAAAGTCAGTACAAAATTATGCAAGAATGTAAATGGAACAGCCAAATCCCTGTTTTTGAATAAGCTGTAGTTCTCAGAAGACAAGAATTTGTTTAAGTGATTAAAATTGACAACTAGATTCTGCCAACTTTTCCCCTGTCTGTTAGTGGTCATCCAGTATTCTGTGGTAGTTCAGGAAAGACAGAATGGTACTTGGGGTAGGTAGCTTGTTCTAAAGCAGTGTAGTGTCCTGCATATTACTTTTGCATTCTGTACACTAAAGAACTGAATAAATTAGATACCTAGAACCAGGGCATAGATTTTACACCAAAGAATTTTTGGTGTAAAAATTTGCCTCCTTACCTTGTAACATACCTGGGACCTGGTGAGGACAGGAACCAGACAGAGCCCTGGAGCTTCAGTTTGGCTGTGCTGGGACTGCTCTGCTCACTTCTGCACATGCCCAGGCTCCAGAGGCAGCCCCCAGTGAGCATGTGCAAGGTTTATGCATGCAGTTTTTGCCACCCACTTCAATTTGCTGCCTGGCCAGTTACCTCAGTTCTAACATGGTATAAATCAACCTTCTGTTGTTAATATATACCACTAGGAAGCTCTTGCCCATATAGTTCAGTGCAGTAATGGGCAACTAAGTGTAGTATGCATTGTTCCTCTGTGACCATAGTTACCAGAATATGAATTGCTGTAGTAAACGGTAAAACCAGCTTGGTCTTGATACCAGTAGTCACAGGAAATACAAGTACACGAGGACACATGAAACTTTAGCTGCCTCTTGAACCATATGATGCTGTTTGTCATATTTCTGTTAGTTTTGTTCTGTATTTTTCCTTTATCACTTATAAGTGATACAAGAAATTAAGTGCCAGGTTTTAAGTTAGTATAGATCAATAGTTCTCAATTTTAGACTTAATGCACCCTTCCATAACTTTCTGGAATTGAGTGGTGTCCCATTTTCAACTAATTTATTTCTTACTTATTTTCTCATACCCTGCAGCACTCTTAAAAGATTTCATAGAGTCGGCAGAAGTAGGCAGGACACCCCTGAAAAAAGGAAAGATTCACAGTGCTGGCGGGAGATGCTTGGTAGGGTAGATTGAAGGGCTTTGGGTTAGATTATTAGACTTGTGAAGGAGACACCTGTCCTTGTAGGTGGAAGTGGTGATGGGGTGACAGTAGTCGCTGGAGGCATGGAGGCTGGTGCCAGGTAACAGCAGCAGGGGCCCAGTACCCTGCCCCTGGTGTATACCTGAGGGAGTGAACACAGCCCCTGTGGCTATGGCCACTCCTCTGGGAACTTGTATGCTGGTAACCAGAGCCACTATGCCCTGCAGCCTCTTCTAACAGGTCCAAGAGAAGGGGAACTAGCCATGCTGAAAAAGTGAAGCCCTTTGTGCATCTGACTGTCTGCCCAGACACAGCAGAATGTGCTGCTTGGAGTGCCAGGGCAGTCAGGGTAGAGGCTACCTGGAGTGGTGGGAGTCTTCCCTTTTTAGTTTTGCTTGTTTCCCCATGCCTTCCATGTCCTTTGAGCTGGTGAGAGGAGCCATGTGGAATGGTTTGCCAGGGGCACTTCTTGTCTGTAGCGTGTTGGGGTTGGATGCAGGGTGCTGGAGTATAGAAGAGCCAGTGCTTATCTCCTTGGACAAGGGCCAGGCTCTGCTGTATCCTTCAAAGGTAACCCAGTTTAGAATCACTGGTATATAAAGAGATACTTGTTTAATTTATTTTATATTGCTAAAAAACATAAATAAACTTTATCTCTAAATAGTTTGTAATGGACTGTAATGCAAAATCCTGAAAGTGCTAAACACTCTGAAAGAAGACATAGTATGCACATAGGTGGTACTCTTACAGACAGAAAATGAAGATGCTTCTTTGGCCTATGTGGTAAAGATGCTGCTTTTGGATTTAGAAGTCCTCAGCCAGTTCTTAACAAGGATGACTTCGGCACTTGAAGATGAGGTTATAGTTAAACATATCTTGTGCTGAAGAGCCTAATGCCAGTTGACATATGCCTTTTGGAAGGTTTACAGGCTAAATACAGTGTTCACTCTTTTGATTTTCCTTCATAGCTGTTTGAGGCCTGAAAAATCACTGCAACTATGCTATTGACAGAATGTTTGGATCTGAGGATCTTATCTTGAAAAGATCATTGCCTTCAGAGAACATTGTATTAAACATTTCCTACCATGTTATGAAGGATTATCATGCATAACGAAAATACCAAGTGACATAATAAGCCAATGAAATGGTGTAGAATTCTTGATTTTACTTGTTTGTGTATTTAATTACAAAATTTATTAAGGCAGATGGATGCAATTCAACTGTGCCTTTTCAGAAGGTACTGGCTTCATGATTACTTTTGGCAGACATTTTCAAAGTCCCTGACAAGCTTTCATTAGGTAAATCATAGTGCACTGTAGAAGGATTGTTAGCTATCTTTTTGTCCTGTCATTCCAAAAAACAGCTGGAAATAGATTAAGCTCAATCAAGAAAGTTCAAATAGATTGAGCAATTGTTTTGATTAATGGCACAATATGAGGTCCTTCTTGTGTCAATTCTATGAAAGCTATCTAAAATCTAAAATTTTTGATAGTTGGAGCAGTACTATTTCAGTCTGAAGGATAGAGTACAATAACAAAAAATGAAAAACTAGTCCTGCATAGTGAAAGCATAAAATTTCCAAAGCTTTGAATGCAGTAGTGTAGTGTAACTGGGGAAAGGAGGGGCAAGTGGGGCAGCAGCCCCAGGTGCCACCTTTGGGGTGGGGAGGAGGCACAAAAATAGCCTCTGCTGGCAGTACAGCAGCTGGCACAGCTCTGTGTGCCACCTTTGCCCAGGGCACAGAACTGCCCTACTATGTCTGTGTTTGAACAGATTATTAGCAAGTTGAAAACTTTTTAAAACTTTTTTTTTCAAAACATGTTAAATGCTTAATTCTCATTGGCTGACAAATTAATTTTTCAACAAATGAAAAATAAATGTCACTGAATCAAAATGCAAGATAGAAATCAGAGTGTGCTTTTTTTATTGTTTTGTTAGAAAGCTGAGAAATCTAATGCTTAAAAAGTATGTGAACATTGATTAGTTCTCCTGCTTGTCTATACATTATAAAGAATCTTAGGTGTATATGTGTCACTTAAGCAAAGATGATTAGAATAGCTTGTCAAGCCTTTTCATATCATGTTGTCCAATAATATTTGACTATAAAGCATAACTATTTACTTTCAAGTTTCCAGGCTCTTTTATTCTGCCTCAGCTAAGTTAAGGAACAGGTTATTTAGGCAAGAGAAAACAAGGAACAAATGTAGTAGTAGCACACATGCTATGTAATAACCCTGTGTTTCTTCACTGAGTAAATTGGTGTTGATATCTTGTAAGGCTTACTGGTAAGTTTTACAAATGTTTGTGATAAATCCCATGATAACTGTGCAATGGCCATGTGTCACTACTGTCATTATAATACTGGCTAGTCTAATGCAGCTTCCATGTGTATATAAATATATACATATGTAGACATATGTGTTTGTGCATGTATGTATATGTTTGTAGATATGTATTTTACCTTTGACTTGTGTTTATAATATCTCTCTATGAAATATGTTAATTAAAAGGGCATGCAGTGGTGTCTTCTGAAGGAAGAGGAAGTCCTTCCCCGTATCAGGGCCATGGAAGGGCGTAGAGGACGACCACCAAATCCAGATAGACAACGTGCTAGAGAGGAATCAAGAATGAGGCGTCGCAAGGGCCGACCTCCAAATGTTGGTAGCGCTGAATTTCTAGACAACAGTGATGCCAAGCTGCTAAGAAAGTTGCAGGCTCAAGGTAAGAAATGTTCCACAAGAAATAACTTCCACAAGCTGAATGTAACCACATGAGTGGAAAATTGATGTTTGGAATTCCTAAAGGCAAGTATTATGTGTTTATACTCCTGTACATGCTTAAGTCTTGCATCTGGGAATATTGTCCAAAGCTTTCATTGGACCTTCTTCTGTTTAAAGTCAAGCCAGTGTAAATTTGCATCCAAGAGTGGTGTCTATGTATGAATTTAAAATGTTTGGGCAATTTTAATTTTATTTATTTGGATTTATAAAACACAATAAATAGCACTTGTTAACGACAACTGTTTTTTAAAATGCACATGAATACACAGACTATTCAGTTCCCCAACATCACCCCAGATACTTGGCACCAGCAAAAATATAAATAAAATTAATTAGCCCTCGCACGCAGTGTGCAGAGTCCTACCTCCAACCTTACTACTTTGCCATTTTCATATGAGGAGGGAGAAAAGGTGGGCTTTACAGGGCTGTGGGAAGAGGAGAATGATGACAACAAAGAATATTCCCCCTTTTTCTCTTTTTTGTCCCCTTTTATCTTGACTGTTACTGTTCTTGGCACATTTTTTTCCTCATTTGACAAATTAATTCTATTTGGAATTTTGATTAAAATTACTTAACAGTTTTTTGTTACAGTAAATGTGTTAGCAAAACAAAAAAAACTTATCTTGCTGTAAATATATAATGGCTTCTTCTAATGTTTAAACACTCTAAATCTAATAAGATAACATAGAATTATGTCTGATAGTTATGGAATTGTAAGCCATTGAAATGAGAGTTTCAGTAAAGTTGGTGGGTACCCCAGTGTAACAAATTCCAGTCTGTTAACTCCATAAAGACAAGATTTTAATACTCTTAAATAATATTCTGCATCACGGTTACTTCCATTGTAACCATTGAGACTATCAGTAACAAAATACGGCTGTTCAGCTGGTGGCATGCGTTGGATTAACATGTGGCCTCCAGGTTTATGCCAGGATGCTGCTGCCCATTGCTTTAGCAGCAGCAGCAGCAGCAGCTGAGGTCTTGGTGCTTTCCTTTCCTCCCACAGCTTCTATTGCATACCCCCTCCCCAGGGAGTGGGGCATTGCAGCACAATGCAGCATGCAGTGCTGGGGAGCCAAGAGCTCAGAGCTCCTGTACAGCATAGTGCCACAGGGGAGTCTGTAGGGAAAGGAAGACGATGCAGGGTTCTGTACCAGGCAGGGGAGTGTCCAACTCCATGTGTGATGTAGCAGGAGGAGGAGAGGGGTGGGAGGGCCTGCCCACCCCTGCAGAGTGTGCAGCCTAGAGGGCCTGTGGCCCCCACTAGTGCTTCCCTTGCAGAGTATGGGCCGCACAGATACAGCCTGGGGGAGTATGTGACACCCAGACACATTGAAGTTGGACAGCTGTGACATAAAATAATATCTGTGACAAGATACTACCTGATATGATGAAATGCGTGAGAATTTGGTCCTAAATGGGCATCGGTCATGTGAAATTCATCCAAGTTCAATTGTATAATTCACTACTATATCATATTGTTTTATGCCAAAGGGTTATTTTTTTTCCACTTGAGTTTCATAATTGCTCCAGAACATGTGCTGACTGTGGAGTTGTATTGGCTGTTGGGCTGCCCAGGATTTCTGCTTATAATATCTAAGCCTTGGTGGGGTTCATTATGCCTTTTCCCCTGTGCCTGTAATGCGCGATTGAAATGATCTACCTGGACAAACAGAGAGGGTGCGTTTTTAAAGGTAACGTCTTTAAGTAGGACTTTTCCCTTGGCACTTGATCTTGGTAAATGATCTAGTTGTTTTGCGAAGCACTGAGGTACTTGGTGTTTATATAGTGTCTTCAAACTAAGATTCTCAAAACAGGTTACAGGTATCAATTGCTTGCAACATCCCTTTGAGGATAGATATTATCTTGATTTTCCACTTACAAAACATACTGGAGAGCCTGTGTTCTTACCCTTTCATGGTAGGTTTAATTCAGATATCCTGATTTGCACTCCATCCTAGAGACCACCGAGACTTTTTAGCCATCTGCTGGCAATAGCAGGGTGAGAAAATGTTTTTAGTTTGTTTCTTCAGTCATTATTTATTTATTTATTTATTTATTTAATCAGTTTAAAATTGCATCCAGCCCAAGCGAGATACATGCATATACACGTGTTTGTATATACACATATACATCATGTATTTATGTGTACTTTTAAAACTTTTGGGAGTATTACTTTTATTATTTACATTTATAAATTATAATATAATAGTAGCCATTCCATACTTGGGGTGCCAGTGATGATTTTTTTTTTTTAAACTACAAAAAATTAACAGAACATTCAGTTCTGCAACACTATCCCAAAATTCATTGCACCATCAAAAATATAAGCTGAAATTAATCAACGTAGTCTTGTGTTTGTGTGTAATGTGTGTATATAAGTATGCATGTGTATGTAGTGTAGGAGTGTGTATTAGTACTATTAGTATAGTATAATTATAGCAATATGCTAATAGTTGTGTAATACTATTTATTTTTAAATAATAGTGAGTTTAACGCATGGGTAAAAAACACCCTTTGTATATGCAGAAAATCGCCTCTTATTTGAGACTGTAGATAGAGGCAGTTCACATATTTCACTGAATGAGATCATGCAAGAAGGTAAATATTTAGAGAGATTCTCTCAGGTCTACTTTTTCTCCAGTTCTTGTGATGTAAAAATACAAAAAGACCAAAGAATGCTATGTCATGTGTAAAGGAGGTCCTGCATATACAGTTATATAGGCCTGTTACAGCCTTTATATCTATTGATATTCACCCTGACTTCCTTTTCTTTATTCAGGTTGTGAAGTATCAGGAGGAAAATCAGTTTGGGCCTAATAACTTTTCATGATCTCACATTTTCAGAATCTTTACAAATTAATAACAGCAGCATATTTTAAGCAGCACTAGTTCAATCACAGGCATTTTGACATTTTCCTTGTCACCTGTCTTGTTTCTTTACGTATATGGATATGCCAGGTTTTCTCAATCAAAAGAAAAAAATTAATATGGAGGGGAGCTGCTCCTTTCACTGGTAACATCCAAAGCCTTCCCTAAGCACGTACCACTTCTAAAACCTGCCTGCACAGCAGTTTACTTGCAGGATTTGCAGAGCTTTCAGATCCTTCTGGGGAGACATGTCTGTATAGCGCACGTGTAATAAGTACCTTCTGAGTGCTGGAGAACTCTATCTGACTGTCATCATGAAAATATATTAGCTTTGGCATTAAATGGTCTTGTCCTCTTTTACAGTTTGTGTTGGTGGTGATGATAATATGAAAAAAAACCCACTTCTAATTTACTTACCCATTTAAAAAACACCTTGTTCAGAGGACAAAAAACTGGAGTTTTGCAGACGTGATATAAAAATATTCCTCTTTTTGGAATGATATAATGTATAAAATGATATGGCACAACTTTTTTTCTAAGAATACCTCCTTAGGTACATAGTTTGTTCTGTGGTTACTACTTCCTTTTCAATAACCAAAGAGTAGGACACTTTGGAGACAATCTTGGGAGTGAAAGAAAAGCTTATTTACTAAGCTTTTCATTGGAGTTTTTAGTATATTCTCTTGTTAATATCCATGATCATTGATTTTTCTGCCATTTTTTAGAATGTGTTTCAGCTGTGTTGTCAAAATCACAAATTGGGGTGAAGTTTAAAGGGCCATAAATAAAGATACGAATAATTTCTTGGCATGTACTCTAGTGATGACACTTTTTTCCAAAATAATCATTTTAACAATTTGATTCTATAAAGTGGCATACTATATGAATAGTTCTGAAGATTGTCTATGTCGGGTAAATTTTCTGTTCTGTAACACTGTTCTAATTTAGCATGTTTTTACATATTTTAATGTTGAAGATAGAAAATTTCCAGGTATGTGACAGCCAGCCATGGTTATTTATTTATATAAGGGTCTTGGCAAAAGAACTTTATATATATATATATATATATATATATATATATATATATATATACACATATATATATTTTCAGGGTAAATGTGTATAAAACAAACCTACTATATGCTTTGTCTTCTCTTTATGTAGAA
>JAGPOW010003685.1:1427173-1438584 GCA_030014935.1 Caiman crocodilus
ATAAAACAAACCTACTATATGCTTTGTCTTCTCTTTATGTAGAAATGTCTGTAAACGTCTGGGTTAGGTCTTTCAGATGAGAAAGTACTGCTATTATGAGCTTAGTGTTTTTTCTTTATGTTACAGAAATAGCTAGGCAAGCAGCACAAATAAAGCTTTTGAGAAAACTTCAGAAGCAAGAACAGGCTCGAGCTGCCAAAGAAGCAAAAAAACAGCAAGGTAAGTAACAGACCTCTAAGAGATTGCGTGGACTTGCAGATGAGCTTTAAAATTATCGATATTGCATTACTGGTCTGCAGTCTGTTCCTGCTGACAATTATTTATTTATTTTTGCTCCTAGCTATTATGGCCGCTGAAGAAAAGCGAAAGCAAAAAGAACAGATAAAGATAATGAAACAGCAGGTACAATTTTTGTGTTTGTTAGGTAAACTCTATAAATCCGGTGATTTTCATTTAAACTCGCACGTTTAATTTATCTGCTAGATTATGCAGCATGTGTATTAATATTTGAATTTCTAAAATATGTAACTATAAAGGATGTACTTTCTATATTGCTTTGCAAATCTAGATTGTACACTTCTTGATCATAATGTGAGCACATCTCATGAATGGCCTTATTGACGTCATTGGGTACTGCATGTATAAGTAAGTGCTTACTCATGTGAATCAGAGTTACACAGATTGCCCCTTAGGTTACAGTGAAATGTTCATCTTCTGTGTGTGAAAAGAAATCACGTAAGCAGGTATGTTATTGTTAATACTGGTATACCTTTGCTAGCATTACAAATAATGCATTGCAAATAATTGCCAATGGTTTTTAGCTCAAAAATAGTTGTATATCAGTTAATTAAATTAGACATTGTCTACTTTTAAAATACACAACTGTTGTTAACAGTTATGTTAACAACAGACATGTCAGGGTAAATGTGTATAAAACAAACCTACTATATGCTTTGTCTTCTCTTTATGTAGAAATGTCTGTAAACGTCTGGGTTAGGTCTTTCAGATGAGAAAGTACTGCTATTATGAATTGTCTACAGAGATCTAAAACTGTGTTGTCTGATAATACAAGCCTTCCCTTGATTTTCATTTTCTAAACTTTCAATAAAAGGGTCAAATTCCCTGTTGCTGTAGATGGATATAATTCTATTGACTTTGGTTGAATTATGTCCATTGATAACAACAGAGGATGTTTATAATTTAAATTTCCAGTCTTGATTTTTCTGATAGAGAGCTTTACTAAAATTTTAAAGAGGCTTTTCATATGTGTTTGCTTTAGATCATGTCCTTTTTCTTTCAATTATATTTATGATACTTTTTCAAATTAGTAAATACATGCAAGTAATTATCCAAGTAAGTTTTTAATTTTATTGTGTACAGAGAGCAAGGAATACAAGGCTAATTTAGGCATTTACTATACCAGAAATCAAACTTAACTTGGGAGGAACTTTTTTGTGGCAAAATAATTTGCAGCTTTTTACATAGGTTTTGCCAAAACTCTGAATGGGGCTAATTTGTTTAGTGAATGATATCATATATTCATTGTAATCTCAGACTGTGGATGTTGATAGCAGTTTCTTCTGCAGTCACAATTGATGCATGAAAGAAATGTGTTATTTATATTGTAATCGCACCCAAGAACCCTAATCATGAATTCAGACCTCGTTGTGAAAGGTTTTGTAGAAACAACAACTGGATGGAATGCACACAAGGGTGCTGAGCAAGTTGGCTGATGAGATTGCAGAGCCACTGGCTGTTACCTCAGATGTTTGGAAAAGTGCGAACACAGTGCCTACATTTAAGAAAGGGAAAAGGGAGGATCCAGGGAACTACAGACCAGTCAGCCTCATCTCAGTCCCTGGAAAAATCATGGAGCAGATTTTCAAGGAATCCATTTCTAAGCACTTAGAGGAGAAGGTGATTAGGAACAGTCAGCATGGATTCACCAAGGGCAAATCTTGCCTGACCAACCTGAGTGCCTGCCTTCCATGATGAAATATGACTGGCTCTGTGGATGCGCAAAGACCAGTGGATATAGTATACTTTGATTTTTAGCAAGGTTTTTGATATGGTCTCCCACAACATTCTTGCAAGCAAACAAAGGAAGAAGTATGGGCTGGATGAATGGACTGTAAGGTGAATAGAAAACTGACTGGAACATCAGACTCAGAAAGTAGTGATCAATGTCTTGATGTTTAGCTGGCAGCCGATATCAAGTGGAGTGCCCCAGGAGTCAGTCCTGGGGTTGGTTTTGTTCAATATCTTCATCAACAAGCTGGAAGATGGCATAGTGTGCACCCTCAACAAGTTTGTAGCTGACACCAAGCTGCGGGGTAGGACTAGGTACACTGTAGATATGGAGTAGATACATTAGAGAGAAGTGATAGGATTCAGTCACGTAGACAAATCAGAAGATCGGGCCAATCTCATGAAATTCAACAAGGACAAGTGCGAAGTCCTGCGCTTAAGGTAGACCAATCCCATGCACTAGTACAGGTGGGGGGCTGACTGTCTGGGCAGCAGCTCTGCAGAAAAGGGCCTGGGGGTTACAGTGGACAATAAGCTGAATATGAGCCAAAAGTGTATCCTTGCTGTGGAAAAGGCTAATAGCATAGTGGGATGCACTGGTAGGAGTGTTGCTAGCAGCTCAAGGGAAATGATTCTTCCCCTCTGTTCAGCACTGGAGAGGCTACATCTGGAGTATTGTGTTCAGAAAGGAAGTGGACAAATTGGAGAGAGTCCAGAGGAGGGCAACAAAAATGGTTCTGGGACAGGGGCATATGACTTCTGAGGAGAGGCTGAGGGAACGGGGTTTATTTAGTTTGGAGAAGAGAAGACTGAGAGGGAATTTAGTAGCAGCCTTCAACTACCTGAAGGATGGTTGAAAGAGGATAGAGCTAGACTGTTCTTAGTGGTGGCAGATGACAGAAGAAGGAGCAATGGTTTCAAGTTGCAGCAAGGGAAGTTTAAATCAACTATTATGGAGAATTTTCTCACTAGGAGGATAGTAAAACACTGGAACAGGTTACCCAGAGAGGTGGTGGAATCTCCATCCTTGGAGGTTTTCAAAGCCCAGCTAGACAAACTATGGCTGGGATGATCTACAGTAGTTGGGAATGGTCCTGCTTGAAGCAGGAGGCTGTACTAGATGACCTCCAAAACCCTAATTTTCTATGAGCTATATAAAAAGCAGCAAGAAAATTCCTGCCCTATAGATCTTAGTTAAAATAGCGTATTGTATTTTAATTACTTTTGTAGCTCAGTTGTATTTAAAAAATGGAGCTTCTACATAAATAATGCTCAGCATACTGAAAACGTGCCTTATTTAAGGGACAAACATCTATATTATTTATAGAATCTTCACACTCCATACATTCAGGTTCCATAGGAAAGCAAATAAACCCAAATATCTTTCTATTTGTTTTTTGCCTCAGGGAACCATTAATGGGGATGAAATAATGTGTGATCTTATCATTTTATTATCTAGAAATAAAAATATTATGAGAAAACCAGATATTAGTATTTTGGCCTATAAATGGTATCTTGAGGGATTAAAAAGTCAATGGAAATGTAAAAAATAACTCAACTATTTGAAACACAAATATCAAAACCAACCACATGTATTTAGTTCATACAGTAATTAACCAAATGTGTTTTTATTGCCACTGTGAGGGCAGGTTGTCTTAAATGTTCTGCGGTGGGGGTGTGATGTGGGGGATCCAATCAATCTGAGTCTGCCTTTGCAATTAAAGCATTAACTTTGAAAATATTAAGACTTACTAGTCTTCAGTACTTTCTAGAAGTTGCCACCACATCATAATGGATTTTGGCAGCTGCAGCTTCCTGTTTTGGATCTCAGTTGTGGAGGAGAGAAGAGTCATCTCAGGCCTTGGCATGAGTGTTGTACTTGGGCATGCTTCAGCCTTCACCTTAGCGGGCTGTATTGCATATCAGTCTTAACTGTTCAGATATGTACACAGCACATTCTGATGGTAAATTTGGAAAGTTAAGGCTCTTGATAACTCATTCCTTGTGTAGTTGTGTTTTACCAGAACTTCCAGAGTTCTAATGGGAGAGATTTCATCTCTTGTTTTTTAGCTTTTGTTTTAGCTGTGGCATCACTATTAATTACACTTTTTAATACAATGGTAAAGTCTGTAAACTTTAACTTAAATTTTTTAAAGTGAGAACTAGGTTCATGTGGATTTCATGATATACATTGTAGCTAGGTACAGACATTCAAAAAGCCTAAGGCGGAACTGATCTGTTGCATGGTTTTCTGCAAGCAATGTAGTTTTAAATCCATTCTTCTTGTTGTCATGTCTTTGTCATAAAGTAGATGTTTTTCTATAATTGCTCACAAGTTGTTCATTCCATTGCTTTAGTGAGGGCTTCCTTCATATAGGTCTCACCAAGGAGTAAGCAAACAAGCATGTGCTCCCTAGTCTGCACTTCACTGCACTTGCTTATATTCATGTTATTAGAGTAACTGCTTCTGATCATGTTTGTTTTTGATCTCCCAGTTTGCATGCACAGGCGATTTCAGGCATTGCCTTGTTGGCCAATTTCATTCTGCCCCTCTTAGAAGGTTCTTCTGGGGTTCCAGGTCCATCTCAGAGTACCTGATTGCATGTAATCTTTCCTTCCATTACCTCAGTTGCTCCCTGTTAGCCATTGTGTTCAACGTTGCAACATCGGGCACAAAACTATTTTGCATTTAAGCTGTTTAGTTAAATTTAGATTGGTAGAGAACAGAACACACATTTACCCTTTGGTAGGGGTACAAATCTTAGATCAGGTTCCACCATTTTTACATCAGTCTATGTGTGTCGAACTCCTGTTGTGTTACAGGTGTAGACTGGCTTTGTGTGCTGAACTTGTGTTCTGTTATGAGTATAGACTGGTTTCTGGTCACTTGTAATGATAAAAGTGTAATGTCTGTACCTGACCTGTATGTGTTTTTGTATGTTGGAAGTTAATGGGGAGATTGAGGAATTTGGCTCTTCTAACATTTTAGAGGCAAAATTATGGTTACCTGGACCTTCCAGCAGCTCATGAGCTAGACGTGTATAGAGCGCTTCAGTAGGCATATGTAGTGAAGTCCTCCATTCTTCAGTCAGCTTGCTTTACGTGTCTTGCTGTCTCTTGCCACTTTGATTACTGTGTAGCTATTAAGTGAATAAGATATTGGGCAGAAGGCCAGGAAAAAGGAAGGACATTATGATAAGCTACTTCAGAAATGGAGGTGCTAGCTCCTAATAAAGTGTTGACCCTGTCTGACAGGCCCCCTCTATACGTTGCAATTATTCTGTGATTCATGTGTCAATCATGGGATAAAAGACATGGGTGGTACATGTGCACCCAATTTAAGGTGCCATCAAATGGGAAACCAGCTATAAAAATCTTCCATATCTAATATAGGCCATTTTTATGGTTGGTTTGTTTGGCAGCTTAAATAGAACTTGTAGCAAGTCCAGGGATGACCCCCAGGACGTGGACCATCAGCAGATTTTCAGCTTTGGCTTGGGACCACACTGGGGTTACAAACTGGCCCCAGTGAAGTCTGGGGTTGGCGCCAGCAATCAGTTGATTGTAGAGCTTGGACCTACAGGCACCCAGCTTTTTACGTACTAGTACAGGTGGAGCTCAGGATCTTGATATGATATGTGTGGCAAGGCAGGACACATTATGGTTGGGATCAGAGTCTATGGTGCCTTTAGATGAACATATGCCATGGACCCTAAGAGAACCCTTAATGTTTGCCACAATGGACCCCTGTTTAGTCTGGGCTGCTGCCTTGGTGGGTTCCTGGAAAGCCCTGGTTATGTAAATGGGGAAAGAAGGTTTATGGCAAGCTAGGATTACAGATTAAGAAGTGATATACCCAGGGAACTGGGAAGGCAGACAGCAGCAAGTTTAAAGATCCACGAAAACAGCTGCTTGAAGCTAATCTTGTGTTGGTTTTTCAGCACTGCTAAACACTTCTCAGTCTTGGTGCTTAGCCAAGTTACTTTATTACAGATGCCAGACAAGACACCCCCCGCCCCCAGGTTCTATTCTATTCTACCTACTTGCTGAAAACTAAAAGTAGACCATCCAAGCCAATGACTACTTGCTATTTCAAGGCCTAATGGGAATAAAAGTATACAGTACTTAATTGTGCATATTCCAGCCAGAGCAGATGTGTCTAGGCTAACTACTGGCTGACTTATGCAGATAGTTCTGGCAGCACAGTATTCTCAGAGGGGCTTTGCTCTGTAACCCAAATAGTGTGATCTGTGAAGGCTGAGGAATGGCTGTTAGAATTAAGCAGTGAACAGTAGAAAACAATGAGGATTTCAGAACTTTCCAAGTTCCTGGCAGAAACAGACCACATCAGGGCACTTTCTTTTTTTTAAGTATTTCAGCTAGGTAGGCTAACCATCAATGAGCCAGGATCTTGCCTTTGTTACTCATTTGTATTGTCATCAGTTTTATACCTTTTCACAAAGTTAGCATTAAAAAATGGTGACTGCCTAAACATTAACTTATAGGCTTGGCTTCAGCTTTCTGTGCATTCAGAAATTCATTAAATAAATTAACAGAGAACATTGCATTAACACTTTTAATCTTACACACAATTGAATTGATTGGAAAATGAAAGGAAGTATATAGATCTGACTTTCTGTAAATAACTGGAGATCTTTTCTTTATTTTTATATGCTAAAGGAGAAAAATAATCTCTTTTTCGCTCCTTTGTTGACATGATTTGGAAAAGTTAAATGATTTTTTCTAATTTTTTAGGAGAAAATTAAGAGAATTCAACAAATCAGAATGGAAAAAGAACTTCGAGCTCAGCAAATTTTAGAGGTAGAAACAATAAATTAAGTATATTTTTTCATACTCTTCAGGAATGCTGTTTTTTCATTGCTGTTTTATCTGCATGGTTGCCATTATTTGATTATAATATGTTCTACTTACAAATTCTACAGTCTTGATTCAAATGTTATCCTGCCTCACTATATCATAACTTTTAAAAATAACTATAGATGAAAATATGGCTCCTGTCATGCAAATACCTTACATGTACGCTTAACTTATAAGAACAGTGCCTACAAAATTAGTACTTATACTTAAAGCTGAACAAGTGCATGGTTGTAAGATCAGGTTGCAAAATAGTAAGAAACTCTGCTTTATGTGAAATTAGTTCCTGACTCTGGGTATGGATTACAAGCACTATGGTTTTAAAAGATAAATTATAGTGGCAAGAGAGAAAATATTTAACTTTTATCTTGATTGTGTGAAGAGTTGTAGGAAAATGTGTGACGCTGACATTGAATAGCATGAGTCTGATCTTTAGGATATATGTGCATGGTCTGTTTTTAAAAAAAAACATAAGCATTCATATTGCAGATGGTTGTTTCATATAATGTACCCATGTCATGTACAACTAAATTAAAGGATTTTCTATTTAAGATTTCTGTTTCAGATCTCTGTTTCTGATCTGTCTGACAACAGATTTCTTTTTGATCTCAGTTGTCTTATTCTATTATTGATACTGTTATAAATTAAATGAGTAGGAATATTATTTGCATAACATGTTGTTGAGCATTCCTTATATTGGCTTTAATTGCACATTTTAAATTGCATCAAATATATATTTTAAAATTTAAAAACCTGATAAATCATTGACTAGTTTTTAACCTACTGTTTTATGTAAAGATAAAAATTTAATCCCCTAGCCAATAATAGTTTTAAATTAATTATTTTCAGATACTTATGTTTCTTGGTTATAAATATGCAGGTGGAGCAAATTTTGAATGTGCTTCACTATTCTGGTTTGATTTGGGTAAAAAAGTGAATAAATCATTAAATAATTGGTGATGCAAAATGTACTGGGGAAGAAATCTGTTATAATGTCTACATAAGATGTGATATTGTTTTGCACTTTGTGAGGCATGTAGCTTTGTTTCTAGTCTGAGATGATTTTCAAGTTGTAGTGGTGCTGTTGCATGACCTTGAGACCTGTTTTGCATGCACAGGCAAAAAAGAAAAAGAAGGAAGAAGCGGCAAATGCCAAATTATTGGAGGCCGAAAAACGAATAAAGGTTAGTTTAGATGAGCATCAGAGTTTTTATTTTCAAAAAATAAAAACTGTTATTGTGCCTTATGCTTATCAAATAATGTGGGAAGAGTATATTCAACAAACTCTGGTAGGATTCTAAAATAATACTAATAACATGATACAAATAAATACAATGCACAGTGTCTGTCTGTTTGTCTGTCTATATAAATATGTTTTATATTTTAAGTATTGTTACCAGAAGTTAGGCTTAGCTGATGCTAGGTTTGAGCAGCTCTAGAAATGCTTACCAGACCCTGCATGAGATACCATTATCCACAACTGCCTTTTTGTTTTATGCATACTATGAGGAAGTCAGTTACTACCTGTTGCTATTTTAGTCATTTAACACTGAAAAACTTGATATATTTAAAACCATGTACTCTTAGAGCTGCCAGGCTTTCTTGTCATATCCTGATCCCCAGTTCAATAGATTTGCTATCATAAACTGGTGCTATGTGATGTACAGTTTATGAAAAAATGGAGCAAAGAAAACCTGAGAACTCAGACATTTAGGGTATAACATTACATGAAGTTTGCATCTTATTTCTAAGTAATGTTTGTAAGTTTTTAAGTGCTTTTTTGTTTTCATGTTTAAGGAGAAGGAGATGCGAAGGCAGCAAGCTGTTCTTCTGAAACATCAGGTCGGTATACACACAATTGTCAGAATACTAGCAAATGCGATTTTTTTAACTACTGTTTAAACTACTGGGGGAAAATAACTTCAAAATATCTTCTTTTTAAATTGCTGATTTTGATTCCTGCACAAGTTTTTCTTTCATCTTATGGTTTATTGCCTTGCTTTGGTATTGGGGTCTTTTTGGGGATTATAAAGTGGTTTTATGACTTTGTGATTTCTGTTTCATAATGTTGTGCCAACTCTTTCTACCAGGAGTTGGAGAGGCATAGACTAGATATGGTATGGGTATGTTTATTTTTGTACATCTAACACCGCATTGTGATTTGGTTGTGATATGGTTGTCATAGCAATGCATAAAATGTAGCACTGGCTGCTGTCATATTACATACTGCTGCATGGCTTTACAGCACAGTGCATTGCATACATCTGCTTGTCTTGTCTATTAAAGAAAACAAGTAAGACTTGTCTGAAATGTTTATAAATTGAACAATCTATGGCAATCTATAAATGAGGCTGTTGACTGGAAATCTCCATTACTGATGTCACAATATAAGGTGGACTGTTAACTAAAATCAGGCTTGAGCTTATGAAAAAATTCCACTTTACCTTTATTAGGTAATTGTTTGTATAAAATTTTCCAAGTCTTGTTCCATTTTTGGGGATCAGTTGAAAGTTTTTACTATCATTTTGGATTAGAATACTACATCAGGAATATATCTTCCCCGTGTTTGTTCAGCATTGAGCACATTAGTTTTTAATAAATAATACATGCACAATATTTTAATATGAAAGTGAAATGAAATACGTTTGTAGCATCATTGAAGAAAATAAATTCCCATTGATTCAGTGGGGCCAGGATTTAATTTTAGAGCTTTAAAAGTTAGGTAGAAAGGACATTTTTATTTTCTTCTATGCTACTATAGTTTGTATTGAAATTAAATGTATCAGCATATGCCAGGGTGCAGCTTTTGTGGCTTTACATTTAAGGTTAGGCATCAGTAAATAGGAATACCCTACTTTATTCATGTTTTATATGAACCATGGCTAGTTTAATTAAAGCTGATCTCAAGACCAAAAAACTCAGCATATTAATTCATTGAATTTGCAAACAAGATTTTCCTTACAGAAAATAGGAAGCTAAATCATTTAAAAACATCACCTTTTGCAGTATTTTAAATGATCAGGAATACAGCCTTCTGTTTAATTGGCTATTCATTAAGATTGCAAGTTTTCTAATAGCAGATGTAAGGTAACTGACCTGTTCCAGCCAACCATTATGCTTTTTGTTCTGCCAGCTTATGAAGGAGCATCACAACTGACCATAAGTAAATTTGTATGCTTCTGTTTTACACTGTCTCCATGTTCATTGCTTTACCTTTTTGCTTTTGATTGTTCTTGTATTTGCTTTCTAAACCTGAACTAAAACATGCACAAACTTGGCCATTCTTGTCCTATATTTAGTATTTACTGTGACTTGTCTATTAATGCTAAACTTATTGTACTGAGCTTTTAGAAAAAATTGATACTTAAACTGTATTTGAGTCTTGTTCTAATTTTATCTGCTTTAATAGGAACGAGAAAGGAGAAGGCAACATATGATGCTTATGAAAGCTATGGAAGCACGTAAAAAAGCAGAAGTGAGTATTTACCTCTGGAAAAAGTGTGAAGTTTCTTTTTAATATTTTGGCTGCTGTCTCCTTTCTAAAGCAGCAGGCATTGCATTGACTTGAATTAATGTGCTTCCTGACCCACAAGCTATTTTCTGATAGCGGTGTGTGGGCCATATCAGAGTCCCAAGCATTTCCTGCCAAATGATTCTCCTCTCGTTGGCTGCTTGTGACCATGACTGGGATGTAGTCCCTTAAATTGAAACCAGTGAATTTTTAATTGTGATGATTAAAAACCCACTATTTCAACTTAGGGGTTTCCATCACTTACGGAAGCTCTCACCACTAGGCTCTGTTGAGGGGGAAAAAAAAACAGCGAAGGGCTTGATCCTCTTTTTTTCCATGGAGACTGCCCATGTCTCCCATGGCCAGGAGTACAAGCTGCTGGAGGGCCAAGTGGCTCCTGACCTGCAGGAGGCCTCGGTCCTTCCCTCCATGGTGATGGCGCCCCGCAGAGCCGCCTGGGTGGGTTGCTAGCCAGTGGGTGCCACTGCTGTGGAGGGAAGGTCTGGGGCCTCCTGCAGCTCAGGGCTTATTGGTAGTTCACCCCCTGGCTGCAGGAGAGGAAGGCAGGCTCCACGGAAAAAGAGAGGCTCAAGCCCCTCGCTGCTTTTTTTCCCCCTCAGTGGAGCCTGCCTGCACAAGCTACCACTGTGCAGGGGCTGTGCAGCCCCTGAGCTGCGGGGGAACCCAGTTCTTCCTTTCATGATGGTGGTTCCCCCTGGGGCTGCCTGGGCGGGGTATTAGCTGCACAGGTGCTGCCCCTGCCAGATCCAAGTCTTCCCCAAGCCCACGGTCTGGAAGCCTTCCAGGCACTGCTCTCTGCATGGGCTTGGAAGGAGTTGGATCCGGTAGGTGCTGCCTGCAAGCTGGGGTAGCACCTGCGCAACTTGCACCCCACTCGAGCGGCCTTGCCGGGGGGAGGGGGTGCTACCACCATGGAGGAAATGACTAGCCCCCTCTGCAGCTCAGGGGCTGCATGGCCTGGCAGCAAAAAAAAAAA
>JAGPOW010003685.1:1438684-1466733 GCA_030014935.1 Caiman crocodilus
AAAAAAAAAAACCTGATAAATCATTGACTAGTTTTTAACCTACTGTTTTATGTAAAGATAAAAATTTAATCTCCTAGCCAATAATAGTTTAAAATTAATTATTTTCAGATCTTTCTTCCATGGTGGTAGGGCCATCCAGGTGGGCTGCTAGTAGGTGAGTGCTGTCCCAGCTCACAGGCAGCACCCAGTCTGATACAGGTATTCCCTGAGCCCGAGCTAGGGGAGCACCTGCCCACTAACAGCCCACCTGTATACAGTGTGACGCAATTAAACTGCAAAAATATCCAATTTTCATTACATGTACAAGTGCCCACCAGGACAAATTTTGTAAATAATCTTATATAATAAAGAGCTTAGTCTGTCTGTCTATTTGTCCGCAACGGTCTTGGATCACTCTGATTGGTTAGTGAAACAACCAATCTGAGTATGGAGTGCCGCCATGTCTGTAGGGGTAGAGCGGGGAGGTGAGGAGTATGGCCGGGGGGGTGAGGTCAGTGGTATTGGAGGTAGTGACAGCATGGGGTGCTGGCAGAGGGGGATGGTGGGGCAAGTTTCCTCCCCCTGCTCCTGGGAGGTGGTGGTGGCATGGGGTGGTGGGTGGCAGTGCTCCGTTCCCACCCATCCCCACTCCCATCATGCTTGATTGTCAGTTGGCTAGTAGCTCTATAAGTCAGACACTAATCATACTGGTTAGTGCAAGACATGTTGAACATAAGCTGAGCAGATTTCCTAAGATAAATATTCAAAATGAAAACATTTTTCTTATTCCAGTCTTGGGCTCTCAAACTTTGGCTATGTGCAGCTCTCACAGTAGAAACCACAAGCATACAGGTATTCACACAGTTTCTCCTGGAACAAAAATAGCAGTTGCAGGAGAAAAATAGTCTATCTCAGTCCTAGTAGAGGTCACTCCTTGGAGAGTTTCTTCTGGGAGAACAAATGCCTGTACACGTTCTTGCCACTTGACACCTGCCAGGGGTCAGGAGGAGTTTAGTATCAGGGAAATGCTCCCCATACCTTTCCAAAACCAGGGTTACCCTCACTGGGGAAGGCACATGGAGCCACCCCTGCATACCTCCTCCTGGTCCCTGGCAGGGAAAAGCTCGTGTGCCTTCCCAAGACCAGTCTGGAGGGAGGTGCAAGGGCGAACTGCTCTCACCCTTGCCATAGACTTGGAGAAGAGGGCAGGAGCAGCTGCTTATTGCTCCTTGCCTGATCTCCAGACTTCAGAGTGCCTAGTGTGAGAAGCTGGTAGGCAGGTTTGCTCAAATTATCTGGTTATTTAATAAGCTGGATGAGATGAAAACTTCTTGAAAACACAGACTCAAGACAGTTGAGCTGTAACAATACCAGATATCACCTTTTAACTTTGCAAAGGAAAAAGGTGGTTACATAGCAACTGGAAAATATGTTTTTGACAATTCTGTAGGTCACTGAGAGCAGTCAGTGTGGTGCACAACTGCATGGTACAAAACTAAGCAGCTACTAATATTGCAGCCTCAGTAAAAATTGGTTCATCTTCTTAAGCAAGTAGAAAGTATAATTAAGTGTAAGAAGGATCATTTGGACTTTCAGAAGCTCCTTATATTTTAAAAACGTGGATATAAATTTCTCACTGCAAAATTTACAACAATTGGTTTCATATTTGTATAAACATTTTGACATTGCTTTTATTTTAGGATTGTTGCTCTTTTCAATTTGTAGACTTTTCTATTTAAATTAAAAAGTGCTTTTTAATTTAAACAACTTAAGTATTGCAGTAGACTAATTTGCATAAACTTGGTTTATTGCACAGTTTTCTAGTGATCATTGTTTACTATGAGAACAAAGGCCTCAAATTCAGTAGAACTGTTGCTATGCTTTCAGTTCTGCAACGTTTGAGCCAAAATTACCTGTAGTTACCAGAGACCACTGTCTAAACAACTGCAGAATTTAAATTTTCTTCAGTATCTAGCTCAAATGAGTATCAGGTTTGTATTAGAAGGAACTCAGAATATTTTACTAGGTAAAATAATAAGCTTTACTCATTGACTAAAGTGGATTGGACAGATACCAGCAGTCCTTACTTAAAGGCCCAATCCAAAGCCTATTGAAATCAATGGATATGTTTCCATTGAATTTAATGGGCACTGTTCAGGCATTTAACTGGCTAGTACCCCTATGGCTATGGCTTAGGTTCATACGAGGAAACTGTCAAGGCTATTCATACTTCAGTTCCCTTAAACTGCACCAAGTTAATTTGTACTTGTGAAACAAACCCTATCCGTCAGCTTGGTAGAAACTTCAATTCAGTTTGACAGGAATGGTACCTCTACTGTTAGCTGTGAAGCTTGCAGCCTTGGGAGCCAGTGTATGGGGAGCTTGGGACTGTGATCCTGGGTTCCCTCTGCACCAGCGATTAAGGTGCAATGGGTTCTAATACACAATTCCACAATCATGCCTCCTGCCATGTATGCCATGCCTTCTGCCATTGCAACTCCTGCCATGCATGTAGCATGGCAGGAGGTGCAATTGTGTGGCTCATGCATTAGATCCCATTGGGTCTTTACCTGCATGTGTAGAGGAGCTCTCTGTGATAGTTCAAGGTTTGGGTTATCAGTGCCACAAAGGCTACATCCTGAATTCTCATTTTTTCAGAAAAACAGCAAAGACTCAGAAATGGAGCATCTCTCCATAGAGGTTCTAACTATAATGTAGTTTCTGCCAATTTTTGCAGAATAAGAAGATTCAAGCCTAAAGCACTTTAGTATGATGTATCCAAGTATTTGAAGTTCATGATATTATCAAGGAGAAATATCTCCTGCATCTCTCAGAGATTTTATTTTATGGTAAATCCCTCTGTTCTGAATAATCCCTTGAGCAAAGACTTTGAAGTATGCTACCTATTGCTGTTACAATAAAGACTTTTATTTTTCTTATAGTACAGTAAAGGGTTTTTGGTCCTTTTTTAAAAGCTGTGGTCTTCCCATCTTTGTGTTTCTTACTCAAACAAGCCTTTAAAGGATACTCTGCATTCTGAACCTTCACAAATAGACATATTTGATTGTTTGAGTCGGGAAACATTTCTTCTGAGCCAGTACTGATAATCCACTTAGCATTGTTTTAGAGTTGCTTTTTTCTTGCGTTACTTACATTTTAAGTTTATTTTGGAATGATCATTTTTTTAAATCTGTATCTGGGGTGATTGTACCCCTCATTAGTGCACTCTATTAATTTTCCCTTGCAATTTCAGGTATAAAAGTTTCTTTTCAGTTCTGGGTAATGTGATCCATATGTATAGTTTGTACATTAAGTAAGTTTGTAAAAAAAAATGTTCTAAGGGTCCTTGGAACAAAAAGTGTGCTATGCATACAAAATTATGTATGCTATCATCTTTAAAGTTGAGTAAAGAAATAATTCTAAAATAGGGATTCATGAAGATTTGTATCTTCAGATATCAAGGGACAGATAGCAAGGGATATGAAGGGGAGTAAGAAGGGTTTCTACAAATATGTCAGCAGCAAGAGGAACATCAGGGAAAGTGTGGGGGAGGCAACCTAGTAACGGATGTTGCAGAAAAGGCTGAAGTACTCAACGCCATTTTTACTTCAGTCTTCACAGGCAGGGTCAGCTCCCAGACTACTGTTCCTGGCAGCCTAGTTTGAGAAGGTGATCAGCCAAAGTGGTGAAAGAACAGGTTAGGGACTATACAGAAAAGCTGGATGTATGCAAGTCCATGGGGCCGCATGCAATGCACCCAAAGGTACTGAAGAAGTTGTCTGATGTGATTGTAGAGCCACTGGCCATTGTCTTTGAAAATTTGTCGCAATCAGGAGAGGTTCCAGACAATTGGAAAAGGACAAATATAGTGCCCATCTTTAAGAAACAGAAGAAGGAGGATCTGAAGAACTACAGACTGGTCAGCCTCACCTTAGTCCCTGGAAAAATCATGGAACAAATCCTCACTGAATCCATTTCTAAGCACATGGAATAGGAGAAGGTGATTGGGAATATAGTCAGCATGAATTCACCAGAGGCAAGTCATGCGTGACCAACCTGATTTGCCTTCTCTGATGAGAAGATTGGCTCTTTGAATGTGGGAAGAGCAGTGGACATGGTATACCTCTTGATATGGTATCTCACAACATTCTCACAAGCAAGCTAAGGAAGTATGGGTTGAATGAATGGACTGTAAGGTGGATAGAAAACTGGCTGAATCATCAGGCTCAGAGGCTAGTAATCAATGGCTTGATGTTCAATTGGCAGCCAGTATCAAATGGAGTGCACCATGGGTTGGTCCTGGGTCTGGTTGTGTTCAATATCTTCATCAACAACCTGGACAATGGGATGGAATGTACTCTGAGCAAGCTTGCAGATGATACCAAGCTGAGAGAGTAGTAGATTTGCTGAAGGGTAGGGTTAGGAATCAGAGTCACCTAGACAAACCAGAGGATAGGGCCAAAAGAAATCTCATTAGGTCCAATAAGGACAAGTGCAGAGTCCTGCACTTAAGACAGAAGAATCCCATGCAGTGCTACAGGCTGAGGGCTGATTGACTGGGCAGTAGATCTGCAGAAAAGGACATGGGGGTTACAGTGGGCAGAAAGCTGAATATGAGCCAGCAATGTGCCCTTGCTTCAAAAGAAGGCTAACAGCATACTGGGATGCACTGGTAGGAGTGTTGCCAGCAGATCAAGGGAAGTGATTCTTCCCCTGTATTCAGCACTGGTGAGGCCACATCTGGAGTACTATGTTCAATTCTGGGCCCCTGACTACAGAAAGGAAGTGGACAAATTGGAGAGAGTCCAGAGGAGGGCAACAAAAATGATTCTGGCATATGACTTCTGAGGAGAGGTGGTAGGACCTGGCCTTATTTAGTTTGGAGAAGAAAAGACTGAAAGGGATTTAATAGCAGCCTTCAACTACCTGAAGGATGGTTTGAAAGAGGATAGAGCTAGACTGTTCTCAGTGCTGGTAGATGACCGAATGAGGAGCAATGGTTTCAAGTTGCAGCAAGGGAAGTTTAGGTTAGATATTAGGTATTAGATATTAGGAAAAATTTTCTGAATTGGAGGGTAGTAAAGCACTGGAAAAGATTACCCAGAGAGGTTGTGGAATCTCCATCCTTGTAGGTTTTTAAGATCCTGCTAGATAAAACCTTGGCTGGGATGGTATAGTTGGAGATGTTCTTGTTTTGAACAGGGGTTGGACTAGATGACCTCCTGAGGTCTCTTCCAGCCCTAATTTTCCATGAAACTATGGTTCCTACTTCTGTTCCTTCTGTGCTATACAATGATAGCATAATGCAGTATGGAGTAGTCTCCACCTGCTATTTTGCTCTAAATTGGTACTGTGATATGAATGAAAGTTCCACCTTCCAAGAAAGAACCTAATTCAAGTACAGATCATTCTAGATATTACGATTGCATAAACCACATAATCCTAAATATAGTGTAATACTGGGTCAAATGTTATTCCAGAGACTAGGTTTCGATGTGGCTTGGCTATTGCAAAATAATTTTTTTTGCAAAAATCCAGTTGGTCTAATAAAATATATCACCTCTACCACAGGTTCTGACTCCTTTTTAGTTGCTTTGCACTCAGTCAAGTGCCATGCTCTGAGCCACCTCTTCCTTTATTGTTAGAGACCTACCAGATTTACGGCGGAAGTGGGCTGCCCTGCAGCTTCTTTAATCTTGCAGGGTCCCCTGTGTGCTCCCCGATCCCCCACACTGCTGATTGGTGGAGGAGCCCCAGTTGCGGCTTGTTCCTGATCAACAGGGAAGTGAAAAACACAGTTTTAAACATAGCACCATTTTTCCTTCCCTTCCAGTCAGCAGCAAGCAGCAGGGCTGCCAGAGCCCCTTGGCCAATCAGCAGCAGGGAGGCAAAAACAGCACCTGTTTAAAACCATGGTTTTTGCTTCCTTTGAAAAAGGCATTGAATAGATTTATAAGCTGGACTGAGTGAATTCCTGCTTGTTATAGTGGGGTGTTCTCTCATCTCAAGCCAAAAAGTGGTGGGAGTTTGGAGCAACCTACCATAAAAGGAACCTTTTGTTGGTTTGCTCCTGTGTAAATTTTTCCCATTGCTGCTTTGCACCACTGAAGGCCTCCAAACTGGTTGGACAGTCCTTGCGCTGTCCTGCAGAGGTACGAATTTCACTTTCCCTGTGTACTGCCCTGGGGCTGGAGGAATCCTTGTAGAGTTGCCATGAAGGATATAAAGATAACATGTGTTAAGGGCCGCTCGGGATAGGTCTGGAAAGCTCATTTACATGGGCTGCTTATCTACAAGGTTGTTTTGAAATGGCTCCCTTTTCCTTCCACACCAAGGGTGAACTTCAGAAGATTGATCGGCCCAATACAGATCTAGGTATGATGGAAGTAGAGGACTTGCTTCATTTCCTAGATTATGTATGCATAACCATTGGGTAATACTTGGCTAATAATTTTAATTTAAAGACATTTTGAAGTGAAGATTTGTATTAGACTTGAATAAAAATGAAACTACCATGCAGCTAGAGTATGGCAGTTTAGCTGATGTAAAGGTAAGTAGAATAAGCAACTGGCATAGAAATATTTTTATTTCCTACAGTTCACAGCATTCTTTCCTTATGAAAATGATCCCATGTTCATTTTATCTGTCTTTATTAATTGTTATAACAAATGAAAGAAATTCCAAGCAACCCCCCTCCCCAATTCCACATGTTGATACAGGCTACCCATTAAATTACCATAATTTATTATGAAACCAGATTTAACTTGGCAACCTAATCATGGAAAAAAAACCTATTCTCAGTTTGTTGTTTGTTCTTAGAATTATTTCTGTAATCATGATAAATGGTTTGAAAAAAGAAAGTATAATGGCAAAGTAATAAATCTTATGTTTGAACTATTTCCTCTCTTGGATCCAAGCCTGCTGCCCTGCTTTATAAATATTTCAGTTAAAGATATTTTGACTAAGGAAGCAAAAAAAAAAAAAAAAGATCCTAAAGCTCTAATCCTGCAAACATTTTACCATTTTTCTTAATAGCACATATATAAATCATCCTGTGAATGTCATTAGAAATATTTACCTACATGAAGTTAATTATATGCTTGTGTACTTGCAAAATTGGGTTGGTTGTATGAAGTTATGCATGTTTACACTGTGTGTCACTTTTAGGGTAAAAATTCCTAATTTGTATATTCACTACTTGATTTGAGAGTAGTTCCTTAAGCATGAGAACAGTAGCTGCACACAGACCATCACAACATCTGATGAAGTGAGCTGCAGCTCATGAAAGCTTGTGATATATGTAGATAGGTGGGTGGATTAATGATAGATAGTTGGGTATAGATTTACACACACATACATACTTTGGTTAGTCTGTAAAGTAAACATCTACCCTCCCTTCTACTTGCCTTTGGATTAACACAGATAACTACATGTCTCTACATACAGACCATGTCTTGAACAAAATATTTTTAAAGGAAAGAATCAAATAGTTTTAACTTGCTTTTTTGTATCATGGTAGCAAGGGGTCTAGTGCTAATACTGCTTTATTTCATATTTTAGTATGCAGAAAAATATTTTAATGAGAGAGTATATCAAATAAAGAGGTTATAACTAAATGTCATAAGAGTATTTTTAATAAGAGAGAATATCAGGTAAATAGGTTACTACTTAACTAATGTCATGAGAATAGTAGAGCAATTCTATGTAGGCACATACACGAAGGGGCAAATACTAAAATAACATTAATTTCAGCACATTTCAAGAAGGGATATAAGTATACAGTATGTGGGAACCAACCTTTGTTCAGGTATAATTGTATATAAAAAAATTCTGTTAAGTTACAAACATGCAAATTCTGAAAGGAAAGCCTAAAACTTAATCTTTGAAATCCCATCTTAGTTTATCCACAATGAGAGCCTTTGACATATTGATAGGTCAAGTGGACTCTCTGTGCATAGACAAATGTACAGTTCGAACAGTTTGAAAAGGGAAGCTTCTGATCAGGAACATGTAGCAGGTCTTACATTCTAAGTTATGTGTGCACAATGAAAAGATGGCTTTAGAAATTCATGTGATTGCTATCCTGAAACTCAGTAAACCACCAGAGGATCCAAAGAGCTTCTGACTCATCTAACTACTCTATGTTACATACAAACTCATGGGAGTGTTTAATGTTGAATAGAATAGAGAAGACTATTGACCCTCAGCTCCTAAAAGAACAAGGTGGCTTTCAGAAAAACCAGTGTACAACTGACCAAGTTACATTACTTATGTCTGATGTAGAAAATAGATTTGAAATGAGGCCGAAAACAGGCAGAGTCTTTATAGACCTTACAGCTGCCTATGACACTCTATGGCACAAATGCCTGAAATCTGAACTACACTTTATGATATTTGACTGCAAGGTATGCACTTTTATCATAAACATAATCTCCAGCAGATCATTCAAACTTGCTACCAGCTGAGGAGAAAAAAGCAGAGTACAAACTCTGAAGAATGGAGTCCTTCAAGGGTCAGTGCTAGCACCAGTCCTTTTCAGTGCATGTACCTCAGACTTCCTGCATACAACATCTAAGTGTTACATGTACATTGATGATGTTGCCATAGTAACTCAAGGAATAGATATGACAGAACTGGAAAAGATACTGAATATTGATATGGAACTCATTACTGACCATCTCCACAGGTGACGTTTAAAGTTGAGTATGAATAAATCAATATCATCACTCTTCCACCTGGACAATTGTCAAGCCAAGAGCCTGCTGAATATCAGAGTATGCAACCACATCCTTCCCAATGAGCATACCCCAACTTACCTAGGAGTAGCGCTAAATCATAGTATCAATACAGTATGGACCAATATATCAGTGCCCCTCTAGCTCCATTAACTGTTAACTGAAGACTTGATCAGATGGAGGCTTGAGAGGCTTAGAAGTTATAAATGATTTGTACCTGAAGCCCACAAGCTCCTAGAAGAGGTTGGGGATGCTGAACAAAACCTATGGGTAGCAATGGAGTGGGCCACCCTCTGTGAAAGGTCAGATCTGTTCCTACAGCATTTTATACTGACACCAAATGAGTCGTCCATTGTGCACGAGCCTGACAGAAAAGCATGGGTCAAGCTGAATGGACTGAGACCTAGATATGGGCATTTCAAAACAATTCTTCACAAAATGAGCATCTTGGGTAGACATCTGTGTGAATGTAGTGTAGTGTCCCACAAACAGCACAACACTTAACTGGAAACTGCAATCTTTACAAATATCCAGTTGGAACAGATGGAATATGTACATTGAGTGATAATACCAGACAGTAGCCATGTTTACACATGATGCTTACTGCACAGTAGCTTGTTACTACTGAGCAGTAGTGTTGTAGGACATCTGATGCGATGCTACTGCACGGTAGTAACAAAGTACTGTGGAGTAATAATGAGCTGCTGGGCAGTCAGTGTCACCACAGAGCCATGTGGAGATGCTACTGCCCAGTAATGCCAGTTACTGCACAGTCATTTAATACTTGGATCTGCAAGTAATAAATGACTACAAAGTAGCAACTGCGCAGTCAGTGTCTCATGTAGATGCAACCAGTGGCTCATAAATTTGGAAGTTGATATCTGACTCTATACAAAAGAAGAAAGTAGTAATAGTTACGTGTGCACAAGCTGCGAGTTTAAAGCATTGTTAAAATTGTTACATTTGTATTGTTCCACCTTGTGCATCTGTAGTTGTCACTGTAACAGCTACATGGTTCAGAGCGGGAGACTTTCCTCCCCCCTACTCTTTTGAAATGGTTCCAGTTGTACATTCATCTCTACCCTCTGAAGGGCCTACAGTGCGTGGGTAGATGACCCTTATAAGGTTTATAAGCTTTGTCTTCCCTATATAAAAGCTTATCTAGACAAGTGAGTTGTCTAGCAAATGCCTCACACCTGATATAATACATATATTCTGAAAAAAAAGATTGATACATATAAAATACTGGAACTTATTTTATTTCCTGAAATATCTATACTATCTCATTGTGAAGAATGCCAGCCTGTCTGCCATCTTTGCCTGACATTATGGAAGCCTATACACGAACAGTGAGGTTGTGCCAATGCGTTGTAATTACAGTATGTCGGAGCAGACTCAATTAATCAAGTCTGTTAGAGTATGGTAGTCCCCCCCCACCTGTTTGTCAACCATTGACTCCTGAGTTTACATTTTCACTGGCTTTCTTGCTTGCATACCAGTCTCTGGCTTCTTTACTATTCATTACATCCAGGAAGAGTACATACCAACTGCAGATGCTTCCTTAGCCTGATGAAGGGTATTTGTATCTGAAAAGTTGCAAAGAACTATTTTCCCAGCTGTTTGAGTTGGTCTAATAAAAGATATCGAATTTAACAAAAGAACCTAGTCTACCTATATCCTTAGACCAGTACGGCTACAACATATACCTCTGTTACTGCATGCTATATTTTGTCCCGGTAAGAGACCAAATAAAGAATTAAGACTTTTGAAGAGGCACAGTTCTTGCTCTGCTTCTGTTTTTTTCCTGAGGAAGTGATATCTAGTTCTCCGTTTTAGCCTCTTGTCTTCCCAGTCTCCAGCAAGGAGTATTGAGCAAGAAGTCCTTGTTTTTCCCATTATAACTAAGCTTCACTTGCAATGTAGCCATGACAATCTAAGCCAAAATATAACATGGTCATTTCTTTTTGAGACCCTTTTCAAATATGCACATTTTTTGTGTCATTATGAAAATGTATATGTTAAATAGAGTGTCTTGATGATTTGTTCCTTTATAGTATTTGCACATAATACTAATATTTCTGGCCAGGAAGGTCCCAAAAGTAAACTGCAGGGGGGAGGAAGGGGAAGAGAGATGTTCTTGGGTACTGTTTAGAGACGGAACAGCATTAAACAAAATTGCTTATGTTCAATGACATAAGTAACTTGGAAGAGTCTCTTTTCCAAGAATAGTAAGTAGTATATCCAGGTTATTCAACCTAAAAATTAGAGATTTATTAGATAAAACAATCAATATGTGCATTTTCAGTTATTAAAATTTGAAATTATCTAGTAGGTTGTAGTAGAATCTAGACTGCAAAAATAAAAAGGAGTTAGTAAAATCCTGTGCTTGAATAGCATGGATAATAAAACCAGAGACAGTGTACAGAATTATTGATTAAACTTCTCTTAGACAATGATAAACTAATTTACATCTCATATGTCAGTCCTGACACTATCTTCAGATTTAACCCTGACTTTATCTTTAGGGAGCATCGAGATAAAACATTACCAATAACATTATCTTCTATTTCTATTATGTGTTTTATGTACTGGTTTAAAATTAATATGTAACTAAAATATTGAAAGTCTTAGTTATGCAAGCAATAGTGGCATAAATAAATACAGAGCATAGGCAACTAAAATAATTTAAAGATAAAACAGATATCAAGATCATGAGCAGTAACAAGAGAATGTGAAAATGCATATTTTAAGTATGTAAAAAGCCACTTCATTAACAATGTATACACTTAAACAAAATTAAACCTAGCAGCCTAATGTGAGGTTACAGTAAAAACTAATTTCTAACTGGGGAGTGGTGTTTCAAGGTTAGCAACTCTTCTTAGTTCATATTTAAGAGTTAGATTAGTCTTTTCTAATAAAATAAAATTAGTCACACCCATGAGTTAGTTGGAAAGGACAATTAGTGTTACATTTTCCACAATGAAAATAAATTTTAAAAAACTGTTTGGGTAACCAGGACAAATCTCATTGAAAATTCTGGGGAAAATATGCAAAAATGTGCTCTATTAAATAGTTCTAATTGTATTAACATATGAAAATGTTTTCATTGCCATGGTATGATAATCTAAATTTGATTGTTACAGTTTCTTGAGGAGTTTTTTTTCATTCTTAATACCAGTGATTAAAAATAGTAGTGTCATTCTCGGTAAAGTTAAGGGGTGGCTCCAGGTGGCAGGTTCATGATCATGCCCTGAAGTTTTGGTTACTCAACACTGGGGTCTGCTTGTCTGCCATGACTTGTTGTTGTATGAGGTTTTACCTGGAGGTGTTGTTCAGTGGTGTCCCTAGAACTCTGGGTGATTCTGCCAGCACTTCTTCTGTGGGGCTTCTCCTCCCCTACACTCCATCCCTTTCCACTCAGGTGTTATAGATCAGCGTCCATTGTGTCCTGGCATGGTGATGGTGCAATTTGCTCCCACATTAAGGCTTGGTCTTGTGGCCATTTGCAGGGATATGACTGCAGCTTCTTAAACTGACAAAATGGTAATGGAACAATGCTTTAACCAAAACAGCTTAAATGACACAGTGGACAGGGCAACAATGCCTGCCATGTCCAGTGCTTCTTTCAGTGGTTGGGACTTCTTGAGGTAGGGTGCACCCTGTTCCCACATGGTTTCACATCATGGGTCCCCCCATGTTGAATCTGTGCTTTGGGCTGGCTTCTACCTGGTCACATATTGTAGTATCTTATGGGGCATTTCTTCATGCCTGTGCAACATTCAAGTTTCTGCCAACTCCTCACCAGGAAGCTTTGAGTCTATAGCTGCTCAGTTGGGATGACTGGGATTAGGGGGTTCCTGAGTGAGGTCTTACCCTCTGTGGGAATTGGCAGTGCCCCCCCCAAGCTGCTTTCTCAGCCACAGCTGACCTGTGCACTCCTACAGGAGTCATTGCAAATTTTGGTGAGTGGGGTTGGGTGTGGGCCACTTGCCCCATCAACTACTACTCCCAAGCTGCTATCTGGATCACTTCCCAGTGCCATCTGGGTGATCTGGGCAACCTCAAGTCTTCCCAGATGCTATGCCCTGGGGAGAGCCTCTGACTTTCTGCTGGCAGGTGGCTGCGCATCCAGGTCCTCCCTGGACACTCCAGCAGTGGGACTGGAAGACACTACCTCTCCAGGTGTGCTCCCTCACCACGGATGCACCAGCTCGTTTCTGGCCACAGGAGAAACATCCAGCTGCACTGCTGGTGCTCCATTTTCTCTCCCCTGCCATGTTTCAGCTCCTGCGCTTTCACTCTCAGAGCCTTCAGGTGCTGGACCAGCCAGGAGGGCTTCTGGCCATGTGTTAACAACCAACTCACCTGCAGACTGGCCACATAGATGCCAGCACCATGGTGAGTGGGGCATGGATCTGTCACACTCAGTAAATTGTTTTTGTTTTCAAATTGAATTTGTTTTCAAATTCAGTACAGTAGTGTCTTGAACTTGTATAAGAGGACCATTTTTATTGGTCCTCTTATACAAGTTCAAGACACTACTGTACTGAATTTGGGTGGCATAATAGCTAGCATGGATCAGTCTCTACATTTCATACTTACACAAAGCTCTCCATTTTCCACTGAATTTAATGGAAGCTTTGCCTGACAATTTACATTTACCTTGTATTGTAAGTATTTTGAGGTATGTACCTCAATTAAAATTATGAATAAATACTAGCAAATAGGTGATTTAGAATGGAGGCTGCAGCATTGAATAGATTGCATTTGGTTGGGACTCTTATGTTCCTCCATTTTAGCTGTTAAACTTGCAACAATAGCTTGCAGAAATTTGTAATCTCTTTACTTATGTAAACTGAGTAGCGAACTATCATAATCATACCAGAACTGCCCCCCCGCCCTTCCCCTCCCAATTCTCTAAGGATCAATAAACAACAAAAGGTTGTTAAACGTGCATTTATCACTAAATGGCTCTGTCAGCAATTTTGTAGACATAACCATAATATGGGAGTACCTCCAGTTTCTGAAGCTATCTAATAAGCAGTTTGAAAGCAGTATGGGATTCACAGCACCCAAGTGATTCCAAAGATGCATATACTCTGTCATTGAGGATTTATACCAAATCATTGCTTAGTGAAAAATTGTCAATTCCATGTGGCATTTACTTAACTCACCTTTCAGTTTTAAATGTCCCATATATAAGCTGTCCCTTTAAAACTGAATGGTTGCTTATAAACTAATTCTGACAGCCCAAGAACACCTTATTAATTTGATGTTTGTGCAGGTAAAGCTACAAAGGGGTAATGACAATGGAGAAGATTTTCTGTTGCAACACCGAATGAGTAACACATTTAATTTTAAAACAGGTTTTTCTATGTCAGTACACCTCTCTACATCCTTTAAGTTGTTTGAATTTTTAATTAAACAAACTGCTGCTGCAATAAAATAATTGATTTTATTTTTCACATATATTCTTATGGTTTGATGCACTCTAAATAATAAGTTATCAATTTAAATGTTGCTAAAGGATGACTATTTACAACCATGTATTTAATAAAATACACTGTTTATATAGAAATTTTTCAAAATTTTTAGAACAGTTAATTACTAATTCTTGACCGTTTTGAAAAATTTACGTTTTCATCTCATTTCTAAAATAGACTCCTACAATATTTGCAGTTTGGAGTTTTTATATCAGTTTTCTTTTACTTTCATTTTATTAATTTTGTTTGTTTTTCATACAGCTTAGAGTTCTTTTATACAATCTTTTCTTTAATTCTTTTTATGCCTTTTAAATGTGAGTACAAATTGCTGGCACAACAAAAATACTCTCAATCTTATTTATGTTTGGAACAGAAACATAAAGGACCCACTGACTTGTGTCCAGTGTCCATATCCAGTCCAGTGGATTATATTTCTATTAGTCCCATTTAAAGAATTTTAGTCCTATGAATTAAAAGTTTTTTATAAAACCTGGTCAAATCATCTTGCATTGTCTTATTTACATTTGTTTTTCCATTTTAATGTCCTAAAATCCGTTACTATTATTGTCCTATACTCCTTTCTCCTTGGTTTCTACAACTCGTTCAGTTTACGTGGAAATGTGAAAATATTTGGATTTCAGTTTCTGTGTCTAAATATCAAATACTTATTTGATTCTTCAATCTAAAATAGTCTGTAAACTATGATCTAATTTATTGAAAGTCTGATTTTGAAGCTAAAATATTTTACCATACTATAGAATGGAAGTAATCTTCAAAGCACTTGACAAACATTACCTGATTAAATATTCTAATAAATTGTGAAACAGTTAATAATTTTACAGTACCTATGTGAAACAAGTGAAAGAGTAGGGCTGTGAAGCTTTGGTCACTCATTCCATTAGGAGGAGATTCTGCCTGATCCAGCTGTTGAATATGAATTGAATCTAACTGAATCAGGAGACCATTCATCTCTCTGAATCAAATCGGAAGCCTCCGATTTCAGTTTGGAGAGATTCAATGATTCTGATGTGGATACAAGCTTATATGTTTTTTCTACATACCTCAAGGTACCAGGTGGCTCATGAATGCTGAGATGGTGGGGTGGGTGGAGTGTCCCACAGGAGCGTGCAGGGTGGGGGTCCCCAGCGCACTTGGCAGTGGACCCAGAAGTGGACCAAAAGTACTTCCAATCCATTTCCCAGTCCACCGCATAGCATGTGGGGAACCCTACCCCCCTGGCTCAGCGACTAGTGCCTCCTGGGTCTAGGGGGGGCACCCAGGGTTCCCCTGTGGCTGATCACAGGGATGGAGGGGGGCCCCTTTGCATGCTTGGTGGCAAATCCAGAAATGGACGGGAAGTACTTCTGGTCCACTTCTGGGTCCATTGTCAAGCACGCGGGGGGGTCCCCCCTGTACTTCTGTGGGACATTCCATCCACCCCACCATCTCAGCCTTCACGGGCTGCGCCTGGTACCTCAAGGTATGTAGAAAAACATTTAAACCTGTGTCTATGGCCAAATCACTGATTCTCTGAATCAGAATTGAATCTTCAGATTCGGATTCTGCTGAATTTGAATTGGGACAGTGATCTGAATCAGTGAATCTGAACACCGTCCCACGAATTGGGCCGAATCAAAATCGAATACAGCCTGCTTCGGACACCTCTGAGAGAGTAGCTTGATCAATACTAGACTATGCTTCTTTTTCTTATGCTTCTAATTGTAATGCTAAAATTGCCAAATCACAGCTATACTTAATATAGATATTGGAGAAAGTCAAAAGAACTTAATATTTGTGGCTTTGTGTATTTAAATTTTGTAATTCAGTTGAAAGGAAAATGTATTCATTTATCCATTTTAATAATGATTTTCCTTCAGAGTTGTTTGTTTTAAAATAGACTGTTCTCTGAAATGAGATTATTAAACTGTTCCCATATGCATCTTGATGGCTTCCTTATTTTTATTTCTTTCATTTGCAAAAATAAAGAGAGATTGTTTTAACTGCTATGGTATGGTTTGTCTGTGATAGCAGAAGACTGTGACCGAAAAGGTCTCTTCTGATCCTATGTCCTATGTTCCTATGCCAACTTAGCAGATTCAGTCTAAGAGGTGAGAGTCAGGCTGTGTTTTTCCAGTCTTATACCTGTAATAAACATTCTGCACCCATAATTCACTCAATAATTCTTCTAAGGAAGAAGAAACAGTAGAAGAATTCAGCTCCCTCTCTCCTGTAGCTGCATTAATTCTGTGTTAAAATTGTAACAGAAGTAAAAGGTATCAAATGTTTATTTTAGTAAAATAAGCAGATGCAAGAGTAATAGTGTGTCACTTTTAAAGATAACTTTTTAACCATAACTACTTTGAACCATAATAAAAGACTGTTCTTTAAAAAAAACATTTATTATTCCTTTTTCATAACTGGCCATTGTGTTTCCCTCAATATCAAAAATAAAGTTGCTAATAACATGTAAGACATAGAATATTACCTTCCATCAGTGTGAGGAACTGATGAAGCAAGATGCAGCTAAGGACTAGTTAACCAGAATTAGTCATTTAGGCTGCTTCCAGACAGACACCCCGTCCCCCCAGCACTTTACTTTAAAGCACTGAGCTCAACACACGCTCAGAAGAGACAGAGTGTTAGTTGCACCCAGCTTTCTCAACATCTGTAGAGATTGGGCACTTTAGTGGGGCTTTTTTGTGCTTTTATCTAATAGCTGATTGAATCAGCCTTAGCTAAAAGCTCCAAAAAGCCCCACTAAAACACCTGATGGCTACAAACACTGTGGAGCTGGGTCAAATTAATGTGCTGCTGCTTCCTGTAGAGTATGTTTTTGGTGGGGGAGGGAGTTTTCCCATGTTTGTCAGTGCCCTTAAGTTCCAGGTATGCTCTGTTCCCATTGTATAGTCTGAGGAGAAGGTATGATTTTTGTATGCAATTTTAATGCACACTAGCTTTCTACGGACTTAGGTATCCTCATTGGAGCAGAACATGAGTAAGTGAGGTCCCATATGCAAAACTTTTGTAGGTTTAAGGATGAACTTCTCAGCCAGGCAGTGCCTTGGCAGCCTCTAATATAAGGCATATAGGTTGATGGCTAGGCTGCTTCATTTTTCATTTGAAATTATGGACCTGAAGAACGTTCCTGTTCCCAGGCCTACTGGCCTCGTTCTTGGCTTGCCCACAGTCCACATTTAAACATGTAGCACAGTTAAAATACCTGTGGTGACCTTGTGCAGCCACAAAGTGTGCCCCAGGATATGCTCTTTACAGTAAATAGCCAGTCTACTTGGATAACTCTTCAGGAGTCCCTTCAGTTAATAATTACACTTGCTTCCAAGTTGTTTTTCCCCTCCAGTTTGTGATGGTAGAGTGAAATCCCGTGCTTTGTGAAATAGTGCTTCACTTCAGAATCAGGAAAAGGAGTAATTTGTGGGGTCAGGGTTAGGGTGGAAGAGTGAATGTATTTTTATTCATCCTCAAAGAGTGGACAGACTCTTTTCTGACATCTCAGTGCAGCTCCACAAATTTGTCTCAGTTTGGACCTGCAACACCCAGGTTATTCCAGTTTTGTGCAATTTAGTGTGATTGCTGAAGGGATTTTTGTTATGGGGACAAATAAGACTGAGTAAGCTGATTTGAACTGTGGGAAGAGATCAAGGATGTTGTGGAATCAGTTAGGCCCATTGTATGGCCTGTGGTTGCAAATGGTGAAAGGTTTGTGTAGTACATATTATGCAACACTAATATTTTTAACGTTAGGCTTTTGAAGATGTATTTACTTGTTCTTTTGTGATGCAGAGATAATTGGTATTGGTAATAGAGGAGTCATAGATGGTTCCAAAGCCTATGTATATTTTCTGATTAAGTATTTTAAATTCTGTATTTGTTGTACAGAGCTATATAATTAATCATGTGTGCAGAACAGGCAATGCCAGTGTCAGGAAAAACAGTAAGGATTTGTCTGAATGACTGTGGGACATGGGTTGATTGTGGCAGCAGAACTGCTAGAAATAGGATGAGGGAGGGGAGGGGACAGGAAAGTTCAGGAGGAGAAGACCCCATACCAATAGTTATGTGATGTGATGTAGTTATATAATGCTAGGTGTCATAAATTCATAAAGTGTTTGAGTAGCAAGAGAGGAAAAATAATGCTTGACAGGCTTTTCCTTTTCAGGGTGTGTCCTGTCTGTCTGTCTCTAGACTTTATATATATATATAAAAATAAATAAATAAAATGCACAAATGAATATTCAGTTGTGAGATTTTTGCATGCTTCAGCGCATAGGAAATAAGGCCAGAAGCTCTGTGATTTAAAACACAAAAATAATCTTTTAGTGCTAAAGCTGAATACACTGACCTGGTTTTAGTATAAAAATAGTCATTTTAAATAGAAATTAAAAGGAAAGAGGGGCAAGGACATTAGTTTTAAAATATGTTGTTGCAGGCCAAAGCATTCATATTCATGGTCTCATTATAGATCCTTTTTTCCTTATCAAGTACTGCTTGAGTGCTTTAGTTTGACATAGCATAGTCTTTTTAAAATTTCAGAATCCATTGGCTTTTAAAATGAATGCAGCTCAAGACAGATGCTGGAGAAAAATATGGCACCTTAAAATTAAGCAATTTATTTGAAGCTGGACTCAAACTGTATGAATATGAGTAGTGATTAGCTTAGGCATAGGTCTTACTGCTTCTTCATATCACTAGATGTTTTCATAGGCATTCTTAAAAATAACTATGAACATCTAAAGAAGTTACTGGTTTGTCTAAGTGATTATGTGAGTTTTTGGCCTATTTTGACTAATGAAAATGCTTCATGTTTGTGATCCATATGAGTACGTTAAATCAAACACAGTATGAGGTGCTTTTCTACATGTAGCTTTTTACTATCCTCCTTCCATCATGTGTGTCATGCTTTTTTGAATAGCTAAGAGTAATTGGATACTGTCAAGTTTGACTGGTATCAGGTTTTCCCTATGTTCTCCAAAGAAAAGAAAGCTTAGGAAAGTGTCTCTGGGTGTATGATGTTTAAAGGAATGGCAGCATATTCCATTGGCACTATTAGGACAACATTTTGTGGGTATTCGGGAACAGTGAAACAACAGGGTGCATTTGTTGTTGCCTACTAAAATATATAGCTCATGCTGTGTGATTTGAACTATAGTTTTTTTTGACATTTCTGTAAACAATACCACTGCTGCTGACTGGCATATCTGCAGTCAGATTTATATTAGATCATATAGCTTGCCCTGCTGTGGGAGTATTAGAAACTACAGATTCTTCAGAGAAGATGCAAAAATGACGCAAAGTTCTGGACTTTCGTGTTCTACAGCAATCCTCTTTGGGGCAGATATGTGTTTGGGTAATACATACATATATCCAGGCTTTCTACTTGGTAGCCTCATATTGTGGGTAGCCACTTACCAGACATTCATACCACATAGAATCTTTTGCACGTAATATGCTGAAGCAAAAATTATCAAGTTTTAGTTAAACTTTGGTACCCCTTTCAGAAAGATTGCACCAATGTGGATCACAGTCTGCTTAGTACAGTACTATTTTGAGCATGAAAAATGCCATTAAATATCCATTTCTGTGTGGAAAGCAGTAAAAATTTCTCCCATGAATCTCAGGTCTGCTTAAAGACAGGCTGATTTCTTTCTGTTTGTGCTCCTGAAAGGAGTGGCTTTCCCCCCTCCCCTTTCCTCTAATCCAAGTACTTTAATTGCTGTGGTGATTATTAAGATTATGTAACTAGTGCTTTTCAAATTCTTAAATTGTTCTATTGTAAGTATAATATGTGGGTTTAATTTTCTATCCTTCTGTTCTATTTAAGGAGAAAGAGCGGTTAAAGCAAGAGAAACGTGATGAAAAAAGATTAAATAAAGAGCGTAAACTGGAGCAGCGAAGATTGGAATTAGAAATGGCTAAGGAGCTAAAGAAGCCTAATGAAGATATGTGCTTAGCAGACCAGAAGGTAATCATAATAATGTAATTTTACTTTTTATTTTCTTGCTCCTTTTAAGGCTGTTTCTCTTGTCTGTCTTTTCTGTCACTGACAATAATTAATTCTTTCAACTGCAGTCACCCTGCAAAACATTTCAATTTTACCTCAGGTAATTAGAGACCATATATATGGTACTAGCTATATACTTAGTTTAAGGAAGAATTTGGGAATTCTGCAAATCCTGAAGCAGTGCTTTTTTAGGAAACTGTTTTTGAGGGGTCCTAAATGCTGAACATGTATGGTGGCTTGAAAACATTGCAGTAGTCTGCATGATTATTAGTTACAGCATAGCAGCCTCTCAATGCATGAACCCTAGCCAGGGACTTTTCCATAGACATGGCTTCTCCTGAGGCTAATTTCCCCAATATTGTTCTTCTCCCAAATCTGTGGGTTCTTCTAATTCCCTCAGCACCTGTCTGTCTTGGATCCTGCCTCTCTGCCAGAAAGCTATTCACCCCGTCCCCCAAGTCCTAGTATTTTCTCCCACTTTTATAGTGTTTCAGCTCAAAGTAGACTCTGCAAACCTCACCTGTTCCAAAAAAGTTGCTTTTGATTAAACTGTTGCTCCCTACAATGTATGAAAACAGTGGAATACTGTCACAGTGCAGTCTAGTCCTCTCTAGTTTATATTAATATTAACTGTTGTAAGTGAAGCTAGTTTTGGAAGATTACTGCTGAACCTCTCATTCATTTACTTTGATTTTTCAGCCTTTGCCAGAGTTGCATCGCATTCCCGGCCTCGTTCTGTCTGGAAGCACATTTTCAGACTGTCTCATGGTGGTGCAGTTCTTGCGTAACTTTGGCAAAGTTCTTGGCTTTGACGTGAATATAGATGTCCCTTCTTTGAGTGTTCTTCAAGAGGGTTTGTTAAACATAGGGGACAGTATGGGAGAAGTACAAGACTTACTTGTAAGGCTTGTCTCAGCTGCTGTCTGTGATCCTGGAGTAGTGACAGGATACAAGGTAAAATGAACTCATAAATACCCTTATAGTAGTAAAGAAATAACATGAATGAATACATCACCATTAAAATTACCTGTTCCTCCTTAAAACCTCTCTTCCTTGGATTCCTGTAAACTCTTTTCTGGTCTTATGTTTTGTTGATCACACTTTCAGTGTTACTTTAAGCATTTCTTTTTTGTCCCTTCCTCTCAGCGTCTGCTGGTATCCTTTTCCCACTCTTGTCCAGATCTGTCTTTGGTCATTTCATTTCTTTCTCCAGATGCATCTTCTCCATGATGTCATCACCTTTATGGGAATATCTTTTTCTTCTTCCTTCACTTTGATCCTCACACTCAGCTTCTCAACAGCTTTTGTTTCTCCTTCCAAAATAGGTTTATTTCACTTTATTCATGTTATCAAATTTTGCTTGATGTCATGATTCTCTTTTGTACTCTTTCTCTGACATAACCTTCTCTTTGAGCCCTTTTTACATGTTAAGACTTTTAGTAGCCAGTATCTATCAAGTCTGGAAAAACACCAGCTGAAACATTTGGCTGATTTCACTTATTTCAGTAACAAAAGCGTTACATCAGTTTTAGAAACATGCAATGGGTGGATGAATTTTGATGTATTGTGCTGCTCCAAATCAATAATAATCTAAGCTTTATTTTTTTTCTTCCCTGTCTGGAGTCCCAAAATTAAAAAAACAAACAAACCCAAAAATAACATATCGCTGTAATTCTGTTGTTTTTTATATACTTTTTATTTTTAGGCCAAAACTATTCTTGGGGAACATTTGCTGAATGTTGGTATCAATCGAGATAATGTTTCTGAGATTCTGCAGATATTTATGGAAGCTCATTGTGGGCAAACTGAACTTACAGAAAGCCTAAAGACCAAAGCTTTTCAAGCACATACTCCAGCTCAGAAAGCATCAGTGCTTGCTTTCCTTGTTAATGAGTTAGCATGCAGCAAAAGTGTTGTAAGGTAAGATTATCCTTATGCATACAAATATGATCTAATGCATTTTGTACCATTTTGTATGCATCATATTTTGTTAAGCAGGGACTTGGTAACACTTATTTTATCAAAAGCCATAAGATAATATCTGCATTAACATCCTTTCTAAAACATAACTTTTGCTGTATAATTACCTTGCAGAATTTGAAATTTTCCAAAACTGATTTGTGCTTCAAGATGCTATTCTTTTCAAAGCATTGGCCAGAATGTCTGTAGCTGTTTTTGAGCTACAAGAGAAAGTTGATTATAAAGAAATGTCTTTTAGGTGTAACTCAGAAAGATTGAACATCATGTTGTCTTCAGTATTCTGTTTCAGGTTTTTTTGTGTTTCTTTTAACTCTGTTAGGCCCCCTCTACATTACACATAAGGTGTTATTATCCAGGTAGTTGCACTTTCAGTTGTGACCCATCTATGTGTTCAACCAAATAATGCCATGAAACAAGCAATAAGCTACAAAGTTATTCAAAAAAAAAAAAAAGTAATAACTTTGTAGCTTGTTGCTATGGCACCGTTAATTAAACACGTGGCCTAGTGTTCCCCTGTGGCTAGGAGCCCCATCAATTGAATGGCTGTCAGCTACAGAAGTGGTACTATCCACTGCCAGTTCCACAGCTGACAAGGCTGGCAGTGGTGGCAGTGTTCCTGGTGCTGCCCCCACTATTGAGCCTTGTCAACTGTGGGTCTTGCAGTGGGGAGAATGCTGTCATCTCTGCAAGCTTCATTCACTGCCCGGCTTGCACAGGGGAAGGGTCATGGGCTGTAGGGTTCACAGTGGTGTCCGTGCTTTCACCACTGTAAGCCCCACACCTCATGAGGCTCAGCAATGGCAGTGTTCTTCCCTCAGCCTCTGCTGGGAGCTCTGCAGCCAACAAGGCTCACAGTGGGCCCAACTTGGGGAATGCTGCCCCTGCTGTAAGCCCCATCAGCTGCAGGACTCTGGTGCAGGGAGAGCCCAGGATTTTGATCCCAGGTTCCTGCTGCCCTGGTGATAAGATGCAATGGGATCTCATGTGCAAGCCCAGTCTTGCCTCCTGCCCAGTCTTACCTACACGTATAGAGGAGCCCTTTAGAAAGTACTCTCACCCTGCATAATATTTAGGCGAACAGCTGAGCTGGAAAGGCTGTTTACCATGGTAATAGTTCAGAAAATCATAATTTATTTTTAGTCAGTTATTGATAACCTTTTATATAATTATTATATTAAAAGTAGATTAACATGAAGTTAAGACAGCAAAGCCAAGTTCTCAAAAGTTAGGGAACATCAAACTTATGAATGCTTTTTGTAACCTTAATATGATTTTTATTTTGCATATGAAGTATGATGCGATCTTTAATTACATAATTGCATTTTTTTCACATGAGCCCTGCCTCACTCATTTCCCAGGATTTGCCTTAGGAATCAATCAGGGTTGTATGGTGAAAAATGAAAGCTGCTTTATACAGTATCCTCTGCAGCTTTTGTTACCAAAGGTGAAGTGCATGGTGTGGTAAAGGCAGGAGATTTCAGGAACAGAAAGGGTGGTTTCATGTTTAAGGTGACTAGATGTCTTGTTTGAAGAAATGGACTGCCTCTGCCACAGAGTTCTGTTGTGTTGCTGGATAAGTCACTTAAGTCAAAATGTGTCTTGGTTTACCACTAACTGCTGTGTTGCATATTTTCTGGATGTCAGTACATGAAACACTAATGCCAGAAGTGCTCATCATTCAAGACTGAAACAAATTTGATTGGAGCTGTGATTTCAGTGTATTAATGTTACAGAAGGCTAAGCACTGTAGAAAATGGGAGCCTCAAATAGGGCACCAAAAATTAGTGGATGTTTTTGATAACCACCCTTAATCTCTGTCTTAGTTCCCAGTGTGTAAAATACAGATATGACCGCCTGTTCTAAGAGGGTGTGGTGAATATAAACTCACTGAATCTCATGAATCACTCAGATAGCATTGTGAAAGCATGATAGAAATGAGCATGAATAAAATAAATGTTGTATGCAATGAAATGATGTGTAATAAATAAGACTTGAGACCACACATTAAATGAGGAATATATAGAGAAATACTGGACTTGGTGAATGAAGGAAAGATCCAATGGAAAACTTGGTATGTAATTGTGTCATACAAAAACTCCACAAGGGGCTTAATCAAAGTTTTGCAGACAAACCTTAATTCTGGTGTTTTGTTTGTAACTTTTAAGTACTAGATTTTGCAACCTTAATGTTCTTTTAATTTTGATTTTGGGGTGTAATGTATTTCATCTATATATAGTGTATATGTCTAAGAGACAAACGTACATACATTCACAGTTGGCCTTACTTCTTGAATTACTTAAAACTGGGGTTTTTGTCTTTGACAGTGAAATCGATAAAAACATTGATTATATGTCAAATTTAAGGAGAGATAAATGGATGGTTGAAGGCAAGCTGCGGAAGTAAGTTACAATTTCTTAAATATTACTAAGTTGCTTTTTTTCATTAATTTAAATTTTTTACTATATAGCAGTTTTGTTCCAAAGACAAAAATCAGCTGACTCAATTATGTGTTAAAAAATCCATAACTGCAGTACTTAATTAAGATAGGATATGAATTTAGAATGGCCCAAGGCCAGTTTTTACAATCCATTAAAGATGCATGAGATTCAAAGGGGGTTGGTATGCTTCAAAATTGGAGGAAAGTCAAGTCCATTTTGCATTCTTTGAAAGAAGTAAAATAATTTCTGACTTGAAGGTTATTGGAGCTGCCAAATTGTTATTGACATTGGTAGAGCCTGATTGGACATACCAAACTTCTTAATTTTTATTTTGAGATGTGCTAATAAAGGACATGATTGTCACAGTGGTCACCTTTAAAAATTGCCAATTACTTTGATAACTAGATTATATATGCTACCTCAGTATTTGCAATACAATGTTAATGTTTGCTATAGAAAGTATAAGAAAAATGCAAATACCAGAGGTATTCTTATCTGTTTGCCTCGGGAAAACTTGGCAAGTTTTTAAGGTTCATCATTTTATATCTGTTGTTTTCCCATCCTACAAAATGAAATTCCATACAGCAAGTGCAAAGGCTCCATTTACCAGGAAGCTAAAGGGCATAAAGACTGAATCACAGGAGGTATACATAACCAGGCTCCAGGCCCTTTCCTTCAGTCACCTCTGCCTCCTATCCAGGAAGCATTTAAATCCTTTCTTAGTCCTTGCTTCAGATACCTATGTTTCTAATTCTGTTTTTCCCTTTTTTCCCTTTAATGTATCTCAGAAGGAAGAAGGAAGAAGTAAAGAAGAAGAGCAAGAGGGAGGTAGAGGAAAAAGACCCATAAAAAGAAATTGCAGGGGAAAAATATACTGTAGATCTCTACTCGTATTTCAGATTCTCAGTCCAACCAAGAGATAATACATTTTATCTTTTGGGGAAACTCAAATCATTACCTCTTTATCCCATGGGCTCCAGCAGGCCAGTGCCTCTGTGGGAAGTAGTTAAAACAGTGTTGCTGAACTCTGAGGTAGCCCAGCTATCCTATAATGGGGTTGAACTCTTAGTTATCTTTATCTCCTCAAGGTCTGCTCAATCTTCTCTCTCTCCCTCCATCAAACTGTAAGTACGAGACTTGAGGACTTAGTCCTCCCTTTTCTTCCCTACCTCACTGCCAAATATCAAGCACAGGGCTTTGAAGAAACCAAGTCCTTATTCCTTCCTGTGCTTACTTCTCTTCAGTAAATCTTCTTCCTTTCTTCTCATGTGTGTATGATGCCTTCTAGCTACTCCTGCCCCCACCATTCAAATGTAAGTATCATGAGAATGATTTGAATTGCTTTGTATGTTCAGGAAAGACTTCTGTAGGGCTACTGAACTTAAATCATCTCTCTTCTTGGCTCTTTTTCTTTGGGATTTCCTTTTGTTTTTCTGCTGCACTCACTTCCATGTAGCAGAAGTACTTTAAAGAACTTACATTGATCAGCCTGAAATAACCTTCCGTTCTTTACTGTATCTGTTTGGTATCTTTCTGTAGCATCTTGAAGAGTATCAGGGACCCTCAGAGAAGGCTGTGCAGTCAGCATTATAGTCTGTCTGCCTCTTAACAGTGAAGGTACCTCTTCCTGCCCCACACTGCTTTTCCTGCCCAATTTTCAAATGCAGCCTAATTTTGAAGCACTCCAGTCTTTCAGCATATTGGTCAAGCTGATAATACACAGTCTATTGACAGACTTGGTCTTGTAGCCAAGTGATAGTGCCCAAAGGAGAGCATCTTGGGACCTGAATGTTGTTTATAGTAGCAGCTACAGGGATATTGCACTGGGAACTTGCTTCTGTTCTCATTTACTTCTCTCATCCTCTATATTTCCAAGAATAGACTTCCCTACCACTATGGTTGTTCTGTTTCACAACCTGCTTACTGACTTCTTTGGTAGATGAGAAATGATGAGCTGCCTTCTAGTCCTTTCAAAGGTGGGTTTCCCCTAAGGCAGTGTAATGTTCCTCCATTCCACTTATATTTGCATCAGCCATGATACTGGCTTCCTTAATTAGATTTCCTTAATTGGATTTTTACATTGATAATGAAAACATTAAAAGTTACATTAGTGAGATGAACTATAAACAAACCCCCCCAACCCCCCCAAATCCTCTAAAACCACACTAGAAGGAATATATGCTCTCCCTCATTTGTTAGGGCATATGGGCAGACTGTTCCTTATTTGCTTATTTCAAAGTTTCTTGCATCTTCCTTTGAAGGATATATGCTAGTTACTGTCCAAGGCAGAATCCTGGGCTTGATACACTGCTGCTTGTCTCTGATACAAAAAAGTCTACGTTGGTATATTTACCAGAGTGACAAGACGCTTCTGATTATTTCTAAATGGCTGTTAAATATAAATAGCCATCAGCTTTTGACTGGAAATGACCAGCATAAGTTCATCAGTTAGGCCAGTGGTCAGCAACTTTTAAAGGCTGTGGGCTGGATTAATCTAGTTTGGGTCAGAGGCAGGAGACTGGGCCTGCACTAAGATCCAACCGCCACCATTGCTTTACTCCACTGAGGCACAGGAAAGCAACTTCTTTTGAAGCCTCATGTCTGCTGGCCAAATCAAATGGCTCCATGGGCTAGATCTTGCCCGCAAGCAGTAAGTTGCTGACCCCTGAGTTAAGCCATTTTGTTATCAGTAGAAAAATTATAACTAAGGCCCACTGTCTCCTTTATTCAGGAGAGAGTCTTTTGTCTAAGCAGAAAAGATTAGTTGTTACACAGCTCTTCTGTAGTTCATATTTATGGTTAAAAAAATGCAGTGAGCATTTTGCTCCCCTGCAAAACCAGTGAGTTCAAGCTTCTGAACAACACAGTGAGGTACTTCCCAAGGGCAGGGTCTCAAACAAGGGACACAGCTTCACATTTTTGTTGCTGTGGGCAGCCCACAGTTCATTTTATTAGTTTGCCTGCTCTCCATGACTTTCAGGGGATGTCTCAGTGTTGAGCCCCAGCCCAAATCTGGGTTCGCACCCGGAATGCAGACGCCAATATACACATCGGGCGGTGGAAGTAAAAAGAAAAGTTTATTGCTAGCAAGAAACGGTGCAAGCAGAATAGTTCAAACAAGCAAGCACCCTGAATATTATTTCTGGGGTATTTTTATACAGAAGTTTACAAAGTTTCACAAGCATGCTGTTCACTAATTGGTTACAAGGGAATGATGTAATAAGTTCTCTACTGAGCATGTCTCTATACCTGTGTTTAAGCTATGTACCTAATTTACATACATGTATGTTCATTAGCATACTTTCTCTCCACCTAGGGGTGTGCTTTTTAGTATTATAATGAGTTCTTTGACCTAATTAGCTGGCCTTTCTTATTCCTTCAAGTCTCTCTCTCACCCAGTTACTAATGCCGCCTC
>JAGPOW010003685.1:1466833-1501585 GCA_030014935.1 Caiman crocodilus
ACATAACAGTCTCTTCCCCTTATCGTGTTTGGGTGGAGGTTTTCAAGGGTATTCCTTACACTGGCAAGAGGGTGTTCACGTTACTGCCCCTGAGAGCATTAGCAAAATGGGGCAGGAATGCAATGGGCAAGGAGAGGCTGCAGGGAGTTAGATGAATGGGGTTGGGATAGAGAGAATTGGGGTGGGTACCTGGGGATCTGCCTCCGCAGCTGATCTGCCCCCCTCTCCTTACATCAGCACTTCTAAATATTGGAGCACTTTATAAGGTGTCTGGATTTGGGGATGCAAAAGGACAAATCATGTCTGAAAATTAAAGCCGAAAATACTTATTTCTTTTCCTTCTCTGATTCCATGAATATTACAAAAGGTCAGCTCAGACAGGATTCAAGCCCTGTCTGCAGTATAGGTAGGTATCTACCTATTTGTCCACATATCCTTCATTTCTGGGTATCATAAACCTTTCCTTAAGGTCAATGCATCAAAATATTCAGGATGTCATATATTGTCCTCTGTATATATCTGAAAGGGAGGAGGATGAGCAATACAGCTTTCCAAGCAAGGGCCATGAGTTCAGATGGAAACATTTTTAATGGGTGCTCTTAGAAACAGTTCTCACTGGTACCTTCCTCTTTATGCAATTATTCATTGCATTTTTGGGGGGGGGCTTATAAGATTTTTTTAAATATAGATTCTCATTCTTGATGTCTGTGATCCTGTGAAAGAGTGCATCTTTGATTCATTTCTTCTCATTTTAAATATTAGGCAGGCTTTATTTGTTGGCTATCAGAGACTAGTAATTATTATTATTTTTTTAATTTCATTTTTTTGCTTTCTGAAAATGTAGCCTTTTAATTTGACTTCAAAAAGTGGCATTGTATGTGCTCTCCTCTTCTTTTTTTTCCTAGGTACATAGGAAAGTTATCTTTGCTGTTTATTAAATTTCCTTACTACTTATCTTTTTTGGACAGTTTTTTTTAGTTTAACTTGGGCTACTTATTCCTTACTCTGTTTAGGATGATTAACATGTAACATTAAACTTATGGCTTTGCTTTCCAACATAGCTGATAAAGGCTCTCAAATTTTATTTATCCCAGAAAAGGGTAACATTTCCTAAAGTCCTTACATGACTTAGAAGTCCCATTTTTTCAAGTGACTTAGGCTTGCTTTTAGTTGCATAGATGTTCAGTGATACTTAAGCTCTTAATTGCCCAAGCCATTTTTAAACTGGGACTTAGTCCTTTGAAAATTTTTAAGTCTTTTAGAAAGTTTGAAAAGCATGTTAGTTTTCATGATCCGAACAAAAGTTTAAGACCTTCCTAACTCTCAAATGGATTAACATTTAAGTATGTCCTTCCAGCAGGCAAGCAAAAGCCCTCTTTGAATACTCACTAACAATCTTCTAAAGTAGTTATCATCACTTGGACAGTGACTGCTGAGGCAATGATGAACAATCTGTTCTTCATAGGATGACTATGCAGTCCTCACTTCAGTCTTATCATACAGTACTGGCTAGGTCCATCAGCATTTTAAAGGGCTGATATTTTTGTCACAGTGTTCTCAAGGCTACTGTTGAAGAAGCCACCTACTTTAACAGTGCTCATCATAGCCACTTGCTGTATGGAATATTGTTTTGTAGGATGGGAGAAGAGGGGAAGTACAACAAGGAAAAATTACAAAATGGTAATTGTGTTTGTCGTACTCCACTTTTCCCATCCTACTTCCTTCCCTTCATCTCTTACAAAATCTTTGCCTTTCAACACACATTTATATATCTCCTCTAAACCAATTATGTGCTTTCTGCTTTTAAAATGACTGGTTGAGCCTGGCTGTGTATACCTCCTGTGATTCAATGTGTTTCCCTGCTAGCTTCCTGGTAAATGGAATCATAACATTTGCTGTGTGGAATCTTGTTTTGTAGACTTTCAGTAGAAGAGGAAAGTCTACAGCAACCATAGTTACTGGTATGTAAGTTTCCATTTTCTTTAACAGAATTAAAACAAAGACTTTGCTTTATGTCCTATGGTGCTCAGCCTTTTTCCCTGGTGGGCCAGATAGGCAGTGCCTAATCTGACTGCAGGCTGGATGCTGGTTCAGATCCAGCATCTGGGGCTGTGCAGTGGGCACCATCCAGCCATATGAAGGGGGGCAGCCTAGCCCCATTGGGGCAGGGGAGGGGGGACTTCACTTGGCCCAGAAGTGGGGGTGGGTAGCAGTGTGATCCAGCCAGGGAGGTGAAGGGGACATGGCTCTGTGGAGGTTAGGGGGCATGGCCAGCTCCACCCCAGCCCTGTGGAGAAAAATGAGGAGGGGCTCACTCTGACCTGGCCCCACAGGGGAGAAGGAGGCATGGCCCAGCCTCATGAAGGGAAAAGGTGTGGCCCAGCCCTGCAGAGGGAGGAAGGGGCATGGGGGAAAGGGGGTTTGGTTCAGCCTCAAAGACTACTGTTTTCTTTTGTACGGGGAAAGGTGGTGTGGCTCAGACTCACCTGGCCCCACAGAGGGAAGGGGGCAAAGCCTGGCTTGGACCAGGTACATGGGGCTTGGTGTCTGGATATTTGGCAGGAGGGAGTGTTGCCATGTTAGTGGTCACTGCTCCCCTGCCACCAAATTTCCTGACTTGTGGGGTGCCCCACAGGCTAGATCCAATGCCTCTTCAGGCTGCATTTGGCCCACAGTCTGGAGATTGAGCACCCCTTGTTTAGCCAGTTAACAGTCCTCAGAGAAAGAGAAAGTTGTGCCCAGAGTGTGAAAAAATTAACTTCAGCACAATGACTAATCTAAAAAGTAGAATAAATACTCTTAGGCAGGTTCTTACTTTAAATTACAGAATCAAAGGTCAAGTTTATCATCACCCTATCAGTGTTAACATTAGTACTTGTAAAGCTATTTCCTTTGTCTGTTTCATTGTAGCAGCTCTCAGTTCTCCGAGGCACATGTTTCTGAGTGGGCTCTTCAAAAATGTGTATAAAATAAAGGAGAACTTACAAGAGGAGAGAAACTGAAGCGTAGTCTTGCTGTCTAGCTTATAGGACTGGCTGTTTAAAATTACTCTTGTCCTGCATGTCTTTTATACAAGAGTTCAGCGTTGTTCAATAAAATTCACCTTGCAGGCAGAACTGAAGATGTTTTAAAAGGCCAGAATACTATATGAAATTCTCTATAGCCTGAATTTTTCATGTGTTAGTCAGTCGCAATGAACAATGAGACAACAGAAGATTGCTGCAAGACAGAAGTAAATTTGAGACCTTAAATGAGCAGTGTATGTTGCAATGATACAGATAAGAATATGTGTAACGTATAGCAACAGTCAATACTTTTATTTGCTTATCATGTTTAAAGGCTTAGAATCATTCATGCTAAGAAAACTGGCAAAAGAGATGCTGTAGTAGGAGGTGATATAGGAGAAGAACAGCATTCATTGGAAACAGCCACGCCAGGCCGCAAACGGAGACGGAAGGGAGGAGACAGTGATTATGATGATGATGACGATGATGACAGTGATGATCAAGCAGATGAGGATGATGAGGATGAAGAGGATAAAGATGAAAAAAAGGGAAAGAAGGCTGAAGTCTGTGAAGATGAGGTGGATAATAAATTATCAGATAACTTTCAGATTCTTTTAAGGTTAAATTAGTGGTTCTCAACCTTTTTAGATGTGATGCACCTCTCAGAAAATACCAGCTTAGTTTTCACTCATTTTTTGACGACAGAAAAATTATAGAGCAATTTTTCTGTTGCAAAGAACTATAAGAAAGACCATAACCGCTCAGAATGCTTTTAATACTATGGATTTCTATTTGAAATCTCTGGGTTTATATTGTGAATCATGTTTGTACACCTAACTGCTAATGTTGTGTGAGAAGTGAATGTGCCACTTCCTTTTCTTTTCTTTTTTTAAATTTGCCCACCAGACACTATTTTTCTTTATTCTTTAGCTAAAGTAGACAGGTATCCTTGCCTTTTTTTTGTTTATTTGCTTTGGCTTAGTCATTATTTTCCCAATTCTCGCAAGACTCCCTTCCTACTATCTGATGTACACTCTTCTAGGAGGAAAAAAGATTATATTAGACCTAGAAAGCCAAAGGTTTTTAGCCAATAAATAAGAAAGTAGCTTTCACAAAGTGGAGAGTGAAAAAGTTATATTAATTAGCAGGATAATTTTAACTTAATAGTAGAATTACCATGAATAGGAAATAATAGCTACTATAAAATTGAGGTGTAAGGTGTGACAGTAGAACTTAAGTCTTCACAAATTCTCCAGACTGACACAAATAAAAGAAGGGTCTTTTCCTATTTTATTCTGTCTACTTAATTGCCTTCCCTTAAATTTTAATAAAGCAGAACATTAAAACTTTTTATTGGCTTATTAAACTGAGCTGCCTTTGTTACAGTCAAATAACCTTTTATAGGAATCCCACAGACTCTCTTAAGCCGCACAAGTCCAACAACATGGTCTAATGCAAGGGTCGCCAACATTTTTGGGCAGAGTGCCAAAAACACCCACAATCTCAACTTGTAAGATGTTGGTATGCCAGGGGCAGACAGTAGGAGAGTTGCGAGGGACCTGATCCCTATTGCGGCATCATATAGCCTTGGCTTCTTCCCCGCTGTCTATCCCAAGGCATGCATGTCAAACAACATGTCTGTGTGTGCCATGCTCTGGCATCTGTGTCAAGGACTACCTACCCCTGGTCTAATGGATAAAGCCAGGGAAAAGATGCAAGAAATATTAAAATCTGCTACTGGCTTTTACACTAACTTGCTGTTTGGCCTCCAACAAATCACTTCATTTCTTTGTGTCAGTTTACCAAACTAAAAGTGGAAATATTCCTTCACCTACAGTACTTTGCAGGCGTTTTTTTGGGGGTGGTTAATGCTTTATATGCAAACTAAACTTTTTGAACAGAAACTAAACTTTAGTTTTGAGAACAGGCCTCCTTGCTACCATTCTGGATTTTATTTGCATAGAATTGGGATTTAATCATCCTGCCCTTGAATTGAAGATTTACTATCTAAAATTTTTTGTACATTAGTGGCTCCATAAGCAAAAAGAATGAACCTTTTAAAAATCTAATCCTGAAAATAGAATTAAAAAAAAAAAAAACAAAACTTCACACAAGGGGGAAACGATTATTTTACAGATTAGTGAAAACTTATTTCTGTGAAGAATGCCCACTCCCCACAACCTCCTTGGCATAGTTATTGAGGCACCATTATATAAACTCCTGAATTCAACTGTGATTTCAGTTTTGCTTTTTAATTAGTCGCATATATGTACATAGTTTCACACAGAGAATTGCATGACGGAGACTACTATTTTCTACTTTGGGACAAGGAGTAATTAGGATCTCCCTGGAATCTGATAGCCCTCTTTTGAAACTTTACTATAGTTCTCAGAGGGTTCATGGAACTAAATTAGAAATCTCATTCTGGAAATTATCCTTATATTTAGCTGTAATTTCATCAAGCAGAATCAGAAACCTATAAATTTTAATCCTAGAAATGCTCTTTAAAAATCAGTAAGAGGAGAACTGGTATTTCTCATACCAAATTTATCATTTAAAGTGACTTTGCAGTTTCTTGTGACTGTAGGCACGAGTCAAGCTCTCGTTTTCCAAAGACTAATGAATCAGATTCTGACAGACTCCATTATTTAATGGGGGTAAAATATTTAAAAATGAACTTTAAAAGAACACCAAACTTTTTCAAATCTACACGACTAGATTACATAGTTTTAAGTATTAACTTGAAAATTGAATGACTTTTTCCAGTAAAAGGGCATTTTCAACAAAATCAGTTGGCCAGACAGTCTCCCTGCATGCGTATGTGTGGGACTTCATGGCTACTTTATTCAGTAGCATAACAAAGAGTAGGCAGGTGAGGCACCAGGCTGGGTACTAGTTTAGAGAGGTTGCAAGAATGATGGCTGATGCTCAGAACACAAAAGTGCTCACAGGCCTCTGACTTCATTATGCGTTAAAGGAAGTAAAGAATTATTCTTCTGTTATATTTCATGTAGCCAAGCATACTTCCCTATAGATTTCTATCTTCTGCCTTAAGATGGATGTAAATACTTAGTCCATTGGAGTTGCATCCATGTGGCCTAGGGTAGAATTTGCCTCACAGGTTTGATACTACTTTTATTACACAAATCATTCTACTGTATAAGTAGTAAGTTACACAAGCCTGATGTCCTTAAATATACTATCATAATGTATTTCTTGGTTGTAGGATGATGGGGACCAAACAGCAAGTGTTGAAGAGCTAGAGAAACAGATTGAAAAACTGACTAAGGTGAGAGATTTCCATCAATTTTAGCTTTATTATTTTTAAAGAAATCTGCTCATTCAGTGCTGTGAACTGGAATGTAAATAGTTGCCTTGGTGATCCACATTCAGATAAAGGGCACGAGGGCAAACATTTAACCAACTGGTACTGGTGTTTGTCCTTAGTGGCTGGGTCACTTAGAACATTGGGAATTTAAACTGAGGTTGAGGATCTCGTATGGTAAGGTTTTAGACTCAAAGAAGACCTGCAGAACTGCTGTTGATATTTCCACTAGGGCTGGAAAATGATTAAAAAAATGTATTACAATTAATTTTAAGATTTAAAAATAGCTACAGTTTAATCACAATTTTAATTGCACAGTTAAACAATAGTCAGCACCCCACCGCAACAGCACAGAGCCCATGCACCCTGTATTAACTCCCTGCCACCACAAACAGCACATAGTCCCTGCCCCATCCCCATCCTGTCCCATGCCTGCTCTGGACTTGCCCTGGCTGGAGCAGACTAGCCAGAACCTGTCTGAACAACCGTGACATGGCCCACCCCATGGCGGCTCCAAACTCCACTTGACCACACTGAGCATTGGCAGTGGTCAGGAAGAAGCTGCTGCATGGAGGAAAAACAGCTTCTCCCTCTCACTGCTGCTTGGCCTTCTTGCTACGGCCACCCTGAGTCCATGCTGAGGCTGCCCTGCGGCTCCTCTGCAGTGCCACCACTGCCCCACTGGGTGGCCTGGAGTTGGCGGTGATGGCAGAAGAGAAGAACTGCAGGGCAATCCAGACAAGGTCTCTGGGCAACTGCAGGAAAAACAGCCCTGCATTGGTCAGGGAGAGGGGCCATTTTTTCCCTGTGCTGAGTAGCATCTTCTGCTGCTCAGTGTGGGCAGGTGAGTCTGGAGCAGGCACAGGGTGGGCTGTGTTCACAGGTTCCCACTAGTCCAGAGTTGGTCCACTCTGTTGGTCAAAACAACGTACGCAATTAATGCGATTAAAAAATGTGTTAATTTGTTTTTGTGTTAATCACGTACGATAACTGATTAACTGACAGCCCTAATTTCCACACAAATATAGTTCAATAGGAAAAAAAATGTTAAAAATTTGGTGTCTTACTGTTATGCCTGCAGTTTGTTGATTTTGGGAAAGTGGTGATTAACATTTTTAAAAACTTGGCTCTTATATTAAAATAAATAATAAAAATGTATCCTACGGCCCAACAAAAAGTACTTACTTAAATATTCGGTTGCAGTTAAAAGAAGTTGTTACAGAAAGAACTTAAACTGATGGTTAACAATATTTGCAAAGAAGAATTTTTAAGCTACGGTATAGCTAAGGATATAATCGTTTTTATGTTGTAGGTTATTGGTATTGATTGTGCATCTCATTGTTTATCTCCTATCGCATATGTCAGTAATAACGATAGAATAAGTCTCTCTTTCTCCCGTGTCTGTGTCTAGGAATGAGTTTCTTTCACAAGGGCACCTTATTCTTTGAGATACTACCTTTCCTCCTATTCTCCAAGTACTTGCTTGATTTCCTAACTTTATTTGTTTCCAAATCATCCTCCCCCAGCTAGGGACAAACATTCAAGAAGCCTGAATTGATTCATTGTTTCAATCAATTAATCTAATCTGCAAAGATTGAACCAGTTTGCAAGTGGATAGACTTTCCCTTTTAATTCTGGAAATGCAGGCATATGCCTGCAGTGGCTCAGGCCAGAAGCCCAGGGGGCCCTCCCTTCCCTTTCATTGGGAAGCTGAGCTGAAGGGGAAAGGGGCATAGCCAGGCACTTTTAGACCTGAGTAAGACTGAGGAGGGGTTTAAACTTCTACCTTGGCCTACAGGGTTCAGAGGGTGGGGCAAGAGGGAGCGTGGCCAGACCCCTGTGATAGAGGAGGAGAAGGGAAGAGCTCTGACTGCTCCAGCAACTCCATGGAGTGGGGAAGGGGCTCTGTTCAGTGCTGAAGGAGGACTTTCCCCCATCCTCCTCCTCCTCCTCCGGCCACCACAGGGTGGGGAGTGAGAGCTCCGTGCAGCGCTGCCTAGCCTGGCTCAGTCTGGGTACAGGAAGTGACTGTCACTGAGCCACAGCTGCCAGGGATGGCCCTGCACCCACAGCCTGGGCCAGCCCTGCTGAGTCCTGGCAGAGACAGCTGCAGGGGCAGGACCATCCACAGTGTCTGTGGCTGAGTGACAGGGGCTGAGCCCTGTCAGTGTGTGCAACCTGGCCTAGTGCATGTGGGCAGCAACTGGCTGGGCAGTGGGCTACCTGGGGTGGCTCAGAGGTGCCAGTAGGTCTGGAACCCAGCAGCCTGCTGCAGGGGCTTGCTGCAGACCCACAAGCCTCTGCAGTGCCTCCAAGGCAATCTGGGTAGCCTGCTGCCTGGCCAGCCGCTGCCTGTGCATGCTCTCATGAGGCCCACCTATGCTCACTGACAGGGTTCAGCCTCCCCAACAGTGAGCTGCAACCACTACAGATGGCCCCACCCCTACGGCCCAGCCTGGCCCCATTATATGGCTGCTTCAGTGGAGCTGACCTGGGCCACGGGGGGCCATCCCTGGTGGCTGTGGCTCAGTAACAGTCACTTCCTGTGCTCAGGGTGGGCAGCACTGTACAGTCCACCTCTCCACCCCATGGTGGTGGAGAAAGAGGAGGAGGGAGGAAGAGTTCCCCCCACAGCATCAAACAGAGCTCCCTTCCCCACCCTGTGGGTGGGGAGGAGCAGGGGGGAAAGTCCCTTACAGGGCTGGGCAGCCCTGCACAGCTCCCATCCCCACCCTGCACGGAGCAGAGAGATGGGGGGGCTTCTCCACCCCAGCTGCAGTCCCCCACTGGGAGGGGGGGGAATTAATCCCCTCCCTGCCCACTTAGTCTTAATGGGGCCGTGTCAGAATGGCTGCAGTCCCTGCTGGTGGGACAGGGAAGGGAGGGGGGACTAAACCCCCTTCTGGGTACTCTGACAAAGGTTGTTGCCTCTCCCCATCCACTCGCTGTTCCAGTGGCAGGATGTGGCCAGATGCTGTCTCGCCATGGCCCCGTTAAAGGTGAAAGGGGCAGGGAGGGGGTTAATTGCTCCTTCTACCTTTGTCAGATTTAGCTAAGTAAGCTTCAGCTTAGGGCCTTACATTATGAGGGGCGTCTAAACTATACCCCGGGCTGCAAAGGGTTGGCTGCCAGACCAGAAGTGACTGCGGACCGGAAAATCATGGCTCTGCAGAGCCAGGCAGAGGGGCCATGACTCCTCCCACAAGACCCATGGTAGCCATGGTTGAGGTTTGGACCTGCCTTCCTACCTAGGGATTGGAAGTATCTTTACTTGTGTTCTGGCCAGAAATTCTGGCTGTGGGGCTCTGTGTGGTGATCCGCAGTTTTCTGGGCTGCTGCTGTTTCTGGTCCGCAGTTTGCTGGGCCACAGCATAGAAAGGTTGGGAACCCCTAGCTTAGGACCCCAGCATGTCATAATCAGTCCCTGCCTCTATCCCTTCTGCCCCACAACTGGGGACTGCCAGCTCCTGCCACCGCCTCAGTCTCTGCCACTCCTTGCCAGACAGAGAGAGCCCAGCTGTGTTGGGGGAAGGAAAGAAGAATTAACCCCCTTCCTGCTCACTTTGTCTTAATGGGAGCATGCCAGCTGGTGTCTCACCACGTCCCCACCACTGCTTAGGCAGAGGAGCGTAGGCAGGGAGTGCAGCCCAGCTCAGAGAGCATGCTGGGATGCTGGAGGACTCTGGTTTAACTTAAATCAGGAAGAAGTCTGGGACAGAAGTTGTATAAACCGGTTTGACCCAAATCAGTTAAGTCTGATACTACATTCAGCCAGTTTGTCTCAAACCAGTTTTGGCCATTTTGAAACTGGTTTATGTGCACTGAACTTATGTTCTGTTACAGGCTTAAACCAGTTTCTGATCACTTAAATCGGTTTATGTGTAACTTCTGTCCCTAGCCCCTAGCTTTTCTCTGGTGCATTTACTTTATAGTTAATCAGGTTCCAACCTTCCACCTGTTTGATGGAGTTAAGTATTCAAGTAGGATAAAAAGAAAAAAAGTTGATTGGTAGATATGGAAAATAGAATGCTGAAGATTCTGCTGTATTTGGACTCTGCTGCTTTAATCAAAAAGCTTACATCTGTTTATTAGCAAATTCATCCTGCCTAGCTTTGCTGCTAGTTTTTTCCTGGTGCCAGCTGCAATAAACTGGCAATTCAGGATGATACATTGCTTCCAAAAGTGCTAGTTTAGTGGAGTATGAAGTGGGTAAACTAACTGATATTTGTGTTAGACTGCCCCCCTCCCAGAGACCTCTTTATGTTTGAAGACAGGCTCTATCTGCAGATATTTCTGAACTGATTGCGTTGTGAACCAATTGAAATATCTCATTAGAGTCTCATCAGGAGCTACAATATCTCACACTGCTCTGGCTAGCTTCAGCCCTCCATATGCCATTTGCTGTATTGCATAATTGATAAGATTTGAGCTTTTCTCGTACAATAAAATCATTGACGCTGGTGTTCGATGAAAGTTGGTAGTAAAAGGTGAAATGTGTCACTTCAGAATTCATCCTTCAAGTAAAGCTGATACATATAAGATGAATCTAGGAATACTTGAATTGATTATTTAAAGCCAATTTTGCTCTTTAAATAAAATAATCAGGCTAGCAAAAGGAGTGGAATGTCCCCAAAACAGCATGCTCAGATGGTTTATGAACGATTGTTTTTGTCTAGCATTGAAGAGAAGTTTTAAATGGTAACAATTGATTTTTTCCCCCACTGAATTATAATGCTCTTTTTTTCTATACAGCAACAAAGCCAGTACAGAAAAAAATTGTTTGAAGCTTCTCACTCTTTACGTTCAATGATGTTTGGTCAGGATCGTTATAGACGTCGATATTGGATTCTACCCCAGTGTGGGGGTATTTTTGTGGAGGGCATGGAAAGTGGTGAAGGTAAGAACATGAAACAGTAATTCTAGAAATGGCCATACCAGAGTTTAGCACAGGTTAATTTAACCTATCTGCATTTCTAGTAATGGCCTGTATTTTCAGAAGGATAAAAACCCCATAACAGATCTATCTATTTGTACAGTGTTATTTGATGAGGCTAAGATAAATTAATTTCTATTGTTCAATCTGTTAATTTACCTCTTGAAACAGAAGGTTTCAAGATAATTTTTGATGTAGCTAGTAAGGTCCCTGAGTTATATTTTTAATCTTAATATTAAGGTTCTTTTTCATCTTTCTGATCTATTTGTCTCCATTTCCTGTGACAATGTTTAGACTGACTATAAATACATGAAAAAGCACTTATTTTTAACCATTTTAATTTATTTCAGTGTTTATGCAAGTATTTCAACTTATACGCTTACAGATTTTATATATACAAATGTTTCTGTATTTGTGTGTGTGAAATAAAATTGAACACAATTTTTTTGCCATAAAATAATGTCTTCCTAATTCTCTGCTAAAACAATACTTTATTTTCTAATCTACAGTGTAGTTTTATGTTCTTTTTTACATACTGCATTCCAACTGAGGGGGCTTTGAAGTCAATTTCATTAAAACAAAAATAGGCTTTGCTCTTTGTCATGGGTACATACTGACTAGAATCACACTTTTTTTTTTCCCCAAGATAAACCAATCCAGAAGCTCACGTCCAGTTCTATTTGAATTTTCAGGAATTCCCAATAGATTTTCCATAGACGGACCTAATCCTATGCTTTTGGTTCTAGAACAGATACATTCTTCAGTTCTGATTTGGATGCAGCAAGAAATTATTAATTTCCTAAGAGTTCAGCCTAACATGGCAAAAAGTCTCCCAAGAATAACTGAACTCACAAGGTTCCATGGAGAGGTCAATCCATGGAAAGATCTAATAAAAACATCCTCAAAGACTTTGGTACCAAGTTAAACCTGACTCGCACCTGAACAACAAAGCCTAGCCTAAATCTACTCCTGATCCCAGAAGCAGCATACTTTTATATATTTTCTGAAGGCACATTCTTCTAAATATCCATTCCATCATTGTATTATGCGGTATATTAAATTTTTTTTGCACATAAATAGATACTAAAAGTTGCATGAGATTAGATGTCAGGAGCTGTTGTGCATTTATTTCATTTCCCAGTTTCCAAAATGACTTAAATTTATAAAAAATGCTGTGGTATAAGGGTGTTTTAGCCTATAGCAGGGGTGGCCAGAATTACTCACCTTGTGAGCCACTTCTGATCCTCCACAGAAGTTCAAGAGCAGGAGACTGGGGAAGGAGGAAGGGATGAGGGGCTGAGTAACCCTCCCTCCTCCTCTCCTACCACAGTGCTGAGCTGCTCTGGTTTTCCCTGCAGAGAGCACACATCAGGGTAAGTAGCATGGCTGAAGCCCTCACCCTGAGCACCTGAGCTGGTAGTCCCAGCAGAAGTGGGCAGGGCTTAGGCCAACTTCTGGAGAGCCGAAGTTTGGCCACCATGGCCTATAGGATCTTCAAATGCTTGAGAAACTAACACATTTACTTCTTTGGTGAAGTTTACCAGGACAAATGTATGAGGCAGAGATGTCAAACTCAGTATAGGCTCCAGGCTGAATCTTGAGTGGGTCTAGCCCAGACCATGCAGCAGCAGCTCCAGCTCTGTGCCAGAGCCGCTACTGCCACCCCATGCTCCATGCTGTGGTGGCAGTTTCAGCTCCAGCACAGGGCACATGGCAGCATCTGCATGGGACAGTGGTAGGATTGGCATCCAGGAAGCTAGGGCTACAGCACTGATGATGGGCCAAGCTGTTTGAGGGAAACTGAGGCTGTATCATCCTTCACTCACTCTCCTGCTGCCAAACATAACATCCAGCAGTACCCGAGGCCCTCGATTCTGTGACAGGCCACTTCCCCCACCCATGCATTCCAACTTCACTGGATCCATGTCAGTGAGCTGGATAGAGGCTCCCTGACATGGATCCAACCTGCTGGATGTATGCAAGTGTCCCTGCTATAAATACTGTTGAAGGATGGTTAAAATCCTTGGAAAAAACCCAGAGGTCTCATGTAAGAAGTTTGCTCCCTTTTTTTCCCTAGCACCCATTTGCTCCTGTTCAGTAACTTGCATAATAGTCAAGTTAATCCATGTTAGCAAGCTAAACATCTGAGATTGGAACCTTTGGTGTCTATGTCTAGGTATTTGAAACATGAGACATTGACCAATGAGCCATCTGCCCAATTATCATAAATCCTTCCTTCTTAAGAAGCTTTTTCATTTAGAAAAATCCAAGTTTTGGTACCAAACTCAGTACCAGTGGTGGACACTTTAAAAATTCAAAAAGAACAATACAAAATTAAGGCAGCTAATTTTCCCATGCTTTTGTGTTTTTTTTCTCCTTGTTGAAATTATTCTGGTTTTGAAAAAATGTGCAAACAACCTCTGCAGGTGTTACCAGCCAAAGACTATAAACAGGACCCCTACTTATCTGTAATTGTGCAGCTGCACTAACTGATGCAGAAACTAAGCAAACAAATGGCTTCCATGCCAAGTACCTGCCTTCTCCCACTTCCCCCTTCTCTGCCACATTTCCCTTTCATTCTTTTCTTATGGAAGATTCTTACTAATGGATATTGACACATACTAATAAAGGCCAAAAAAAATAAAAAGGCAAACAATTAACGGGAGAATGGTAGAGAAGAAAGCCACAATGACTTTTACCCCATTTATAAAAGATAAACCTTTTAGTCTAAAAGATATTGAAGACTGACCTGGGTGCTAAACACATTGCTTTTATATTTTAATTTGTTTATCTGTCCATCCCTAGCTCATACTGCTTATTTTAGCTCATTTTAGATGAAGATTAAAAAGTAAAAGCAACCAGCCTCTGGAACTAAAATTCACAGTGGATGAGTCTACATGTGCGCATTTACTGCTCAGTAACCAAAATTACTGTGCAGTATGAGCATGTCTACACATGCACACCTGTACTGTGCAGTAAATATGGCAACTTATGGTAATTTGCATGTACATTTGATACTTTCATCATGCAGGTATCAAATTTACGCCCAGTTAGGTACTGTGCAGTAATGCACATTTAGACGCTATACTACAAAGTAACATTATGTGTGGACTGACTTGGGACTAACTGTAGGTCCAAGTGAGCCCAAGCACAGTATTAATGCACTTTAATGCCTGCGCATGTAGATGCTGACCTATTCCGGTTTACTGCACAGTAAATTTAAGCTGACGTAAATGCGCATGTCCAGTCTGCTTTAATGTCTTTAATTATAAAAAAGCAGAAAATGTCCTGATTCATCTTTGGGAGACATCTGATCTATGAGCTAAGATTTCTTTCCCTCCCTCCTCCCTCTCAGTCCCTGGCTAGATGGGTGTGAATTTGGGGAAACAGCTTTTATATAAACATAAAGAATATACACTTTATTGGTACAAATGTGTGACTTGTTAATAATTCTGTAGCCACTAGTGTTTTTCCAAGAATAAAACTCCAAAAGTCTTGTCCTTTCAAAAGAAATTAGCACTGATAGAGTGCTTCAAATTTTAAAGATTCTGCATGCAAGTTACAGTGGTTCTTTACAAATGTCTGGGCGGAACTCTGGCTCTTTTGAAGTCAGCAGCGGCAAAATTAATTTCACTGAGGCCTGGATTTCACCATGGTGCTTTATAAAGTTTGAATCTGTATGCAGTCATGCAGCATAGGACATTGACTATTTCTGTGTCCTTTTACAAACTGTTCAGAAACAAGTTAGGTCCCTCCCAGCTTTACTTCTCTATATGATAGAGTTCTTGAAATATATTGCAATTTAGAGCGGAAGGAAGTGGATGATAGAGTTACTCTGTATATAAAAGTTATTATGGGAGTGGTATAATTAGTTCCTTGTTTTGTGATATTTAAGTTTACAGTTTTTCAATTTTGTAGGTCTAGAAGAAATTGCAAAAGAGAAAGAGAAGTTAAAAAATGCAGAAAGCATACATATCAAAGAAGAGATGTTTGAGACCTCAGAGGAAAAATTAAACTGTTTAAGTACAACTCACTGTGAGCAAAAGGAAGATCTTAAGGAAAAGGACAACACTAATCTATTTTTACAGAAGCCTGGCTCTTTTTCAAAGCTAAGCAAACTCTTGGAGGTAGCAAAAATGCCACCTGAATCTGATATTTTGTCCCAAAAACCCAATGGCAGTGCAGCAAATGGGTGCATGTTGTCTTATCCAAATAACTCCAAAAACTCTCTCTGCAGCCTTCAGCCCACTGTATCACAAAGCGGCACTGAAAAATCAGATCCTAGTAATCTTTTTAATCCCATTGCAAGTGGGTCAGGGAAGTTTTACAATTCTCCATTAGTTCCAAATGACCAGTTGTTAAAGACTCTTACAGAAAAGAGCAGACAGTGGTTCAGCCTTTTACCAAGGATACCATGTGATGACACCTCAGTTACCAATACAGATATACCAGCTGCTTCTTCTACACTAACTCCTCATTCACATCCTCCATCAAAATCGCCTTCACCAGTCCCATCCTCTCTTATCAGCTCTGCCTCTGCACAGAGTTCTATTGGATTAAACCCTTTTGCATTATCACCGCTTCAGGTAGGTAACTAAGTGCCATATAAGGTGGTAGAGGCCACTCATATCACTTAAACTGTAACTTTGTTCCTATTTTTTAGAACCTATTGTTTGGATGTAGTTCTCTCTAGCATTTTTTTATGCTGCTGAATACTGTTTCACAAACAGATTAAGATTGCTAGACTAGCAAAATATTTAACCTCTTGTTTATGATATTTCAAATAATTTGTTGTGGCACTGGCAATTGGTAGGTGGAATGGAAAAACAAAAAAAGATAAAGGAAATTGAACCATTCAGAAACAACAGTTTTCCAAACATTCACTGTACTCTAGAAAAGGTTATTAAATGTTTTTTGTCACTTTAGATTCTGTAAACCAAGGGTCAAGGCCTCTTTCATGTTTTTATTATGCCTAAAATAATGGTATCTCTAATCATAATTCTGCATTCTGCTGTATTAGTACTTGTAGTAATAATGTTTTTTTTAAATATTTTTGGTGTAGCAGATGAAGACCGGATTGCCTATAATGGGACTTCAGTTTTGTGGATGGCCCACAGGAGTTCTTACTTCAAATGTTCCATTTTCATCTCCTTTACCTAGTCTTGCATCAGGGTTAAGTTTATCAGAAGCGAATGCTAATTCCTTCTTGACACCTAGTGTTCCAACAAGTAAAAGTGAATCACCAGTACCACAAACTGAAAAAGCAGCTTCTGCTCCCTCTACAACAGTTGAAGTAGCCAAACCAGTAGATTATCCCAGGCCAAAACCCATACCAGAAGGTAAGTACAATCCAACAATATTTTGGGACTGTCTAAATGTTGAGTTCTTCTGCTAAGGTATCCAAACTCATTTGTAAGATTTATATAAATAGATCTGATTGTACTAGTGCATCATTTTTAAAATGTTGTAAAGAATCTGCATACTTACCTTCATTCAGAAATGCAGTATGGGTGGTGGAGAATTACTGACCCAGAAGACCTAAAAGCTTTGCTTAAAGTGCTGCATCTCAGGGGAATAAGAGAAAAGGCCTTACAGAAGCAAATACAGAAACACATGGATTACATCACTTTGGCCTGCATCAAAAATAAGGATGGTATGTGATTGCTATGAATGTTACATGCATTAGATTGACTTAAGGATACTTAACAGAGGTGGGTTTGAGTACTTTTCAGTCCAGATTAGTTCTCAACAAATTAACGCAAAAGTTGCAACAAAGAACACTCCTTGGTGGGAGGATGTCGCACGTGCCTTTTAATCACTTTTGCTGCCTCTATTTTGGGCTGCTTCCCAGCCCAGGCTTGTAGCATAACCTAGTTCTGCGGACCTGACTAGGTTATGGTAATCCTTTGAGCTGTCTGGAATTTCTGCTGCACTATGTACTGCAGCTTCACCTTGACTCATTCCATCTGGCCCTAGGCCAGATATTACAGTGTAAAAAAAATAGGTATTCATCTTGGATGTTTTACAAGTAAATTCATATAATGATTCTGAAAGGTTTCATTAAAGTAACACATCAAGATTCTTTTTAAATTTGTAAAAAAATACAGTGTTCATTAACATAAAACAATACAATTTGATTATCAAATGCAGTTGCAATTATTGAAATAAATGAAAATGAGGAAAACCAGGTAACTCAAGATGTTGTGGAAAACTGGTCAATAGAAGAGCAAGCGATGGAGATGGATCTGGCTATTCTTCATCAGGTGGAAGATCTAGAAAGGAGAGTTGCATCAGCTAGTTTGCAAGTTAAGGTAAAACTGACTTCCAGTAAAACCCATCACTAAAAATGCATTTACTAAACTGATACGAATTTAAAATAGATACAAACAGTTGTTTTACTCTTGGGTAATCACCTTCTCATTATTCTTTTATGGTTCACAAATAGAACAACTCCAGTATAATTTGACTTATTAATAATTATAGAAGCTGCAATGATTTCTACTTTTTAAACATAAAAGAAGTACCTAAGCATTATTTTTGTTATGATTAAATCTTTAGATAAGGAAGTCACTTAGTAGCCGTCTCGCAAAATGCTTGCTTATAACACATGGAGTTCTGCACATTTTGATAGCTACAAAGATTTGATGGAAATGGGCTAATTTTGCCATGTATTTGTAGTGCTTTGTGCTGAAATTGTGTATGTTTTGGTTTCTGTTGCTGCTCTTTAAAATACATAAAAAGAGCATTGACGCTTATTTGTTTTGAGGACTGGAGAATCATGGAATACACAGGGCCTTTTGTACATGCTATGTGGAACTACACCTTGATCTTAGCCAAAAGGCCAAAAAGATTGTGAGTCTGAAAGAGCTCAGGATTTCTCAGCTGCCGATACAACTAGGAGGTTATTTAATGTGATTGTAGGCTCAGCACATTTATATCTACGGTCTGGGCCTTCTTGTTTAGGAAGGAGTAGTGTTGAAGGTTAGATATTAGCTCTGTGGCATGGGTTTGGTCATCATTTTCTGATGTTTGAGGTTTGGATTTATTCTTTCTGCTGGAGTGGCTGATCTATTTTGATGATCTGCCCCCAGATACTAATGGAGCTTGATGTTTTCAGAGGGCTGTCAGGGAGAAAGCTGTTGCTGAGAGATTACACAGTTAATAGAGTGGTTGTACTTGTATTTTAGAATTCATTATTTAAATACCTGAATATTTTGAGAGAGAATTTAAAGAACTGATGACCAACTACAGTATGTGCTAAAGATATTTCCCTGACTATTTTAGGTTTATTCCATAAAACACTTCCATTATGTGCACACTTAGCCAACTACAGCAGCAAACAAATATGTAAACCTTTCTATTAAATATAGGGCTGGATATGTCCAGAGCCTGCATCAGAGAGGGAAGATCTGGTATATTATGAACATAAGTCAATTACTAAATTGCACAAGAAGCATGATGGAGAAAGTGCTGGAGGAGAAGAAGCCAGTACCAGTGCTCTAGAGAGGAAGAGTGACAACCCTCTAGATATAGCTGTAACCAGACTTGCTGACTTGGAGCGGAACATAGAGCGAAGGTATCTGAAGAGCCCCTTAAGTACCACCATTCAGATCAAACTGGATAATGTGGGCACAGTTACTGTCCCTGCTCCTGCACCATCCATTAGTGGTGATGGTGACGGGTAGGTTATTGAGATTAACTTGAAAAATTATTGTGCTTCTTTGCTAATTGGAGCCTATTTTCTATTGCCTGTTATCTATGTATCTTCTTGTATGTCTGGTCCATACGGATCATGTTATTCTGCATGGTGCTTTGTAAAAATATTTTTTGTTATGTTTGTTGATAATCCCGCAAAGTTATCTTACATTTAACTGGTTGTGACTAAGCTTTGAGGCACGTAGCCACAGTCTGTGCACTACATCAAATTTAGTTGCTTAAACCTTATACTTATTGGCTGTGTACGTTTTGTCTTTGCTTGGCTTTCAATGTGATAATGATTGTTCCACATTTAGAGATCAGCAAACACGGATGTGACCTGCTTAATTTTTCTATATTTCAATGCAGAATGGAAGAGGATATTGCTCCAGGGCTAAGGGTATGGAGAAGGGCATTGTCAGAAGCTCGCAGTGCTGCACAGGTAGCTCTGTGCATTCAGCAGTTACAGAAATCAATAGCATGGGAAAAATCTATTATGAAAGTTGTAAGTGTTCTTTATTTAAAAAATACTGTAACTAAACTAATTTGCTGTATCCTCTTTTCCCACCTTAAGCTCTTAAACTACTCTGATTAGTAATGTATCTCTTCTAACTGCTTGTAAAGCTCACTACAGTTAAACTGTATTTTGTGCACTTATGAACATAAATATCACAGAAGAGTTGGTCCCCTTTTGCCAAATTCAGCCTCATGAAATTCCTATGACGAAAAGCCCTTCTACTTGTTGCTTTATTTAAGACAGCAATTACTCTTTAAAACTAACATTTAGGTATAAAATAAGCATTGTTGTGCCTCTCTGATGGAGGGCACCATGTTATTGAAAATTACTGATCTCATCCGTGACATTAATTTTATGGAGTCTCAATGTCACATATTTTAATTAAGGATGTGATTTTTCAGAAAGTTGAGATGCTCCAAAATATGCGTGGCTTCTTTGCATGCCCACTTACCACAACTGCACATGCAAATTGAACAGCTGTACAGACAAATGGGTTGAAACATCCATTTCCTCATTACATGAGTCCATTTAACAAATAGAGCTGTGTTAATTGCATATACAAAGAAGGCATGCAAATGCATGTGTAAATATTTGCATGAAGCTTTGAACCTCAAGTTTCTGAAAAGTTAAGCTTGAAAAGAACAACTTTTAATAATTTAGTTTTAAATATTTGCTGTTGAAACAGTACTGTGTAATGCTCCTCCTCAATTTGTCGAACTATTGTTTAAAGCTAGCTCTCAACTGTGTTGTTACCTGAAGCTGGGGTCCCTATATTGGTGGCACTGGCTGAAGCATTTATTTAGCTACTGGGCCCTCCTCACATTTTTGAAGCAGCAATAATGCAAGTAATATCTCCTTTCTATCCACAGTATGTAGTTTTTAATTGTAGATGGTTATCAAATGATGTTGTATAGATTCCAAACTATATTTTATGGGTATATATTCATAACAAAGGCTTATGGATACAAACGGAGTAGTCAAAAGACGATCCAAAGGGTTTAAGATGTAATGTTAGACCCTGATAGATTTTAGGCTAATTAATGTTTTTTCTAAATTGGTTTCATGTGCGGTATTATCCAAGAAACATGGATATTCTATTAAAAGGCTGAGGTCTAAAACGTGTCAATGTATAATTTAAAAAACAGCTTTATTAAGTTCAGTTTCAACACAGGGAATTTCCTGTTCTTTTTTTTTTTAGTTTCAATTTTTACCATTTCTGTTTTAGAAGTTTAGACTTTGGATTGGAAAAACTAAGGCAAATAATTGTCTAAAATGGATGTTCAACCTCAGGCCTGCAGCCACAATGCCATTGTATCTGACCTGTGAGGGTCCCCACAGGTTGGGAAATTTGGAGGCAAGGGAGAACTAGCCACCCTCCTCCTGCCAAATTCCCATGCCCCTCCTTCAGTGCAGCCAGGTAGGGGCTGGGCCATGCTGCCTTTACTCACACAGCCAGGTTGGAGCTGGGCCACACCCGCTTCTCTGTGAACTGCTAGGTTAGTGCTGGAATATGTTTGCTTCCCCCTTGTCCAGATGAATTGGAGCCAAGCCTTGCCCCCTTCCCCCTGCAGGGCTGGGTTGGGGCGGAGCCACGTCCTCTATCCCCCACAGGGCTGGCTCAGGGCCAGGTCATGCCCCCTCTCCCCCTCAGGGGTGGATCGGGGACAGGTGGCCCCCCAGCCTCCTCCACATGATTGGATGGGGCCTCGCCATGCCTACCCCAGGTGCCAGATCAGGACCACAAGACACATCCAGCCTGTGGATGGACCCAGCACTGCCCAGGGAAAAAAGTTGAGCACCACTGGTCTAAAATAATCAACATTTTCAAATATTTCCTTTTTATTCATCAAACTAGTGTTATAGATTTGGCAATGACAGCCATTAGCTGAAGAGAGCAGGAGTTCCCATTTCTGTGCTGCTTACTACTCTGTCAGTTCTCCTCCCTTTTGATAGCTTATCAAAAATATGTTTGTGCTCTGAAAATTTGCTTTGGAACTAACTTCCTTGCCTATTTCATTTACCAACTTTCAGCTTAGATAAATTAAAGTGAAGATTTAATGCAATTTTTTAAAAACTATAAACATGAATATAAATACCTATATATTAGAATTAATTTTTAAATATATTGTAATGCTGTTAAATAGTTAATAATAGATATTACATATTTTAAAAGAATAGTCCAAATAAATGAAGAATCTGAAGTGGCTGCAGCCAGTACACATTCACTCATAACTTTTCTAAAAGATGTGTTGCCTTTTTTTAAAAACACCCCCCCGCCACATTTATAAATATTTACAAACACATCTACTCCACCTAATGTCTGCATTACCAGTTTTTTAGGGATTTAAGCAGGCTGAATTAAGATTACGTTTAGGCCCTTGATAGACATTTAAACAGTGGTGCAGTTGGGACCAGATAAATTTTATGTCCCATCCCAAACATACGTGACATGAGGCACAGTGTTTGGGATGGGGCATAAAATTCCTCCCATCCCAATCCTGTCACTACGGAGGTACCCATACCCTGATTCTGTAGATCAGGCAGAAGGCAACTCTCTTCTAAACCAAGAGTTGCCCCCAGCTTCCAGCAGGTTCCTGACTTGGGGCTATATGGGGTGGATCTGACAATCAGTTATTATTGAACCCAGATCCAGAGGGACCCTAAGCTGTCTGGGGCTGAAGCTGACAGTTCCAGGACTGATTCAGGACCCTGGACTCCCACCATCTTGGTGCCATAGTCCATTCCTATAGTGATGCTGACAACTAGCTGATTATCAGCATATAGGTGGCTGGTGAAGTCAGGGCAGAAGCATCCTGGGATGCCAGAGGACCCTGAAAAGACCTGTCACCTGATGTGTGACATGCCACGTGTTCAAAATAGAGCTTGATAAAAACCAGCTACAAAAATGTTCTACAGTTTACAAGGGACATCTTTGTGTCTGGATGGCTATTTTTATCGCATGATAATTACTTTGCATGTGCATGTCTAAATTTATTGTGCAGTTAAGCAGTAGATTGGATAATAAATGTATGTTGCAGGGGCCTTAGAGCCAGATCCCAATTTGTCTGTTATAGGTCTATCTAAGTAATACTTAAATATTGAAGGCTGGTGGCAGATGGTAAGGTAATTGTGAGATTGGGATTTGAAGAATGTTATGTTCCATCCCCAAAATCATGCAACTTGCCATGCGTCAACTGCCAGCATAGAGAGAAATTCATGTTAGGAGTCCACAGAATTTTTTCTTTGCTCTGTGGGTCAGACATAAACTTTAGGGGAAAATGGTGTGAAGTTGCATGTGCAGCTTGAGAGCAGGGAGCTCCTAACTGCACAGTTGCCCATGCCATGTACTATAAAATGGAGTGTGCAGTTTGGGAGTGAAGAACTCCTCACCCGTAAGCTGTTGCTTCTGTGCCTGCCCACTTTTTAAAGGTCTGGGTCACAGCATACCTGAGATCTGGGAGATGCTTCCTAATGTGGGGCTCACAGCACTCCCCTGCCTGCCTCCAGGAATCAGGTGGGAGCACCAGGTCCACGGCTTGGGGCTGCCCCAGCTTAACCCCACTGATCAAGAAGGGTACAGCTATGTTGTGGACCCTGGGGCTGCCCCATGACAGATCCCAACATTCAGCTGAGCTTTGAGATTTGTCATGGGTCAGCCCTGACATGCTGCACATTCAGTTTAAGGCATAATAAAATAAGCCTTGTGTGGCTTGTGTGTGGAGTAACTTTATGGCTTATTTGCTATATTGGTATACCATAAATTTAACATGCGACAGGGTAACTGTTTATGGCATGATTAATGTAAGTGCACCTCAGATGTAATGTGTGCCAGGGACCTGACCCAGATCATACAACGCTTTTACACGGGCTCCAGGGTGGGGTGGGCACTCTTGGGAGCCACTCTAATTAAAGCGCCCACAGCATCTTGTGTATTCCGTGTCTTGTATTTCAGAATGGCAGTGGAGGTGCTTTAACTAAAGTTTGTTTGACAAGTTTAGTTAAAGCACATCTGCTGCTATTTTGAAGCATGAGGAGACTGAATACACATGATGCCAAGGTTGCTGGAGCATGCTAATTGGCATATTCCAGCGGACTCAGTTAATTAAGTATGTTCCAACATATGCTAATTAATATGTGTCACAGCAGGCATAGGGCACATGTGTAGGTGCCCCTAGTTTTTGCTAGATAAGTGGCATGTAGTGCCATACAGATATTGGATCCTGATCCACCATTGTGGTGGATACCTCCATAGGGAGTAGCTCAGGGTGGGGGGCAGCAAGTAGTGCAGACTCCCATGTGCTCTTCTACCTACCAGGACAATGGCCTCTGACCACTAAGGCTCTAGGTATGGCAGAGGACACCCCTTACTCCTGTTGAACCTGATGCACTGGGTGTAGATCAGTTAAAAGAAAGACTCTGTCTCTGACCCAACAAGGTAAACAGTACTGAAGAAGGCAGCTTCAGACTCAAACCTCTTCTCTGACAGCTCCTAGTGCTCCTTATACTTTAAATAGTCATTGCTTAGAATGTGTAAAGAGCATCAGGAGCTGCCCATTGAAAGCGTGGTGGTGCTGTGTGCTTCCGTAAGTGGAATAGAATCACATTCCTGAGGCAAAACCATTTTTTGGCCATGTGGCCATCAAGGCTTTAGCCGTCTAGTAGGCAGAGTAGGATTTGTACCAAGGTGTCAATTCTTTGTCCTGTTGTTAATGAATTAACCAAGACCTCAAAAAGGTGCACTGTCTGGAAAGCAATAGATTCAGAAAGAACTCTAGAAATATAAGCAAACCAAAACTAGAGGCTGTAGAAAACTAAATAATTACTTATATTGTCTAAATGCTAATAGGTTAATTTAGAAGCAGATCAAAGCCTAATAGGTTTTTCTCATGGGTGTGCCTGGCCTTTGGATTCTGCCCTTTTCTGTTTTTTCTAAAATATCTTTATGAATTTTTAAAAAGAAATTAAAATATCCAAAAGGCAGATTTCAGGTGGTTGTACGTTCAGACTTTATTGATGCTGTATCTTATTTTGGCACTTCTTTTTTTTTTTTTATGGAGCTCATTCTACCAAATAGTTGTTTCTTTTAATGATCTACTTCTGACTCTTAAACAGTTTTGCTTAGATGCTTCTCCAAGCCAAATGCTAATCTTCTATCACAGAAAGCTAACATGCACCACAGTATTTGCAAAACCTTTCAAGGGAAGAAAACAATAAGTATTTTAAAAATCTTTCATTATGACTTTTCATGTCTTCCATTCTTGTGTAACAGGATCAACATTCACGCAGAGTATTTCCCCCAGTAATTTTGTTACTGCCATCATAACAGTTAGACTAGTTTCTCTGTAAAATTTTCTATAAAATGAAAAATTGTAACTGTAGCTACTACTTGGCTGTATATAAGATCAATTCCCAATAGAGCAGTGCCTTATACACAGATAACTAATACCCTCCCAGCTACTGAACCGGATCAAGTAAAAGCATGAGGTTAGACTAAGTAGGCGGAGTTTGCCATATCAGTGCTGCAAAACTTGGAAAAAATTAGACCATAAAGGGAATAATTTTGAGAGCTGAGGGGTTTCTTCTAAGGATGCTTTTTAGCCAATAGAGTTCAGCCCTGATCATTTTGCTTGTGAGTTCTGTCATGGACATAAGTGAAGAGGGAATCCTCTGTATGCTGTCAGGAGCATTTGAGGTTATCAAATGTAAAATGCTTTGCTTGGGCATTTAATCAGCTGCAGAAAAGTATTCACAGCTCTGTATGCTCTAAAACATCATTGTTAAAGGTAGATGAACTTTTCATGAGTGTTGGCATTTAGCCTTTAGATTATTTCCTTACTATATATGAAATGCATGTAAGTCATTGCAACCATACTCTCCAATTCTCTTGCTCCTTGTAACATATATATGGAGAGAGAGAATTTACAGAAATATATAATGCATACACAGAGCTGTGGTTACTGTAGATGTGTAAGATGATATATGAAATAACCCTATTTATTTATACACATATACAGACAATTTTGTTAAATTTAAGTGATTTTTCATGTATTGTAGTACTGCCAAATATGTCGTAAGGGAGATAATGAAGAACTGCTGCTGCTGTGTGATGGTTGTGACAAAGGCTGTCACACATACTGCCATAGGCCCAAGATCACTACAATACCAGACGGTGACTGGTTTTGTCCTGCCTGCATAGCAAAGGTAATATTAACCTTAAAGGTGACTGAAATGCTATTGACCTTCGTGAGTTCTCAATTCTGAGCTTCTCCACCAGTGACAGCTTCACAAACAGATCATCAATCTGCGCATCTTATTCTGGTTTAGCAAACTGTTAGAAATATCCTCAAATATTGCAAAAGAAGAACAGAATTTCGTTACAGGTCTTAGTAGCAGATAAAAGGATATGGTTTACAGCTAGTTTGTTTGAAATGTGCTTTTTTGCAGTTTTAAGTTTAATACTTTTTCTGTCATTAAATGAATATCCTGACCATCCACATTTGTTTTAAAATGAGGGGTTTGGGTTTTTTTACCCATTCCCCTTTAATACAGTTAATATAAATGTTGACAATCAAGTGCTTCACATCTTTTTAAAAGTAATGTAGTAGTCAAATACTGCCACCATTTCTGTCATTTTCAATAGGATCACAGGAAAGTAGTACTTGAAGGGGCCTCTCAAGATTATCTAGTCCAGCCCCCTGCTCAAGGCAAGACTTTCCCAGCCAAGTGTCTGTCTAATCTGCCCTTGAAAACTTCCAAGAATGGAGATTCCACAAGTTCTCTAGCCTGTAGTGTGTTCCAGTGTCATCAATGGCTCAACATCTAGTTGTGAGGAGGTATCAAATGAGGTTCCTCAGGAGACTGTCTGGGTCTGGTGTTGTTTAATATCTTCATTAATGACTTGGATGATGGGTTTGAGTGCATGCTTAGCAAATTTGCAGTCAAAACCAAATTGTGTGGAGTTGCAAACACTCTGGAGAGCAGGGCTAGGATCCAGAATGACCTGGGTAGATTGGAAAAATGGTCTGCAAGAACAAGTGCCAAGTCCTGCACTTGGGACAGAATAATTGTGTGCACAAATACAGATTGGGGAATGAATGGGTAGGCTGCAGTACTGCAGAGAAGGACCTGGGGGTTACAGTGGACACTAAGAATAATTTGAGCCAATAGTATGCTCTTGTTGCAAGAAAAGTCTAACAGCATTCTGGGTTGTATTAACAGGAGCAGAGCTGACCTGAGCAGGGTGCAGGGCCCAGGGCAAATCAGCCCATGTGGGGCCCCGCCCCCACTCTGATCTGGGTCCCAGACCCAAAGAAGTTGCTGCTGCTGATTTGAGGCAGGGGTAGTAAACAGCTGGATGCGGAGCTACTGCTCTGCCCGGTTCCATGCCACCGTGTCTCCGCCCCATTCCACAGAGTCCCCCAAAGCACAGGGCCTGGGGCACTTTCCTCGATTTGCTGCCCTCCCCTCCTCCCCCCAGGATGGCCATGAACAGGAGTGTTATTTGCAAATCAAAGGGAGTAGTTCTCCCACTCTTCAGCACTGTTGAGTGCAGCCTCACTTGGAGTACTGTGTCTAGGTTTGGGTCCCACACTTCAAAACAATGTGGGCAGTTTACAGCAGCAAAATTGATCAGGGGCATGGGAGGCAAGACTTATGAGAAAAAGCTGAAAGAACTAGGGTTATTTAGTCTGGAGGGGAGAAGATGGAGCAGATGGGATTTGATAACAGCTTTCAAATACCAGAAGGGCAGTTACAGAAAGGGTGGAGATGGGCTTTGCTTTGTGACCTTAGGAGAGAGGACTAGAAGCAATAGTCTCAACCTGCAGCAGGGGAAATTTTGGTTGGAAATTAGGAGGAACTTTCTGCTTATGAGGGTGGTCAAGCACTGGAACAGGTACAGGCTAAAAAAATTATGGAATTTCTATCCTTGAAAATTTCCAAGAGCAGGTTAGACAGACCCTTGGCCAGGCTGTCTAATCCAGTGGTTCTCAATTGTTTTTGTACCAAGACCCATCTGTAAACATTGGGCAGTCCCAACCCAGTAAATAGGTTAAGTAGAAAACAGCCCCCTGCCCCTGATGGTGCCCCTCACTCCCACTCCATAGGCCCCCAGCCCTGCTGGTGCCTCTCACTTCCAACCTGTGGCCCCCAGGTCCAGTGTATGGAGCAGGGGGTTGATATGTGGACTGATGGGAACATGGGAGAGGCATGTGCCTCCCCAGATTTGTGAGCCCACAGCAGGCATGGGACTGCACATTGGTTGGACCAGCATGGACAAGAGTCACCTCTGCGGCTCAGCAGGTGGATCCAGCACAGGAGGGCAGAAAGGGATTGCAAGACTTGGTGTTGCCACTGGAAGGACTCCCTGCCAGCTGCACTGCCAGCAGTACAAGGAGTAACCAGGAGAAGGGACTACACTGCCCTCACCACCTGCTGCCAGTTGCTCATACATTGAGCCATGGCTGTACCCTGCAGCCATGGCCTAGCTGCCACTGCCCTTAGGCTGCCCACACTGCCTTCACTCCACCTCTCCTCTGGCATGGAGTGGCAGCCAGGCCATGGGGGCAGCTGGCAGCAGGGGGAGGTGACAGCAGTGTAGTACCCCCTGGTCTTTTACTCCACACACTGCTGGCTGTGTGGCTGCCACATAGGTCCCAGTGGTAACAGCAACAAATCTTGCTGCTCTGTTCCATCCTTCTGTGCTGGGTCCTTCTTGCTGGGCCATGGATGTGGCTCTGGCCCGTGCTTCCGCATGGCATCCTGATGCATCATCTATGCTCTCCCTCCCACCTCCTGTCCCATAGACTTACCTGCAGAAGCTGCTCTTTATGCTGCCTGGCTGCCACACACATGTGGTGCCCCCTGCCTGGTCACCCTCCTCCTGCTCCCCTCAGCTCCAAGCAGCCCCTTGCAGGCTGAAACTCTGCCAGCCTGCAAAGGGAAACCCACCATTTTCCACATTTTTCTCCTTAAAGGAAAAAAATCTGAATTTCCACATTTTTCCATGATTGTTTGTGACCTTTTCATATATTCTTGTGACCCAGTTTTGGGTCGTAACTCACAGGTTGAGAAATGCCAACAATTTTTCCAGTCTGGTTTAAGTAGGGATGCATCTTCCTTAAGCAGGGGGCTGGACTAGATGACCTCATGGGTCTCTTCAGTCTCTACTTTCTTACGATTCCTAAGAGAGATCAATTCAAACACATCCACATAGTTCTTGTGTAAAACAACCATAAGCTTTCTGACTTCATGAGATGTTAAATAGCTCCTGAGAGCTTCTAGGCACTGTATGGACTTCAAGGCGGGGAGCACACATGGGGTCAGGCTTTGTGTGAATACATTCAGTCCATTTCCAGCCCCCTAAATTGAATGACCACACAGCGTTAATAACTAAGTCACCGTGCCTAAACAAGTATAAATGTGACATGAGGATATTTCCCTAAATTTGGGGCAGAAAAAGAGAGTCTTTTGTGTGGTAATAGGATAAGTGTATAGTTGATTATCCTTGTCATTCTGTTTCAAAGCAAAAGAAATGTGCTTATTCTTCTTCCATATAATTAATTTATCTAGTCCATCTTGGATAGCTCATCCAAATATTTCAGCCATCCCAACTTAATTGGAGCCAAATGTTTCAGCAGTCTGTTAATGAAGTTCATGTAATTTTGTTTTTTAAATATCTTGTTTAAGCCAACAAGGTTAATGCTAGAGGTCAGTCTTTTGGCATTTTCCATATTCATTAGAATGTTCTTCATCTCATAACTTGTTAGATTGAATGCAGTTAGGTTACACAAATTTAGGAAATTTCATTTTTTTTAAATGACTACCAACTTGCATTGTCTAGTTTCACATCATCTTTCTTCTCCTTGAAAGATTGTGATATTTTCAGTGCAGATTTCAGACTTGTAGTCAGATTGATCTTTAAGAGTCAGTAAGATGCAGACATATTTATCTCACCTCTTCCAGTTTGTGTGAATAACTTTTGAAATACTCTTTGTGTTTATTTACAGAGTTTTGCTGCTATTAATCTGCTAAATTGTTAGTTTCTTTTCTATTCTCATGCATCTGGAATTGAAACTGAGGATTTCTTAGTCTTTAATCAAGAATGGAACAAATAGAATGGGAAAGTAGAGATGGAAAAGACTGATTAGATCATCTAGCTGTCTCCCTTTCAGCTTTTTTTTTCAATTGTAGACTGTCTTGTTCCTCTTTTCTCTGGTGTGTTGCCCAGTCCACTGTAAAATCTCAGAATACCCTCTTTTTTTTAGCACACTGTTTCAGAGCCCAATAAATCTTCCTGTCTTTAAGCTTTAGTTAGCTTTCATCTTAAATATTCTTTTTTGTTTTCAACCCGTTGTCCCCAGATATTTCTATGTTATTCTAAATACTCTCTACCTCCATTTTGTTCACATCATTCATGTATTTACCTACAACACCACTGCAGGAAAATGTAAGTTACAGACATCATACTTACATAGCTCTTCTAATTATTTTTAAAAAATTTAAATCAGTGTTTCTGGTCTCATGGCTTTTCTTTTAAACCCTCTCTAGTTTTCAATATCAATCCAGTAACATAGGTTGCTTGCAGACATGGAAAAAAAAGAAAAATTATACTTTACTTTAAAGTTGGTGTGCTCCTGTGCCAAGCCCAATGGTTGCTTGGAAGAGGCATCTTGTTGGTTGGACCTGCCTTTCCAATATCTGTATAGATCAGGCACTTTAGTGGGGCTTTTCTGGCACTTTATCTAATAGCTAATTGAACAGCTTTAGATAAAAGTGCCAAAAAGCCCTGCTGAAGCACCCAATCTATACAGATGTTGTAGAGCCGAGTAAAAACTAATACGCTGCTTCTTCCGGTAAAGAGCAGATTTGGTTGTTTGCTTCATGTCTGTCAGCAGCCATAATCACTTCAAATGAATATAGTACTCTAATTGTGTTTACAAAGTCCTTTATAGGAGGAAATCTTTAATTCCCCAGTCTTTTAACCTAATGTCTTTTTAAAAATAAATTGTAAAATCACATTGACTGTTCATGCAACAATAAATTCATGTCAACTTTCTTGTCTGTTACTATGCTTATGGCTTTTTCAGCCTTGCTGTTCCTTAAGGTTCTCATTTCAGTTGGTTATATATTTTAGTCTATTTTAATCCAGATTTAGATCTTACATTTTGCCAAATTGAATCTTATGTTTCTTCAGCTTGTACTTGTAATTTCTTTTGATTTCTTATATTTGTTCCCTCTCATTTACGACTCCTATTAATTTTATGTCAGTGTCAAATGTAATTTAGTATGGTCTCTACTCTTCCTGAACTCAGAAGAGAAGTTGTAAGAGTGGTACCCATTGTCATGTGCTCTTCTTCTCCTCGTCTTGCCACATTGCTGTTTCCCATCAATTGCCATTAAAGTTCTCTTTATTTATGCTATTTTACTATTTTTTTCATTACTGCTTCAAGATGGAGAGGAGTGGGATTGTTTCAGATATTTCTGAATTGTTATGTCCTCCAGTGGATTCTTGAACAAAGTTTGTGGATGGGGTTTTTTTTCCCCGAAGAGACTGGTGGTGATTTTTTCCCCCCTCTTTTTGGGATGTTCAGCTTCAGAAACCATAAAACAGCCAGTTTCTTAGAGCCTAGTTGCTCAAAACCTTCTGGAAATCAGACTGTTTTGTAGTGTCCCAAGTTGGAAACACAAAGTCACTAGTCACATTTTCAAAATATTGACTTACAGATTTTTATATGATCTCTGGATTTCTTTCAGTCTTCTGGTTTTAGGGAGTAACAGGAAGTAAACAGTCTACCTTTTCTCTCATTCATAATAAATGCAATGATTGGTTTGATAATAGTGTGTCAGAAATGTACTTGTTTTCTGATATTTACCAATAATAACTGTTGTGTTGCCCCTTAGTTTTGTTATTTATTTGAATCAACTCTCTTGTAGGCAAGTGGTCAAACCCTAAAAATAAAAAAACTTCAAATCAAAGGGAAAAAAAGTAATGAACAAAAGAGAGGCAGGAAGTTATCTTTAACAGGAGATACAGAGGATGAAGACTCTGCAGCTACCAGCAGCTCCTTAAAAAGAGGAAAGACAGACCCCAAAAAGAGAAAAATGGATGAAAACATTTCTGTTAACCAATTAAAACAAGAAAGTTTCACTCCTATCAAGAAACCTAAAAGGGATGAATCCAAGGACCTGGCTTTATGCAGGTATTGTCTGTCCATCTGTCTGCTTATATAGTGATAAATGCTAAATTTGGGTAAGCCAAATAGCATGTGCTCCAGTATGGTAATGGGAGGCAAGGAAGGGGATAAAAAAGTCCAGTGCCTATAGCACATGAACACAAACAACAATAAGAATTTGGCAGCAAATACTGGAACCACCAATGTATGTGTGGTGAGAGTATTGATGCTTGGCTCCTTATGGACACCCCTGGGTGGGGTGTGACCCTGAACTACCCTCTGATTTCCTGCATGCTAGAAAGAGCTGAAAGGAAAACAATGAGAAGAGTGCTGCATAGACTTTTTAAACTATAATAAATATGGCTGTCCATGCCCAACGTGTCTTCAAGATGTATCATACTTGACAACAGAAGGTGCCTCATAGGAATACACCATATTGCCTCACTGGTGTGGTCCTCCCTTAAAAGTGGTATAATATAGCTTGTAGACTGGCTTAAGAGAGTTGGTATAAATTGTCTTTTAATGTAATATGTTAAGGTCTATACTGTAAAAGATGTAAAGGGGTAGGTTTTTTTCTTGTGTTTGAATAATAATTTTGAATTTCTTTCTCAAGAATTTGCTTAGAGATAGCTAAATAATAATTTGGGAGCAATAAATACAACTGTTGACATTGTCTTCAGTACTGTACACAAAACACTGTTGTCCCTCAAAGGAGGAAAGATTGACAAGACAATGTGCATGTGTATATAATGGTGAAGAGTATTTATTAGGGGGAAAAAGCTTGAAATATTTGTTTTAAACTTTGTTCTATTTAGCATGATTCTGTCTGAATTGGAAACTCATGAAGATGCATGGCCTTTCTTACTTCCTGTAAACTTGAAACTTGTTCCTGGTTATAAGAAGGTTATTAAAAAGCCTATGGACTTCTCTACCATCAGAGACAAGCTAAGTAGTGGACAGTAAGTAAATATTTGCTTGTTAAAGTTGTGATCATTCATCAAATGGTGGTTTAATCATTCATAGCTCTGCAATTAAAACTGCAGTCATTAAATACAATAATTAACAAGAGTTAACAAGTTATAATTAACAAGTTATTTTTCTCTCCCATCCTTTTCACATGGAAACAGATCTCAGCTCTGTGGGGTCCTCTGTCATTTCTTTCCAGTTTATATCTGTACTCTTCAGATCCCTCACTGAAGCCACCACCTAGTCAAGAGGAAGAGAGGGGCACTTTCTAGAGTCCATTAGTTCCATGCAAAATAATTTGTAAAAAGGTTTGCTTAAGGAGATTCAATCCTCTCTCGTACATGTATGAGAGAGATTCTGACACATGAATATACACACTATTAAAAGGAACTATAAATCATTTCAGTCATTCCTCAGAAAATACTCTACCGAAGGGGACTACTCTAGGCCTGGTGTACCTAGTCAGCAGGCCAGGATAGGCAATATGAAGCAGAGCAATGAAAAGGAAAAATTTTCTTCCCCATACTGCTATTACATTGACCTCCCAGCAGACAGTATTGGAAATATGACCTGACATTTCTGAGGGCATCATGGAGTCATAAATGCCCCAAACACAATTGCAGCTATAAAAGTTTTCCTTCTACTGTGGTACCAGTGATTACATAATTATATGGAGGAAGAATAAGAAAATGTAGTTGTGCATAGATGCTTGCAGATAATAGGAAAGTCAAGCAGTCAGGAAAAACAGACACTAAAGGAAACATAAAGCTTTTTTTAGATAATTTTAAAAGAATGTTATGTTGGTTTTATAACGAGGTGAGTTTCTGGGTCTCTGTTTATCATAAAATTCCACCTGTCCAGGTGTATACTTTGGGCATTAACCAAACGATCTATTTGGAATTTCCTGTATTTATTTGCATACCTCACATGCCCAAGCAAGACATGCACGTTATTTTGGGAAGGCAGAATGAAGAAGAAAAATTTTTTTCCTTGGAAAAAAGGGTGGGCAGTAAGCAGTCTTATCTGCCACTGCAAGGGCTCACCCAGACTCTGCAGGTTCCAGTCCTCTCATCAGCCTCACTCCCATCCATCTGTGGGAGATACTTCTACTGCAACACCTGCAAGGTTAATCCTTTCACAGTCATAATATAAACATATGGTATGTACATGAATAACTTTTACTCATTTAAGAATTCCAAGTGAAGACAATGAATGGCTAACATGAGTAAAATTACTTTAAACATGGTTTACACTGACTGCTTTAGGTCGGGTGTAAATTATGAGCTGGGGTATTGATAAAGAAATTCTGAACACAGATTGTAACATAATATTAATGTGCCTGATTCCCCATTGTCATGAACCTTGAAATACTGCTGTAGAATGCTGCCGACATTGAGGGGAATGCAGATTGTGACATTTTGAGCCCACTTTGAACAGGGATAGTTATTTTGCACTGCTTTGTACCCTGCTGGAGACCTAAGGCCAGGTCTATACAAATAGGTACACAAACTAAATTAAGCTGTGTTTTTGTATCTTTTTAAAAAATTTGATATTGATATAGCTGGACTGGTGCATCTTTTGTGTAGATAGTCTTGTATTGATTCAAATCTTTGTTTATTTTTGTTTAGCTTGGACTGGTAGCGTAAATGCAACCCGCATGTTAATTGAGCCACATATTAAGCAGTGTCAGATTGTCTGTATAAGAATGTATACTATTTTAACTAAATTGACTTTAAAACCAGTTTTAATAAACGTCTGTGTTAGGCAAGATTGAAATCCTCAACGTAAACTTACGGATACCAACTGTCTTGAACTCATTCTCATAACAAGGAACTGCAGCAATCATAGTTCTGATTCTGGGTTCTTTCCTTAAGCAAGCCTTCCATTAAAATAATTGGAATGTATTCTTGACTGAGAACTATATGCTTGTCCCAGGAACCTAAAGTGCAGTGTTTGTGAAGACTATTCTGTGCAAAGATTAATGTAGTCTTCTACTTAATCCTACTTAATTCTACTTAAATCTACTTAATTCTACTTAAACCAAACTGTGGGCTGAGGTGGGGACACCAGAAGAGAGGGAGATGCTGCAGCGGGATCTGGGCCGACTGCAGGAGTGGGCGGACAGAAACAGGATGGGA
>JAGPOW010003685.1:1501685-1634953 GCA_030014935.1 Caiman crocodilus
GACCCCAGCACTTGTTTCCTGCCATTGGCAGGGGGTCAGACTAGATGGCCTGCTCTAGGCCCCTTCTGACCCTAGTTACTATGAAACTATGAAACTTTTTGCCCAAAGATGCTTTAATTTTCTCCTGAATAAGTTTTTTTAAATGAGTTTGATATTGAACACACTGCTGTAACATGAATGAGGTTACACTCAGCAGAGATGACCCAAGAATTTTGCATATCCACATCATTCCCTAAAATATGGTAGAGCACAAATACATCTTCTGTAAATCATGTAAAAGTAGATTAAGGGAGATTTACAAATCTATACTGCTAATTCAATTAATGTTTTTGATGCTGAAATTTGTTTTCTTCCTATCTAGTTATTTAATATTTGCCCATTGTTATAGTGTATGAGTGGTTTTAGTTATCATGCTAAGATGTAAACAGCAATATGCTTATTAAAAACGAATATAACATAATCATCTTTTCAGACATCAGTAACTCATAAAATAAAATTGACTTAATATAAAAAATGCTTATATCATATTATGGCCTGAGAAATTGCAAATTTGAATGTTTAAATTAAAATAAATACTCATTGAGAGAGTTATTTTGATTGGTTAACATTCTTTGTTTTGTCTTGCTCAAGCTAGCCTTGTGTCGATATTTTTCGTGTGATGAGGATTGAGGATTAAATTTCCAATAGCAGGAAATCATGAAAAAAAGAGCAGAGCCAAGCTTATGCAGGAAATGAGCTCCAATTTACGAGGCTGTGAAGTGCTTATGAGCACATGCTCTGACGCATTCTGATTAGAACTCATCGGAGCAGACTCTGTGTCGTAATCAGAATGCTCCAGCGAGTTGCGGTGTCTTGTGTATTTTTAGCATCCCACATTTCAAAATGGCAGCGGCAGTACTTTAACTATAACTCCCAAGAGCCACTCTAACTCTAATTAAAATACCAGTCCCCCACCCCAACACCTTGGAGCACATGTATAGATGCACAAAATGTCTGCAGCTAGTCTACGACCAGTCATTTGTCCTGAAAGAAGTGGCCAGCTGGCCACAATCTACCATTTGGGCACTCTTTGCTGTGTGGCTCCTGATACCACTTGTTTCTGAGCATGGGTGTTTTTTTCTACTGCTTTCTTCTCAGTATTGATTTGTGGAGACCTTGAGTTACAAACTGTCCCTACTGGAAGTCAGTTATAACTTTACCATTGACTCCGGTGTGGGATTGGTTTCTATTACAGAAAACAGACCTGCAACATATATATATATAAATGTGCACAAAGCCTTTCACTGTTTGGTATTCTTAGTACATTAGAAATGACACACTGCAATTATTCTGCTCAGGATTTGCCTCATTATAATATTGATAAAAGTAATGCAGCATTTGTTTGGCAGACAAGGTTCTTTGGATACATGTGACATCTTTTATTAGACCAACTAAATAGCTGGAAAAAATGTTTCTTGCAAGCTTTCAGGCACAAGGTGTTTGTGCCTGAAAGCTTGCAAAGAATAATTTTTCCAAATATTTAGTTGATCTAATAAAAGATATCCCATCTACCCAAAGACCATTGTCTCCCTGTGTCCTTGGACCAGCACAGCTACAACTAACACCTGTAAAGCATAGATTTATGTTTGATAATTTATAGTATGATGTTTTCATTCATTTTCATTTGGTAAAATTCCTTTTACTGAAAGTATCCATATAAATGGGTTGTGAAATTCTCTCTCTCTCTACCCCCTTCTCTTTCTCATACATGCATGCATGGTCTTATGCATAAATAAATGTATAGACATTCTGACATATGCTTCCAGCCATTCATAAAAGTCTTTTGCACATCTGATAGTTCCTGTCCTAAGTTAATGCTGCTGTACTTATCCTTTATATTTGATATCAAAATTGTGTACTGTATCAAGATAAAAAGTTGGAAAATGAACTCACCAGTTGTTTTAAAACCGAAAACAATGTAGTTCAAGAATGGGTGAATAAAATGGAAGAGTTTCTTATTATTTGAACCAGAAAAAAGTGGGGAGAAGAGAGTTGAAAATTAGTTTTAGTTCCAGTGCAGAATTGGAATTTTTTCTTAGTGATTGCACTTCAATGTGAACATTGAAACTAATGGCATAGTTTATTACTTTAAAAGTTCTCTCTCTGCAAATACTTAATATTAAAACTGGAATGATCAAATATATAATTAAATGTTATACAGTGAATACTGAATATTTTTGTGTTTAGCTGTAACTGTGTCTATACTTTTAAATCTCTTTTTGATAGATTTAGTTTTTATCATAGGGTTTTTTTGTTCTAAAGAAAAAATAATCCTTATCTCTCTGTTCTTTCAGGTACCCAAATCTTGAAGCATTTTCCCTAGATGTCAGACTTGTTTTTGACAACTGTGAAACCTTTAATGAAGATGATTCTGACATAGGCAGGGCTGGCCACAACATGAGGAAATATTTTGAAAAAAAATGGACAGAGATTTTCAAAGTGAGCTGAAGTTATCAGAACTCCAATATTTTTCCTTGAATAAGGACAAATGAGACCAGCAATGTGAACTATATTTACATAAAAGTGCAAGGCACATGCATAACTAATGACTGTTTTTTTCCTTAAAGAAGTATCACAGAAGAGTGATACTAATTCTAAAGGCTTCACTCCTACAGCAACCATGGCCCTTGGTTATTGGTTTGTGTGTTTTATCAAACTAATTTAGGTAGAACAGGGAAGCACACCCAAAGAATTTCAAAGAAAGGGGTGTTATAGTGCAATAGCAATTTAAAATTTATCAAAACGCACTGAATATTCAACCACCAGAGCTCTACTTGGGGAAATGGTTCTCTTTTTCCCTTTCAATAAATATCTATTTTTCATTTTTTTTACTTTGTAGTTTATTTTTTAGTGAATGTATTTAATTTTATGAATTATTTATGATTAAACAGCATCCAGAATCTTCGTTTTCTGTGAAAAGGAAGAATTAGAAAAATTGCTTTAAATCTTGAAAATACAACAAGGAATGTTTTAAAATATAAAACAAAGCCAAGTAAAACTGTTTACACTGATGTGCTATGAAAGCACTAAAAATTAAACTTTACTGTAGAGTTACAAGTACATTTATATATATGTTGCTGCATCACTTGTGTAGTTAAATTGTATTTCAAGACAGTGAAGAAAAATTGAGACATATGTATATACTGTTCATTATTGTTTATATTAAGTCTTGTTTTAAATATGTATGATGTGTACATATTGTTTGAAGACATTATTGTTTATGCCTTAGAAGGACTGTAGCATTTTATTTTAGTCTTAAGGTAATTATAGCTATACGGCTTGTACAGTAATTATCCTCTACCAACACTGTGGAGTCTCCTTAATCTTGGTAGTGCCTGCCTTCAAAACAGGGTGTAGGGGATATTAGTTTTCCATTTTTCTATTTTGTTATATAATTTCAAGCCACCAGGGCCTCAAATTCAAGTATAATCATTTGTATCCATGTGGAAATTAAATTGTGACAATTTCCTATGTGCGTGGGCGCGCACACACAGTATTTTTTCATAGAAACATTTCCCTCCATTTGCCTTGCCACAGAAATAACAAAAGACATTTGTAACCACTGTGTTTAATCTACTGTGTGTTGTGGTGGCCTGTTGGGGGCAGATAGATCAGAATTTTTTTTGTACCTATGTAAGAGTACTTGAAGTTTTATTTAAAACAAAATGTTGTGGAAAAGGTAGCATTCTTTTTTTTTTTAGGAGTGTTATTTTTCACTAGTATGTGTGGCACGGATACAATAAAAGACTGTTTTACAAACCAGATTATTTTGGTTATTTTAATATTCAAAGAAGTATGTACAAAGAAATACTTTTAAAATGACCTTTAGGGACTCATGAGGTTACCCCAAAGTTCATATTTTGGTGCATCTTATCCTCCAGGCCTCTTAATTAATTTTTGGCAGCACAGAAAGGAACAATTGTCAGGTGGTCAGTTGATCACAGTTGCACCTACAACTAGCTATTTGAAGTTTAAGTAAGATTGGTTAATATCTAAGACTAACACTTGGTTGCAAAGAAATTCATTCTTCTTGGTATTCACTCTTATTTCAGTGTGTACATACACAGAAAGGTGCAGCAACTGCTGGGCAGCTTGCCACTGCAAATTTGCTTTATGCTATGTTCTGGGAACTTATCTGGGTCTATGCTTACAAAGCCCCTCACAGAATTTTTCCTTATGTTCAGTAGTGTAACTAAGGGTGAGCAAGTGTGGATCAAGCCCTGGATGCTGACCTAAATGGGGCACAAGATTGACAGCCATCACAGCTGCCGTCCTAGTCAGCTGGCAGTGTTGGTTACAAAAACTGCCTGTTACACCTCTGTTTATGCCTAATGTCTCTGAAAGGGAGAGTTCCTACATTTATAGCAAAACTGTTTTTCTTTTTCTGGTTCCTGCTGAAGTACCTGCTTTGTCTAACATATATATAAATGTAGTTTAAAGATCTAATTTTTATTTTGTAATGTTCCTCTTTGAAGCAGTTCTAGGCACCAGCTAGAAGGAACCCAGAATTTGGAAATCACACAGTTCCAGTTTTCAACCCTGGTTTTGCCACTGACTCATTGTGTAGATTTAGGCAAGTTGCTGTACTTTTCTGTTTCACTTTCCCGGTCCACAAAATCAGGATAATAATCTTACGTCATAGTGTAAGGCTGCCTTGTAGGTTATAAATATTAATTAGTTAGTGTTTGTACATGGCTTTGAACATATAATGTGCTATAAACATGCTAAGGTGTGATATTATTAGGTATGCTGTGTGGCAAGATGGAAGGGCATTTTTTTCCAACAAATGCTTGTCTTTCTGCTCTAGTTTATTCTGAGTCATACTTTATCCATAGATTGGATCTAGTGTTAGTCATTCAGAATTTATGCAGAAAAAATAATATCATCTGTATTCAATGGAGTTAGAACTTAAAACAAATACACCTTAGTTTGGGAAAGGGAAAGAAGAAAAAGAAACATTACAAGACGCACAGGAAAAGATAAGCTTAATAAGGGAAGTAAAATCTGTTTTATTGATTCATAAATCCAGGTGAAATAATTGAGGTAAGTATCAATTACTTTTGAAGTAATTTTGTAATAGTAGATACATTTCCAATATTTTCTAATTTGCTTTGTACAGTACATTATTAACAGTGAAGAAAGCTAAAAGGATACTGTCAAAGTTAATACAGTCTGCCAAAATTTTCACCTCCATAAAAGTTACATCATTTGCCACAGAGTTTTGGTAATACCTTTTAAATAAACTAAGTTCCATTCGCTTATTTCCTATGAAACAAGTGCCATTTCCTATGAGCAGGGTGCCATTTTCTCACCAATAAAGAACGTTTTTTAACACTTTTCCTGATGCACTATTTTTGTATGAAACATGCCATTTTCTTTATATTTTAATAGAGATAGTGTCTCTTGTAAATGTTGTTATATTGTCTAAAAAGAACAGAACAGGGTAGCAGAAATTACAGGTAAGATTAGCAGTAAAAGGGCAAAAATGCAACTGATTTAAATTTTTTGCTGCATCTCTTTCAAAACCAAGGGTAGGTAACCCTCAGCACGGGTGCCAGAATGTGATGTGCACAGGCATTTTGCTTTGCACAAAAGCCTCAGGGTGGATGGTGGGGAAGGGCTGGGGCTGCGCTGCCACAACAAGGATTGGGCCTCTTGTGGCTCCCCTACCATCTGCCACGGACACACAAACACCTTACAAGTTGAGGTTTTGAGTATTTTTGGAACTCTGCCCGAAAACGTTGCCAATGCTTGCTTGCTCTCTCTAGGGGAGAGGTGGTAGTGCAGGGGTGGGCAAACTTCAGCCTACGGGCCGAATGTGGCCTGCCAGGCCATTCTATCTGGCCTGCAGGGCCCCTAAAAAAAAATCTAGAAAATTAATATTTATCTGCCCTTGGCTGCCTGTTGTGCGGCTCTTGATGACTTGCCAAAACTCAGTAAACAGCCCTCTGCCTGAAATTATTGCCCACCCCTGTTGTAGTGGGTTCTCTCTCTTTGAGCAAAGGTAAAGACAGGAACATACAGGAAATCTCCAGGCCTATTTAGTCTAGGTACGTGATCTTAATTTTGGGGCTATTTTCCCCCTCCCCTGTTAGTGTAAGTGTGAATATTGCCTTTGCAGAAGTTCTCAAGCTGTTGCATGAAGACAGTTAATGATGAATAGTGGATGAGCTCTGGTCACAGGTTGCTTTTTGTCTTTTGGTACTTCTTCTTTGAAAAGCATGCGAGTACCAGTATAGTGTGCAGTTTGAAGAGACTGTGAATACTTCACAAACCTGAGGAAAGGCATTTTGCAGCCCAGTGCACATCTGTATATCTGGCCCAGTAAATTCTGCTTCTTGCATAACGCCTGTAGTAGCTGGAAATGGGTAAAAGCAGCCTGCTTTGGCAAAATGCATCACAATGAAGATAGATGTAAGTTGTTTTTTCCCTAATTCTTTTTCAATTGATTAATATACTTTTCACACAGCAGTCAGTATGGGTGTTCTGCACTCTTGTAAATGGAATGGGGGACGCCTGCGGGGCAATTTCTCCTTTACAATATGCAGTACTGGTGACTCAGGAAACTTTGTTTCTTGTTATGTATGTTTACTTTTTTTTACTTCAATAAAATGTTTATGCCAGAAAAATGAGAGCTTCCTGGTAGTGTCTTGTGAATCACACTATAATTATATGCTAACTACAGATAGGCTGGCTATTACTTCCTATCCAGAAGGCTACTATCTCAGGTTTCAAAATAAAGTAAGTTATTTTGGTCATTCAGCCCTTTTAGAATCAAGCTAGATATTTCTAAACAAATGCAGAAAATATATTCAGATGTACATGCTCAGAAACCTTCATTCTTTTCTTTATTCACTCTTTCTTCAATGTGTACATACACAGAAAGTTGTAGCAACTACTGGGCAGCTCTCCACTGCAGGTTTGCTTTTTGCTATGTTCTGGGAACTTTTCTGGGTCTATGCTTAACATAATTTTTCCTTATGTTCAGTAGTGTGGGTGGGTGAGTGGCGATCAAGCCCTGGATGCTGACTTAAATGGGGCACAAGATTGACAGCTACCACAGCTGCCATCCTAGCTACACTGCTGGGCACAAAAACTGCCTGTTACACCTCTGTTTATGCCTAATGTCTCTGAAAGGGACAGTTCCTTTATTACACCAATTTTTGTCTGTCACCTAAATTCAGATCTCCATTGGAGTAGCTGTTGATATTCTAAACCTCTAAGTTTAGAACTAGGCAACTTCAGAGTGATGCTGCTCATTCAAAATCATTGAGCAACAAAAACAGTCCACCTTTTCCCTGTGTTGTCTCAAAATAATAAAAACAATAATAAATTCTCTGGATCAAAGCATGGGGGACATCCAAAAATCTAGCTTTGGCAGCAGTATAGTTAGGGATGTGGAATTAGGGCACCAGACCCTCGTGCCAAACCAAGGTAGCCACTGCTATGGCCCAGGGTGCAAAAACATGCTCCTTTTACCTCAGTCCTCCCTTCTGTGGCAGATCTTAAGGTCTGTATTTCATGGCTAGCGGTAAGAGCTTTCTACTATTACAGAAGGGTGGATCTCAGTGGAGTCTAATATAATACAGTACACACTTACCCTGAAATGTTCCAAGATCATGGTCTTTGGAACTTTTATTTTTAATCAGAAGTTCCTAATTTTATGTATCTTTTAGAAATATAGGTTATCTAGTGAGTAAATACTAATTATCTAAAATGCTGGTAGAGCTAATGCATTTGAATAAGGAACAGTTTTAGTAAGTTATTCAGTGGGATTTAGTTCTGCTTTATACAAATTAGAAATCAGTCCTGTATCTTTACTATGTGAAAAGCTTACAAGAAGATTTGTTCTACTTGACTTATCAATGTTTGTGTATGGCCAACCTCATTAGTGACACACGGATTGTGCTTTCTGCAAATTTTTAAGTCAGTAATAAAAGAAACAATATAATTACGATTACTGTCTCAAAGAATGTAGCATTCTTCATAATTATTGGTGGTGTATGGAATAGAAGGTGAGGATACCACCCTTGTCACTTGATTGCAAGTATCTCTGTGGTGGAATGTGCCAGCTGTTGTTGTAGCAATACAACATGACTGATTTTAGGAGAGGAAGTGAAGAATTTATGCTGCGGCTGAGGCTGGGGGGGGGGGGTCCTTTAGGTGGGCAGAATAGAAACATGGGAGTTGATTGCTGTACTGAGTCAGATTTCTGGTCCATCTAATCCAGAGTCTTCTCTGTAATAGTGGCTAGCCCACATGCTGTATAAGAAAACACAGTCTTTTCTAGAGGAGGAAGGTGGGATAAGTTGCCTCCATAAGGAATATAATTCTCCAAAAGGTATCCATGTAATAGATTGTTTATTTTGAAATATAAAGTTTCCCACGCACAGTTGGCATATCAGTTTTGAACGGTAGACAGAAGAAGGGGAACTGAGTCAGTGTGTGTGTTGCTTCTGTGCTAACACTGACTACCGGATTACTTTTAGCAAGTCCCTGAAGTTCCCCATATCTCATTTTACTTCACTGCATATACTTTCATGCTTTGCACAGGCAAAGTAAAGCTTAATTCATGTCTGTATAAGATTTTGAGATCTTCCAAAGATGAGTAATATAGAAGCTTAAAGACCTGTATACACATGAACTACCCTGAACAGTGATAGCATTTAAAGCATATTTGTGAGACTCTCATTAAGTATATGCAAGTGGATGTTATTGAGGAATTCATTAATGGCCCATTAAAAAAATCTCTCAGAGAAAGTAACTAAAGTACCAACAAATTTTATTTTTATTTATAGCACTGCTCTAACAATGACATTTCTGAAATTACTTGCCTTATGAAATTCAATTAGTTATGGAAGTGCCACAGGCCAAGTGGATGAGTAGGCAAGATATTTCAAAGATGTCCAGGACAATTAGATCTGTGACATGACTTATAGCACATTTCTACCGTCATAAAGATGATGGCAAAAAGATGACTTACTTTCTTGGTGGCAAAGTCCAGCCAAATAAAATTATTAAAAATGTGGGCAGAGTAACCTTACTATTTGCTTAGATTATTACAACTTGAACAGCTGTAGAGAATGTGCAGTGAAAATTGCTAGAAAATCTTTAAAAGGATAAGAAAGTATGTTAAAATATGTCTCTCTTCATTATGGATCTGTTGAACTTAAGGCTGCTGCCAGCTGATTTCACATGCAGACTGTGGGGCTGGCAGCCATTTTACAGACGGACCATGGTGAACTCCCCCTACGCCTCTGATTGGCCAAGGAGCCTCAGTGGTCCTGCACCTCTCACTGACTGGTTGTGAGAGCTGTCATGTGGCCCTGCCTCACACTGCTGATTGGTGGTAAAGGGTAGGGCTGTATGATGGACAACCCCCACAGCCAATCAGCAGTGAGGTCAGCAGCTGTCCCCCGCCCCTTCCCTTCTCCCTTGGGTAGGCTGCACAGCTGGGCCACAGAGGCCATGAGGACTTATTATTTTTGGTAAGTTTTTTTGAGAGCACACCAAAAGCTCAGAGCCTGCACTTTTTCACAGAACCTGCCCAAAATCACAGTTTCTGCAAAAACAATGAAATCATGATTTCAGTAGGTCCCTGCTCATCATCCGTGTTATAATGTAATGCAGACTGTCACCTAAAAGATGCAATTCTGTATAGAGACCCTACTGTGCTAGTCTCAGCAAGCCACCAGAGAGCATTCCTAGGTTTTTGAAATGTTCATAATGGCCTAATGATTAGAACAAATGATCAGGTTTGTTTTTCCAACTCTGTCACTGATGCACAGTGTAATATTGAGCAAGTTTGTTTTGGATCTTAGGCTTCCTGTTTGTAACAATGAGTATTCTTGAATACTCATAACTTACTTGAAGAGGGTGGAGATCTTTGGATGAAAAGCATTTTAGGAATGGGAAGTATTGTTACAATGTAAGTAGCTCAATTGCAACGAATGAAAAGAGACCAATATTCTAATAAAGAAGAAATTATAGAAGGGTGTAATTGAGCTTTATTTTGATAGAAAATTAACTAGGAATTACAGATTGGCTATGTGCAAGCAAACTCAACCTGATTATTTTTGTGAAAACAATACAGTCCGAATTAGTAAAATATATGTATGGTGCTATAAAAGGGCCAAGATAGCAAAGCTGAAACTAACTACAAGCACAACTGATCATGAAAAATGCAAACAGAAAAACATGAATAACTAATAATAAAAGGGCTTTTTACAACATGCTCCAAAAGCCACAGTTCTGCAATCATGCAAAATGCTATTTTAGCTTTAAAAATATCTACTTAGAAGTAAAAAATACGGCAAAGAATAACACAAGCAGGAGGGTGTTGATTATTTTAATTAATACACACTATTATGAAATGCAGGTAGCTGACACGGAAAGTTAAAGGTATTAATGAAAAATCCATGTTCTGTTGGGCTAAGAATAATAAATTCTTATGAAATCTTAAGAATCATTACAGCTTACTATTAGTAATAATAACTAGGGAGGATGGTAAAACAGTTTTAAATTGGCAGGAGTAAGTTTTTGCCCATGTTCTTTTTTTAACTAAGGGAATTCTTCAATATTTTTTAAATTTATAAACTTGGAATATGGGAGTTTCAGAAGACTGGGGAAAGCTAATGTTGTAATATATTTGAAAAAAGGTGAATGAGGTGACAAAGTTCAATGTAGATTGATCCCAGACAAATCACGATAACTAATACAAGATAAAGTAAATATATAAAGCATTAAATGTTGATGGCACAACTATTTTTTTTCCTGCAACTAGGTTTTATCAAGCTTCATATCACTTCATGCATTTGAATGTTAGGTGGATAAAGGTAATACTAGCACTATTTCATAACATTGCATCTTTTCTTTCACCTACTTTGGCGCACAGGATGCAATGTAGTATCGTCCATTTGTTTTGTGGTTTGACATAAGACTTCCCCCTCCCTCCCTGCTGAGGGTCCCTAATGGTTGAAATAAAGTACTTTATAATTCTGAGATGCATTTGATTTAGTCCTGCATGGCATTTTGATTAAAAAAGTTAGCATGCTAAATCAGTAGCAGGTTTAAACAGATTAAACACTGGCTACCAGCAAAAACTCTGAATAAAATCATTAATGGACAATCATCAACAAATACATCTAGTGTGAGTGTTTATAATAGGTTCCCAGGGCTGTGTTTCTGGCCCTACATTGTTCAATGTATTTATTAGTGATTTGGAAGAAAATACAAGGTGACTGCTGCTGCTGTGTTTAGAGGATATAAAAGTGTTTAGTGGTGAATAACAAAAGAGCTGTCAGTTGTACAGAGCAATCTAAGCCAGTTGCACTGGAACAACCTGCATTTTTTATGAACGGTAACGTTACAGTTGCAGGAAAGAAGAACGTCAAGTGGCTTTAACGGAAGGGATGTTGGATCCAACAGCAGTGACTGGAAAGGAGGATACAGGGGTGGGTGGGGGTACAGAACCAGCTCCTGGTAGATGGTTTGCTACAATGGGTAATTCTGCAGCAGGAAAGGGAGGCTGGTGGCAGGCAGGAAAACTGACTGCAGAATTGCAGTAATGATGTCCCTACTTGGAAGAGAAAGTTGGAAAAAATAGGAAAGGTTCAGAAAGGAGTTGGGGGAAGGATCCTAGCTCTAGAAAACCTGTGGGTCAGTGCTGGAGTTTTTCCCACAACCTTTTTTCGCTTATCAAAAGTACCCCTCTCCCTGGGATCTCTTGAGCATACAGTACATGAACTACCTTTGCCAGCACCAGGATGTTGGCCACTGTGGTTTTAAAAACACACTGAACACGTATTAAAAACACACACTGTGTAGAGCGGGTTCCACATTTAATATTTACTTTAATAAATGCCCCGTCGTTGATCTGCGGGGCGACTCACGTGTACTTCCTGCAGGCCCCAGGCAATCCTGGGGGTTGGCAAGTCTCTCTGCCCGCCTGCACCCCGACATGCATCACCCGGGACTCGCGCCACCCCCACCATAAGCACGTGTGCCCGGCTACAAGCCAGCCTCAGAGTTGCGCACTGGAGACCGGCCCCGGGACCGGTGTGGAGCCGGACTCCTCGGAGCGCCCCACAGCAGCCGGAGGCGGCTCCTCCCAGCCGGGGCGGCGCCCGCACCCGGCGCGGTCTGCGCAGGCGCAGAGCTGCGAAGAAGGGGGGCGGCTCGCCCTTGGGCGGTCACGTGCGCACAGGTGAGAGCGGGGCCCGTACCTGAGCGGGGAGGTGCCGCGTCACGTGACCTGCCCGAGGCGGCCACGGCGCCGGCCCCGCGCTGCTGAGGTAAGTGGGGGAGGGGGCGCGTTTGCCCGGCCGGGCCCGGCCCCTCCCGCTTCCCGCCTGGCCGGGAGCGCCCATTAACGCAGAGCGGGGCCAGGCGGCCTGGGGCCGCTCGCTCAAACCCGCCTTCTGGGATTGAGCCCTGCCCTCCCCTCCCCTGTACTGTGTGGGGATGCTGGGCTCGGCTGACTTGGCCAAGGCCGAGCAGGGGCTTTGCTAGTCAAGCCCCTGGCTGTGGTTTGGGTACCAGCACACGAGTGCGCTGTCTTGGAGCGGCTCTTTGTCCACTCTCGCGCCAGCTGTGGCAAAGTGTCACTTCTTCACCTCCGGAATAGGTCCTTTTGCTGTGCGCGAGCAGCAGCAGAGCTGGATCGAGTCTGCGTAGTAACCGCACTGGTTGTGCTGTCGCTTCGGCTGTTGCTACCATCAGCGCAACTGTTTAGGAGAGGCGTAAAAGTTACCAGCACCGGCGGAGAGGGGTCTGGGAAAAGCTGGGTTGAATTTGGGGGATTGGGGCTTTGTGGGAGAAGAGTGAAATGGAGGCGAGAACTGGCTGCATTTTAGCCCAGACAGCAAACCGAAACGAAATGTGCAGGAGGAATTGTGCCTCTTGCCGGTCGTGTCTTCTGTGTGTTTACTAGCTAGCACTACCTTTGCGTCCCCGGTGTGGTCTCCAGTGGTCTAACAGTTAGGAGCGAGCCACTCGCTCTGCTCGCGTGTTGTAGTAGAGTTTTCTTTCCCTGTTCACAGATATGATTTAACACTGTCCCGGGACAGTTCAGATTTCAAAACCTCGGTCTGTACTCACGTGGTTTCACGTTACCATCATTCTAAAAACACCCTTGAGCAAAGAGACCTGGTGGATTAAACATAGAAATTTAGGGGTAGAAGGGACCTCAGGAGGTCATCTAGTCCAACCCCCCTGGACAAAGGAGAACCTTTGAAAGGAGCAGTTTTTATCTAAAGCTCCCCACCTAGACCACCCCAGCCGAGGCTTGTCCAGTCAGGTCTTAAAAACCTCCAAGGATGGGGAGTCCACAACCTCTCTGGGTAACCTGTTCCAGTGCTTTACTACCCTCCTAGTGAGAATTTTTTTTTAATATCTAACCTAAACTTCCCTTGCTGCAACTTGAGACCATTGCTCCTTGATCTGTCACCTGACACCACTGAAAGCAGCCTGACTCTGGGGAGAGCAGTTATTTGGGCTGGAGGGCCACTTAACATATTTTGGTGAACTGTTAGTGAGGGCAAAGAGGGAAGAGGGTGGTGGGGAGTTGGGGACATACCAGTTGATTCTATCCAGCCTGCCAGCTGCCACCGGGAGCCTGAGGAGTGAGGATTATGTACTGTAGCACACTGCTCTGCTCCGCTCTGCTCTGCTTCGCCATGGCTGGGGCTGGGCTAAGCTGTGCAGCGTGCAGATGACTCCTTCCTGCCCAGCTTCCTGCTGGTGCTGTGCAGTCCTGGCATAACAGCTGTTGGCAGAGGGGCCTTATAGGATGGGGTATGATGCATTGCACAGAGTAGCCATCTTCCCACTGACCTGGCGTGATGAGCTGCTGCCACTATACTACGCAAAAAAAAAAAATGGGGGGCTGCTACCCCAGGCTGTGCTTGTGGCTGGTACAGACTCATCTAGTGGCCACAGCTCATCGTCATGGTGGCCGTGTGGGATGGCTACTTGGCATGCTGCATCACTCCCGGTCCTGACTGCCAGCAGCCATGGTGCCAGGACTGCACAACTGCAGCAGCAATAGGAAGCTGAGTGGCTGTGGAGAGTGGAACAGTCTGCATGCTGATCGGCTTGGCCCCAGCTCTGGCATAGCAGTACAGTGCAGGATGCAGCCATTCCTACTGAGGTTCCTGGTGGTGGCTGGGGAACTGGATAGGATCAATTAGCAGGCCCGATATGGCCCACAGGCTGTATTTTGCCCACACCTGGTCTAGCTCCATCCTCTTTGGAACTGTCTATCAGGTAGTTGAAAGCTGCTATTAAAAAACCCCTAGTTCCTTCAGCCTCTCCTCATAAGTCATGTGGAGTAGAAGATACTCTATGTCATTGCATGATGAACAGATCCAAGGAGGTGATACTTCACCTCTATTGGGCGCTGGTCAGACCGCAGTTGGAATACTGCGTTCAATTTTGGGTGCCACGCTTCAAGAGAGATGTGGATAACCTGGAGAGGTTAAGGGCTTGCAGGGCAAGCCCTATGAGGAGAGACTGGGGCACCTGGACCTCTTCAGCCTCTGCAACAGAAGGTTGAGAGGTGACCTTGTGGCTGCCTATAAGTTCATCACGGGGGCACAGAAGGGAATTGGTGAGGCTTTACTCACCAAGGCGCCCTGGGGGGTTACAAGAAATAATGGCCACAAGCTAGCAGAGAACAGATTTAGACTAGACATTAGGAAGAACTTCACAGTTAGTAGCCAGGGTCTGCAATGGGCTCCCAAGGGAGGTGGTGTTCTCCCCTACCCTGGGGGTCTTCAAAAGGAGGTTAGATAAGCATCTAGCTGGGGTCATCTAGGCCCAGCACTCTTTCCTGCCTATGCAGAGGGTTAGGCTCGATGATCTATTGAGGTCCCTTCTGACCCTAGCATCTATGAATCTATACACTGGAGGGTAGGGTTAGGATTCAAAAAGACCTCAACAAATTGGAGAATTGGACTGAAAGAAATCTCACGAGGCACAATAAGGACAAGTGCAGAGTCTAACCCAGCCCCCTAACCATTTTAGTTGCCCTCTGCTGGACTCTTTATTGGGGGACTCAAAACTGGATACAGTACTCCAGACGTGGCCTCACCAGTGCTGAAAAGAAGGAAAGAATCAAGTTCCCTTGATTTGCCGGCAACACTCCTACCAATGCAGCCCAATATACCATTAGCCATCTTTGCAACAAGGACACACTGCTGGCTCATATTCAGCACTGTAACCCCCAGGTCTGTTTCTGCAGAGCTGCTGCCTAGCCAATTGGCCCCCAGCCTGTACCAGTGCATGGGATTGTTCTATGCTAAGTGCAGGACTCTGCACTTGTCCTTATTGAGCCTCATGAGATTTCTTTTGGTTCAGTTCTCCAATTTGTTGAGGTCTCTCTGAATCCTAATCTTACACTCCAATGCATGGATCGTCAATTGGGGGGGTACATGAAAAGGCCCTAGGAGGTATGCGTGGGTGGGCAGGCACAGAACGCTGCCATGCAGCATCCCACACTACCATGCAGGTGCCACCTGCCCAGCTGTACATCCGTAGAGAACAGGGGAAGCTTGCACGTGGCGGCTGCTGCCATTCCACATCCAGCCATGCGCCTTGTTGCCTTCCCCACCTGCTTGGTGCCTGGCTGCTTGCCATCACCCCCCACTCAGGGGTCGGGGGTATGCTGCTCCATGTCTGGCTGCTGCATGGTACAATGATGCAAAACGATTACAAACACCTGCTCCATTATATTTACTACTCCCCACCCCACCCCCAGCTTGGTGTCATATGCAGACTTGCTGAGGGTACGCTCCATGTCATATTCCAGGTCGTTAATGAAGATATGAACAAAGCCAGCCCCAGGACCAACCCTTGGGACACTTGATGCTGGCTGCCAGCTAGACATTGAGCCATTGATTACTACCCTTTGAGTCCAACAATCCAGCCAGTTTTCTGTGTACCTTACAGTCCAGTCCATTCATCCAACTAACGCTTACTTCCTTAACTCGCTTGCGAGAATGTTATGGGAAAACATATCAAAAGCCTTGCTTAAATATAGGTATATCACATGCACTGCTCTCCCTGCATCCATAGAACAAGTCATCTCATCATGAAAGGCAATCGGGTTTATTCGGCATGACTTGCCCCTGGTGAATCCATGCTGACTGTTTCTAATCACCTTTTCTAAGTGCTTAGAAATGGATTCCTTGAGGACTTGCTCCATAATTTTTCCAGGGACTAATGTGAGGCTGACTGGTCTGTAGTTCCCTGGATCCTCCTTTCCTTTCTTTAAAGATGGGCATTATATTTGCACTTTTCCAGTCATCTGGGACCTCTCCCAACCACCACAGGTTTTCACAGATAATGGCCAGAGGCTCTGCAATCACATCAGCCAACTCCCTTGGCACCTTTAGTTCACTGTGTCAAGCCCCATGGACTTGTACAAATCCAGCTTTTCTAAATAAACAGGTTCAGGTTCCTAACCTGTTCTTTTACCACTTTGGCTGCTCATCTTCTCCACAAACTATGCTGTCAGGGGAAGTAGTCTAGGATCTGACCTTACCTGTGAAGGCAGGTGAAATAGGCATGGATACTTCAGCTTTTCAACATCATTTGTCACTAGGTTGCTTCCCCCTTTCAGTAATGGACTCACGCTTTTCTTGATCTTCCTCCTGTTGCAGACATACTTGTAAAAACCCTTCTTGTTACTCTTCATGTCCCTTGCTAGCTGCAACTCTAATTACACTTTGGCTTTTCTGATTTCATCCCTGTGTGCCTGAGCAATAGTCTTATTTTCCTCCCTAGTTGTTTGTCCAAGTTTTCACTTTTTACAAGCTTCCTTCTTGTTTTAGCTCACTGAAGCATTCCCTGCTAAGCCAAGCTGGTCTTCTGCCATCAGAGGTGACGCATGTGGGGAGTACCCCCTGAGCATGACGGTGCCCCCCCTGCGGGCAGTCTCCACTTGCCACCTTGCTGACGCTGCTGGCAGCGTTTGCAGGTGGTCCATGGTTCCTGCTGGCCACTACCAACGCTACAGGTGGTGGCTGTGTGTGGTCGTTGACCCTTGGTCAGTGCTTCCCACCCCCTGCCACCAGTGGTGGCTGCGGTAGCTCTCCCACTTGCTGCCACCGGGCTCCTGCCACTGCCGTGCCCCCCCAGCCACTGGGGCCACGCACCATTTATGCCTGCCCTACTTGCTAATCTTCCTGTGCATTGAATAGTTTATTCCTGCACCATCAGTAAGTTTTCTTTAAAGTACAACCAGGTCTCTTGGACTTCTCTCCCCCTCACACTGACCTCCCAAGGAATCTGGCCCCATTAGTGCCCTCAGTGAGTCAAAGTCTGCTTTTTTTTAAGTCCAGGGCCATTACTCTGCTGCTCTCCTTTCCTTTCCTCAGGATCCTGAGTTCAATCATCTTGTGGTTGCTGCTTTCCAAGTTACCATCCACTTTTACATTCCCCAGCAATTCTTCCCTGTTTATGAGCAGTAGATCAAAAAGAGCATGACCCCTAGTTGGCTTCTCTAACACTTGCACAGGGAAGTTGTCCCCAACATCTCCAAAAACTTCCTGGATTGTCTATGCTAGTATTGCCTTCCCAGCAGATGTCAGGTTGATTGAAGTCCCTCATGAGAACCTGGCCTGTGATTTGGAAACTTCTGCAGTGATTTGAAGAAAGCTTCATCTAACACTTCCTCCTGGTCTGGTAGTCTATAGCAGACACCCACCACAACATCACCCTTGTTGCTCTCCCCTCTGACCCTAGCCCAGGGACTTTCAACAGGCCTATGTCCAGTTTCATACAGCTCTTTTACATACAGGACAACTCCTCCTCTTCTCCCTTGTCTGTCCTTCCTGAGCACTTTATAAACATCCATGACAGTTCTCCAGTCACACAAACTAACCCACTGAGTCTCTGTTATTCCAGCTGCATCATAATTCCATGACTGTGGAACAAGGACTTCCAGTTCTTCCTGCTTGTTTCTCAGGCTCTGTGCATTTGTGTACAGACACCTGAGGTGACTAGCCACTTGACCTACTTTCCCAGGAAGAATGAAAAGGCCTCCTCCCCTGTTGCCCCCTTCTGCTTGTGCTTCCTTCTGGTCACCCACTTCCCCAGTTACCTCAGGGTTTTGCTCTCCTTCCCTCAGTGAACCTAGTTTAAAGCCCTTGTTAGGTTAGGAAGCCTGTGAGAGAGCTGTAGAGCCCTCTTCTCTGACGTTGCACTTCCTTCTGATCATGAGACCAGAATTGCTCAGTGGCAAACACTGGGTGGAGTGACTGAGGTGCTCTTATTTACAGCTGACTCTGTGAAACCCAAACAGTAGTCCTGCTAGTAGGGCTTGTAGCTCCTTCTGATTGTGTTCTTGTTCGAATTTTAGCACCAGCTAAACTGGTATGGATTGATTTCCCCTAGTGACTCTTTTTCTGTTTTCTCTCAGAGGTGTCATTTCTTTGGCTTCAAAGTAGCTACTCTGATTTGCATCTGTGACAGAAGAATTGGAGCAAATCAACATAGTAACAACACTGGTAGCAATTCTGCCCAATCACAGCTGCTTAGAAGAGGCTTAAAAGTCACCAGAACCAGTTAAGGTTGGTTGAATTTGGGATTTCTCGGGGACTGGGGTTTTGGGAAAGATGGGGTTTCATCTTGGGGGTAAATTCTGCACAATCACAGCTGCTTAGAAGAGGCTTAAAAGTCACCAGTTTGATTACTGTATTTTCTTGAAAGTAAGGTGACCCCTGAATAATTAGATCCTATACATAGAACTTTTTTTTATAAATTAGTAATCATTTTCCATGTATATATTGGAGGGTTGTCTTTAGTCTTCCCTGCTGCTGCAGGGGAGCAGATGTTGGGGGGAGGTGTAGAGGTCAAGCAGCTTGATTCCTGCTCATGCCATCTACCACAGCCTCACTTTGTTTCACTTTCCCCTTCTCCTTCTCTTCCCTCTGTTCCCCATTTTCCCCAGCCTCTGGTCTGCTCCCTCCGAGCCTCTGCTCCCTGCTCCGTGCTCCACCCTCCCCTTACGATTGCTCTGTGCTAGCAGGCTCCATCCCCATTCTAATCTGGGGCATTGAGCAGGACCCCAGCCCAGGCCCCCTAGCAACTGTGCAGGCTGTGTACTACTGCTACAGGCTGGGCTGAGGTAGAGCAAAGGTGAAGGCTGGGGGATGGGGAGGGAAAAGGGAAGGTGGGGGAGCAGAGGCTGCTTGGGTCCTGGAGAGATGAGGAAGAAGCTGCAGGGGGTGGAGATGGTAGGCTGTAGGGGAAACAGAAAACAGGCAGCAGCTGTGGCTACAGCTCTGACCCCAAGTAAGGGCTAGAGTGGGTACCACATCAGCTGCTTCCCCCCCCCTCCATGGGATTTTAAGACTTATTTGTGATTCTTCTGTTAAATGAGGGAATCTTCATCTTAGAATAGAATAAATACATTAACTTCCTGTACAGTGCCTGCTTATCTCATTAAACCCCAACAGCCTCAGTGCAGAGGTAGATGTCAGACTGGAAACCACTATCTATACAATAGCTAGGTGAGTATGTATACAGGTTTAATTTACAAGGACTTGACCACATTCCCATTGCTTCCAGTGGGAATACAAATGAGCTTTAGAGAAAAACTGCTTCTTTCAATGGACATTTTTCTTCCTGGGTAAGGCAACTAGTTGAAATAATTCCCACATGTCATTTTTAATGTAGAAGCACTAAAAATGAGTCTATTGACTATATTAACACCTCTCTCTCTCTCTCTCTCTCATTTCAGAACATTTTGTTTATAGCAGGTAACATGGTGAAACTAATTTACACCTTAGCTGATCACAGTGATGATGTCAACTACTGTGCGTTATCATCATCCTGCTTGGCTACTTGTTCCATGGACAAAACAATCCGCTTGTATTCTTTAAACAACTTTTCTGAGCTTTCTTACTCACCATTAAGAGGCCACACTTATGCGGTCCACTGCTGCTGCTTCTCGTCTTCGGGAAACATTTTAGCTTCATGTTCAACTGATGGTACCACAGTGCTGTGGGACACTCAAAATGGTCAGAGGCTAGCAGTGCTGGAGCAACCCAGTGACAGCCCTGTAAGAGTCTGCCAATTTTCCCCTGACTCTACGTACCTAGTTTCGGGTGCAGCAGATGGTACTGTAGTTCTTTGGAATGTGGAGTCCCTGAGATTATACAGGTGAGTGCCAAATATTTCTAACAAGAAGAATTTTTTTGGAAATGCTATATTCTTGGGGTCTGATGTGAAGAGGTTGCTGAAGACCAGTTGGTCCTGTTGAGCTCGCTGAGAGCTGCTAATGCCGTTAGACCTTGTTTTCTCTAGTAAAGATATGTTTTAGTATCGGTGACTGTCACAGGTAGGATAGCAATGATGTAATTGAGGAAGTTATACTTTAGACATGGCAGGTGCACTTCTAACACTAAGTTCTCTAACCAAAAAAGAGGGAATTGGGCACAAAGAGCTGTGGAAAAGTTTGGAATGGAAAAGAAGGCTGGGATAAAGTACAAATTTGAAAATCTGAAGCTATGCTTTGTTAGTATGAATTTAGAGTTTCTTAGATTTTCTATCCTTTTATTTTATTTTATTTTTGTTTCAACCTGTCCCTTTTAGGGGAAAATCTTTATTCCATTTAAGTTAAATGCAATGTTACCATTGATTTTACTGAGATTAGTCTTTGTTATATATTGTGTAAATCATATTTTGGTAGAAAAGTGTTATAACTGCTCAGAAGACGATAACCACAAATTTGGCCACCTCAGAGCTGAGCAACATGATTATATTTTTAAAATTAATTTAAAATGCTGAATCATCATTAAAATACCTTTTAAATACATTACGTAGTCAAAAGTCAGTGTGCTAATTAAATAATTCATATTTATAAAAAATTTTATTGACAAAGTAAAAAATATAAGAAATAGATCATGGCTTGTCACCTGTTTTAGATTGTATCTACATAATTCAGATTATGAATGTTTAGGAAACACTACTTCACAGTTAGGGTGGCTAGGATGTGGATCTGGCTTCCTAGGGAAGTTGTTCTTGCTCCTACCTTGAGCATCTTTAAGAGTAGATTAGATGGGTACTTAGCTGGGGTCCTGTGACCCTGGTACTTGTTCCTGCCATTGGCAAGGGGTCAGACTTGATGGCCTGCTCTAGGCCCCTTCTGACCCTAGATACTATGATACTATGATTACAGTTTAGTCTGAAATTACCAAATACACTGTCATACTATATGGTGTTACAGTTTTACATGCAGAGCTGGAAAATGTTGTTTTTCAGCGATAATTTTACATTGGTTACTAGCTGTCTCCTTCACAGAACGGCATTCCAGCTTGTTTGTTTATGGATTGTTGATGTTCTTTTAAATAAGGCTGAAAGATTTATCCTTTTCAGAAGGAAAAGCCATCATTTGATGGTAAATGTTAGTCTAACCGCATGTAGAAGGTAAATTTTAGATTCATTTGATTAAATCGTGCAAATGGCAGACCAAATACTGCTGCAGTAAGAAGGAAGGTATGGGGACAGGATTGTTGCTCAGTTTGGAATGGTTTTTTACTAAGGAAACTGTTGTACACAGTAAAGCATATACCTTTAAGATTAAAGGGTTTTTGAGTATTGATCCTGTTTGCCTTTTAAATATGGATGAGTAAATTAGACTAAACCCTACTGTCTATGCTTCAGCAAAGTATTCTATGAATTTAGGGCAGTGGTAACAGAATTTGGTCCCAAAGTTGACTATAATAAACATCCTTACCTTCACCTTAAGTACATTCTCTTATATTAACAGTAAATAGCATGAAGGGTTAGCTGACTTCTTTGGAGTTTTTTGTGAAGAGAACAGCACTTAGGCAATTAATATTTCACTTTATCTAGACAGCAGGGTGAGTGAACACTTATTTCTGTCAGCAAAGCCTAATATGTTTTTCCATCTCTTCCTGCAAGTGTTGCTCTTTTGTGGACTACCTTCCTTTTTGCCCTCTGTAAAACTGTGCAAAACTAAAATAAATATATTTAAAAGTTGTCTGAAATACTGTACATTTAAAAGTAATTCTATAAACGATTTTTCGTGGGGTTTTGCCATTTTTTTTACTACTTTATGCTGCAAGAAAGTGTTTTTGTGAACAGGATGGTAAATTACTTTTTCCTGCTTTTTAACTTTTGGAAGATCAATCATGTCATATCCTACAGCAGGGACAGGGAAGGTGTGTGCATGTATGTGTGTGTGTGTGGGTGGGAAACAGAGGCCTGAGACTGCAGGGGAAGGGAGGAAGAGGGGGTTAGAAGCATCATTGGAAGTAGCAGGGTCTGAGGCTGCAGGGCAGGGAGTGCAGGGAGTGCATAGGTGGTAAGGGGCCAGGCAGCAGCTGCAGTTTTGGCCCCAGTATGGGGCTGGGGCAGCTGTATGCTCCCAGCCACCTTGTACTTGGTTTCAAGATAAGGGGCTTTTTCCCTTTGTAAAATAGGGAAAAAACCTTGTCTTGGAATCAAGTAAATATGGTAATAATTTAAAACCAACACATAGTATTTTTTCCAGCATGAATGAAGAGATCTATGGGGCCAGTACTTTCTTGGTTATTATCATTGGCTGTTTTGCTTTACTATCTCTTTATTTGACAAGTTGACATTTTTTCTCTCTGTATTAATTCATAGCCAGTACAGAGTTTTTTAGCCCTTCTTTTGCATTTCTCTATACCCTAGTGTCCTTCATATATCCTCTGTAATATATCCTGATGTAATGCTTTGGGAACAACAAGTCTGTCATTTCTAAACAAGAGTCCATCTATTACTGACAGCTGTGCTTCAGACTGGTGATAAGGACTGGATGTGCATCTTGTAGACTATCCTGCATTAATGGCTTATTACTGGTTGCAAAGTCTGATCTTGCATCATGGCATCTGTGATTACAATCCACATTTTGTCTGAAACTAGGCACGTTTTCTTTTAAAAAAAGAAGAAAAAGGTATACAATGTCTAACTCTACGTTTGGTTCTATTTCTGTTCAGTCAGAAACTGCAGACAAATTATCTGCTACCACTGAAATTTCTCTGATTTATATTCTGATCTTAAATAATACAACTTCAAATCCCACTCTCCCCCGCCCTTTTTTTTCGCTTTGCCACCAGTGACTTATTATTTGTTTCATTTAATAATGGTTTCTTGTACAGAAAGGCATGGGACTTTTTGCATCATACCAGAGCTAAAGTCCCTTTTTCCAGTTCATACATGCTGACCCTCAGTTTTAGTTAACACCCTGAAAGCATGCTATGAGTCTCCAATGCGCCCCATAGTTCTGCATGAATACTGTCCCAAAACCCTTCTTAGGCATCTGTCGACAGTTCTGTTGATGTTTGCTGTCATACAGCCTAAGCACTGGAGCCTTTTGCAATAACTGTTTAGTTGGCCTGTGCGAAGAGGCTAGCATTCGCTTTGGATTCAGATTCAGGCAATTTGGGGACAGTGATTCGATTTGGTGATATCGCTGTCCCAAGTTGATTCAGTCGAACCTGATTCATAGATTTGGCTGCTGCTGAATCGTCTGAATCTCTGAATCAAACAGGCTCCATCCTTGCCTGCTTTCCCAGCCCTGTCAATGGCTGCCCCACCGGGCCCCAGCCTCCCAGCTCTTAAAAAAAAAAAAAAAAAAGCTCCACAATCATCTGCTGCTGTCAGGTCGGGCAGGGCAGGTATCGATGGGGCTGGGAGGTGGGTGGGGGATGGGAGGCATTTATGGGGGTTAGGGGAGCAGGCAGGGGATGGGCCTGGCCCCCATGGTCTCTTCCGCACCCCCCTTCAGCTCTCCCCCGCCCCCTACTTACAGGCATAGAGTCCAGGTCTAACTCCCTGCGGTGGCAAGCAGGGACTGCCTGAATTTCTGAAACTCTCCAAATCTGTCCAAATCTTTTTCAAATTGATCTGGAGAGCTTTGAATTGATTCAGACCTTTTTATTGGTCTCCTGATTCAATTCGGATTTGGAGATTTGGCTGCCAAATCAGGCTGAATCTCCTCCGAATCAGATCAGCACCTAAAGCTTTACATAGCCCTACTGTTCAGCATCTTAAGATCCTCGTTGTGGTGTGCTTCCATGCCCATTGTTTATGCAATAATGGTCTTAGGTTGCTGCATTTTTATGCCACATGTGACGCACATTTCCTCAAAGTTTACCATGCCCAGAAACTTTTGCACTCCTTCCTTATCTGTGGGATGTGGTATATTAGCACTTGATTGTACACTGCTGGGATCTATCTATAGATCTATAATCAATGGATTATAAAATGCCTTTATCCATTGATTTTTTGCCCAGATATGTTATTTCTCTGGTTCTAAATATCTACTTTTTCTCTATTGAGTTTTGATCCTGCTGACCAAGAGTTCTCTGAAGCTGATGATCATGTTCCTCCAGAATACATCTCCATATTAAAGTGACATCTGGATACACTTTGGCACCTTCAGTGCTATCAAATATTTGTTGTATATATTTATGAAACACTTATGGTGCTGAACATAACCCAAAAGGCAATCTGTGAAAGCAGAATCTTCCTTATGGAGTGTTGAATGTGCACAAATGTCTATTTTTCTCTAATGGAACCTGCCAAAACCCAGCTGATGCATGAGTATGGAGAAATATGTTGCTTGTGTCATCTTTCCAGGGATCGCAGCCCTGGTGGGAATGGGAAAATGTTCCCCTTTTTTACGTTTATAAAGTTTATTCTGGGTCTAGACAAAGGCAAAGAGTTCCATCTTTTTTTTTCCACAGTTACTACATGTCAGTTCCTCTATTTTTGTATTGCCATCCTGAGCCAATCAGTTTCTCTAGTTCTGCTTTTTGTCTTTGAGCTAAAGGAATTTTTTTCTGGGAGCACATATTGTAGGAGTTTAATGTTCAGACAGCTCAATCTTACTCTTTGTTCAGCTTCCCCAGCCCCTCAAATACATCCTGAAACTTATCTTCAGTTTTATTTTACCCCTTTACAGTATATATTCTCTGAATAAGACGTAGTTCCTAACAGGTCTTCAGCCCTAATATAGGTACATATTTTCCCAGCACAACCACAAACTAAATTTTTTCATTACCATTTTTTACCTTTATCTGCAGCTCATGTGCCAGCCATGGGAATCAGCTCCTGCACTGTAAGCTCAGAGCCTTATCTGCTTGCTGTGAAAGCTTGCTTGCATTCAAACCTTTTACAGTAAAATCTGGTATAACATTGGTTTGTGCACCAGTGTTAAGTTTAAAAGACACAGGAGTTCCATTTGTTTCTAGTATGATATTACAGTCTTCTGATGACATTATATCTTGTACAGTTCTTACATACAGCTGCTTGTCTCTGTTTGCAATATTGCAATTCATCTAACTGTACAGCAGCATTTCCCAACCAGTGTGCTGTGGCATTTTGGGCTGGAGCTATGTCCCCTGCATGCTGGAGCCACACCCCCCACCTGCTGCTGCTGCAGACACAGACAGACAGAGAGCATGGATCCAGCCAGGCAGGGGGCATGGCTCCAGTACAAAATGCTGTCCGTCTGCATTGCGCCATCCCTCCCCGTCAGTGTCCAGCTGGTCACGTGCCACCCCCACATCAGTGTCCAGCTGGCCATGCGTCCCCCTTCCTCCCCCGACCCCCCGCTCTGCGTCCAGTGTGCCGCAGTGCTTTTTTATTTAGTTAAGTGTGCTGTGGGGTGAAAAAAGTTGTACATTGTTGTACAATGCCTGCACACTCTGTTCCTTTCTTTGCCTACAGTCCTCTCTCCTGCATGCTCTTGTCAAATGTTTCCGTTTTGTCCATTTGTTGCAGCTTTGTCCAAAATCAGGACATGACTGTTGTCTGTTTGTTACCTGTAAGAGGACTTGAGCAGAGGGGCTCTGTCTCATCTTGGCTGGTCCTGTTGTCCCCTGGTTCATTTAAGCTAAGCATAGACGGTGAAAAAGCCCAAGCCTGAATCTGTTCGATCTTTGCAGGTTAGTCTAAGCTCTGTAGATTGAACCAATAAGCATGTGAACAGGCATTCACTTTTGATTCTGGAAATACAGCCACATGCCTTCAGTGGCCCAAGCCAGAAGCCTGGGGGCTAGAACATATCTCCTTACTTGGGTGGAGCAGACAGCTTGAGCCAGGGCTAGCTTTCCCATCCTGCAAGGAGGGGCTGCAGGGAGGTTCAGAGCATCCTGGGATGCTGGGAGAGTGCGAGTTAACTTGACTCTGGAGAGGATCTGGGACAGAAGGTCAATAAACTGATTTAACCTAAATCAGTTAAGTCTGATACTACACTCATCCAGGTTTATCTTAAACCAGTTTTGGCCAGTTTGAAAATGGTTTATGTGTACTGGACTTTTATTGTGTTACAGATTTGAGCCAGTTTCCAATCACTTATACCGGTTTATGTGTAACATCTGTCCCTAGCCTTAAAGACCTCCCTGATCCTCACTTTCCTGCCACACCTTGTTGGGGAGGAGGGAGCAGGGAGAGAAGTGATTTGGGAGGTGTCCTACCTCTGCCCAAAGCAGAGGGGGGAGGAATCTGATGACAGTGTCTCACTGCCCAGCAGAACTTCTGGGATCTACTGGCTCTCTGGGTGTCTCATCTCGAGTGTAGTTTTTCCAGATCAACACTGGAATCTGGTGTGTTCTGGGCCTCTAAACTCTCTCTCTCTCTCTCTCTCTCTCTCTCTCTCTCTCTCTCTCTCTCTCTCTCAATCAAAACCACTTTTGGGCTTCCGTTCAGGACAGTTCCAGGGTCTAGAATCCAGAACCCTGAGCTTGGCAAATGCATTGCCTAACCCTTTAGGCTATGGCTTGGGTTCCTGCCTTAGGGCTTCCATGACTGTCTCTGACCTCCAAGGGGAGATGTCACATGGGATTTTGGAGCACTCTGTTATGAAGACCCTCATCTCCCTTTACAGCTGCTCCTGGTCCACTGGATGTCTATTAGAAATCTCAAAGTTCCTCCCTGCCCCAGGGTAAACAGATGTAGACCTAACTCAGGGTTATGACCCTCAGGCCTCCTGCTCAAACAAACAAGAAAAAAATCCCAAATTGAATCTTGTTCTCCTTCTGGGTCTACTTCGTTTGCCACAGCTTTCCCTCCATCTGGTAAGGACAGTCTGGCCTGTTCTATAGTCAGGGCTTAACTGCCCTTCTCTCCTCTGGGGTGAGCTTTTATACTCCCTAGCGCTGCCCCTCTTTCCAATACTCCACTCCACCTAACAGGAGACTCTTGCTGTCTCTGCAGAGTTCAGCTGGCCTCAGTCCCCTGCTAGTCCAAAAGGTTTTAGTCTTAAAGGGGCCAGACCAGTCTTCCAGGCTTTTCCCTCCTTTCTCCATAACAGGTTTGATTCCTTGTTATATTACTGATTCCCTGATTGCATTTTTCAGGCTCCCTTGTAATTTCTGTTTCATCTCTAATTTTCTAGGAGGGTTTAATATTCCATTAACAGTTTTAGCATCTGGTTTTCATTCCAAAGATTTCATTCCAGTCTGGGTAATCTCTGCAGCTTTGCACGTGTTGATTGCTTGACTTCAGGATCCTTCAGCAGCATCCTCCGGCATACTTCCTGAGCTGCAGGTCTCTGATCCCCATTACTATCTGATCTCTGAGGTCTGAGTTCTCCAAAACTACAGAATTGACTCACCAGTCAGAGATCCTTTTCAAATTTAAAGGATTCCCCCTCTTTTTCTGACCACTTGAGGAACTGATATCTTTCAAAAGGCTTTTTTTTTTCTTTTTTTGAGTGCAGTACTCCAAAGTGAGCAATGTAATATACATCTAGTACCTCAGCACACACTATATTCAGAATAATAATTACCTTTTGGTCACTTGACTTTTCAGTGGGTCTCATGGTCACTTGACCACTTGCCTTTCATGTGAAGGTTAAATTGTTCAGATTTCTTCCAGTTCTCTGCCTCAGGACTGGTGAGTTTCAACTCTGCTGGAGCCTGTAGTTGCTCCATTTTTTTTCTTAAAGCTCACTCCATACAATGCAGTCACCTGTTTTTCAACCACTTGTGGTACCATGTCATGTTGTAGATTCAGTTCACTGAGTCAGAAGCAACTTTAACAAAAAGATTTCTTCATTTATGCCAGTAACACCCGGACAGGCATGAGGCTTCTCTTCCAGCTCTCTCAAATTCTGCCTAACTCCTATAGTACTCACAGTGCCTACACAATGGTAAACTTGCTGTTCTCAGCAGCAGTTTCTCCCCTGAACAGGAAGAAGTGTAATCAAGTCCAAGTTAATTGTCTGTGGTTAGAGAGAAGTAACATTTTATTTATGAATTTTTACTTATAAAACCACAAAAGATGGTTAATCCTGGGAACTTTTGGCTATAATTGGAAGTGCTACCAACAAAAAAGAACCAGAAGCTGCTCTGTAAAACATAATAATAGCAGAATAAATCATGCTGCAGAGCTCTTACCTGGTGGAACTGTTGCTTATGGCCTCTGATTTTTCTTGGAGCCTCAGCTGTGCCCAAGTGTGCTCAACTTAAAACCCATTGAAAGCAGTGGGACACTTATTTGACTTCACCGGGCTCTGGGGTGAGCCACTGAACGCAGTAATTGGATGAGACATTGCTAACTAAATGGTGACTACTTGTCTGACATTAGAATGAAGGTAAATCTCATATCTCCCTAGCAAGTAAGTTTAACATGGGTATTTTAACTCAGTTCTTCAAACTGGTCCATAGCTAAAATTTGGCACATATAAAATCTCAACCCAAGAGTAATTAAAAAAAATGCTTTTGAGTGACTGGTAGGAAAAATAGTCAGTTGTGTTTTTCTTGTGTTCCTCTTGTACAAAAATAGCTTTGTGTGTTATAAACCAGAAAATATTAGTCAGACTACAGAATGTCATATGGAACTAATACTTGTGATTATTTCTTTGTGTGGCATGGGTTTAAAATCCAGACCAGAAAGAACGACAGACAGTTTTTAAATATATTTTTTTTGTGTCCCTTTTAAGTCTATTCTGACAATTGTATGTTCATCTTTTGAGTTATAATTTGTTCAGTACTCTGTTCTTTGGAATACTAAATATATGTGGGTGGGCTTTAGCTTAGGGTATATATTATTACTGAATAAATATGTTGCCTTGGGGTGGCAACTCCCATTCTTCTCCTACGGTCAGAGGACAAATCCGTGTACATATTTTACACATGCTTATTTTGCATTTGTTTGCACCTTTTATGTTTGCATCTTTCTCTTTATAAAATAATGCTTTTTAAATTCCACATGTAAAATAGTTTAGTTTACTAATCTTGCAATATATCACACCAGAGTTGAAGATGAAAATTTCATAATATTACACTTTCTAAACTCAAACCCCTTTTTTCTCTTTGCTTCTCAGATCTGGGAGTGTGAAGGATGGTTCCTTGGTAGCTTGTGCATTTGCCCCAAATGGAAATTTCTTTGTCACTGGATCATCATGTGGAGATTTAACTATTTGGGATGATAAAATGAGATGCTTGTATAATGAGAAAGCACATGATCTTGGAGTCACCTGCTGTGATTTTTCTTCACTGCCAGTTTCTGGTTAGTTAATTTACTATTTAAAATAACTCTTTTTTTTATATATATTTTTTTACCTCCAGCTTTTGTTTTTGTTCATGGGTTTTTCATCCTTGCCCAGTCAAGCTAGTAACAACTAGTAGAGTTCTTGAAGTTTCAAAATACTCTTGGTATCTACTCCTCACACCCGTTACCTTTGTTCTGACATTGATGAAGATGAATAATTGTTTAGGTAACTAATAAATTGTCCAGCTTAATTATAAGGTCATTCAATGGCTGACTTTTTTTCCCAATTGAGTCAGGATTTTAAAAAATATACTAGTCAAAGAATTAAACCTGCTAGCCACTGATAAAGTCATTGCTCTTCCACCATCACATTTCCAGACTAGTGGGGAGCCCTGTGGGCCAGATGAAATGGTTCTGAGTGCCAGAAGTGGCCTGTATTACAGCTATTGTTTCAGGGTGCTGATAGGGTTCTGCAGACACCACTAGATCAGGTTTAGGTAGGTCATGTTTTCAAGAATATTTTAGCAACCATGAGGACAGCAGAAATTGTTTTTTAATGGTCTCTGAGATTCTGACTTAATCTCATCATTTCTGGAATTAAAGGCTTAGGCCTGAGCTCATAGTATATAGGGCTTAGTCCAGCTCCAAGAAAGGTAATACTAGATTTGGTTTTCATTCAGTTAATGTTTGGGAGGTTATCCAGACTTGTAGTTGTAGTTCTAGGTTTGGACTTAGAACTACAACAGCTAGAAACTTATTTTACGTACCTGTTTCCATATAATTTTATTTCCTAGGGCCATAAATTTACAAGGCAAAGCATTTCACAAGTTTGAAGCAAGCAGATTTTTCAGATCCTTCATGAAACCTGAGTTTACTCTTTGACTTGAGAGACTGAGTTGATGTGTAGCCAAAGTACTGAACTTGTATAGTGAGGGTAACAGTATTTACCCAGCTAACAGAAATACAAATGAATTGGCATCCTGAATGTGAAAGATGAGAAATGAGGACCATGCAGCCCTCTAATTTACAAATGTTGTCAGGTTGAAATGCAGACTAAGATGGGTAGACTGTTTTGTTGGCTTAGAAATGGTGTTTAAAGGTCTGTTTATTGGGAATTGGCTTATAGGTATAAATATATGCATTATAAGGGTTGAAGATGGGCAGCAGGGCTTAATTGGATTTCTAAGTGCTTGGGTCTCGCGCACACACAGAGTTTCTCACAGTCTTGAAAGCAGACAGGCTGTCTGACACAGCAAGGCCAGTGGATGGACACAGCCTGAGAATTGGAGGATCATATACCATTCTGTCTAACTCAACAAGCCTGGGAACTGAGGGAGTATGTACTGTACCGCCCATAACACGAGATAAGTGGTACCAGCTAACAAGGCCCCAGAGCAAGGGGGGAGGGAGGCCCCCAAGTCCCAGTTTTGGGGGAGCATACCAAATTAGGAAAAGACCCGGAAGGCTATGTGGGCATGTGACCACAGAGAGACAACCAACTGGAGATAGCCACAAATAAAGAGTCATCAGGCATCAACAGGAAAGGAGAATACAAAAGCAGAAACTTGAGATTAACAAAGGGTGTCCCTCCTTCTTTTCCTTTCTGTCTCTCTCTGTGTTTTGTCCCTGCCATCTCTCCTCCTCCGCCCTGAGAGGGGACCCCATTCCCTGGAAAGGGTCCCCAAGGGCACATGACCATCCCATTTCATGCACCCCACTGGAGGGGGTGTTTGGGCCTCGCCACCTCCAGCCTGCTGACATCTAACACCTAAAAGAGTGCCTCAGGGCAAAGACTACATTCTGGCCATATGTACTTTGACTCTGATGACAGCTTTAGGATTTGGTAGATATATAGAATTGCTTCATTATTTGTTGTGCTTATTTTCTGTTATCACCACATCAATAAATTTGCCTATTATTGAATGGAAGGGTGTTGTGGTTGGTCTGAGGATGGGTGTTTCCCCCCCCCCCCCCAAGGCCTCTGGGTCCTAAATCCAGAGCCAACATGTTTGTTGGGAAAAAGCAGTGTTAAAAACTTATTTCATAAAGGCTCAGGAATCATATAATAGTTTGTTTTTTGTAGAAGTCAGGTCTGGATATACCTCAGTTCCACTAAAGATATTATACCTGTGAATTAGTTTGGTCTAAATGAATAGACTTACCAACGTTTCTGTTTTGTTTTAGGTTCCTTTTGTAACTAAGTGTCTATCAAGTTTTCTCTTGAGAAAGGGGGATATAGTACAAAGGGTTAACTTCCTTACTAAAGAATGATGTCATCCACAGAAATGGTCAGTCGACCATTTTGAGTTGTGGGTTAGTGATTACAATAAAGGCTTAATGAAAACAAGAAATCTTCCTACTTCTTCCTAAGATCCAGAATAACACAGATCATCAAATCACAGCTTAATTTTTTTAGTGGAAGCAGTTTATTAGCAGTATAGTCTGTCTGAACAGTGTTTGTTTCTTTTGAGTTTCTTTCTGGACCTACTTGTAGAAACAAGTCCCACAGTTTCTCAGTAATCTTGAAGTGTAGTGGTACATCACCTTCTGTTTTCAAGTTCACATCTATACCAGCAGCTGTTGCTTTTAAAGCAACAAAAGTTGTTTGTTTTTTAATGCTAAAGAATCAAGATTCTGACATACGCACATTTTATACAGCAAAACAGCACCGGTTATACTTAAGGATAATATGTACAGAGTACTCTGCTTACTACCCGCTCTAAAGAAACAGCAGTAGGAGAAAGCAGAATGTGATCTCATGCTCAGGTACAGAAGCTTAGTGACTGATACTGCAAAACATCAATCCAATAGGAGTCCACTGAAAGGGGCAGGGGCAGTAACAAAGTGAAAAATTCCAAGTCATCAGGGATAACATTGAATTATTCTGGCATGATGGAGTAAGGGGATTCATGTTTTCATATAAAATCTCTAAGCCTGGGGTGGCATCAGGGGAAGGACTCCCAATAAACTCAGTTGTGAACTATAAAAAAGAAAATTCTTCCAAGAAAAATTACTTGATATGTTTTAAAACTGTGCCACCAGCTCTCTGATCTGCCAGCTCAAGAATGGAGAGATGGCAAGAAAATTGTGTCTCTTGCATGCCAGTGCAGAATTTTGTCAACTGATTTAGCAGTACAGTTTACAATCTATGTCTATATTTAATTTTATTTAAAAAATGTTATTGGAAGTTCATGTTTTTCCTTATCTCTTTTTAATCACAACCCAAATTTGAAACTGTCAGGATTACTGGCTGATTTCAAACAGGTTATGATACTTACAAAAATACTGTTTACTGGTAAAATGAAAATAACTATTTATTTTCTAGTGAAGTTGCTCTCTACCTTGCTCAAGTACAGGAAAACTACCCATGAAACAGCAGTTTATGATTAGTTCTTTACCCATTAGGCTATTCATAACATATGATTCTTCCATTTTCTTTAAATTGGATTTAGTTATGGTTGAATAGAATGTTAAGCATCTTTTCCCAGAAGATACAGAATTTAGTTGCTCTGGAAAAAATAAGGTTTAATATGATAATATCTGTTTTTTGTTATATTTAAGTAATTGGCTGTAGTAAGTGGGATGTTTGTTTATTCTAACTTACAAAGTAGTGTAAAAATTGTTGGATAGTATTTTATTACTGTCTCAGATTCCTACTGTTCAATATTTTTCCCCTAGAATCTTGTGGTGAGTCTTTATTTGTGTTGCTGTGAATTTTATATTTTTTTTAATAATTGATTTCTTTGGCATGCATGTTATCATTGTAGTTTTGATTCTGACAGTCATGTACTTGTAGATGTTTTTCTCCCATTTGGGAAAACTACTAAAAGCCATTTTTCTGTTTCCATCCTGCCAAGTACATCACATCTTGCTTCCCCATAGTTGTTTACTAATTAGCTTTAGACTTGAATCTGCTTTATAAATAGTTCTTTCTTTTTATCTTGCTAAGGACTGCATGGTTAACCTGAAGTAGCAGGATAAAAATTGTTATTTAGAGTCAGGCATCCTAGCTTTAATAATCTCAGTATTGAAAAGGAGTGCTTCAAATGCTTCCCAAAGCTGTCAGAGAAACATTCTGAAAACAGTTAGTAGCAATATTATGATTATAGCAATTTATAAAATGAAAAGTATGCTTCAACTATTCTAACTATTCTAGCTCTAAGTATTTTCTTATACATCAATGAAAGTAAAAGGTGTTGTTTCCTTGGGGAATTTAATAAAAAATGGTCTGTTTTCACAGCTTCTGTCATATTTTAGGACAGGGGTATCGAACTTGTCTGACCCCATGGGCCATACCAGTGGTTCAGTGCCTATCTGCAGGCTGGATTGGGCCCACAGATCGACCCCACATTCTGAATCCAGCACATGTCCTGGAGTGGCTGGAGCGGATTCCCTGTAGGCATGGTCCTGCTCCAGGGCCATGCTGCTAGTGGTGGCTGCTTCAACACTCCAGGAGTAGGCACCACTTTGAGTGCATTTGGGCTTTTGGACTGGATCCAGATGAGCATGCACATGCAAATGTTCCCCATGCTACTAATTTGCAACATTTGGGGGGAGGGGGAGGATCGGTTTGACACCAGGAGAAACGTATGCTAGAAAAAGGTGGGGTAGTGTGTGCCACCCAAAACTGGAGCCTGGCTGGCTGGAGCCATGCTTCAGCTGCCAGTCAGGCTCGCTGCTGCTGGAACGCTGCCACTGGAGCGCTGGGAGGCCTACAGAATCCCAGGTAAGGTTGTTGGGGCCAGTCCAGGTGCTGGCCCCAGCCTGTCCTACCACACTTGGAGTCACTTGCCATACACCAGAGTGTGCGTGCTTGGGTGTTCCCTGGGGACAAGTAGCAGCGGCATAACTATGTGCTGCTGCTGTTTGTCCCTGGGGAAATGCACATGTTATGTTTGTTCCTGTTTGACTGATAGATAAAAGATGTTCCAGATTTATGGAAAACCAAGACCAAATTCTGCTCCCTCTTAATTCCCAGTGTATGTCAATTGAAGCTGGTAATTTAAATCTGAACAGGATTTTAAATGCTGTATGTGGACATATATATTAAAATTGTATAGAATGAATTTTTACCTATACAAGCTTGACTTTCCTCCCCCCACAGAAAAACGATTGAGAAAAGACTAAATGTTAGCTTGTTCACCAAGAGTCATTTTGCTGGGGGGGTTTTCTGCTTTTCTCTCAAGTCTTTTGTATGTGTGTATTACTCCACTGATTTTTTTTTTTTTTTTTTTTTTCCTTCCTCCCCCATGGCTGTACCTGCCTGTTTTTTTGACAAATGGACCAGATTCTAAAGACTGAATCCCCACTTTGCATCCCCACATTAACCACACAGTTAAACTGACATTCCTTAATCCAAGTTGCATGAAAGTGTACATTTAACTGGGCTTACGTAAAGGTTGGAGAAAGCCCTTAAGCTGTGTACTATTTAGAAATGATAAACATCTGCTTAACATTTTCTTCTCTTGGATTTTCAGGTTTCTAGTAATTGATTTTTACTTCCCAAACCCATTGCATACAGAACAGATTCAAAAAGTCAAGATTGATGATAAATTATTTGTGAAAGACTTGTACAATATTAAAATTTATGAAAAAATAAGATCATTTTTTAAATGAAGCACCAAATTTTAGATGGATAAAAAAGCAAAAAATCAAGAAAGTAGTTGCTAAGCAAGCATGTATTTCAACAGTTAGTACATGCACAAGACCTTGTTTTTCCTTAGCTTCTCAACCATCCACATTGAACTATATTCAACTACTTTAGTAGGCAAAATATCTAGGGAAAGGCAGAATTTTGTCCCTAGATGCAGCTTCTAGTCATACTATTGAAATTACCCAGCCTTGACTCTGACCCATCATTTTTTATCATAGAGTAACAGGTGTATGCAGCAGGTGGTTGGCCACCAACAACCTGTGGGCTGAATTTGGCCCACAAAAAGGTCCAGTATGCTATGGCAGATCAATGGCTTAGAATTGTCATGTCTTCCATCCCCTCAGCAGCAGTCCCCTTGGTCATGTCATGGCTCTTCAGGCCTGAGGAAGGTTATTGTGATACCCCAAAGCCTGTCTCTGTCCATCTCAACGATGCAGTTGGGTCAATAAAATATAGCACCTACAAGAATTCTTGCCTTTTGCATATTTCCTGGATGATCACAGCAACAGTATTTCAACACCACTAATTGTTTATCTCTGTAGCATATATTGTAAAAGTACCAATGTTAGGAAGGGTATCTTGTTACAGTACTCTATTGCTGTAAAATAAGGAAATGTGGTGGATTTAGCATGGAAGTTATGGAAGGTAGAATCACAAATACTGTTTCACTTATAGTCAAACTATATACATTGATACATTTTTTGAAATGACTTGGAAAATATTCCATAAAAACTATTGTTATTTCCTTTTTTTCTTTGTCTTTTTTTATTATTATATTTCCTATTCAATCCTTTGGATTTGATATGGAATTATTTGCATTCTGCATTGTGGAAATACTACAAAATATTTTTAACCAGTTTGTGTGGTTAATCGTTTTATTTTTGACAGTTATCTCATTCAGATGGCCACATCTGCCCAGTTCTGTACTTCTTTCACTTATGATATTCATGAAATAATTTCTGATAATACAAACCTGCTATTTAATTCAACTTAATTATAAATATTACTTTGATGACTTTGCAATTTTTTATCAATGTGTTTCTCTAATGCATTAAACAATACTAAAAAGGAAGCTAATCAGCTATGAAGAGAATTTAGCAAAGTTTTCTGTTCTCTCATAATCTTCTCAGTGTTTCTAATCCACTTATAAGTATTTTATTTTTATAAGATGGAGAGCAAGGGTCCAGATACTTTCGAATGGCATCCTGTGGCCAGGATAACCAGATCAAACTTTGGCTTTTCTCATTTGCAGATTACTTGGGTATGTATTATAAAAAATTCCTTATTTTTCAAAACTTATTATTATTAGTTATAAATTTATATCAAATCTGTGTGATGGGTATCAGTTATAACTTAGACTAATCACACGCTTAAAGTTAAGCTTTTGCTTAAGCACTTTGTTAAGGCAGAGCAATGTACATGGGATTTTCAGGATTGAGCCCTGTTTAGCTTCATATGTCATTTATAATTCTCTGGAATTGTTGGTGCATTGTTGGTGCTATTAATACTGTATAGCAGGGATGGACAACCTGCTGCAGATGTGCTACAGGCAGCACAGGCATCCTCTGTATATAGCAGAAGGCCAATAGTACAGCAGCAGATAAAGCGGAAAGCAGAGCAGGAGAACAGGGAGAGTGCAGAGTAGAGAGTAGAAAGCAGAACAGCAGATTGGACAGAGGAAGGGGATCAGAGTAGCATTCAGGGAAGATATGGGGCTAATGTGTAGCATGCCTGTCAAAAAGGTTGGTTTCTACTGAGATATGTAACTATTTGTTGAAAGCCAGTAAAAAAATTGAGTTGGAGCTGGGTTCTTAAGATAAAATCATGCAGTCCAAAACTGGTATACTACAAGCAGCGATGGTGCTGATTACCTCAGGTCTGAAGTTGCCCTTGGTTAGGAGTGAACATATTTGTTTGCCCGGTAAACTATTTGCTTCTGCTAAAACTGAATTGATCTTATGGCTAGTAGTTTTGTAGTGTGGATGCCTGCTCAGAAGAAACTGGACTGGGATTCCCAAAGCATTTTCAATAGAAAACAAAACTTACCCCATTTTTCTCTTTTTTTTCTTTTCTGATTTGAGGTTTATAAAGGTGTGGTCCTGTTATGTACTTGTTTGGTTATATAAATAAGTAATTATGTATCTTTACTAAAACCCATGATTATTAAAATTGCAGAGTAAAACCATCAGAAGTAAGAGAATCTAACTTTTTAATAGGGCTTTAGGATGCTTGACTATCTCCTTTTGTATATTCAGTGTGGCAGAGGGCTATATCCTTAAGGCTGTTTTGCATAGCATGGTAACACAAAGAAACCATATAGTCAGTTAACTTCCTGTTTATCTGAGCATTCTTGGTTAGCAAAACCATCATGTAATAGCTATTATATTATTTTTTCTCCCACACCCTGATTCAGGAAGCATGACCAAAGAAAAGAGGGTGTCCTTACGCCCCAGCAATTCCCAGCTGCCTTTTATGCTATTAGCAGCTGGCCTTATAGTCACAGTATATCAGATTAATTATCATCATGTTATCCTCAGTTGTTTTTAAAGAACAGCTTTCATAAGTGAAGCCTAATATAACATTTAGATTTTAGGTCACATTTCAAAATTGGCACTGACTCTAACATAACAAGTTACTAAAATGACTTTTTAAAAGTGAAATGCATAATTTCAGGTCTTTGAAGACAATAAATCAAAACACTTCTAAAAGGAAATCTGTGTTTTTCATCTTTATCAATTATTTGCATATTCAGCTTTAATTTTTCTTGTTTTTTTTTGTAGGTGCTGAATTAAAATATAAATGTACGTTGAGTGGACACTCTGCTCCAGTTCTGGCTTGTGCATTTTCTTATGATGGACAGATGTTAGTTTCAGGGTAAGCAGTTTTATTTAATTTTAGTTGGTGTACATTTTTAGTAGATGGTTCTGTCTAGTTAAGCATTTAACAGATCTTGGAAAATAAGGGACATTTCAGACAGTTGGAAGTCTGCCAGTGTAATTCCATTATTTAGCAAGCATAAAAGAGGCAACCAAGGGAAATTTATACCAGTTAGTTTGATGTCAGTCCAAGGTAAAATAATGGAATAGTTAATTTGGAACTCTTATCAACTAAGAATGATAGGTTAATAACATAATTAACAGTGGTTACTGTGCTTTCATGGAAAGTAGGTCTTGTCCAACAAACCTGTCTTCTTAACAAGATTACTTACTTGATGAATAAAGGTAACTGCTTTGATATAGTTTACTTGCTTTTCTCTAAGGCACATGACCTAGTATTATATGACATTTTGATTTAAAAATGTGGAATTAGGAGAGCATGCTTGGAACTAGACAGATCAAAAACTGGATCACTGACATTTCAACATGCAGTAGCTGAAGGCAGCAGTAGGACTGATACTAGCGAGGGCATTTCTTTGGTTCAGTGCTATTTTGTATTTTTATATCAATAGTCTAGTTTGTATATAAATATTTTATAATATTTGAAAGTCACACACACTAGTTTGGTACTAATAATGAACAATATAGTTTACTCTGACCAAGTGTTCTGAATTAGCTGGTTAAATTGTCACACTCAAACAAAATATAGATCAGTAAAGCTAAATACAAGTTAATATAACAGAGAAAATTGATGAGAGACTGTCTTGGAAAGCTGTGACTGAAAAAGGGACAAAGGGGTATAGATTACTGAGAATTTCTGTTCAGACAGTTCAGTGCTGTGGCAAGAAATAATGCGGAAAAAAAGAGAAATATCAAGTCAAAGGGAAGTGATCTTGCCAGCACATGTGATTACTAGGTTATCATGTCCTGTTCAAGTTTTTGTTCTTTAAGAAAGATGTGGACACATTTTGAGAAAGATATAAGGAAATCCACAAAAATGATGCAGAAGCTGGAAAATACCTTAACATGTAAGCTTCAGCTGAGGAATAGGTAGAGAATACATTTGAGCTGTGACTATTAGGTATTTAGACATGGAAAAGAGATATGATGGTGATGGGGAACAGTAAGGGTAATTAAACATTAGAACAGCTTGCCAGGTAAGGTGGAAGAGTCCCTGTCATTTGTGGGGCTTTTTAAGACCAGATTGGATATCTTTTCAGACCAGGTTGGATATCTTTTCAAAAGGTGTACCTTTGTATGCAGGGCTGCTTGGAAAAATTCTATGGCTGATATATGTAGGAGATCAGCCTAGATCAGAGCTATTCAAGCCCTGGCCCATGGGCCAAATATCACCTGCAGAGCCATAGCATCTGGCCTGCAGGGCTCCCCACAGGTCAGGAAATTTGGTGACAGGGAAGCCCAAGCCAAGCCACAGTCCCCTCCCCCTGTGCAGTGAGATTGGAGCTGGGCCATATCTCCTCTCCCTGTGCAGTGATATCAGGGCTGGGCCATACCCCCTTCCCTTCCCCTGTGTGGCGATATCAGGGCACCCTGCAGAAATAAAGCTTTTGGACACACAAACAGGGATGCTGACAAATATTTTCCAGGTTTCTGTTTCAACAGTAAATGGAAGAACCTGCTCTTACCATAGTCCTCACATATAATGTGCACTCCAATATCTGGCAGCTAGTTCTGGGGGGAAAGAGGTGTGTTGGATGCAAGAAAATGTGCACTGGAGACAGAGGAAAACAGAACCTTCACTTGTAGGGAGCTACTTTGTGGGAATTACTTTTCTGGTGTATTGTCTAAAACTATGCAGTACACAAAGGCCATAGATACTAATGCCATTGTGATAGGTGAAAAGTGCTAGCTGGTTGAAGTAACAAATCAAAGGCCATTAAGATGTATGTTACTCCCTCAGTTTCTTGTTTCAGGTAAAGCGGTCAATAATGTTTTTATGTGCTTCAGAAATTAGAAGTAAATTCCAGGTTTGTGTTCAGGCCTTTGGAAATGTATTACCAGATTGGTTTAAATACTGTACAACTAACATGTTCTCTTGCATCTCACTACTGAAACACGAGCATTCAAATATATAATTCTCTAAGATTTAACAGGAGTACTGCATGCAAAACCTCATTATAATATGACTATTTATGAAATGTAGCTATTATTTTAAATAAAATAATGCTCAGGTTGGTGATAAAATTTATCAATGCTGCATATTTAAAATATGATGCTGGACAGAGTCCATTTCAGTTAGATTAAAAAGAAAAAATTCCAGCCTGGGATTGTGACTTGGACTGTTGCAGGTAAGAATATGGGCTAATAAATTCTACAAGCAGGATTTTTGAAGCAGAGGAACACTTGATGTACAGGTATTGCACTCATAGTAAGAAGGCGGTCTTGCTTTGAAGTATATGCCAGGGGTGGGTATGCCATGACCTGAAATACAATGTTTTATATAATATATCATTTAAAAGCAGTACTTTTCCTTAAGACAGGGTTGTCAGATATGGCCTGCAGGCCTCATCTGGCCTGTAGAGCTCCATCATCTGAACAATGGTGCTGTCTCTAGGTTTGGAACTGATCTAGCTGGTCAACGGGAAAGAATGTGGTAGTACCACATGCACTGTATGTCCCACACTGGCCAGAGTGAGCACTCTGTCTGCTGAATCTAGCATGCAGCTGGATTGGGAGAGTGGGGGAGTCAGGTACATGGGCCTGATACAGCCTATAGTGCTGGCCATGGGTCATTCATTTATCAGCTCATGGAGCCAAATGAGTTTGTCATCCTTGCCTTAAGGTAAGGTAAGCACTATATGAAGTAATGAGGGAGGGAGAGAAAACAGTTGCTCAGTTTTTGAAGAAGAATAATGTTATTAGCATATTAGGTAATACATTTGATGCTGGGGTTGCTTTCTGTATCTCTGTATCTATCAAGTAGTCATAATATAAAGTAATGTTAATAATAATACTTAATAATAATTTTAATTAATTAAAAATAATAAGGTTGAGTAAGGTTAACCATAGTTTTTTATACATTTTAATTACACTGTGTTTTTGTTCTTGGTTTTAAAAGTACTCAATCTCCTTTAGCCTGTCCAACTAGCAACTTAAAATAACAGTCCCACTACTTTGCTAATTTTAATATTTTTTAAATAAAATAAGCAATAGAAATAATTAAAATGGCCCGTTTTCAAAGGAAAAACCAGAAAGTATTAGATTAGTCAATAACTAAAGTCACAGCTGTACAAATCCCAGAGAATAATAATATTCTTTCCCATTTTCCTTTGTCTTTTTTTAAGGAATGCTTTTTTTTTTAGTATTTTCTTTCTGAATCTCAAATGCTCACAGTAATTATAGTTAGTGTATTTACTCAAATAGATGACAACCCCCCCCCAGTAAGTAAGTTCTGTTGAAAGGCAGACACTGCAGTGTGTCCGTGACACTGATCACCTATAGTGAACCTAATGGGGTAGAGGGTTGTAGGGCCTTTCTTAATTATCTCTGATGGAGGTGGGTTTTGGGCCCAGGATTGCACATAGGACTACAGCCTGCCCTCATGCACGTTATAATGAAACTTTTGTGGAGATTCAAGTAAGGTTTATAAGTACATTGTAAAATCACAAATACAACAAAAATAAGAGCATCAACAAGTGAGAATAGTAGGGCTGTATGAAGCTTCAGTCACTGATTCGATTCGGCAGAGATTCAGCACAGTTTGGCGGCCTAATCTCCAAGTCTAATCAGGAAACCCTTTAATCTCTCTGAATCGATTCAGAGAGATTTGATGATTTGGACATAGACACAGCTTTAAATGTTTTTTCTTCATACCTCAGGGTACCAGGCGGCTCATGAATGCTGAGATGGGGCAGATGGAGCAGGGGAAGTGGAGGTCCCCAGCCTGCTTGGCGGTGAACCCAGAAGTGGACCAGAAGCACATCCAGTCCACTTCTGGGTCCTCTGCAGAGCACTGGGGGGGACCCCCCCTCCACCTCCCCGCTCAGCGACTGGTGCCTCCTGGATCTGTGGGGGGCACCCGGGGCCCCCCTGTGGGTGATCACTGAGCACAGGGGGTGGGGAGAGGCCCCTGCATGCTCAGCGGCAGACCTGGAAGTGGACCAGAAGTACTTCCAGTCTATGTCTGAGTCTATTGCCAAGCACGTGGGGGACCCCCACACACTCCTGTAGGATGTTCCATCCACCCCACCATCTCAACATTCATGGGCCATGCCTGGTTCCTTGGTACGTAGAAAAAACGTCTATGCGTCTATGGCTGAATCGCTGATTCTCTGAATCGGCATTGAAGCTTCAGATTCAGATTTGGCCAAAATCAGATCAGGACAGCAACCCAAATCAAATGAATCAAATCACTGTCCCCCGAATTGGGCTGAATCCAAATCCAAATCGAATACAGCCTGTTTCATGCACCCCTAGAGAACAGTACAACTATTATTACACTGGTTTGACTATAACACTATAAGCAAGACTGCCAAATGAGGCAGTAGAGGGTAGCATTAGGGCCTTCTCAAAGCTCACTGAACCATTGTGACAACCAAGCCATCAGTCTTTTCCACACAGTGTACTTGGACTGAGTGAGGGGAAGGGTGATATTTACCAACTCCAACTGATGATTGAGATCCCAGATGAGTACAGGTAAGTCTCCAATTAAATAGTCCAAATATTCCAATAAGTCACCCCTCACACACTCTGTCACAAGCAATCCAAACTCAACCAAGCCCCCTCAAAATCGATCATCAATCAATAAACAAACCAACTAAATCATGCACACTATACTATCACTACAGTTCTCTCAGTCCTCAACTCACATGCCCCTGTCATTCCCATTCACGTGCCCAAAATCCTCACAGGATTCCTTTTATATCAACAAAGTCACTCCACTTGTCAATCATTCTCCAGCCAATCATATCCATGTGCACATGACACCCATAATATGGTGCGCCTGACACTCAGGTGTAGCACATGGCACTCACTGCAATGCATCAGAGACTACTGCACATGCTCCCAGATGGAGAGTGGGTCATTGACATCATTAAAGTAGAAAGTTCAGCAGTTCTAGAACATTCCTACCTCTAATCAATGTGTGCATGCCTAGGAAGGAAATCCATAATGGGACTCTGTCCAACACTATAGATGGAAAATGTATAAATTTGTTATAGTTTTACAGGTATAGAATCTAATTATTGGATGTGTCCCCTTCCCATTGCTACAGCAAGGAAAATAAATCTGGGGGGTCAGGTAGCCCCTTTTCTCTCCGTTTCTCTCCAACTTTTTCCTCTGTTAGCCACTTCTTTCTTTCCTTACTATCAGACCTTGCTTTCCCTGAGCACATGGAAGGGAGAAGCAAATTTGAAAACAATAACCTTGAACTTAAACATGGCTGTAGCAATTTGGTTATAGTATCCATACGCTAAGTTCACCCAGAATTGATGCATACTACCTTTTTGAAACTGCTGCAAGTTTTAGCACGGGTATTCCATAAACACACTTCTGAGAAGCATTTTGGCACCTAGTTGTATGCAGACAGACTTTGGCTGATATTAAGCTAAAAGCCTGTGATTTACCACACTAGGCCCCATGAGTTGGTAGCCTTTCAAGCCATGGTGACCTCGCAGCTCAACGCTGCTCCAAATGACCATACAGCTCAGTACTCCAGATACACTCCCACCCCCCTCAACGATCCATGTGCTAATTAGCCCCCACTCATGGTTGGACCTGTATGTTCTTGTCGCTAGTCCTGGTGTATGTCATACATGCATCATAGGCCGTGTGCAGCATGGGCTGTAGGTAACAGGCTGTGTCATGACCTGACCTGAGCTTGCCGGTGGTAGCACCATGTGGCTTTGATCTATTGAGTGTTCAGTTGATAGGTTTTGGAACTGATTTGGCTACTTTGACCTGGAACATAAAAGTTATAAAAATGAATAAATAGGTTTCCATTGGTGTGTTTGCCTGATATGGGCCATGTGTTTTATACTCCTTCTCAATGCTGGCTGCATTCAACCAACTTCATAGTGGGTTTCTATTGCTGAGCACATGCTGCTTTTGGCAGCAGTTTAATGATTAACAGTGTATGTATTGAGATTTCCTTTATGAGATCATAAGATGAGGGGTTTTTTGCCTTGTTCCTTTTGGAGGAGAAAAACTTCGTCTTATATTTGAGTAAATATGATCTGTTTATTTCCTGTTGTTAGTCATGTAAATACTTTTGCCCTCAATTGAGAAGCAGTAACTGTAGATCTGTGAGATATGGGTTAGAGATATATATTGTGCGTTCGTAAGTAAATATTAACGTTTAGTGTCTACATCGTTCAGGATTTTTCACGGTTGCCGGAAAGAAAATTTCCTTATTGTATTTCACTTATCTTAGGAGAAATGTCATTTTTAATATTATTAAATGTTTTATATTCTGTATTGAGAGACTTACTCTTGTCTCCATTTGGGCAAGGTACAAAATGAAATATGAATAGTGGGATAGAATATTGGAAAATGGAAAAGTGGGAGAGCTCTTGTTCACTTGAATATCGCAGTACCCACACACTGTTGGACTAATCTTTGCAGATTGTATAGGCATAGCACTCTGGATGGGACAAAAATGTGACTTGAATGTAGGGATTGGTGACATCATGGCCAGTAGTTCTGTGTATTGCACAGATCCATTGTTTTAACACTTATTTGATATTGAGAGAAGCTGTGGTATTCATCCAGTGCTCTGCCCGGCAGGTTGTACTTTAAGCTACTGCATAGATGCTCAATATTCTACTTCTCTGTTTAGGTATAGAAGATTTATCTAGATCACATCTGCAGAGCTGCTGCCAAAAATGTTTGTTCTGGCTTGTGGGACAAGAATTTGTCCCATTGAGTTCTAACTAGTTTGTTTCCTTATTTGTTTTCATGCACAATTTAATATAATGTTTTCTTTTCAAGATCTGTGGACAAATCTGTCATAATTCATGAGACTGTAAGTATTTCTTAATTCAAGATTAATTTATTGCATTCATTTTTAAACAAAAGTCATTAATGTTTCTTCTAAAATTTTGTCTACCCAAAGTAAAGTAACATAAAAGAATAGGATATGTAGAACCTAAAATTTAGTATGCATTTATGGAGCAGAAGGAAGAGAAATGTGAATCGACATAGAATTGCTGTGTCAAAGTCCTGAAAATCAGTCAGTCTGTCTTGTGTGTGTGCATGTGCACACACAAAGAAAAACACTTTCCTTTCTCTACATCTTATGTCTTTTTCCTATCATATTACTCATATTACTGTATATTAAAACAGTGCTAACATATATATATGTACACATCTGCCTTTTAAAATGTCTGGCATTACAGGAGGTCATCATCCTGAGACCACTGCAGAAGTAGGCTCAAAGGGAACTTCTTTCTGACATCTTTGGGGAGAGCTCTTCCTCATGTCTTGATACATCATTCTTTATAATCATATCAATAGTAGTTCTAATCCAGTCCCACTATCCTCATTGCCCAGGAATTTGTGGTTGCAGTCGTAATGGAAACAATGATACCCAGCAGCATGTTGCCAGTATTTACCTAGGGATTTTTGGAATTGTCTCTATCACCCTCCAGCTCATGTGGCTTTGGGGCCACAGATGTCACAGACCATGTCACCAGGATGTCAGATGAGTGACTGCCAAAGAAGATCTTCTGTGGTGAGCTAAAGGAAGGAATGCGCTCTCAGGGAGTCCAGAAGAAATGTTTCAAGGACTCCCTCAAGTCATCCTCAAAACATTTCAATATTGACCTGAAATCTTGGAAAGATCTTGCTCATGATCATTCCACCTGATGAAACCTCAACTGTATGGGAGCTACAGTCTATGAGCAGAGGAGAACTACTGAGGCAGAGCAGAAGCTCAAACAGCGTAAATCTTGCAACAGCAGCTTATCCACTGTTGACCAAGCAACCCAAGGCGGATCTCTTGCTCAGTGTGCCACAGCCAGTTTAAATTATAAATTGGCCTGATCCACTATGCACATGCTCACAGAAACCAAACCAAATAGTGATGTCATAGTCATCTTCAAATTTGAAGGATAAACAACGACTCCTCCTTTTCCAGGCACACACTGAACCCTTTTGATTCCTGTTCCATGGGGTTTTCTGTTACCCTGGACCACTTATTCCCATAAGCAGAGGCAAGATAGCTATCTGTCTCCTCTGGTACTGTCCTTCTGGAGAAAACTGGAGCCTTCCTGGACATCTGATATATGACTTGGTGGCAACCTGTAAGTATATAAAGGGTGTGCATCAGGAACTGGGAGAATGTCTATTCACAAGACACCCCAGGGGAAGACAAGGTCTCACTGTCACAAACTGCTGGAAGACCATTTTAGATTGGACATAAGGAAAAGCTTTTTTACCATCCGAGTCTCCAGAGCCTGGAATAGACTCCCCCCAGAAGTGGTGCAAGCACCTACTCTAGATACCTTTAAGAAATGCTTGGATGTTTATCTTGCTGGGATGATCGTACCCTAGCTGGCAGGGGGCTGGACATTATGATCTTGCAAGGTCCCTTCTAGCTCTAATGTCTATGAAATCTATTAAATCTATAACATGGGATCTCCCCCTCTTTCCAGAGGAAATGGTTGAGCTATATGTGCACTCACTCATGGGCCTCTTTTGCCAATTGGGAGGAGCATTTCCAATCAACAGGGCTGTTTTACAGCCAGCGAAGACAATTTGGAGCTCACTGTATCAGCATTGTTAACTGACAGATATATTAACAAGAATTACAGCAGAGTTTCGTCAAAGGACGCAGGTTTTCTCCTCCATAGACCCAGTTCCCCCATTTTACTGGTGGTAGCAAACAACAAAAAGGCAAGATGCATCAGATAGCACTGTAGGGGAAAGATCCCAGGCATTGGGACTTCTGTGTGCATGTAACAATAAGAAGACAACCATGCATATGTATTGTAAATATGTGGGACAACAACAGGTCCTCCTTGCTTAATGAGAAAGTTGTCCAGCAGTGTCACCCTCATGTCTAGTTCTCAGCAGTTTACCTGCTCAGCCTTCATAATGAGACAATAGAAAGGGCTGAGCAGGGTAATGTCCATCTGCCACAAGTAAGAGATCAAAGACTTCATTTCTTCCTAGACTGGGGCTTTCTAGAAATAGTTTTATTTGTGGTAGAGAGAAATGTCAGCTTTTTGTTCCAAGATAGGCCTCAATCCAGACTCCCTTTTTGATGTCTTGGTAAAAGTGCTACTGTATGCCATAAAGAAGAACGAGAACACCATTTCTCCCTTGTTGTGGAGGGTAGGATGCCTAGCAATGGCTTGAAATTGTGAAAAGGAAGTTTTGATTGGCTATCAGGAAAAACTTCTTCATTTTTAGGACAGTGAGGCAGTGGAATAGATTGCTTAGGGAAGTTATGCAATCTCCTTCATTGGAGGTTTTCAAGGAGAGGTTGGATAGGCGTTTGTCAGAGTTTATTTAGAAGTAAAGTTTATGAAGAACAATAATTGGAAGTCTTCTCCAGACTAAATAACTGTAGCTCTTTCAGCCTTTCCCCATAAATCTTGCTTCCCAAGCCTCTAATTATTTTTGTTTCTCTGCAGTGGATTCTTTCTAATTTATCCCCATCCTTCTTGAAGTGTGGTGGGGCCCAAAACTGGACACAGTAATCCAGGTGAAACCTCACTGGTGCTGAATAGAGCAGAAGTGTAATTTTCACTTTGATTTCTAAGTGATCCTCTTGTTAATACTGGGCATTATCTTAATGGTAGGCATTATCTTGGCACTGACTTCTGCTAGTGAGATCTTCCTGTTCCTACAGGAGGCTTGTTTACTTTGACAGCAAAGTAAAGAGACTTACGGACTCTCTAGCCAGTCACCAGCCAGTGGAGTTAACCAAGTCATGCAGTGTCTGCAGACTTGTTCCAGGCTTGGTTTGAGCGGCAAAGAACTCTTGATACGTCCCTCAAGAGAGCTCTGTAAACCAAAGTTCTTGCTATCAATTGAGGTGGGAGGCAGTGATAGACTGCTTTTTTTTTTCCTTTTTCTTCATTAGTGTCACTACTGAGATGCAACAAGGTTTAGAGAGATGTGTTATCTTCTTTGTTACCACCCGCTTGTCGATTTATTTGAAGGACCATTTCTTCTGTTATAATAGTTCAGCATTTCAAGTTAATCTAGAAACTATTCTCTGCTATGATGTGTGAGCTAAACAGCTGCATTCTACTGACAACCATGTGCATATTTCTCCATCTCTCTCTGTTAAAGAAACTTCTGAGCTTTTAGGGATACAGCTGAGAAGTTTGTAGAAAAAGAAACCTCCCAACTGTATAGGCCAGGCTTGTCCAACATATGGCCCGTGGGCTGCCATGTGGCCCACCAAGCTATTTTCTCTGGCCCAAGGTCCCTTGCTCCGGACAGGCAAGGAGTCCTGGCGCCTGCTCTGTACTTCATGGCAGCGGCGAGGAGAGGCAGGCAGGTCTGGCCTGTAGGCCCCAGCCGGCAATGAGGGGAAGGGAACTGCTTACCCCCGTGGGGCCCGGCTCATCACGTGAGCTGCGTCCCACTGCCACCGCCCCAGCCGCGCCTGACTGGACGAACTGGGGACAGCACCTGTGACTTCTCCTCTGGCTTTGCCCCTTGCCCCTGGCACGTGGCTGGGGGAGCCGCAGTATGGCCCATGCCCTGCTTGTGTGCATGGTGGACGGAGGCACTGGGTAAGGCCCCGCATGGAGCTGGGGGCACCTTGGGCTGGGCCGGGGCTGTGAGGTGTGTGGTTGCCAGAGTCAGGCTGGGCAGGAGGCAGGAGGAGCCCGGCCTAGAGGTGCTGTATGTCCAGCTGCCTCCTTGGCAGTTCAGGCAGAGCAATGGGTTCAAGTGAAGTGCAGGAAGGATACAAACTCATACAAATGCTCACTTGAAAGGACAGAGCTATCAGCTATCTTTTGCTGTATCTGTGTTCTAATTTCCTGCTCTTCAAGTGTTGCCCCCCAGGAGCTCTTTTTCAGATATGCTGGAGCAGGGGCCAGCAACTTAAGCCCACAAGCTGTATCTGGCCTGTAGAGCCACTGGATCTGGCCTGCAAAGTTCGAAGTTTTTGCCTACGATTGTGTGTATGCATATGCTGGGGCTAAGCAGTAAGGAGTTGCACTAGGGCTGGGTAACTTCTACCTGCACTTTTGCTGCTGTTGCTACTTCCCATTCCCTAGCCTCCCTATGGCTTCAGCCTCTAGCTGGTGGGGACCAACGCTAGGGCCCGGCTGCTGGAAGCTGAATCCTTATGGCTGCCGCTGTTTCCCACCCCCACCTTCACCTCTACCCTCACTCTCCTTTCTCACCCTGCTGTGGCAACAATATGAATGCAGTTTCCAGCTGCCTGGCCCCAGCACAGCTCCTCACTGTGCCCTAAGAAGGGGGTTTTAGTGATCCAACACGGGACTTGTCAGAATGGCAGAACAGACGCATTCGCCTTCCCCTGCTGGATAAATGGCTCAAACAGTTTTAATTGTTTCTTCTTTATTAGTAAAGAAAGATCTTCCTGGAAGTAATAGAAATGTAACTGCTGTGATTGATATTTTTTAAAAAGTCTCAGTTTGGAAATAGCTTGTCTACTTTACTTCAGTTTTGATGGAATAAATATTTTTTATCTTTGGATGGGCTTCCCTAGTGGTCAAGTTTCATGTTGCCATCAATCTCTGTGTAGAAAAGGGCAGTTAATTTAATGTAAGACTGGATGATGCTGACAAGTTATTAATTCAATAAAAGTAAATCTTTTTGAAGATTATTATCAAAAATGCCCATATTTTGTAACTTTGATAGGTTTCCACTCTGGCTGATCTCTTTTTCACATTTGATCTGTTGACTTGCATTATGCTTCTTTCATTCATTGAGAAGTGAGTACAAGTGAAAGTGTTTATTAAGTGTTTGGTATTATTTCATTCTTGCTTTTATATTGTTTTTATTTTGGATTTTAAACCACATTTCCAGACCCATTTCATTGTCACTTCTTGCAACTTCATTGGTGTCAAAGGTCACGTGACATCACTTCCTGATGTGATACCACTTCCTGTGAGGTCTTTTAATATGGCTTGCCAGCCCACTGAGTGATTAAAAAGTTTGCGATCTGGCCTCACATTCAAAAATGTTGGACACCCCTGGTATAGGCCCAAATGGGAGACATGGCAAAATAAAGATGCAGGAAAAGAGTAATGTATAGAACTTAATACTGAACATTATAGGGAAGATATTTTTTGAGAGGACTTTTTTGTAACCCAAGTTCTTTTTTAAATTTAAACATTTCAGAAATAGCATTCTGAGGTACTTTATGGCAATAATAATGAAAGAACAGCAGGTCTTCCCTGGATGGAGATAAATTTTGGGTTAATAAAAAGGACATCCCTCAGGAGAGACACTTCAGAACTATGATAGAAAAACAGAAATGTTGACAGGTCAATTAGTGTGTCAGTAAGACTTTGAAATAACTTTGCTCTTGATCTTTTAATTCTTGACAATGCCTATCAAAGAAATAATATTTAACTAGAAAGAGACTCTTAAATATAATTTAAAAGCCTTGATGCTTCAAGATTTGATTTTGTGAATAGTAGCATCTAGTGGCCAAGCATATGAACCACAGATTCTGTTTTGTATTTAATGTTTTCAGCCTGAACTCTCTTTGAGCTTCAGTTACCAATTTACTTTGAGACATTTTTTTAATCCTACTATTTAGAAGAAATGTTCTTTTTATCCAGATTAGAAATTAAACCTAGATGGGATTTTCAGTGAACTGATGTTAGAAATGTCAGTGGATGTTTTATGTTCCTTTGTGCTGGGCACACTGAGAAGCAGCTGTGTTCTAGTGGTTTATGTCGGAGGCCGAAAGAAAACAAGTTTGAATTCCTTTCCCAACTCTGCTGCTGGCTCACTATATGACTTTGGGCAATTTGTTTAGCTTCACTTTGCCTCAGTTTTGCCATCTTCCAAATGAGAGGAGTTATTCTTCCCTACATTTGTTAAATTATGGGAGTTAAACATCACTATATAAATTAAATTGTTTGTTATTTCTGTTTTATGTAACATATGGAATACTTTTCATTCACAGAAAACTGGGAACATCCTGCATACTTTGACTCGGCATACCAGGTATGAATTCAACATAATCCTTAATTAATATTTCTTAAGAGAAGTACCTACTGTATGATATTGAACTTTACCTGTTGAATTGCTTTTATTTCTAGATATGTTACAACTTGTGCTTTTGCACCAGATGCTCTATTACTTGCTACAGGTTCAATGGATAAAACTGTGAACATCTGGCAGTTTGATCCAGATCAACATTTTGCAGGTTAGTACATGCAGGATTTACTACTTACTCCAAACTTTAGGCACAACATTATTTAGGAAATGGTAATATTGCTTTTACTCAGTATGCATGCAGTATGTAATTACAAATAGTTCAGGTCCAATGTTTGATCTTCCTTCAGATTGTTTTTAGGATTGGAGAATGTCCTGTATGTTTTCTTCTCCCAAAATGAAACTCTAAGGAAGGAAGAAATCATTTAAATCTGCCACTGTTTTCTCAGGAAATTTTAGACCTGAACAAAGGAACATTTTGTTCTCTGGCATCCCCTTTTCTAACTCTCCTGGGCAGTATTTAATGATGAATGCTATATTCCCAGAGTAGCACAGGCTTTACCAGTGATACTTGTGCACAAACAATGAGATAAACAGAAAACACATGTTAATTGCAAATGTAATTGGCTCTAGGAAAAAAAATGTTTGCCAATTAATAATATAGACACATCAGGAAATAAATGTTATACTTTGGCATTTAAAAGGTTTGTTATAAATAGGTGGAGAAAATATACTGAGCAACTTTTGAAGCACAAAAGCAGGCTTGTTCATTTCCCACCCCCACTTGTTTAACTTCTTATCTAACATTGGTCTCCTTCTCCCTGTTTCCTAAGGAAGTGGGCTGGAAGATAAACCTAAGATGTCTGTTGAAAATTGGTCAGAGGAAGAAGTCTCAGCCTGGCTTTGTGCTCAAGGTTTAAAAGACCTTGTTGAGTGTTTCAAGACAAATAACATTGATGGTAAAGAACTGCTGAGTCTTACAAAAGAGAGCTTGACCAGCGACTTAAAAATTGGTAAGAATATGGAGGCAAGTAAATTTATAAACTTGATGGGCTAGAAGCAGATGAATTCAATGGAAATACTTGTTTTACATTTACAGGTTATTCTACTGCCTTCTTTTTTTCCCTTGAAATAGTGTGCTCGGACAAAAACTACTGACATATTCACCCCAATTACTCTTTTCTGAGGTTTGATTGTCCCTAGGGACAATAAATACTTCAGGCGATCTTCATTGCCAGGGAGTAGACTAATCTGTTTTTAAGACCTGGTGCATCTGAAGTCAAAGAAAGTGATGACAGTTTCTGTACATACAGGCACTACAGTTAATATTTTTCTCTTGTAAAAAAAACCAAAAAACTGGTTATTTTTCTCCTATTAGCCTGTGGTGCTCTGCATTTTTTGAAACACATAGTAGGCTATTTGAATTTAGTGTTGAGCTTCTTGGTTGTAAAATTACAAAAATTGAAATAAATATGAGATCTAAAACTGTAAAAAAGGTATGCTTTTTACTAGCTCTTTCCTATGACTGTACCTGCTACATCAGTTTTTAAAGTTTGTTCGTTGGGATTAGATGAAGCTTGCTGTTTTTTTTATGATTATTTATCCAAAGGACACTTGATAATATAGTCCTACAACTTTATTGGAATAAAGTTGGAGATTGTATTGCAGGAGTCTGCACTGAGGAAGTTTCATATTAATAAATAATATAACAAAAGTTATTTTGAAATAAGAAGTTTAGGAATGGGTGAGTTTGAAAATAACTTTGGAAACAACTAAATTTATTTTCTGTCCCAATTGAATTTCTGGTTGTTAAATTGAGATGTAAATAAAATGCCAGCTGGTTTGTCAAGGTGAATCGAAGGCTCAAGCACAGGCCTAAAGGAGAAAGGAGGCCTCTTAAAAAAGCAAATCTTAATTTTTTTTTCAGAGTTTAAAGTTCTTCCTTTTACACGAACTTGCTTTACTTCCTACCCAGGGTGCTTGGTATATATTAGATCAGAGACAATCTATATATGGTTTTATTGGGCCATGGAAAGCACTAGGTGCCTCCTGAAATTCTGTGAGTTATGCAAAAGCAGGCCTCCATAACAGCTACTTAGCAGAGAAAAATCATTTTTGAGAAGCAAAAGATAGTTGGTTACTATGTAAATTTTCGTAAATGTTGGAGTAGTTTAAAACTGAATCGTAGTGCTCATCAACTGAGACTAATCAGATAATACTGAGTAGAGGGTTATGTGAAAATTGAAAGCAGTGGGACTGATGATAGAGTCCCCAGGAGGACTGACCTGCTGAACACCTCATGCACTGTGGAAAAATCAACATAATCACTTGTTGCCTGAGTATTAAGATTTGTAATGACACCATCGAGAACTAATTACAATCTACAGTAAGAAAATAGAATCTGATTTGGCAAACCAAAAGGCAGGTTATCAGATGCAGCTGGGAAATATATTGATTCTAAATATCTGAGTTACAAAATAATCTTGTTGTCCTCAGTGATTGATCTGAACAAAAAATGAAATGCGAATGCAGTTTTTACATGTGATCATTAGAATGCGTAGCATCTCATGAGAGCTGTGACAACGAGCAGGCACTATTCTCAAGGTTGGTAAACTCAAAATTGACATACAGTGATTTTTTTAACTGTTTGCAAACTCTTGCCGGTTCTTCATGGAGGAAATAAAACCCTAACCCTCTGAAGTGATGAAGATCCTCTTAGGAAAAGAATTAGTGATGCTGAAGGCTAGATTTGAACAGGTAGCATGGAGTCCAACTCCACAAAATAACTCCTGCCTTTGATAGTGCACAGAAGGCATGTGGGCTGAAGGTGAAATCAGAGGGTGTTATGCATGCTTCATTGTTCCCTTTTTTGCTGTCTCACTGCAACAGGTTTTATTAAGGACACTTAATCTTTTCAGTTTGAGCACAGAGAAACATGTTCACCGTGATATTTTTCAAAAGTGCCTCAGTGTCTAACTCCCATTTTAATTACTTAACCTTTATCAAACGGAAGTGGCAGGTTTTGGCCCCGGCTGGGCCAGCCTTACATAGCCAACTCGAGCCTGTGGACCATTTAGTAAAGTGTGCCACCAATTTTAATTCAGAATTTTTTTTTCCAAGGTATCAAAGTTTGGGAAACACTGGCCTACATTATAAGTGAAGAAAAATTCACTTCAAATAGCTTCTCCTGTTTCTGTTTTAAATGTCTTTTGAATTTTGTGTTTCTGTAAGCTGGGTGAATGTCTTCTCTTCCTCTTGATATTTTGTTTCCTTTTAATTTGGAAATGCAGAATCTATCAAATTCTTATGGCTAGTTCTTTGAACTTTGACCTGTTCTTCTGCAAGGATCCTTTTGTTGCAGTCCCTGCACAGAAAACGGTCTATTTATTTCTTCACTTCAGCCCTGATTGATATATTGTACAGGTGTTTTTTTTATGTGTAGTTTTCTGTTAGCTTCTTATTTTTTTGTCCTGTTAGTCTTTCCTTGAGAACTGATTTGCATTTAATAAAAAAGGGTTTCCTCACTTCCCCCCAAAGGCGTTTAATCGAAGAGAAGGCAACCAGCAGGTGGTTCACATAACATTTCATTAGCTTCTTTGATTGTTTTTGACACCTCGTTGAAAGCATGCTTCATTACCATGCAAATGGAACTAGCCTGTGTTTCCAGGCTAATTGTCATATAACAATATATAAATAACAGAGTGTTAAATGCCATAAGATTTTGGACAGCAAGGTACTGACCATCACAGATGTTTCTCCTAGTAAATGTATATTTACTAGGAGTAAATGTATATTTACTAAATATTTACTAGGAGTAAATGTATATTTACTAAATGTATATTTACTAAATATTTACCTAGTAAATGTATATTTACTAGGAGAAACATCTGTGATGGTCAGTACCATGCTGTCTATTCCTTCACTACACCAAGAATTCTGCCATTTTCCTTTAAAAGATCTCAGCATGTTTTTTTTTTCCCCTGACCAGAAGGAATGTGTTTATACTTTTGAAAAAGAGATGGGAAGGTACCTTGTAAAAAATTTGGGCACCAGCCTACTTGGTTGGCTTGTTTACCCAACTGACAAGGAAGTAAAAGGACAGGAACCAGAAGAAAAAAACAGTTCATATTTTCTGCACTTGGGATGCCAGAAGGATACTGTTCTTATTTCTGCTATATTCTCATAATACTGTAACAAATAGACAACCACATTTGCAAAAAGTGCAAAATTTGCAAATATTATATAGATATATATTGTAATATACATTTTATATATATCATAATATGATATAGAATTGATATATATATTATATATCACATAGAAATATATATAGTGTACATATATATATTATATAATTTCTGCAAATTTTGCACTCATACATAATAGTGAAAAATTTGCAAATATATAGATATACAATAATATAGATATGATATATACATTATTATATATGATATAACCTTTAGTGACATACATGATTACTTATATTTTTTCTATAAGGCTTCTACTTCCATGCTCTTTTGATGGTCAGCCTAGGCCATTGGTTTCAGATGAAGAGTAACTCCACAGAAACCTGTTGTAAAATACGGATTTTTTAAAATCAAGTTTCCAGAAAATGAGCATTGGATAACTCATTGTGGTCTGAGTGCTCATTAACCAGGAGAGGGTTGTTGGGGCAACCATGATGCAATAACCTTTGTCATATGCCTGTTAATGAGGAATTCAATCAGTGTGTTGTAGAATATGGAAGTTGCTTTTATAGAAATTTACAACAAGGAAAATTGGTTCTTTTTTTCCCCATTGTTAGCTAATGATCACAAATCCATTTTACAATATTATTATGAAAAACTCTCCCTAAGAATTGGCAGGAATCCGTTATCTTGTTTCCATTCTTGCATTATATGTCATATAATCCTTATTAAAATGATGTGGGTTGATTTTGTTTCTATTTTTCTTATGCTGTGGTATCTGCTGTCATTGCTGATTAAAATGACTTTCACATCAGTATGACTGAGTTTAAATCTTCTAGTGCACATAGTCTGAGACAACTGATTATTTGTACAGTAAAGTGGGAATCACTGGGGTGTTAAAAGCACATTGGCAGAGCATAATAGTTTTTCATGACAATACTGGACTGAACAGGTTGGTAGCAATCCTATACTCCAGTAGCAAAGATGGGAAATCTTACTGGATTAAGAACTAGCATTTACTACATTCAGTGTTGTACTTCTGCTAAGAGAGGTAAAATCTCATCTATTACAAATTTCCAAGCACAAAAAAGAAAATTTTATGCTGTTGCAAACCTGGGTATTTTCTGATATCTAGCCTTATTTCCATCCTTGATGGGGTTGAAAATTATAACCTGATAGCTGTTAAGACTATAAAGTTACTTGATTGTCAGCGTGATTTTGCCCTTTAATTACAATTAAGCTCTAAGAAACATCAGGGCTCTATGTATTCAGATTCACAAACCACAATTTACTATCTGTAAATTGGGAACAAATGACCTGGAAGGACATTCTTCATAAAACAGAACATGTTCATTCATCAGTCAGTGCTTCCACTTCACTAAAATAATCAGGATATAAATTCTTTGGTAATGGATCTTGGAGCCCACTGGTGCCCTGCGATCTTAGCGTAGTAGGACTGTCTGTTGCAAAATAGCTGTGCTCCACTTCTTCAGTGGATGATGGTGACTTGAAAAATGATAGGGCTTAAAGTAACCCGATCTAGTCACCTAGTGCAACCCCTTGCTCAAGGCAGGCAGGATGAGCCTTGTCTAAATAATCCCAGCCAAGTGTTTATCTAGCCTGAATTTAAAAATGCCCAGTAATAGGTTACACAATGTCCCTAAGATAATAAGTTTCAGTACTTAACCAGCTTCTACTGTCCAACATAAATTTCCTCAGGTACAACAATTTAAGCCCATTACTTCTGATTTTGTTGCCTTTATATGTAGAAGAATTACTGATTTTTTTTTTTTGATTTTTTTTTTCCTCTATAAACACCTTTATTTTATTTGAAGACTCTCATCTGATTCCCCCTACAAACTCTGTGATTCCAGCTTTCCTCATAAGCAGCTTAAACCCTCAACAGCCAGCACCTCAATTGAGAATTCAGAATCAAAAAGCAATTGCTCTATCCTCTGCTGCCAACCAGGCACAAAGAATGTATTCTGCTACCTGCCCATTTTGGTGGAAGGAAATCTTAAGAGATTTTCACAGGTTAACTATAGGTACATGGGCATGCATTTGAGTATCTTGGAAGTATGGGTTTTGAACTTGTAATCCCTGATTTTTGCAAATCAACTGCTCTGATCTCTCTGCCACTATCACTGCTTCTGTCTTTTTGGAGGTTGTGAGGCAAGGCATTTCATAGACTTTCAACAGTCAGCACCTCAAGAATCAACACTGGGTGCTGGGGCATATGTTTGCATAGTGAGTGAGACCCTGGATCTTAAACCTGGATTTTCTAACTTGCAAAGCAACAAACTGTCTTCTTTGCTACTGCTGCTGGCCTCCCTCCAGTTCCAGAATTATTATCTAAAAGGGCCAAATTAATTTGAAGGCCTCCAAAAGAATTTATTTGAACTTCCCCTAAGCCTAAGATCTTCAGTGTTCATGGTGTTGGACATGGAGTTACTCTTTTAATTTTTTTTGTTTGGGTTTGCTCAGTCTTCCTAAAGTGTTTAGAGCCAGCTCTGTGTTCCTACCTAAGTTCTTAGTGTAGCTGACAGTTTCTGAACTGGTCAAAAGAATTTGAAATAATATATTCGTGTAATTTAAATATAATTAGTATCTGCAATTGGTATTTCTATATGTCAGACTTTGTAATGGCTTTGTAACGGCTCCATAAAAAATGACTAGATTAATATACATTTTGAAATTGTATTTATGAAAAAATTGTTAGTAACTTTCTGAATTGTGGTTTATTTTTTTAAAATAAAAATGGTGTCTGGTCTCAGGAGGCTGCATAGATACTGTCAGGGAATTATTTTCTTCTTGGGTGCTACTTTTCTTGATTTCAGTCAAATATAATAATTTTCTTAAATTTGAAAATGATGTGCTAGTGCACTTACTCCAAAGTGCACTGTCCTCCCCTCTTAGGTCCAGTAGGGAGACAGTCTACATCTACAATCAGTGTTCATTATGGTATTTTAGGTGGTACAATGACAATACTGCAGTTTTGCCCTATTTTGGAAATAATCATGTCAGCATTAAATTAGTTTCTCACCTTTGTGAATCAGAAGGAAAATAAACTGTTTCTCCAAAAGGGAAAATAAATGTAAGTGTTTCTGCTCTTGCCAATATTATCTCTTGTATTTAGTGCCTAGTTCCATCCTAGAACATCTGTTTGGCTAAGATGTTAATGAAGTGAAGTGCAGCTTAGGAATCATCAGTATTTAATACTTAATATGAAGTGCTATTAAAAACAGTTAGTTGTACAGGAGCTGAGTTTAGGACCTCCATAAAATAACAGGTGATTATCTACTGCCAAAAAAAAGTGTTATCTTAGACTTTAGACTATTCTTTAGTGCCTTGTGATACTCCAACAGCTACAAACCAGGAAATGAAGACATAAGATATATACCAATGTATATATTTTTTCCAAGGGGGAGGCTTTATCATTTAAATATCTACCCCTACTGGTCCCATATTTGGACCACAACCTCACCTTGACATGAAGCACACCACAATTTAGTTCAGTTGGACTAAGCATGTAGGGTGCTTATACACAAACATGGAGACTGCTGTGATGCACTGGAATTCCAATGTCAGAGCAGACTCATTTTCATTGAGGATGCTGGGGTGTGGCAATTGCCATGCTCCAGCAGCCTCCTGCATCTCATGTATCAGCTTTCCTGCACTTAAAAATGGTAGTGGGGGCACTTGAGCTAAAGCTCATTGAATGAGCCTTAGTTCAGGCACCCTCGCCACCATTTTTAAGCATGGGGACGTTGATACAGGAGACAGAGTGGTGTTTTAATTAGAGCAGCTCTCAGAGCCACTCTACTTAAAGTGCTGCCCCACCTCCCCTGGAGCATGTGTAAAAGTCCTTGTAGAGTCTTGAATACTTAAAGTAGTAATCCAAGTTACAGTAAAGGTTTTTCAATCTTACCAATGGCAGAGCTGGTGTTTCCTTCTAACACTGTATAAAACTGATCCTCAGTCCCTGCTTTCCTAAGCTAGGATCCTCAGCTCACACAATCATTGAAAGAACTTTTATGAGTGATGGAGGGAAAAGTGATGAAGAGGCTCTGTGTATTAATCTATAGCCTTAAAGAGGCTCAAGTGGCATGGCATCAGTTTATCTTACTGAATTGTAGGGCTGTGTGAAGCTTCAATAGCTGGTTCGATTTGGAGGACATTAGGCCTGATTCGATTCGAAGTATCCAAATAGATTCAGAAAAGATTTGGCCATAGTCTAAACAGGTAGCTGACATAGCTGCCTCCAGCTGGTAAGTCTATTGGGGTTGCGGGAGGGGGGAGGGATTTGGGCTGGGGCTGGGACAAGCTGCCCAACTGGGGTGGGAGCGGTGGGGGGGCACATTACATGGGGAGGAGGTGGGGGGGCATGGCATACAGGCATGGCTTGCTCTGGGTGGAAGGGGGCAAGCAACAGCAGGGCATAGCCTCTGCTTCCAGTGTTGTTGCCCACATCCTGTGCCCCCCTCTGCACCAGCTGGCATGCAGCAGCAGCACCCACCCCCTTGTGCCCCCCCCCGCACCAGCTGGGCAAGCAGTGGCAGCACGGAGTCCCCGCTCCCAGCGCTGATGCAGGAGCAGCAGTGCTGGGAGCAGGGGCTATGCTCTGCTGCCACTTACCCAGTTGTCAAGTGGGGAGGTGTGATGCAGTTGCAGCTTGCTGGGGGCGGAGGGGGGCACATGGCATAGGCCCCGCTCCCAGTGCTGCCACACCCACATCAGTCCTGGGAGCAGGGGTGGTGCCCTGGCATCACTTGCCAGCCAGCACTGTAAAGCACGGGATGCAGGCGTGGCAGCACTGGGAGTGGGAGCTATGCCCTGCTGCTGCTTGCCTCCTTCCACCTGGAGTGAGTTGCACCTGCATCATCATTTTCTGCCCCCCGCCCCCCCCCCTGCAGCTGGGCAAGCAGCAGCAGGGCAGAGCTCCCTCTTCAAGTGCTATTGCATCCACATCCCATGCCTCTCTGTCCCCGCTCCTTAAGTAACATGCCCCCTTCCCCAACTGGGCAGCTCATCCCAGCCCCAATCCCCCCTTCCCCCAACCCGAAAAGACTTACCAACTGGAGGCAGCTGTGTCAGCTGCCTGTTTAGTCTATGGCCAGATCTCCAAAGCGGTGTCAAAGCTCTTGAATTGGGACAGTGATTCGAATCTCCAAGTTGAATTGCTGTCCTCCAAATTGACTGAATCCGAAGTGAATGCTTGCTGCTTTGCATAGGCCTACTGAGTTGTTCTCAGTGGAAGGAGAGCAGCTTGTGGAGATCAATATGACTTGAAACTGTTCCTCTGAGATGTGTGAAATTGTCCCTTTGTTGCAATGCATTTTTTCATCACTTCTTTCCCACTGCCAGTGCTTAGGTCTGTGAGCAAACACAAGTTATAGCCAGAAAAAAGAGGAAGGGTAGCGATTTACATGTGAGCTACTTTATGGTAAGTGTCTGGACATACCTTCTTACCATGTGGTAGACGAAAGCTAAACCAGGCAGGTTACCTCCTGAAGGGCGCTATTAAAAAGAACATTTAAAATGCTCCTCTACCTCATTTGAACCTCTTAGAGTGCCGAATGTGAGAGACTTAGACTGTCCTTGCCCGAGTAAAGAAAAGTATTTAAGAGACTAGCTTCCAGGGAAGCTAGCTTCAAAGTTGTGGGAACATATGAATAAGTGCCCTTGTTCAGGGTAAGTGGCAGATAAACTGTAGTAGCTTAGCCCTCAATGAAAGAATGTTATTGTCCAGCGACTAAGGGCATACTCATGGACAGTTAACATGGTGCAGCTGGCTCGTGGTAAAGGTGCTGTGCCCTTTTGTTCCATGGTGTATTGGTTATATATTCATACTGCTACCGTTGCAAAATTTACTTTCAGAAAAAAGACGCACTATCAACCTCTCAGTCTGTAGTTTGGTGTCAGTTGTTAAGATGAGTCAGCCAGGGCTAAGCTGCAGAAGGTAGAATGTGAAGTATTCCCTAGCACTTCTCTTGTATAAAGCTTGAGCTAAGAACTCTAAGAGGAGGAATAAATGACTTTGGACTCTGTAGAAACACAAGTCAAAGGCCTGATTCAGAGTCTATAGAAGTTAATGAAAAGTTGACTAAAATGGGATTTGGCTAGGCTCTAAATTTAAAGAAATATGCTGGGGAGAAACCTGAAAATTGCATCTGTTAAAATGAAAAAGGATTTGGATAAACATTTCAAAGGGACATAGGGAGACAAGGTTTGGATAAACATGATCTCTTTTATTAGGCCAACTAAAATAGTTGGAAAAATTCTTCTCAAGCTTTCAGGTACAAATACCCTTCTTCAGGTAGAGGGAGTGTCTGCAGTTGTTTTGTGCTCTTCCTGATGAGAGAGAAGCCAATAATGTCAAAGGGGCATAAGTACTTAAGTGCTTATGTTTTCCTAAGTGCTGCTTAAATGCTTTCCTAAATAACTTAGGTGTTTAAGATCATACATTCTGTTGATTCATGGCCAGACCTTTCAAAGGTACTTAGGTGCCTAAAAATGCAAATAAATGACCACTGCCTTACATACTTTTGAAAATCTTACTAGGTCCTTTTCTGCACTCTAAATGCCTTTTAAAATCAGGCTGTACATGCCTTAATCTCTTTTCAAAGTTGGTCTTAGGTCCCTGAGTCACATGAAATGCTTTTGAAAACTACATTTTATGATGCATGATCAAGTTGACACCTGGGTTGGTGCTGCAATGCTATAAGAAGGAAGGTTTATCCTAAGTGTTCTCCTTAGTTGGGTAGACCTTGAGATTAGTCTTATACAGTGGGTTTAGTCAGATCACCTCAAATGATCCAAAGGGATCATTTGAGAGACACTTGTTGGCTGGTTTGAGTAGCCCATGCAATGCCTCCTAATACACAGCCGAGGTATGTTATCTGAGATGCCTTATGTGCCTTTTTTAAGGAAAGAACCTAGAAGTTTTAATGCACTTTTAATGCTGGTTGAAGATTTCTGGCTGTAGGTATTAGGGTTGTTCGCTCTGTGTGCCTTAATAGATTTCTAACAAGACTCATGCATGGCAATCAGCTCTGAGGGGGTACTGAGATATGGCTCAGCGGTCACTATGTATGCTTATCATGAGTTTTTATCTTTTTATACCTTTATCTGTTATTGTGCAGTTTATTGAAATACCTGGACTTGAGATTTTAATGAGCTCTTGACCCTATATATGTTTTTGGTGTATGCTTTATGTGCTGTCATGAATCTTTAAACATCACATGCCTTTAGTTTTTAATGTGACCAACTGGGCCACCAGGCCCCAGGGGACTTATTGTCTGTACGTGGAGTACATTATATATTTTGCAAACATTTGTCTTGATGAGAAAAGAAAATAAAGCTTCCCTATCCATGAGGAAAACAGGACTTTATTATCCTAACAGTTCAGTAAACGCAAGCATTGCCAAAAATACAGAAATAGAAAATGATCAAAACACTTTGAACTGTGCAGAAAGGGTGAAAAAAAGGTAAAGGTTGACTTAAGAGCTTAGAAAGAAAGACTCAAAACTGTAGTGTCTTTTCTCTTTAAGGTGTGTGGGAACTGTAGGAGGCTAGGGTGTCAGGTATGCACTCAACATTTTGGTGTGAAGACCTTGGTTTCCATAACAGTATTCTCTATCAAACTGGAAGTACTGTACTTGGGGAGCCTACTAGTGAATGCCTGCTCCTGGTACAATATCTTTTCAGCCATCTAGCACTGGTGTTGGTGTATCTGTGGCTGCTAGAGGCACTGCACTGAACCAATGTCAGGAATAGTAAAAGGCAAGTAACAGCTTTGAAGCATATGATCATATTGTAACAGTTGTATATATAGATGTCCATAAATTGCTATATTATCTCTGTATCCATAACTGTTGTCTTCCCTCTAACAGCCAATTTCCTCCCAGTCTGTAAGGCCCCTTATAAGCATTACACTTGAGATGTGATTAACTAGTTAATGAATCATAGAATCATAGAAAATTTGGGTTGGAAGGGAGGTCATCTAGGACCATCCCCAACTAGATCATTCCAGCCAGGGCTTTGTCGAACCAGGCCTTAGAAAACTCCTAAGGATGGCAATTCCATCACCTCTCTAGATAACTGTTCCAGTGCTTCACCACTCTCCTAGTGAGAGTTTTTCCTAATATCCAACTTAAACCTCCCTTGCCGCAACTTGAGACCATTGCTCCTTGTTCTGTCATCTCTCACCACTGAGAACAGTCTAGCTTCATCTTCTTTGTAACCACCTTTCATGTAGTTAAAGACCGCTATCAAATCCCCCCTCAGTCTTAACTTCTGCAGACTAAATAAGCCCAGTTCCTTCAGCCTCTCCTCAGAAGTCATGTGCTTCAGCCACTAAACCATTTGTTGGCACTAGATTTATGACCTAGATACCTTATTCTGGGCTGACCCAAACCCTTAGACCTACCATGACTTCTCCATTTGATAATGGGTTAATTTTATTGTTACACAGTGATAGCAGATAAGTTCTATATCTACCAATCCCAGGGTTCACAGTCAAGGTATATCTGGTCAGTATGTGAGCTTCACTCTGAAGTCCTCTCTTGAATATCAGATGTCAGCTGCCTGGAGGTCAGAGATTGAGGCCCAACCTCCTTCCCCTCTCCCCACCCCCCTTCCAGTAGGGTGGGTGAGATGGGCTGGTGGTGTGCTTTCTGTCCACTGTGACCTTGGGTTCCCCTCTTGGGAACCCTTTGCTGCTCAAATTCCTCTTTTTGTATCTTTTTCCCTCTGTGATGACTCTTCATCTTTGGGGATCATTGATTGGTCTCTGTGTGGTTGTCACACATCCTAACCTGGGCTTTTTCCAGTTCTCCTCCTAATTTGGTCCATCTACTAAAACCAGAAATCCCAGGGGCTCTGCACTTGGTAACTGTGACCTGGCACCAATGCTGCAGAGTCCCTTGTATCACGTTATGGACCAGTGTGGTACATGTCTTCAATTTTCCAGCTCTCTGCTGGACTCACTCCAGCTTGTCCACATTCTTTCTACAGCTAGGGACCCAGAACTGCCACAGTATTCCAGATGTGCCTCACAAGTGCAGAATAAAGGGGAATAATTATTTCCCTGGATCTGTTGGCAATGCTTCTACTAATGCAGGCCAGTATGTTGTTTGCCTTCTTGGCAACAAGGACACAGTGTCGACTCACTCATTTCCAGCTTATTGTCCACTGTAACCCCCAGGTCTTTTTCTCCAGAGCTGCTGCTTAGCCATTTGGTTGCAAGCCTGAAGCACTGCATGGGATTGTTTCATCCTAAGTGCAGGACTTTGCACTTGTCCTTACTGAATTGCATGAGAGTTCTTTTGGCCTAATCCTCTAATTTGTCTAGGTCACTGAATCCTAGCTCTACCCTTCAGTGTATCTACTACACCTTCCAGCTTGGTGTCATTGGTGAACTTGGTGAGGGTGCAATCCATCCCATCTTCCAGATGGTTAATGAAGATTTTGAACAAAACCAGCCCCAGGACCAACCCCTGGGGCACTCCACTGGATACTGGCTGCCAGCTAGACATTGAGCCATTGATTACTACCCATTGAGCCTGACAATCCATACAGCTTTCTATGGCTGCTTGCAAGATTGCTTTGGGAGACCATGTCAAAAGCCTTGCTAAAATCAAGGTATATCATGTCCACTGCTTTCCCTACATCTACAGCCAGTCACCTTGTCATAGAAGGTAATCAGGTCAGGTGTGATGTCCTTGGTGAATCTGTGCTGATGGTTCTTGATCATTTTCTTGTCCAAGTGCTTAGAAATGGATTCCTTGAGGACCTGCTCCATGATTTTTCCAGGGACAGAGGTGAGGCTGACTGTTCTGTAGTTCTTTTTCTTAAAGATGGGTACTATATTTGCCCTTTTCTAATTGTCTGGGACTTCCCTGATCACCATGAATTTTCAAAGATATGAATGACATCTTAAGTAGTAACCTGGCCACACTTTGTGCAATTAATGCCATAATTAAACAGACACAAATAATATTATTAATAAGACAGAGTTATTAAAATGTCTCATAATGTTGTGCTTTGGTTCCAGTTGTGTTTTAGATGGAACATGTGGCTGATCAGTGCTCCCAGCCTTGAAGGGCTGCTCTACACTCCCAGCCTCAGGATCAACAGTCTACTAATTAGTGGCCTGAGCTCTCGGACCACACTGGAGCCTTAAAGAGCACAATTGTTGGGATGAGGGATCAGATCCCATTATGCACCTTTAAATAAATGTCTTTCTGAGTTCCTTTTCTACCACCTATTGGTAGCACTGAATCCCTTTCTGCCAGCTCCTTTTTCCAGATCTCTCAATTATTTTTCTTTTTTCTGGTCTCCAGAACACCCTGTTTCCTCTGTCAGCATTGCTGACCCTTTGAAAAGCTTCTGCACATCTCCTTTGTTCTCTCATGTATTTGCTCTCAAGTTTACCAGGCTTTGAGTAGGCATTAATGTCTCTGTCCACAAGGGTCTGGACACCACTGGTGCTAACCTTAGCAAAGTAACAAGCAGTCTTTGTTAATTATTTAATTTCCGTGTTAACAGAAATGTTTTTATCCTGCACATTTGGAATGCCACCGTGGGAAGAAGGTGAAACCTTTTCCAGGTTTCCTTCCATTTTCATTAAAATGGTGATGCACTAAATCTCCCTGGCTCAGTGAGTTGTCTGCTTGTTTGCAGCTGTTCTGTATTCCATTTATCACAGGGGGCTTCGTGTACCTGGGTTCCATATTGCCTGCATGCCAGCGCATTAGTGTGGCCTGGCTTGTCAGGGAGAGAAGGGCTGCTTCTAAGAAGCCAAGCACTTCTGTAGGCTGTCTTACTGTTGGAAAATGTGTCCTGTTGTGTGGGATGGCAGAACAAAGTTAGTACCTGTTCATGGAGGTTTGGGGGAGACCTCCAAGATGCACATTATTGCTTTTTACTAGAATGGTGCCTTCTGATCGTCTGTGCAGCTGGAAAGGCATCCCACCTACTTGGGACCTAGGGAAAAAGCAGTCCTACCCTGTAATAAAGGAGCCTTTCTAGACCCTTCTGTCCTTAAATTTCATGTCCCCTGCAAACATGTTCAAAGTTTACAACTCCAAGCAATGCCATTTTGCAGTGACGTTTGGGCACTGCCAGGGAATTACAGTGTTTTGTACCTTGTGATCTGCAGTTATTGTGTGTTTGCTGCGTGCTTGTACTTTGGATGGTACCAGTTTTGACTTGATAAATTCTGAAAATACATTGATAAAGGTTTTATGCGTAAAAAAAGTTTTAGAAGTTTGCTGATACTAGAAGAGTCTAGGATGAATATTGGTATCAGAAGCCATTCTGGGATTTGTTGCTATTAAAAGCTTTTTAAAGATTTTACCAAAAAAGTGTTTAACAATGAGGTTGTAAACATAACAAACTTGCCCTGATTTTGTTTCAGTCACCTGATTTATCAAAATTCAGTGTATAAAGCCCAGTGTACAGAACTATGCATGGCTCAGGACTAAGTGAATACATTTCTATATTAAAAATTGTGTTTTGAATCTGGACATTGGCAGTTCTGACAACTTTTTAGGATAGGGTGAGGGGAATTGAGGTGCAGTGGACTGCAGTGGCTTTGTAGAGGAGGATTAGAGAGAGAGCGCACGTAGGAGAAAGCTGTAACTCAGAGGATGGACAGATGACAGACATCCCTAGTGTAACTTAGTTTTGGAGAAATTGGGGGTGACAGGATTCCATTGTCCCATGCCAAAAATCTGTCCAGCACTTCATAGTACGAACAGGTGACTTAAATATTGCCTGAGGTGTGGTTATGGTTTTCAGCCTACTTGTAGGCAACCTTTAAAGTTTATATTGATGCAGCACTTCATGCTTTCCTGTTGTGGTGCCACATGGTATTACAATGATAATGATTTCCTAAACATTCTGTGTTAGGTCACACAAACATTAGTTTATTTTGGAGAGTGAGCAGGTTCAAGACATCTGCACAGGTTATTTTAAGGATGAGGAGCAGGCATGGCACAGTGGTGACAGAACACCTAGGCAAGTGGGTTAGTGAAATATCTGAGTGCAAAGGGACAGATTCTGGCTATGTGCCAGAATTTAAACAGAAGGGTGACATCCAGACTTACTGATCCTGGGGTAACCAAAGCTACAGAGGTCTAAAAGAGACCTCAGAGAGCAGTTTGGTAGGGCAGGGCATAAAGTTAAGTGTCTTTCAGCTGCTGGACATTAAAATACTGTACTTTCTGACATTCAGGGAGAGAACCTAATCTTCAGCTGACTTGTACTCACTTTCCTGCATAAATAAAAACTGAACCCCCTAGCACCTGCTGACGATTGGAAAACACAGCAATCAATTAGAAGAAATACAGGTTTGGAATGAGTAGTGCTTCAGTTTAGCTTCCTGAGGCAAAACTACTAGTCCAAACAGAAGTAAAATTTCTGGATTTATTCTAATACAAAGATGTATATATCTTTTGAACATGGCCCTGTTTTTAACATCTGCTTTTATTTGGTCATGGTTAACTCCTTGGCCCTTTCCACAGTAGGAAAATAGGTGTAATTTTAAATTGTGTTACAAACACATAACCATTTTACATATTTTAAAACACATAGTGTCTCATACCTTAGAAACATGGTAACAAATGTGTGAGAGAGAAAAATTAGAAAAAGATGTATTTGCCCAGCTCCTGAAATATTGACAGTGATTTCTAGTTTGCACTGGTAAGTGGTATCCATCAGCTGGGTTCAAGGGTTAATATGTCAATGGGAATATACATACCACAGCTGCTAACCTAAGAATCACTCCTTTTCAGAGTCTCTGGGTCTACGTAGTAAAGTCATCCGGAAAATTGAAGAGTTGAGCATCAAGAGGGATTCTGTTTCTATTGGAATTCCTGATGAATTCTTATGCCCCATAACTAGGGAGCTTATGAAGGATCCTATTATTGCATCAGGTATGTCTGTAAGCAGCTTTTATCAAAGCACATTGTTCAGGTGTAAAAAATAAATGCTGGAGAACTGTTAATTGACATGTATCATAAAGAATGCTAAATGGATGCATTTGAATTGTACCAAGAAAGGTAAAAACTAAGTGTATTTTAACCACTGGTATATTGGATAAAAGAGAGCTGATGGCACCATTTTTTCTTCCACCTGCAGTGCGTGGTAAAGGGCTGGCATTGGCACCAAGCTACAAAACCAGTCACAGGTGTGAATCTGACTCTTATAGACTTACCACTGAGATGGGTGTTCTGAAGGTTTGCTTCCCTCTCCTTGGCATTTCGTATTGGCTAGCTTAGAGCCCTACCTTCTCAGTGTGGCTTTTTGTGATCTCTTTGCTTAGGCATCTTAGACTCGAGATCGGTGTTTCTTAACCAAGGTGCCATGGCACCCTAGGGCATCTTGAGGGCTTTTCAAGGGTGCCATGGGATGTCATGCAATGTTAGCACTTCTGTGTGCAAGCGTGATTCATAAGATAAGCCCAGAGATTTCAAATATGAATCCATGGCATTAAAAACAATCTTACCTGTTGTGACCATTCTGTAGCCAAAAAAATGACTGAAAACTACAGAGCTGGCATTTTCTGAGGGCTACCTTGGAAAATGGTGGCTGGGTTGCTTTAACTAAAGCTAGTTCAACGAGCTTTAAAGTGCTCCCACTGCCATTTTTAAGCACAGGGAAGCTGATGTACAAGACACTCGAGTCTGTTAGAGTGGTAATTACCACGCTCCAGCAGATTTGATAAATCAAGCCTGCTCTGACATACTGTAATTACAGCCAGTTGGAGCAGCCTTGTGTATAGGCATCCTAAGGCTGAGTACCACTCTTCTAGGTGCATTTTACAGAGAACCTAACTTCTTACTCAGGGCCATGGATCGATAGCCGTGAGCAGCTAGGTGTTTAAATATAAGACACCAATTGGCATTGTAGTAGCTGTGCCTTTATGTAAATGCCACTGAGATTTGGACTCCACACATTATTAAACGGGAGTGGACAATGAAGTAGAAGCAATAGTGGAGCTTGTGCTGCTTTTTTCTGTTAGTTTTATTAAGAGGTTGAGTTTCACTTTCTGATCTGGCTATAATCAGTTTCAGATTCTAATTTTTGTAATGTCTTTTCATGTCTCTTTTTGTGTTTCCCATCTGGTAAGGGGATACAGAATTAAGAAGAAATGTTTGATAAATATTCAGTTAGCATTTATTGAGAGATTAAGCTTGGACCTTGCCAATTGAAAATATTCATTTAAGTGATCTAAAACTTTGACATGCATTAGTGGCTTATCCTCCAAATTTACTGCACTTGAAGAATATTTTGTAGTAGTGATATTTCATTCATGCAGTCTGGTAAAACATGTCTGTAACCCCTCTCCTTCCCTGCTATTCTGCATCAGTATAGTTAGAAGTTTCTTTGTAACTATAAAGCAGCGAGATTAATTATATTTTGAGGGACATATGAAATCTATTCAAATCTTTTACAGTCGATGTGTTATTAATATTTTAAAACCCTTTATTTTTTCCTCTTTGATCACACTCAATAACCTTAAGTATGCAAAATATAAATATTTTGATACATTCCCTATTTTAAAGGTCCATTGTGAAGGTATGAAAACAAAATTAATTGCAAATGTTTATTAAGGCTCACCATAATGCATTGTATTTCCTCTAAAATGTTTTGTTGTCTGTGTTTACTTTTAGAGAAAATGTGTTTGACTTAAACATAGCTAAGCAACCGCATTTGCAGTAAACTGTCAATGCATACATGAATTTTTTAAAGGAACTGAGTGAACACTGTTGTTAAAATGCAGATTGTCAATTGCAATTTACTGGCTAGTCACGTCACTCTTTCACTGCTTCTTATTTATACATGAAAGGCTATGGGCACAGGGGACTTTGCCTAGCAGCTCTGATGATTCCTTTGACAGCTTTGTGATGAACTTTGCAAAACAATTTTAAAGCCTGTATTGAAATGTAATTAGTGATAGAATAGATCTGCTGAGAATCCCTGCTTTCTTCACTTATCAAATGCTCAAGGGGACATATTTGTTCACCAATAGAAAATAATGTTCATTCTTCCACAGAATCACTTTGTTTTATTCTAATATTTTTAATTCCATGGAAAGCTGATTGCCTATTTAAAAAAAATCTTTCTCTAGAGAAATACCAAGAATAAAACAAGTACTATCTGAAACTGGTTTCAGGTAACATTTTATTTTAGAAAGTTGCTTAGTTGATCTCTCTCATAGTCTAACATACTGGATGAATACATATGAGAAAAGTTTAAAAGCTACAGTACATTTTTGCTAACAAGCAAATAAGTTGATTATCTTTGATTGAGCTACAAATAAACATTGTGGATTTGGACCAGTGATGGCCATAGATAACAATGTTTTAGCAGATGCCTTGTTAAGATGACTTCTAGTTTTGTATTTTATTCTGCCTGTGTGAGATAAGAGGCTGAATCATGTTTTGGCCTTTCTGGCTCAGATCAAGTGTAGAATTAAAAAATAACACACCAAAGAGAAGACTTTGTAGTTGCCTTTTCAGAAGTATATCTTATCAGTCTGCAGTTAGTTACTTATTAGGAACATGGAATTATTTAGGATGATTAAAGAGACTATTCCCTAAAGGTAGAGAATACTTTGCATAAGTAAAAGACAAAATGTGGTCTCAGAGAACTGAATAGGAGCTTATATCAAGTTACTTGCTACTAAAATAAGACATTGTTTGAAGAACACTTAGCAATATTTTTAGTACTTTTTGTAAAAGTATTTCATAGTTTCATATTAGCTAGGGTCAGGAGGGACCTGAACAGATCATCTAACCTGACCCCCTGACACAGGCAGAAATGAATGCTGGGTTCACAACATCCCAGACAGGTGATCATCCAACCTCTTTTTGAATTTGCCCAAGGTAGGGGCAAATCACTGGCACGATCAATTCCATACCTATTTAGTTCAGCTAAGAACATCAGAAAAATGTATATGGTAAGTTAAACTTTAGATCATTAGGCCTTGTCTACAGTTGTTTATCCGCAAAGATATGTCAGTATAATTGCACCAATAGAAGAATTATTTTGGCAGCATAATTTAAACACATTCCCCAAACAGATTTTATGTTGTATTAGCAATGTTTTTGCCTGTGTACATGCATCCAGTCTAGACCTTTCACCCAATATAGCTTTCAGTCAAGGATTTGTGGTTAGAAAACTGTCTTGTCCAAATCCATCATGTTTCTTTTCTGGACTGAAAGGGATTAGCCATTGAAGTCTGAAATTCTTCAGTGGATGTCTTTACAGGTAAATCTTTTGGAGAGCCATGTGGACTGTTTGGGGGCAGGCTTGTATCAAACTGGAGCTGTGAGTAAGGATCCCTTAATATAGGTTGGATTTATTACAGTCATTGGTGAACTCACTTGATTATGACTTATCTTTCCCCAATTTGCAAGATTTTTATAATTATACTAGAGATGCAGCAGGCTACACTTGTTATAGAAAACTCTTCAAATGTTTTGGGTTTGAGTAAAGCCAGCATAATTTGAAAAGTAATTAGCTGTACAGTACAGTAGCTATATTTGATGCTGATGTGCAGTACAGTAGGACCAAACATAATTGTTTTACTTTATGTATTTAATCTGCAACTGAACAACTCTTACTTCCATTGAAAATAAGTTCCCCTGCCAAGGGGTCTGGGTGCCACCAACCCACCCAAGGGCTCCGTTTGGGTGGAGGCCTCAGAGGAGCCCCGGGTGGGAGGCAGCATCAGGGCAGGGTCCCTGGCTGCACTCAGAGTCATTACCCCCATTAAGACTCCCTCACATGCACTTACCTGAAGACTCTGGAGAGATTGTCTGAAGCCACCAACTTTGACGCATAGTTTCAGGCCCCTTGTGCGAACTCCCACGCAAACTCTAGTGTGCTCCTGAAGAGTGTGCCTGTTTGTGGGGCCTATTTGCGCAGCTCCCGCCTGGCATGGCTAGAAACCCCTTCCCGATTCCCTACAGCTGGCCCGGGTCCTCCTCCCTCTTCTCTCCCGTCCAGCTTACCTTGCTGGTGCTGCTGGCTTGATCTCACCACTCCTACTCCTCTCAGTGGGGTTGGGGGAAGCCGAGGGCTCATGTGCCCTGCTGCATGTTAGACCTAACCTACCCTGACATCTGCTGGGAGGAGCAGTCAGCCATATCCAACCGTTAACCTGCGTGCAGGACCTTCACCTAATGCAGGAGGTATACAGTCCTGCTAGGGGGAATGCCTTACTGGACTTGGTGTTGGCGACGGGGGAGGACCTGGTAAGGGAGCTGCAGATTTGTGGTCACTTTGGGGACAGTGACCACCAATCATCACCATATGGCATAGAGTGGCTAAGAGAACTAATAGGGTGGAAGTGCTTGACTTTAGGAAGGCTAACATCAGTGCGCTTAGGAGTCTGGTCAGTGATGCACTCCAGGATAAGCGTATTGGCGAGATGAGAGTACAGGAAGGGTGGTCATTCCTAAATGAAGTGATTCTTCAGGTGCAGAGGGAGCTGATCCCAGTATGAGGGGAAAGGAGCCAAAAAACTTCCTTGGCTAAACAGAGAAATCCAGGGGAGCCTAAAGGCAAAAAACAAGGCATACAGGCAGTCGAAGCAGTTAGGTCTGTACTTGCTTTGGCCTTTCTGAGGCTGGCAACAGAAATTAAAGACAACACAAAGTCTTTCTTTAAGTATGTAAGAAGTAAAAGGAAGGCACAGGGTAGCATAGGACCCCTACTGAACAAGGAGCAATTAATGACAGACGGGGGGGACAAGGCTGAGCTATTCAATGAGTTTTTTGCCACGATGTTCTTGAACAGGGGTCAAGATAAGTCTCCTAATGGGTTCTTAGATGGGTGTCAGAGGGACACCTGCCTGCTGACTTGGTGCAGTCACTTGCATAGACTGGATGTATTTAAGTCAGCAGGCCTGGATGAGCTGCAGCTGAGGGTACTAGAGGAATTGGCTAGTGTCATAGCAGACCCACTGGCACAGCTGTTTGAGTGCTCATGGCACGTGGGTCAGATCTTGGATGACTGGAAAAGGGCCAGCGTGGTCTCTATTTTGAAGAAGGGGAGAAAGGAGGATCTGAGTAATTATAGGCCAGTCAGTCTCACCTCCATCCTTGGAAAGGTCTTTAAAAAGATTATGAAGGATTATATTTGTGGGAGTCTAGTGGGGAAAAATAGTGCAGCAGGGAAACCAGCATGGATTTGTAGCAGGTAGATTATGCCTGACCAACCTGATTTTGTTTTTATGACAGGGTCACAAAACACTTGGATGCAGGAGTAGAGGTAGATGTTGTTTACTTGGATTTTAGCAAGGCCTTCCATATGGTATCTCATCCCATTCTCATAAAAAAAAAAAAAATTTAAGAGGCTGTGTCAAAGATGTTTACATGGTCTGGTGGGTGGCAAATTGGCTTAGCGGTCGCACCCAGAGAGTGGTAGAAGACGGGTTGGTATAGACTTGGAAGGATGTGGGTAGTAGGGTTCTGCAGGGTTCGGTCCTTGGACTTGTACTCTTCAATATCTTCATCAATGACTTGGACATGGGTCTGAAGTGTAGTCTGTCCAAGTTTGCGGACGATACTAAATTGTGGGGTGAAGTGCACACTCCATAGGGTAGGGAACAATTGCAGGCAGACCTGGACAGGTTAGAAAAGTGGGCAGTACACAGTAGGATGTAGTACAACAAGGACAAGTGCAGAGTGCTGCATGTAGGGCACAAAAGTATCCAGGACACCTACTGTCTGGGAAGTGACCCTCTCAGCAGCACAGAAGCGGAAAGGGATCTCGAAGTCAGAGTGGAGTCCAACATGAACATGAGACGTCAATGTGACAAAATCATCAGCAAAGCTAACCATACTTTATTATGCTTCAACAGATGCATGACAAATAGAACCAAGGAGGTGATACTTCTCCTCTGTGCAGCATTAGTCAGACCGCAGTTGGAGTACTGCATCCAGTTTTGGGTGCCATACTTCAAGAAGGATGTTGATAGACTTGAGAGTCCAGAGGAGGGCCACTCGTATGGATAGGGGCTTGCAGGACAAGCCCAGTGAGGTGAGACTGAAAGACCTGGATTTCTTCAGCCTCTGCAAGAGAAGGCTGAGAGGTGATTCTGTGGCTGCCTACAAATTCATTAGGGGGATGCAGCAATGGATTGGAGATGGTCTGTTCACCAGGGTGCCTCTTGGGGTAACAAGGAACAATGGTCACAAACTGATAGAGAGCAGATTTAGGCTAGATATCAGTAAAAACTTCTTTACAGTGAGGGTGACCAAAATTTGGAATAGGCTTCCTAGGGAGGTGGTGCTCTTCCCTACCTTGTGGGTTTTTAAGAGAAGGCTACATAGGCATCTGGCTGGGGTCATCAGACCCCAGCACTCTTTCCTGCTGAGACCGGGGGTCGGACTCCATGATCTGTTGAGGTCCCTTCCAACCCTAGCATCTATGCACCTATGAAAGCATATACTCTTTGTGGCAGAAACAAAGGTTTAGACTACTGTTGTGCTGCCTCAACTTATTGGTTCTTAACCAGTAAAAAGTTTTGTGCACCATCATGCTAGGAAGGGCTAAGGCAGAAGAACCCACTCCTGCTGCAGCTCATCTCACTGCTATCCTGTAGAGCATCTTCTATATGCTGTACAGAAAAGAGGTGGAACTGTCCCTGCACCCCAGTTTCCAGGAGAACCAATGATACAGACCCATCCTGAATAAGAGAGAGTGAACCACAGGGAGTAGAGAGGGGTGGGGTCATGTGAGTTAAGACCAGGTAGGACATTAGTGTGGCCTCTGTCACATTACCTCTCTGTGTCAATTTTTCCATCTTGAAATAATGCTTTCCTGCATCACAGGTTTAAAATTCAGTAACTTAAGATCTGTGGAATGACGTTGCTATATATTTTTCTCTTTACAGACGGCTATTCCTATGAGAAGGAGGCAATGGAAAATTGGATCAGCAACAAGAGACGGTCTAGTCCCATGACAAATCTCCCACTCCAGTCACTTGTGCTTACCCCAAACAGGACTCTGAAAATGGCCATCAGTCGCTGGCTGGAGACTCAGCAGAAATATAATGCAACAACTTAATCTTGAATGGCCCAGCTATTCTTTGAAACAAACTGAATTGAAACTGTAGGTAGTTGAAGAAAACAGCTCTATCAGACATTTTAAAATGCTGGAAAGAAAAAAAGATAAGCTTCTGTTTATGGTGTCTTCAGGCTGGAACTCCAACAAGGGCCTTGAAATTCAGAAGTCACACAAAAAAAAATAATAGAGCTTGCATTTGGGCACCTCATGTAAGCTACTGAAAATATTTTTTTAATACTAGAACTTGAATTACCTTGTACTGTTTTTATAAGAAAAAACAGAGGCTAATTGATAATATGCATGTTTCAAAATCAAGTTGTTACAATTGCCATACTTTAATGTCTGTCCTTTGAGTGGGTGCCAGTGTATGTGTCAAAAAAGTTTATTTAACCATAACAAAATAAAAACTTCACAAAGCCAAGCACTCTGTAATAAGGTTGCGTTTAATTGCATGATCACCTATTACCTGCTGCCCCATTCAGTGCAAGAGACGATTGGTTCAGCCCCTCCTGCTGGATATCCCAGTAGGAGTTAGGGAGTTGCCCAACAACAGGCTGATTTGGAGCTACTGAACTCAAAAGCACTACTGCTCCTTAAGAACTACTTCATAGACAACCCTGGCTTTCAAAAACCCAAAGTTAAGTGATAGAACTGGGCTTAAAAAATAGCCATTGCTCACTCAGTTGGGACAGAGGAATGGGGGCAGGGAGAGGGCAGAGACTTGCAACCCTTTTGTTGGTGGATTTGTCTCCTTTATTTGTTTAAAACAAATGGCCAAGGTGAAAATACAGACTTGATTTGGTGCTTTCTTTTTGGCATCTTACACCCAACTCAGTACCATTTTTCTGTGCCTGGTTGCCAGTGCTGCAGTTGCACTCATTAAATTAGTTCTGCATAATATACTGCTTGAGAACTTTAGGGAAAAATGACCAGGCAGTAAATGATAACCTCCTTATAATATGGTAAATAAGTGAGCACAGTGTGAATGAACAAATGAGGAGATAGTCCCTTCTATCTCCAGGGGATACCAGGGGATTTGTATCTAGACTCAACTCTCCTTGGAATTTCCAGGCATGATCCTGGGCTCCCAAAGGACTTTGTTTATTTCTTTTACATACCCTCTTGTATGCCTGCTCTGCTTTTTTCATTACCTCTTCAACAACAGGGAACAAAGAACAAGATATTCTTCAACTGGTGGGAAGTCACTGCTTAAAGTTTCTACAAGATTAACTAAATCCACTTCGTACAGTTTCTGCATTCTGCCTGATCTTGTGACACTTTCAGTAGGCTGAAAAAGCTGAAGAGAAGGAATAATGGAGGTATCAACCTACCTCTCCTGTAAATAAGCAGCACTTCCCATCTTTTTCAGTCTTCCAGCAGATAGCTTTTAAGAAAAAAAAAAAACCTGACAAAGAGGAATATATAATACTGTCACTGAGAACTTCAGAGGAAAGAAAACATACTTTTGTCGAGATGGGCTGCTATTTGAGACAGCCAAAGTTGGAGTGACCCTGCTTCGGTGGCAAGGTGGGGGGGGGGGTGTCTCAACTCCAATTTACTTTACAAGTGTCAAGGGAAAGTTTGACTTATTTCCATCAGCACCACATTCCCTAGCAGCTTTGGCTGATCTAAGTAAATTCACTTCAGGCAAACCCTTGATTTAAAAGAAAAAAAATCCAGGCTGCGTAAGGTTTTGGACCTGTTATAAATCAGGAGGAGATTGGTTCCATCTCTTGGCATAACTGCTAGTTCCCACCCACTCCTTCCCCCCAGTGTAGACTAGGTTTAGAAAATCAGTTCCAAAGCAACATAAAAATAACTAGAAAGAGGTAATGTTATATCAGAACACAAGCAATGACCTGGTTATAGCCGCTACAACTATTAATTTGGGTTCACCATTATATGCAAGTTCTACCTGATACTCGTATAATTTTGAGATGTGGACAAGCCCTTAAAGCAAATCTGAACTGTTAGCAGACAGCTTCTTAAGTATTGTCCAAGATGGCCTCCCACCCTAATAGTCTGGAACATGGGAGGAGTTCCTGGAGCTTGTGTCTTAAACACTCCTTGAGAACATTTTTTGACATTTAAACACAGTAACCTATTTCCTTGCTTCTTCAATGACTGTGGGATCATCTTCAATGAATCTAGGGATCAAGTCAGATTTCATGATTTAGAGCTCTGTTCTTTCAGTACAGGTTACTGCAATAACTGGTGAAGTTGAAGGTGAAGAAGTCTCTTACCTATAAAACTTCACCTGCTTATTCTCTAGATTTCAGTCAGTGTTATCACTCAAAATACTCCCATTCAAGTGTTCTCTCAGGTGTAGAGGGGATAAATTGTATAACAATTATTAACAGAACCTTACCTATGACTGCAATTGATCCTTGCTCTAATTTATGTCAGCTGTTTTACAACTCAGTTTACACATCAAAGAGAGTACCTCTCAACCCAAGACTATATTAATAGTCTTTATTTCATATGGAAAAATACAGTAGCTGTGCAAAAAACAGAACTACAGAACAAGAATAACATAAGACTTGTACAAATAACCAAGAAACAGTAAACAATAAATAAGCTAGAGCGAAATGCAAACTCATTCAGGAAACTGTAAAAAATGTGTAAGGCTATTTTTACAATGTACATACACACTGTACAGAGGAATAAAAGCTGAAAAGTGACTGAATACTCCAACTTGTACAATACAGATCTTAATTACACTCACAGGAATGTCATTACAGCCATTCATTTTGAAAACATTCTTGCAAATATAGAACCTTTTTCTATGAAAACCCTCACAACCCCATCCTAGAAAGTATCTGCACATACACTTTTCCTCAAACTTTCATCTTCATACCTTCAAAATAATACACCAGGTTTCCTATAAAATCATTTTAATAAAGTATTTCATTCCTGTACCTTTTTTCCATGAATGAATGATGCATCATTTGCATTAAGGTAGCACCTCAGAGGTGTTTAGATAAACTATATAAAGTGCGGTTACGGTTATATTGTTAACATGCCATAATATAGTATTATTCAGTGCAATAACCAGGAAAGTTGAAGCCTTTAAAAATGCATGCAAATCTGTCCTTGTGTTTCTCCAGATCTTACTTGGTTTCTTATAGAAACTAAAACAAAAATAAAATTATATTTACATGTTAACACATGGCTGCTTGAAGATTGTACTCTTACACAAATGACTTGAAAAGTTCCTAAATTTACATTATGCAACCCAATTATATCCTGCTAGAAAACTGATAAAAATAATACATTAGCTTTTGGATAAAAGCATTCATTTACAGATCTGTATGTTATACCATGAATTCCATCCTTATTTATAACACTGTTGTGGGACTCAAATGCTTTAAGCACTGGTAAGAAGGATGGTTAATTACTATGCAACGGATGGGATATAATACAATCAGAAGCCACAATTAAAACCCTATATAAGGTGAAAATGTTAAAATCTTATAATAACCAGGATATAATGGAGAGTAAATAATTTCCATGTTTGAGATCCTAATGTGATGCATTCATAAGCCTAGTTGACTAGGTATGCATGAGTCAATTGTTTCCAACTAGACATTCCAGTTAATATTCCTGTGCTATGGTGTTACAAACAGTTTAAGAAAGTGGTTGTATCCCATATTTTTGTTAGTACTACTGGCCAACTTGGACAACCTACTCAAACTAGAAGAAGTGGCCAGGTAATTAAATATTTTATTTAGGAACAATAGTCTATGATGATGAAACAGCCCTATATTAGTGATTAATGAAAGCAATCAATATGCTGGTACGCACCAAGTTTACAAGTGCATATTGTTTATTATTCTGTTTGTTATACAAAAAGATATATTCATACATTAGATTCAACAAATGATCGCTTTGGTTTTGCAGAAGAGACATGACTTAAATGGCCTTCCTTATTAATATGGGACTGTTTAGACAGAGCATCTGGAAACAAATGAGAGACAGGCTTAGATGTCCTGCTGTCTTGAGAGTGGTCAGGCATTTGGCTCTTGAGCTCTTTGAGTTCTTTAGCCTGCATTCCATTTTGGATACCTTCTCCAGGGGCCATAGCTGTAGAGGAGGTTTTGGTTGAATTACTGTATCCACTGGGCTGTTTGCCAGAAAACTGCTCGCAGGTTGTGGACTGAATGCCCCCACCAGAAGCATTTGGTAGTATTCCTTCAGATACCTGGCAATTCCAAGTGCGATTTGTTTGACTGCTCTGCTGCTGAAACCTGGCAGTCTTATCCATGATCCCCATAAATGGGGTATTGCGTGGCCTATGTTCAGTTGTACCACTTAGACCTTGGCTAGGTTTATTTTCCTTAATTCGAACATCTGGCCCTAGTCCTTTCACGTTATCTGAAAAGCTGTTGCTTGAAGTTAAACTGTTGGAAGAGCTGGAAATAATCAAGCTGCCAGATGGAGAGCTAGAAGAGACAGCACTGGTTCCAGGCCCTTGCTGCCTTGCTTCACTGAAATGCATTTGAACTCCTTGGGTGGGTGCTGCTTTCTCGATGGCTGCTGGCCTGTCAGTGGTTTTAGACTTACTTGTGAATGACTGAGACAATGTACTCTCACTGTGCTTTAAATGGGAGAACTGGTTAGATGCTAACCTTTCATTGTAGAGGCCAGAGGAGGCTCCTGTGGGAATATTTCCAGATGATACAGTATTTGTCCCATCTATAAACTGACTTTTACTGTTGGCCAGATTTCCAGGGTGTCGGGCTGGCATTGGACTCAAGGGAAGATGCTGAAAAGATGACGGGGTCTTTGTACTACACTGACCACTTCCAATTCTCAGCCCTGACTGTGTAGAGCTCAAATGCTGATTTGTTTTTACAATTTGTGCTTGCTTTGTAGGCTGCATGATCAAACCCGGCTCTCTCAGATATTTACTTCCTGCTCTGTTCTGAGGGGATGCTGGTCTGGCTTTCTGCTGAAGGCCTTCTTGAAGGGTCCTACTGTAAGGTGAAGCAGACAGGGAATGCTGCAGCCTCTGTGAAGGTGGAATGGACTCATCGTGGTATGGCAATTCCTCCTCTTCTATTTCTTCAAGACCCATATGATCATTCAAACCTTGGACAAGAGCCTCCTCTTCATTGTCAGAGTCATTATTCTGCTGTGCTGGCTGAGGAGACTGCCTCTTCTGTTGCTGGGTTCTCTGGAACTGTTTGCATTCCTCTTCTACTCGAGCCAGGAGCCTTTGTATTTCTTGATTACTAGGACACAGCTTTATGGCTTCTCGGAGGTCAGCAAGAGCTGCAAGAAACTGTCTGTAAAGAAAGAAAATTAAAGGAAACCATTCTCAAAGGAACCTTGAAGGCACAATGTCATGATTGCACACTGGTGGTCCTGTATCTACTACTCAAGGGAGCTCTGTCGTCTCATTTCAAATGCTCCTGCCTCTGGAGATGGAAAGGGTTGGGAATCCTCTACACCAAAAGGGCTCTTGTGGTGGGGAAAAAAAGGAGACAGTCTCATAACCTTACTGTTCCATCCCACTGGAAGACCCAAGTCCAAGGTCCCTCAGGAAATCAGATGAAATAAACAGGTGCATTGGTAGTGCTGCAGAAAATGGCAGGAAGGGGCTCAGCTTCTGACTTGCTTCCTTGCAAACAGCTGGCAGATTTCCCTTGTAATAATGCCCACCCCAGAACGAGTGTTTCTTTTACCCTTGCTAGAAGGGTTGCGTGTACCATGGAAAAAGAAAAAGATCCTACTCCCTACCAACCAGATTCTTTTGAAGGGTGAAGGCATCCACCACTGCATACTACTGGCCACCCCATAAAACTTTAGGGTTCTTCTGCTGACTTGTCCTATTCACTATCTTTGGAGTCCTGTAAAGAACTGTTGATGAACTTCATTTGGCTTGCCAGCTTATGTAATGAGTCAAACAGTCTTGTGGAAGGAATCACAGATGATTGAGATGGAGGGTGGGACAGCTGAAATTAGAAACTAATGTGGTTCCTTTATACAACTATGCTTAAGTTCAAAGAACTGTTAGGGAGTCCAGAAAGCACAGCTTATGCTGCGTTCAGTGACCTGGCATATGTCACTGAACACCCAACAAAAACTACTAACATGAATGGAAACAGCACGAGGGAAGAGGGACCAAAATGAGAGGGAATCTGCAGTAAAATCCCAACATTCAGGCACTTTAAATTTGCACCAGATCAGCTATTGAAACAGATGACGTGGGAGAAAGGTTAGGCAGCTGTTGAAACAGGTTACACAGCAAAAAGTTTAGACAGTACCTGCTATTTCTCTTGGCTCTTGCTCTAGCATAATAGGCTTCGTAAGAGTTGGGTTTCAGTTCAAGCGCCTTGGTAGCAAACTCTTCAGCCATGCCAAAATCCTGACAACAACAATCATCTAGTCAGCTCACAGTGACAAAGATTTTAGAAACACGTTACATACACTTCACTTTCAGACACCACCAGAAACAGTAAATTTTGATAGCTTCTATCACATGGCCCTTCAAATTGACAAAAAAAGCAAGCTGGTGCATCAAAATTAGATGCAACTGACAATGCTACCTTGTTGGTCGTTGACACAAGGAAACCGACTGATGCAACTATCCTGGTTTGCTCCCTGTGCAGACACTGGCCATGCCTACATGAGATGCTGATTACGCAGTTGGTTCCTGCACAGTCATTTAATATGCATATAAATAAGTACTAAATGACTGTGCAGTAACTGGAGTTAACTGTGTTGTAGTGTTGCTGAATGGTTTTTAGGTGATGCTGACCCGCGCAGTTTCATGACTACTGTGCAGTAGCAATGAGCTACTGCGCAGTCAGAGTTTCAGGTAGATGTGGCCACTGTTTTGGAATCAAAAGGGACACGGATACCAGCATACTGTGCGTGTCCTTTATACCTTTTTAGACCTGAAGCCTCAGGTTTCCAAAGCAAGAACGTAGCGGACTTCAAGTCAGTAAGTGTCTTACTTCATGAGTAAACCACAAAATAGGGACCTCAAAGAAATGCCTGGATGACAGTTAGAATGCTAATAAGGAAGGACAAAGTGTTATGGTTTTAGGACCTGGGAAGGCAGAAGTCTCACAGACCACATGTGCCCCTGAAAGCAATTCTCACTTCTGGAGCAACAGATACCATGTCCATGGCTTCTCTCTCCCCAGCTTGCCTCTAATTTGAGGCTGGTACCACAGGAATATTTTATACATTTTTTGCCAAAATAACTTTTCCTATACCTGCTTCAGCTCAAAAGGAGGAATAACTCAGAGGGATGCTGATACCAGCATAGTGCAAGTGTCCTTTATAGGTTTTTAGACCTGGGGCCTCAGGTTTCCAAAGCAAGAAGTGTACAATTAACAGATGAACAGTAAAAACTCACGTTTGTTTTTCTGCGGCACCGTGACAAGTTTAAATACAGTGAAACTCTCAGCTCATTGAACGCTTTCATTTCTTCTCCAAACCCTTCCCGAGGAAACTTCCTTAGGGCATACTGATATCGCTGAGCTGCTTCTTTCATCTTCCCTTTCTAAGGGTTAGAACACAAGAGCGTTAGCTGTTGATTTGTAAATGCTGCTTTAATTTTAAACTATATGAATATTTACCAACAGAATATTAGCTGGCAACAGAAGCTCTTCAAACAGATTTAATTTTTATACATTGTTTATTTTCAAGTAGTTACATGGTGAGGAAGTTCATGAGTTAATATCTGGGAGGTATTTTTTTTTTAATTGGGGTAGCTATGCAAATATTTACCAAGATAATCTTTATACTTAAATACATAATGCCAGTGCTGAAACAGAATTCTTCTAACACAAAACTTTTCACTAATACACCTACTTTGTCCTGTTTAGCTGTGGAAAGTAATTTTTAAACTAAAAGCAATCATTCAGTTGGCTTAAATGTCTCAACAGCAATACTGAGTGGCAAATGATGTCTTTAAGGAACAGAAACAGGGCTGGTCCTTGGGCTAGATTGGGCCTGCACACTAGCCTTATGCACTGGATTGAGCACGGGGCCAGTTTGGCACGGTACTGTGAGCAGCATGCTCCCTGGACCTGCCTGGAGCAGACAGACCTGCACTACCATAGGATGAGCTCAGGAAGGGACACCTCACATCCAGAACTTCATACAAAAGGCAGAGTTCAACAACTTCCAACTTGACTTTGGAGCTGGAAGCCTTGTCACTGTCTTCTCATTGCTGCAATTCATTGAGTGGTGAAAGGAATCCAAAAGATTAGCAGAGGACATCTCTATGGTGAGATGCATGCCTTTGAGAAACTTTTGCTAACGCTTCTTAGCAAGATTTGATAAGTGCCAGCAGCTGCTTTAGTTCAGGTGTGTCAAATACATGGTCTGCAGGCCAAATCTGGCCCGTGGAGCCCTACTGTCTTGCCCTTAGTGCTGCCTGTGGGTCTCAGGTTGACCTTGCATGCTGCCACTGTGCTCTAAGTCCGTCTGGGAAGATGGTGCCCTCACCACTGAACCAAACTGGCCCCACAGTCTGCAGGCCTGATCTACCCCTAGGACCAGCTGAGTGCTACTCATCTGGCCCACAGCACCTGAGGATTTTGACACCTCTGCTTTGGTTAAGAAAATTAAAGCAGTCTTCTTCCTTATTTTTATAGTAAATTTCTTTTTATAAACCTCTCTACTAGTTTGTATTACCATTGATGCTAAAGTCACTTTGGAGCCCTCTCATTGTGGTGTCTGTTTATGAATACATGCTTACATTTTCAAAAGTGACTTGTACCCTGGGGTATGTTGATTTTTACATCCAACCTGAGAAACTCCATAAGGTCTCAATGTTAAGAGTACAAGCACTTCTGAATACTTCTGAAAACTCACGTAATCTATGGCATCAAACTGAATACCTCAAAATGAGGCAAATAGAGCAAGAGAAGAAATTAAGTGCAGAAGACTAATACAACTTCCCTAAGAAAAGACCAAAATTATGCCTTAGAGGAAGCAAGGAAAAAACTCTTACCCCTGAATACTGTAAACATCCAAAAAGCAAATGTCGATTTTCCATAGAAAAGAAAAAAAAAATCCTTTCTTCTAGATAGATTTGGAAGCTAGTCACGATAAAACTGAACGCTTTGATTACCAGCCAATACTCAGATTTAATTCTATTTAATGCCTGCTATGGTAGACAAAACTCCAAAATGACACATCAATGGCACACCGGTCTTACCATGTTCTTAAAAAAAATAAAAATCAGACTTTTAGACATTCAAACTGAAAACTAGGCCACTGGAATGTGCATAAAAATAGCTTTAGAACAGAGAGAACAGGTTTTCCACCCCTAGAGTTGCAAAATAGTTGTTACATACTGTGAGCACAATCAAACTGTCAAATATGCTTTAGACTGTATAATAATTATCCATTTAGTTCATATCTGCTTGTTGCATTTCTGAAAATGAATAAAAAAAAATCTAAGAAAAGATTCAACAACCCCAAGCCCTTGGAAATCAGTGTGGCCTGCTACACTAAAAGAAACCAAATGGTCTTATGGGAAACCCCCCCAGCATGGATTTCAAACCTCTGTTAACAACTAATAGAACACATGAATGGCATCTTGCCCTGCTATCCTGATCTGTGAGTATCACAACTGAAAGAGACTTGGGGGTCTTGGGTGACCACACATTGAATATGAGCCACCAATGCGATGCCATGGCTGGCAAAGCAAATCAAACTCTGGCATGCACTCACTGATGCATCTCAAGCAAAACCAGGGACATCATCCTCCCGCTCTACTTGGCCTTAGTGAGGCCACAGGTGGAGTACTGCGTCCAGTTTTGGGCCCCCCACTTCAGGAGAGCTGTGGATAAGCTTAAGAGAGTTCAGAGGAGACCACCCACATGATCAAGGGCCAAGAGAGCAAGCCTTATGAGGAGAGGCGGAGGGACTTGGGACTCTTCAGCCTGGAGAAGAGAAGGCTCAGAGGGAACTTGGTGGCAGCCTATAAGTACATGAGGGTGGTGCACCAGGATTTGAGAGGGGAGCCCTGGTGAACAACTGTCCAAGGGATAACAAGATCTAACAGCCACAGATGTCTGGAAGGCTGATTTAGACTGGACATAAAGAAAACTTCTTTACAGTCCAAGTGTCCTGGGTCTGGAACAGACTCCTCCAGGGGTAGTGCAAGCACCTATTCTGGACTCATTCAAATGGTGTTTAGATGCTTATCTTGCAGCGGTCATTTGACCCCAACAGACTTCCTGCTTATGGCAGGGGAGCTGGACTCAATCTTGCAAGGTCTCTTCCAGCCCCTAATGTCTATGAATCTTATGACCTAAGCAGAAAAAAGCCTAGTCAGCAAATTAATACAGAGCTGGAAGAAGGAATTGGTGCAGGTAAATCAGGAACAGGCACATTTTTTCTCAGAACCAACCACGAAGCAAAATTTTACATGTTGCTGGAGGACCCTTCTGCTGGAGGGGCTGGGATGTTCCCCAGACAGACCCTCTCAAAGAACACAGTCATCCTTTGTGATTAAATATACCATATAGCAAAGTACGATTTTACCCCTTGCAAAGGCACCCAATTCTGAACTCTTAAGTTAGTATTCAAAACTTCCTAAATTAATCAGGGGATTCCAAAATTTTTTCGTATTATTTAAATGAAGCCAAGCATGTCCACAGCATTGGCTTACAATGGCATAAACTGGAGTTAGCAATATAATGACGCCACGCACCGTTTGCCACTATGCCTTTTAAACTGAAGAGACTTTCTATTAGTGTTTGTACACATTTGAGCCTGCTATATTGGTTTGAGACAGCAACAGAGATAAAGTGACAGAACCTTGTAGCCCCAAAAGGAATGACCCAATACCTTCCAAATCCAATACCAACAGTAGGCCTCAAGTGACCTTCACAATCTGCATGTCAGACATAACTGTAGATTGTATCTGCTGTATCTAAGTCATGTCCAAACTGGCTCTTGTAAAACAACACATCAATAGTTAAAAACCTGTATCAAATATGCTCTTATTTTGCTCAATTCATATGTAAATGGCATGCAGAGAACTATACAAACAAAAAGCTGTGCTTGAATACACCTAGCCCATGATAATTTAAATAAGGTCCCTTCAGATGAGTTCCTAACCTTCACTACTCTTAAAAAAGCTAAAGACTAAGAATCTCCAGTGGGCAACTAGATGCAAAGACAAAATGGCAGGTCTTTCAAACAGCCCGAGTCTCTCCTTACCTCCCTTTGAGCCAAAGGCTTATAACTTTCTTTTTCAGCAAGAAAATTGAGTTTCTACTTACTTTGTACAGTACGTTTCCTTCTTCCATCAGCTTCTGCAGTAGAATAATCAGAATGTCAGGTTTAGAAGTGGCCATTGCCCAAGCTGCATTTCCTGCAAATTAAATATTTTTAAATAAATTAAATTAAATAAAACATTTTTAAAGGGGACTTTGGTATTAACATATTTACTTATCTACCAATTTGACAGCAGCTGCAACAGAGTTAAACCTCTAGCTTTTGGCTGAGCAGGAAGAAATGGGCAAGTGATGTACACAGTGAACTCTGCCCAGCTCTGTGTAGCAGCAGGGGGAGGGGAGCACGATTCTGGAAAATCTCTCTCTCTCTTTAGTCTGCCTTCCCAAGAGAAGGTACATGTCTTATTTGTGGGCATGTGGTACACAAGAAAATACAGTAATGGGGAAAAATGAAGCATTGGTTCACTTGCAAACACCTAAATTTACTCACTATTTCACAAGTGAGGAATGACTGTAGAAATTTAATACTTGCAGCAGCTTGATATTAATGGTCCAGAACAGGTTTACCAGGTTTAAGTCCCAGCACAGGACAAACTTAAGTGCATGTTTAATGATTTATTTCCTGAAGTATACTGATATCACAGGTTCAGGGGTAATCAAAGACACAACAGGCATATTATCTACTTACTGCTGATGAAGCATGATGGGAATTGTTACAAACAGAATCTTTTAATCTACTTTTTCATTTTGACAGAAAAAATATTAACTAAGTTTTATGTTAAAAGACTACTTTTAGGCTTCCAAATCATTCCCTCAGACATTTGGAAATAGAATTAAGGTTTGTCTGCCCAAGAATAATTCAGTCCCCTTGTACCCAGTCTTTAATGAAAGTTTCCACCAGACCTTTCAGTGTACCAGGTGGACAAACAGTGAACACAATTGAGATTGCTTGGGCAATCCCAAGTCTGAAATGTCCTAGCATTTGCTGTGATGGACTTTTCAGCCTCGATAATGTTCTTTTTGTCATCTGATGCAATGCACTTTATCAATTTTCATTCAAGAAAAGCACAATTACACAAAGTAATTCTACTATGGCAGACATTTGAGTTTTCCCCGTTCTAGGGAAAAATGCTTTGGTAGTATAAGATGGGTTTTACTAACCTAATTTGGCTCCTTTCCTAAGTAGCATGACCACTACTGCTGTGTTTCGACATCCAATTGCTCTGTCCAACGGACGCATACCGCTGTGGTCAACATGTTCAATCACTGCACCCTTCTCTACTAAATACTGCACCTAGAACAGAAAGGGTGAAACAAAGCTTTAACAATTTTCAGCAAGGGAAGCAAAGGGAGTTCATTTTTAGCACTGGAAATTTCTGAGGAGCAGTACAGGTATTCAGCCTGCAGGCACTGCCCCTGGCCCCCCTGTGCCTTCCCCAGGCTGGGTAGATCCCATCTGGGCAAGGTGTGGAGAGCAGCAGCTGCTCCACTCCTCCAGGTCCCAAGGTGACATGCAGTGGTGGGGACTGGCTCTACTTTGGATCTTTGGGAGCGAAGCAGAAGGAGCAGTAGGGCAAAGCCCCATGTCTACCTCCCCCTGTTCCCCAGATGGGGTAATTTCTGGCCTGAGAAAAGGCAGGGAGCTTCAGCAGCTCCACACCCCACCAGAGCACTCCTAATCTGGGAAAACACCCCCTTCCTGTTCCCCAGACTAGGCAGTGCCCAGTCGTGGGAATGGGCAGCAAACTGCCCTCCAGACCCAGAATACAGGCTTGTGAGAAACTTGCTCTTAGGGGAGATCTCCCAGGTGACAACCTGGATGATTTTTCTCCTGGAAGGGGCATGTTTCCTCTAGGAGAATATAAGTACTTGCTTATATACTTCTAGTTTCTACTGGGAAAACAGCAATTCTCCCACCAGAAACAATGCCTCTATCTGCCATACTGACCTATATCTGAAGCAGTCACACTTTTCTGAGTGCGCTCAGCTCCCCAACAAATACAGAAACCATGGAAGTACCAGGGTGAGGTTCAGACTAATCTTACTCAAAGTTTCCATTCAATCATGTCAAATAGAAATTAAAATAACTTTTTGATCAGTTGGCAGCAAAGAAAAAGTAAAGGTAATGGCAATCCAGGAGTAGTTACAGACTGTGATGGCCATTCTTTCACTTCACTGATTTAATTTCGGTGACACAATATAATCTTTTACTGTCGTTAACAAATATATACCGAGAACACCATAAGGATGACACTTCATGCTCATTCCCCTATTTGTTCTCAGAGTGAGCTTCAATATGCTGACACAGCAATTTGAATTTGACTAGAGAAAAGCTGGGATGAAAATACAGAGGAAGCGGTGTGACCATGTGTCACGGTCATTAACAGAGGTTTTCTTACAGCATTTCAAAATAATGTTGTGACACTACCACAAGTGTGAAACTACAGTACCAAAATGGTTCCAATTTGTTGATAGTTTGGGGAAGAATGCTGCACGATACAAAACAGAGGCACATGCAGGCTACCTTTCTGCAGCACCCACATATAGATTCTTGGACCTGTTCTAGTTAAAGTAGCAATACTGTACTAATAAATAATGGCCTCCTAGTCTACCTGAAGAGACCTAAAATTAAATTTATTAGTTTCTAAACTACTCAGAGAAGTTTGATGCTGCAGTGAAGAGATAAAGGCACAAAGCAGCAGGAAGGGCAACAAGGATGATTAGTGCTACAGAGGGGCTTCCACGTGAGGAGAGACTAAGGAGACTAGGCCTATTCAGTTTAGAAAAGAGACACTTGAGCGGGGACGTAGGGGTTTACAAAACACTAGGTGGGAAGAGAAAGTAAATAGGGATTTATTATTTACTCTCTCAATACAAGAACTAGGAATCATAAAACCAAACTAGTAAGTTTAAAACTAACAAAAGGAAGTTCTTTTCCACACAGCATAGTTAAACGTGTGGCACTGAATTACACAACATGTTGCAAAAGCTGACAGTTTAGCCAGATTCAAAGAGAGACTGGACAAACCCTTGGAGGAAAGGTGCATCAACAGCCATTGAACACAGGAGTTAGGAGTACAGCCTCTGAATTAGAGCTTCCAACTTCAAATGCTGGAGACTACAATTGGGAGAGGAGCAGTGCAATTGGGGGGACGGGACGGGACTACAATTTGGAGAGGGGAAAAACTCTGGTCATAACTTGCTCACTCTCCCTTTCAGCTTCCACTCTGCCACCGTGACACACAGGATACTGGGCAAGATGGTCTGACCCAGTAAATGGCTGTTCTTATATGGAATAAAAACAAATCTCTTGGTGCCAGTCTGTCAGACTGACTGTCAGGTAAACCTGCTCCAGCAACTACTGCCGCCTCTACTGCTGGTGAGTTGCTTGCTTCTGATGTTACTAATGTCCGTATCTGTCACGTCCAAGATATACCGTCCCCATCCAGACAAGGGGGTCTAAAGATCAGCTCCATCCTCCTATCGTTGCTGCTGGAAAGGCCTGAAGAGTCTAAAGAGATGATGCGTAGGGGCCACCAAATGAAACCATGATCAGATTCCTCTTGGAGGAGTCCTGCTACTACTGCTTCTCGGGACTCAGGAAAACCCTGATGATCATTAATCAGAAAAACCTTCAGAGGTGAACCGTGCCGTAGAACTCGGCAGAGTTTTCACGCACATCTGAACCAGGGACGCTTTTCTGAACAGAGAGAACACCCTGGTCCCCAACACATGCGGAAACAATAAAAGTAGCATGTTAAGGTTCAGACATTGCAATAGACATACACTGAAAGAACTAAAATAGACATATTAAACCATTACAGCAGCTGTGCTTCCACCCGTTTGCTGGTTGAAAATATGTATCAAATAATTTCTTTGAAATGTGATTTCCAAACCCTTGTTCCCTCAGGAGTTTATATCACAAATTACACTGACCTACCAAAAAAGTTTTCTCTTGCACACAGTATCTGATAAGCAGCAGCAGTTTGAAAATCCCCTCCCCGCGAGCAGATGGGGGATCCCTGCTTGCTCCCAGCAACACACGCTCCTGAGCTGCACTGAGCAGGCAGCCTTCCAGAGTCCACTGACTGCCACACCTTCAAAACCACTAGGGATTTTTCCACACACACAAGTTAATTCAGAGCAAGGCAGAATGTAATATGAAAGTGCAGTTACCATCCTACCATGTGTAGATGAGCCCTAAGCTGAATCAAAACCACTTGCTTGAGGTAGAAGTACATTGCCAGGCTTCAGGTCCACCATTTAACCCCATTTAATATATGGTCTGGGACAGCACAGACAGGCTGAGCATATTCTTCCCAGTAGTGTCCAGCATGTGCTCACACCTAGAAAGAACCTGTCCCATGGAGGTAATTTGGCTCCATCAGATTTTTTTGCAGAATGCAGGCTGGCCTCCATATTGGAAACGTAGTAAGCATAAATCACGGACTTTGACAACTGTGCACTTGCCTTCTCAGACATTCCTCATCTCAAATTCAGACTCAGACTAGTCACTCTTTACTCCTTCTCCCCCTTCCCAAGAGATTTTGTTATAGGCTACTGAGGCAAGTACAGTGCATGGGGAGAGTCTTTACCTGAAATGAAAGCCAGAGCTGTAGGCCTGGGGCTTAAACAACTTGCTGTGCGAACAAAGGACAATCAGTTTACTCTCTGAATCCCGGATTGCCACATTTATAAAGATTAGATAGCAGTTTTTCGCCACCACTTCAAAATGTAAAGAGACTTACAGAAGAAAAGCCTTGTCCTCCATGCCACACCGAGAAGACAGGATCCCTACCCTTACACTTCCAGGAAATGCCATTTGGGGACATACAAATTCACCTCCTGATCTTAACTGCTCTGCACCATTATCTTCTTTATGTCCCTCTCACTTTAGGCCAATGCTCCACAGGATTACCCAATTTCAGCAGGTTAGCTAGAGCTAAGAATGCATTTCTCTGCTGGGCCTCCCACAGACTTTTTTTTTTTTTTTTTTTAATTCCAGTATATATAACATACAAATTATCAAAGTTATTTCTTACTGAGATTTGAAACACCCACTATAAAATACTATAGCCCACTATAAAGTACAAGGGCATGGTGGCACTGGGCCTCCAGTACAATTACCCAGGCACTAAAAATCTGCTGCTTTACCCCTGCACTGCAATCCAGACATGCACGAGGTAGTGAAAAAAGGGAAGTTAAGCCTACTGACAACCTGCCTAAAGTTTTCTTCAACCACAGTTAAGCTGACAAGATTCAGATTGCTTTAGACTGAAAGTTTAAAGTAGGCTTGGTGGTTTTTCCACAATTAACTCTACTTACAATATCAGCGTCCCCATAGAAAGCTGCCAAATCCAAGGGTGTTCGACCATTTTTGTCTGTCTGATCTATTGTTGCACCTTTCTCAACCAAATGTTGAACCACATCTTTATGGCCCTTTAAGCAAGCCCAGCTCAGTGCTGTTAGCCCCTCTCTATCCAGTGATGAAATGGCTGCACCTGAAATATAACATAGATGAATTTTTGCTGCTGTTTTAAAAAGCAGTGCTTAGTGTTATCATTAAAACTGAAGTTTGACCATTCAGCTTCATTTTGAACTTCAAAATACTCAAAAATCAGTTTCCTTTTTCCATCCCCTCGCCATCACTTCCCCTCAAAAATAATATTCATTATACAGAACACTAATAAGGCACTATTTAAAACTATAAAAACATTTTAGATGCTGAAAAAATCCATAAGGCTTGCCTTTCTGAAATTAAATATGTAGAAAACTGGTGCAGTTATACAGTTTTAACTAATTATTGATTTTACCTTTGGAAAGTAGAAATTCCACCGTGCTCAAATGTCCTTCACAAGAAGCCACCATAAGTGGTGTCCTGCCTTGCTTGTCACTCAAATTAACATCAGATCCGTGCTCTAACAGAAGCTCTGCAATCTGAAAAAGGATGTTTTAGTTTAAAAACTATTTACACTGATAGACTTAGTTAGTAACAGCCCTTTTCAGAAATCCATATCATTTATATTCTATCTTTGACAATTTATGTTGAGATTAAAACTCTGCCTGCCCTAGAAAAAACCAAGCTGTCAGTCTCCCCCCTCAAGGCTACTTTGCCAGCCAGAAGCTGCCCTAGACTGAATGATCTTCCACCTATTTTATCTATAGTCTTCCTATTTAGAAAAAAACCACAGCACTATGGTATTTATTGTGTTACTGTAGTGCACAAGAGCCTTCATCACAGACCAGAACCCCGCTGTGTTAGGCACTGGGCAACTCTTAAATTGCCTTCTCTCACCTCCAGTTACTCAAAGGGTGGGTTTTCACCAGTCCCCTTAGGAACTAGCTTAGAAGAGTAACAGAAAATGTGCACTGAGTTATTATGTGCATATATGTGAAGGAGGAATTAAAAAACTTAGGAAGCATCTCCCACATCAGCTCTTTTTATTCCTGGGCATTTGTTGCACCTGCCAATGTCCCTGGCGCACAGCACAGAAAAGTGGGGAGACCCCCCTCCTGTTAGTTCTTGTCACAACAGCTCCATGTTCCAGAAGTACTTCACACACGTCCAGCTTCCCCCGCCCTGCAGCCGCTGTCAGGGCTAAAGAAAATCAAAAGGAATTCGTCAACAACATTTTAATTGTGTAACACATCTTATTACCAAGAGCAAAAATAAAATACCACATTTTTCAACGAAACAAACCTTCATATGATATCTGCAACTTTCTGATCTAATTTTCTCTAGATCCAATTAGTGGTTCAAAAACCTTTTTTGCCTTTTAATCATCTTGCTTACTCCCTTCTCACCCTACACAGGTCCAGCATATTAATAAAGGCAATTCAACGTTTGCTATAAAGAATCAGAAAAGCTTGCAGGTTCAATCTTGAGGCTCAAGCATTGCAGTACACCATGACTGAAGAGAAGCTAGATCAAAATAGTGACTAAAACATGGCTAAAGTAAGAGGACTTTCTGTGGAAGTCTAATTTGCACAAATCAGCCAACATTATGAGTCCATTGTACCACTTTTTACAAGATGTACTTGTTTTCTCTAGCTAGTTTATCTATTTTTGCAACAAACTGCATGGGAAAAGTAATATTACAGTAATAGAGAGTTTTGATTCCTAACTTTCCCTTCTTTTTACGCACTGAATGAATGGTGAATTAACTTAATATCATATACTTGATAATAACATTTTTACTAGTCAAAAAAATACTTTCAAACAGCCCAACAAGTTACAGTATACGCAACTCCTGATTTTTACCTAAATGCTACTTTGGGATGAAATCACTAGTAGTTGGCCTCTGGACAAAAAACAAATAGGTGCACAGGGTAGCCATTTGTGCCGAGTTAGAGAACCATATCCACACAGCTACTGCCATGTGCTGTTAGGGTTGATCATTTCTAACCGTATGGTAGCGTGTGTGCATAGGCAACATAATGATAAACTCTTGACATGACCTTTATTTATTACAGACATTTATAAGGTGCACATCATTGTGCATGGCTTATGATAAGGCAAGTAATTCTCATCTGTAATGCACTAATACCTTGTGACCCCTCTCAGCACCATGACTTTAAAGAGAGTTCTGTAGTAAGTCTATGCATTTAAACAACTCAATCACCTTTTCCCATAGTTTATTATGCTTTTTCACTTTTCACTGTGACACTCTTTGAAGCTTGAAAATAAAATATTTTCCCATCATGATTTTGTTCTCTTCCATTTGGCACACATCAGCTTTTTGTGCGTTTTAAATGGAGCTTGAAATTAACATGGGGCTTTTTGTTGCTGAGTTCTTTGTATCAGCATCACCAATGATGTCAATGCTGCTCTGAAAATAGTGCTTACAAGCTGGCTTCTGCAAGAACCAGCAAAGGATTCACAACTGCACCATTTTTGTCTAAATGTGGCATAAACAGTGACCACACTGTACCTGATTTTACTGCTCTGTGAAAATACAGATTTCTTTTATTATACATTTTTCAATAATATCAAAACAAACTTTGAACTTGCACGGAGTTGTGGAAAAGTAATGAAAGCAATCACTGAACAAACTGGTAAATCTGTAATTTCCTTTGAAGTGCCATATGACTTGCATCTCTAGCTTACTGTTACCTTGCTATTTTAAAATTAGACCAAACTTTTAGGTCTAAATAACTTAACGGTTACTCTTATAGACTCCTAATGTATAAATATCACTATTAGAAGAGCAAACAAACTGCCTTCTTAAAACAGACCTCAGATTTATCTCCTTTGCTCAGGGTGCAACTCTGAAGTTAGTTGCAGCAACAACATGACTAAAGTATGCCATATTCGGAAACAAGGAAGGCTAAAGAATAGCTTAGATCAAGCTTAAACAAACAATATCATGACAAAGCTGCATTCAGGAATTCCGAGCATTCTACTGAAAAGGACCACCTCTGATCTGCCTAATGTACTCTGCAAAAGCTCAACCCACTTGCCCTTAATAAAAAAAGAAAGAATTTAAATGAGCAGCTAAACAAGCAACTGATGCAGAATGGAAAATATGAGAGCAGCCCATTAGGCTGAAGGAAAACTAATAATCTTTGGCATATCTTTGGTCTGCAGCCAAGAGTGTCAGAGGGAAGTAGTAATTAGGAGGAAAAAAGGATGTTTTTTTGTCTGAAACAAGACAGGCACAAAGTTTAGAAACCTATTTGAAAACAAGATTATAAATGGCTACCACAGCTTGTAGTATAATGCAAACATTAAATATTGTATTTCATGGCAACTACATTGTCTGAGAGAAGTCGGTAATAGCTACTGTATGTACAGTTGTGCACTGGCCTTTGACTCTGGAGTTTTATCCTGTAAAGATCACCGCTTGTCTGGGAAATGCGATTTGTCTTAAATATCATAATGGACATGTACAGATGTGTCACTAAATGAACTTTATTCATATATATGCATAAAAATACCATATCAGCAACAAATCTGTTTGTGCTATAACTTCAACAGCAATGGCTCTCATAAAAAATTTTTTTTGTACTTCCTCTGTAAATCTATTTTCAGGAGGTTTACACCCTGACAGTATAAAAAAACTGCTTTGGGCTGAAATGTCCTTGCACACTACCCTTACCACATCACCAATCTCTTGATATCCCTCACCGCCGATCCCTCTTCCACTGCAGTGTATTAAAACCTCTTCTACTGACTGCATATCATAATCCACCCCCAAAGAACCTACTTTTCCCAATTACATTGTCCCCAAACCTCCCTGAATTCATACCTGCTGTCAATGCCAACCTTACACAGCTACATACTCACCACTTAGAAAAAAACATGACTGATTGTTTTCTGTAACACGACCCCTTTTGCCAGGGAAACTTCTTCCACCCCCAGCAGATATGTAATGCTAATCCTCTCCTCACTTTTCAGATTTGCTCAAGACCTATTTCCAAGATGGCAAAGAGGTGCATGCATACAGGGGGTATTGTTAACTAATTATGAATTGGAATAATAAAAAATGGTGCTATATGTTATTAAAACAATCTTTATCTATCTAGCTGTCTTTATTTTCTTACAACATATATATTGTATTTACTTAAATAAGACAATCCCTAATAATAAGATTCTATATATGGAAAAATCTATACATTTGTTCTAATTTTCTAGGTACAGAATCTAGTTATTGGAGGATTGCCTTGAATTTGTCCCCCTTCCACTCCTCAGCAGGGAAAGTATATCCGGGGTGGCAGAGAAAGGCACACTTTGCCCTCTACTCATAAGAAGGTACGAGTTCCGACTTACATACAAAATCGACTTAAAGATGGTCTCAGGAACGTAACACGTTCGTAACTCAGAGACCGCCTGTACAGGCAAATGACTACCAACCCATTGACTTACTTCAGCCAGAATTGATGCAGTTTCTCTTTATTGAAACTGCTGGAAGCTTGGGTGCAGATACTTCATATACATACCTTTCAGCAGCAATTTGATGCCTACTTATACGTAGTACACAAACTATACATGATGTTAGTCCGAAGTCAAAAGTCTCATGAGTTACCATACAGTTCACTGGGCTTGGCCCTGGCAGAGTCAACAGCAATTCAGGCCCCCGCAGCTCAGCACTGCTCAATACAAGTGTATACTCCGGATACATCCCCCCTGCCCCACACCCCAGGAGCCATGTGCTAATTAGCCACCCACTCATGACTGAAACCAGGTGTTCTTGTCATGAATTCTGTGATCTTCCAAAAATGTATATGCAGATGAAGCACAAGGCAACCTGGTCCAGCTCTACCTCATGGAGAGTGGGGCCACACTAATCAAAGGCAACAGGCTGGGAGAGCTGCAAATCTGACCTAAGGAAAAACATTTCCAGTTTCAAATCTAAATTGTTTAGTTTTGTTAAATTAAAACCTTTTGTGCTTAGTACAGAGCTCAGCTAAATCATATTACATACTTTAGTATATCAAACCATTCCTAGACCCTTTGCCAGAGAATTAACAAGATAAATTAAGGATTTTGTATATTTGTAACTTCAAAAAAGTTATAAACATTCAAAACAAGAAAGACAGAACTAGGGTGATACTCTGTTATGCTTTGTGAGAGAGTGTGTTCAGGCACTTTTTGAAGAAAAAAGACACACAGACCCTGCAACACTAACCACCTCCTTTCTCCCAGATATAATCAAGGATTTTCAAGGTCAGGTACTAAAACAAGCTATTTAACAATCTAAGGCTGTTTTCATCAGCAACCCTTAAAAGTCATATCAATCAAATACCACTTGTACCGCAGTCTGCCTCACTACACATGCCATATTCTGTGACCTCAATCCCAGATCCTTCTTTAAAAAGAGAGTGACAAATTACCGTACACTGACATTAATATTTACAGCTTTTTTTTGGTAGAGTGGCAAAAGCAATAATTATATGTTCCTCCATTATTGGTCATTTTCAGCTTTAATTCTATTCTCATTATTTAAAAAAATCTACTGAATTTCACATGTTGATGCCAGTGGGCAATTCTCCTTATGAATCTAGATTACATGTTTCAAAGACACATTTAACATTTTAGCAGAAAATTCTATTTGATTAACTGTGTACAAATATATCACATGAAAAGTCATTTAGTTTCACATCTGTTATGATATATATCAAGGGCCGACACAGGGTACCTCACGAAAATGAAAAGAATACTGACATTGATACAAAACATTTTCCAGTGAATTGCCAACGCAAGCCACAAAAATAAAAAGAAATAGGTGTGGAAGAGACTCTGCTAGTCCATATTCCCAACTGGTCTGGATGGTTTCTACAGCACATTTCAGTTTGCCACTCTGGGGGAAAAAACATTTTCAATTTCAAAATATCCCATTACAGGCTGCACATGCAATACTTGAAAGACAAAATCTTCTGAAATGCAGCTTTGATCACAACTGTTAAATGTGCTGCTAAACAAAACATAAATTTTAAAAACAGGTAAGAGTAAAATCTTAAAAAATTTACAGTTTCATTTGCCATCGCTTCAGACACTCCTTGGCAATACATGGTCTTCTACCACTTTTATTCCCCTTTATCTGACAAGCACCAAATGGTTACTATTTTAATTAGAGTTTAAAGATGATATACTATTTGTTTAGTTTTTCATTTGTAGCCCAGCATCATCAATTAAATCAGCCAGGCAAAGTTCTACGAATAAGCAACTATTTTATTGCAATTGTGGATTCTGCACAATTTCAACTTAGTTACTGTAGGTTCTGAAACAACGTTTAGTTTAATTTTAAGCAGAGACTGTTTAAAAGAAAAACAAATATGATTTAGGGTTTAGAAAAGATGCTTAGCCGGTTCTCCTGGCTGTGTGCTGGTTCTAAAACAAATAAACTGAAAAAAAATATCGAGGCCTAATCTGATGGGTCATATTTCTTCAAAAATGCTTCAAGATTTCAGACAGGAACTTCTCACTGTTCTCAAACATAAGTTTACGATGACTGCATGATAGCATATTATTTCTGGCTCATTTTACACTGAGAAAATTCAGGTACCTCACACCAGCATGCTATAGATCAGGACCTAACTCTCAGACTCTCACAACATGCATTTCACCTATGCTCAATTTTCTTAAAAAGCTGCTGGTATTACAGAGGCATACAGGAATTTAGCTGTAATTAGTACAAAAACCTCTGAATCCAGGCTGCTTACACAGCCACCCTCTAGTTTTACCCAGCTGATTAACTCCCAACCAGTTTGTCACTAAGCTCTTCATTTAATATAACTATTTGCAAAACTCCAAGATAAATGCCTTGCATGGCAGAAATAGCAGAATTGATTAACTAAATCAAAGGATGACACAGCCAAAATGTTACAGGAGTGCTGAACCACTTCAAAGTGTTGGAACTGGTGAACACTCAATTGCTCAAGCCTCTAGGGATCAAAGTATATACAGTGATATATTGACTTAGCACTAGAATATCTGCGCACTGTTCTGCGCTTCAGTTGTAAACCCTTTAGGATAGGGATGGGCTTTTCTGTTTTGGATACTGGTAAAATTGTGTGCATCTACAGTGCTTTACAGAACCGCAACACTAGTGGCAGCTTAAAGTGCCTAGTCCATCACAAAATACATGTCTGACAGGGTTGAAATAAACATTCCTAGACAGCTAATAGACTTTCAGAGGTTCCTGGTGTTCAAGACATTAATCTTCTGCAATACAAAAAAAAAGGAGAAGAGATAGTGGCTGGGGGAGGCAGTGGGTACAAGATATACCCAAGCATTACAGAAAGGTTGAAAAGGAAAAGCAGAAGAAATGGTTTGCTGACTTTTAAGTGTAGGGAGAGATGTGGAGGGGAAAGCACACGGGGCTCCAGCAGGAGAAAAACTAAGTGAACCAGCTCATGCTCAAGGGGGATGAAAGGAAAAACAAGGCAAGAAGAGAGACTGGGAACAGAGAAAAACATGAGAGGACCCTTTACTTTTTAAAGGTGGGAAAAGGAGTTGCAAAAAAAAAAAGTGAGGAACTGTGTTACCAGCTTTCAACTACTATTTGCTACTGCCTCCTCCCTTCAGCTCCTCACAACCCACACTTTCACTGACTCTCAGCTTGAGTCTCAAGAAAGATGTCATTTGAACTGGTATTTTTAAACAGAAATTTTTAGAAGGAAGCTATCCCTAAAAGATAAGGCAGTCAACAATCAAATAAATGGAACGACCAAATAAATCAGTCATATGCATGTTAACTATATTTTACGACAAATTAAATACAAACTATCCTCAGTGAAGACAGAGGACAGAATTCCTATATAATGAAGTTTGATAATATTGGCTATACGTCAGGTGAACATTTCTTTTCTCTAGTGATTGGTCTAACTCCTTCAAATCAGTGACAAAGAAGATTGCTTCTTTGGTATTGAAAATTTGGTATCCTCTTGTTAACCGTTGCAATGTTACATGTAGCCAGATTTCATCTGAAGGAGTAACACCATCAGAAAAGATTTAAAACGACAATTTGCAACTCTTAAACAGTGAACAGTGTTATAATAATCTTTCTTCTAATAAAGTGAATCTGTAGTTTTAATGGACATAAACAGTTTTTAAAGATATTTTAAAGTATTTTTTACTTTATTATCTCCTGAAGGGCTCATCTGAAATTGTTTCCATGTTGAAGATGATGCATTCTTAGATGAGTCAAAATGCACTGCAGGATATGACTGAAAGGTCTGATAGCTTCCACAAATTATGGGCTTTCCATCAGTCTTACTACCAAATAAGCAAAGCTCCAAATCCCATATATAGCTATTGATCTTCAGAGAATATACCAGGCAGTTTGAAAACCTCTGTGGCTGGCTTCCTGATAATGCTCTATGTTCTTTGTAGATTTCTAAAACAGCAGCTAAGCAAATTCACAATACACACCTGAAATATCTCCCATGGCTACTGCTGCGAGTCTTTATCACACACTCTTAATGCTCGCACTAAAGTATTATAGAAACACCAGCAAATATGGTCATCCCTGCACTAATTATTGCATCATGTGTTCAATACTTTGGATCTTCCACCTTTTTGAAATACGTACCAATAAAACACACCACTTCCTTTGCTATTCTCCCTTCCCCATCCTCCTGCCCCTTCTTTCTGACACCTACCATGCATCTAGGCCACCGTCACTACCTTTCTTAACTCTGTTGCATAAGATTGCAACCTTTAGATACATCACAATACTATGCTGAGGTTAAGCAAGCACGGTACAGAACAGTTTACTCGAGGACACAGAAAACACTGAATTTCAAATGGATAAATTAGCATACTTTTTTGTTTGTTTTTTTACAAGCAATATCAACCTGTTAGGGCCCAATCTGTCAGGAGTGAACTGCCTCCCCTTACCCTACCCTTACCTCCTTCTACATATTTTCCTTAAAATTTTATTTCTAAAAATTCCCATTTTAGAATTGCTGTTGAATTTTACTTCACTTTGGACAAAGCAAAGGAGGGTACCAAAGAGAGCAGCTTGGGTTCCCCAAATCAGGACCATCAGCCCTGGCACATGTTAAGACTGCTCAGTGATCACCCATTACTGTTCTACTGCCATAAAAGGTCCCTTTCACCAGGCCCTCACGTCTCTATCCCATTCATACCACTCTTACAACACTCTGATACCTTAAATCAGGGCTTGGGGATGTGCTTGGAAACTTACTGCAAGGCTTAGATCTACCATGCATTTCTTGAGTTAGCAATTCTTGCTAGGAAAAATAAGAAATGTAAAATAATACCTGTTTCTCCCCACAGCACATCAGTATCGTTGAGGTCTACTCCATGTTCCTTTTCAATCGCCAGCAGGTAACGAATCACCTGTTAAGAACAGTTACAGAATTTAACAAGCTTAGAAAAAATCATCAGGTTATTCTTTTGTCATGCATGGAGAGATTAAGAAAAAAAAAATGAACCACTTCTCTTCTAATGATGTGGACCAAACAAAAATCAATACTTTCCATAAATCACTGAAGTAAATCAATAGAATTTGGGGTACAAATTAATTGAATGATTAATTTTCTAAAGTATAAAAATCCTCAAAATGTTTAAAAGCAATGCAAATTAACAGAATGTATCTGTTATGCAGTCTTGATGTTTTACATGGCACTGATTTTAAATGAGCTCTAACACAACCTAAATATGTCTTCATAGTAGAAGACAGACAATGCAAAAAAGAGAGAGAGCCTGGTTAGTCTTAGTCCTGGAAAGACTGGTTAATATTATATTTTTACCCAAGAACTACATCTTTTCCACTCCTATTAGAGTCACAAAAACAAGTTGATCAATTGTGAACAAAAACTTCTATTCTTATATATACTCTGCTATACCACCATTTTAGTTGCCTTTAAAAACTTAGAAAGTTATGCTGTCCACTGCAGACAGAACATAGTTTTTTGTCGGTTTTTTGAATACTAGAGACCAGTTCTACTTGCAATTGCTTCTTAGAATTGTCTTGTACAATTTCATTAAATTAACAGGTCTTTTCAAAACAGTTCTCACTATCTTAGGAAGCTGAAGTTTGGATATGACCATTGAAACTGCAGCAAATGGAGAAGTGGGGAAAAGAGATAGAAATTAGAAGGCTAAAGAAGGAAAAAGCAAGAATGCCATGGAGAAACTCCCCAAGGCTGCACAAGCGAAAAAGAGACTTCAAGGAATACTGTATGGAATGCATGCTGAATTAATTCTATACATTCATGGTGCAGCCAGAGAAATTGAATGCACTTCATTTCCCTTTAGTTCAATTTTTCCAGCACTAAGGAATTTTTCTACCTTACTGTCCTATGAAGTCTGCAAGAAGGATTAAAGGTGAAGCTGTTAAGAAAAGAAGAGTGTATTCTGCTTCTGAATGACTACTGTCACCTATTTCATAATACAAAGGGATTGTCAGTTTTTACCTTCATCAGTATGCTAGAATTAAAACTTATTAGTGTGAAGGAAGTCATCACAAGTTAACCACAGTCCATAACCCTCAACTCATTCCCAGCTTTTGGGAAGTTATCAAAAGTTTGATATGTCTATCAAAGTTTTTTCTCCTCACAAAATATTTCTCTGCCCTACTCTAATATTAGACAACTGCATTAAATTCCAACCACCTCTCCCAACAGGTAGGCATTTACTGTTACCTCAAGTCTTGGGCCCTATTCAAGAGTTAAAACCTTTTCACACTTCCACACTACTCAAAAATATTTATTATTACACATTTAGTATTATTAAAATCAAGTTGTTGTACCTCCAGCACTTAAACTGCATTTTCTCTAAGGCATTTGCGAAGCAATGAGGCCAAAATATGAGCACCATGGCTGGCTAAGAAAATAAAATACAACAGAAGACTGGAAAGTAGCAAGTTTAAAAGCTATAAGTAAGTCTAGATTCAAACTGGGATCAGCAGATATGACTAACATTCCATACATCTGAAATCCTATCCTTGGTCCCCAACCCTTAAAGGGAAAAACAATCATCACTATCATTTTCATCTCCTCTCACAGAAATACTGCAGTTACTTTTCCATGATCTATCTAATTCCCTTTGGCCGTGATGCATGATCTATCTAATTCCTTTTGGAATCTAGCAGTTACAACAAGCTACTGCTCATGTGCGCTCTTTTTTTTTTTATACACCTGAAATAGAACTGTATTTGTCCATGTTAAGACAGCTCTGCTGGCCCATCATTCCAAGATCTATTTAAAAACATTACCCTTACTTTACTGCTGATGTATATCACTTCCTCTAATCATATTTTATTATATAATGTACATTCCCCTTAGTTCTCTCTTTTACTGGACACCTCTACTTTCCCTGATTACATGTTACAATTTTGATTAGAGCTCTCTGTGCAGTGTCTACTATCTGGAATATCATCCCATTCTCAGTTATTCTACATCACTTTTCCAACACAGTCTTGAACATCTTTTCTTCCTTAGATTTCCCATCTTATTATTGACCGTATTAATTTATTCTGTGAAGTGTTCTGGAATGAAGACATGCTAAGGGACAGAGATACTGCATTAATGAAAAAACAACAGTATTCGGTTTCAACCACATTCCTTAAAGAAATGTTGTTCCTATCTTTCACAATGGGACCAAATATGGTATAATACAGTGTAGTATAAAGCCATTTTGGAAAAAAGGCTTTGTTTTTAAATACTGACTCCTTTAGTTCTGCAGAAAATAGCTGAAGCACCAAAGGAGCATTAAGTAAGGTAGAACATTATGCCTTTAATATGAAACTATAATCCACTGGGACTAGGGACACACATTACACATAAACCAGTTTAAGTAATCAGAAACTGGTTTAAACCTGTAACAGAACAGATGTTCAGTGCACATAAACCAGTTTGAAAATGGCTGAAACCAGTTTGAGATAAAAAGCTGGTTGAATGTAGTTATCTGACTTAACTGATTTGGCTCAAATCGGTTTATGCAATGTCTGTCCCAGATGCCTTACTGGTTTAAGATAAACCAGACTCTCCCTAGCATCCCAGAATGCTCTCCTGACTAGGCAGGGATCCCTGCTCCACAGCAGAGCTGGCCCCTCCCCTGTGGTCCCTGGCTGGAGCTCTGGCAGAGACTGCAGACACAGCAAGGCCTGCCTGGCTTCCCCCTGCCCTACCCCTCCCCACCTCGCTGCCCAAGCAAGAAATCCCCATCTCCATCACCCACCGAACTATAGATTTATAGATTGTAGAGTCAGAAGGGACCACAATGGATCATCATGTCTGGCCCCCTGCCCCTGGCAGGCTGGCCACCCTTACTGTGAAAAATTTCTTCCTAATATCTAACCTAAATCCCCTCTCAACTAGTTTACACCCATTATTCCTAGTCACTCCCTGGGGCACCTTAGTAAACACTATTTCCCCTATTCCCCACTGACCTCCCCTAATAAATTTATAGGTGGCTACAAGATCTCCACTCAGCTGTCTCTTGTGAAGGCTGAAGAGATTCAGCTCTCTCAGCCTCCCCCCCGTAGGGTCTATCATGAAGGCCACTAATCATGCGAGTGGCCCTCCTCTGGACCCTCTCCAGACTCCCCGCATCCCTCTTGAAGTCTGGTGCCCAAAACTGGACACAGTACTCCAACTGTGGCCTGACCAGTGCCACATAGAGGGGGAGCATCACCTCCTTTGTTCTATTAGTCATGCACCTGCTAATGCACGACAAGGTGTGATTGGTCTTGCTGATGGCCTCATTACACTGCTGGCTCATGTTCATCTTGGAGTCAATTATGACTCCAAGATCCCTCTCTTCCTCTGAGCTGCTGAGAAGGACACTCTCCAACCTACAGGTGTGTTGGGGATTCCTCCTTCCCAGGTGGAGTACCTTACATTTATCTTTATTAAATTGCATCCTATTTTTCTCTGCCTATTGATCCAACCTATCCAGATCAGCCTGAATCTGCTCCCTGCCCTCTGGTGTACTTACTCTGCCTCATAACTTGGTATCATCAGAGAACTTGGAGAGGGTGCTCTCCATGCCCTTGTCCAAATCACTGATGAAGATTATTGAATAATATTGGTCCAAGGACCGAACCCTGCAGGACCCCAAAGCCCACCTCCCTCCAGGCCGAGAAGGAACCATCCATCACCACTCTCTGGGTGCGGTCCCTAAGCCAGTTGGCCACCCACCTGACCGTGTAGGCACTCTGCAGTCTGCCAGCTTCCCGATGAGGATAGGGTGTGAAACTGTGTTGAAGGCCTTCCTAAAGTCCAGGAAGATGACATCAGCCTCGGCTCCCGCATCCAGGCAGTGCGTGACATGGTCATAGAAAGCTACAAGGTTTGTCAGGCAGGATCTACCTGTGACAAACCTGTGCTGGTTTCCCCTCAGCATCGTTTCCCCTGCTGGGCCTGTACAAATGTGTTCTTTGCTTATTTTCTCTAGCATTTTCCCAGGAGTAGAGGTAAGACTGACAGGTCTAAAATTACCCGGCTCATCCCTTCTCCCTTTCTTAAGAAATGGACACCACATTGGCCCTTCTCCAGTCCTCAGGGACCTGGCCGGAGCACCATGAGAGCTCGAACAGCTGTGCCAATGGCTCAGCTATGACACTGGCCAATTCTTTCAGTAGCTGTGGATGGAGGTCATCCGGGCCTGCTGACTTGTACCCATCCAGCTCCTCCAAGAGCTCCTTAACCATTTCAGAACTAACCGTAGGCGGACTGGTGCCATGTGGACATCCATCAAAGATCAAGGTGGGGGAATTGGCTTGGTCGGTACATAGAAATACTGAGGTGAAGAACTCATTGAACAGCTCTGCTTTTTTCCCCCCGTGTCAACCACCAACTGTCCTGATTTGTCCTGCAGGGCCCTATGTTGCTCTGAGCTTTCCTTTCGCCTGCTATATACCTGAAGGACATTTTATTGTCCTTGATTGTTGAAGCCAGCCTGAGCTCGAGCCCCGTCTTGGCCTGTCTAACTGATTCCCTGCAATACCGCGCAAAGGAGATATATTCCTCCTTGGTGGCTGCTCCCTGTTTCCATAGAGTATAGTAAACACACAAGAGGGAAAGGAGTGAATTCTGGTGGATTTGAACAGACTAGGGAAGTGGGCAGATCAGAATAGGATGCAATTTAACAAAGGTAAGTGCAAAGTGCTGCACCTGGGGAGAAAGAATCACCAATACACTTATAGACTGGGAGGTACCATTCTAAGCAGCACAGTAGTGGAAAGGGATCTCGGAGTCATAGTTGATGCAAAATAAACAGGAGTTGCCAATGTGATGAGGTAATAAAGTAAGGCTAACTGCACCCTTTCTTCCATTAGTAGGTGCATAATGAGCAGGTCTAGGGAGGTGGTACTTCCTCTCTATGCAGCACTGGTGAGGCCACAGCAGGAGTACTGTGTCCAGTTTTAGGCACCACACTTCAAGAGGGATGTGGATAACCTGGAAAGGGTTCAGAGGAGGGCTACTCATATGGTGGGAGGGCCTGCAGGAAAGATCCTATGAATCACAACGTGGCCACAACCCCCCTCAGCTCAGTATTGTACAAAGGAAGGGAGGGCTGCTTTAACATCCCCCACCTTCTAGCCTGAGCCACTGTTGGCATGTGCCTGAATTTCCTCAGTCCAGAGAGAATGTCTGTCTGATTACAAACTAGTTAGCCCAGCCACGTTAGACTAACCTGCAAAGATTGAATCAATTCAGGTTTAGGCTTTTTGAATGTCTGTCCCTAGCCCGGATCCATAACTATTCCAAGCAGTCTGTGGCAATCAGAATACAAGGTCAGAAAACAGAGCAAACATTTGGGGGTTACTCCTGGTTTCTCTAGTGACCAGCACTATAACCTCCATTAATTATTTCTTTCCTTAGGTTTCTACCAGCAAAATGAGGCTAACAGCTACCTACCTACTTTGCAAGAATACTGAAAGAATAAATTAACACTTCTGAGGCACGTACCCCTAAGAAAAGCCTACAGGGAAAGAAAGTACTGCCTCATTTAAGGTTTTGAATAGTATTATACAGCAATCAGTAAGAGGTATGCCAGCAGAGTACAAAAATGAGCTGATGAATTCTGATTCTTCTTAGTCCCTTTGAGGCAAACTAGGTTGTGCAATGAAGAGTGATGTAGTGTATGTACACAAATGCATGCAATTTGGCAACAGTGAAGCCATGATACCACAGGCTTCAGCTGTCAAGTAGGTACCCATGGTCCCAGATGGGCTTGTGTAGTCCACACTGAAGCCCACGTTGCTGCAGTGTCACAGATATAAATACTTGCACTAGCTAGAATAATGCCGGGTCAGGTATGTCCACCTGATCAGCAATTACACCAGTCAAATGCCACACGCACACACTCATCAAGCAGTCTTGCAACATCTACAAGTCACAGAGAGCTAAATTAGTATCTTGTTGGCCAAATGGCTTTCCGTAGAGATTTTTTTCTCCTTTTATACCCTGGTTTTGGTTATTCTGATGATTCAAGTAGGTATTAAAACACTCCAACTCCCAGCCTACCTGACAGTGGCCCATACTGGAAGCTGCTGTCAATGCTTGCTGAAGTACCTGACATTTCCTCAATGAATTTTGTTCATGGGAAGAAACTGTCCAATCAATATTGAGCAAGTACTGAAGGATATCACAATGTCCTCTCAATGCACTATGAACCAAAGCACATTGTCCTTTCTTGTCCAGGTAGTCAGCCTGTAATGTAGAACACACAGTTATTAGTAAAGAATCTCAGAAATTCCATAATATCTAATCAAAACAAAAGGTCAGTCCCCGCAACCCTCCCAGTCACACAAGAGATAATGATCTTGTGGGAAGTTTGGTGACTCGCTGTATAATTCTAGTGCACTTTGTGTTACACAAATAAATCAGAGTTTTGTGGAAATAATTTTCCATCTAATTTACAGGCAACATTTTTGTTCCAGTTTAAAGAAGAGCTGGAATTTTGATAACCATGGAGATAAAACTAAAAACTCTAAAGGAGAGCCTAATGTGTAAGATAGCTCCTTTACATGCGTTTTAGGTTCCCTCCAGCTCCTGCTATAGTATGCATGTGCTCATGTGTACACATACACACAGGTTTGTCCCTAATGTGGGTTTGTTGGGGGTTGTTATTGAATTCATTGACTCTGCCAAGACCACAAGGAGTACATAAGGTTAGTTCCATCACAGTTCCAGCTCTACCCTTTATTGTGGCTGGTGCACCATACTGGCATTCCACAGAATCCAACTTGGTGTCATTTCATGAAAGTGAAGATCAGAGTGAACAGTCAACTCGAGAAGTCACAAACCCATAATACTTAGAGGTGTTCATGGAATGTCATGCATGTTGTCTTGAACTTATTTTACTTATATGTCATATGCGGTCTCTATGATAGACAGTATTAAGCTATGCTTAGCCTCATCCATCTTAGGTTTGTATGAATTGTGATATTTGATATGAATGTGTTTTTACATTTCATATTTTGGCCAGGAGTGGTAAACAGGTCAGTTAATTGGTTAACAAGGCAATGATCAACTTAAGCGTTTCTCTCCTTCACACCTGAGAGAAGTAATCACTGAGGTTTAGCATCCAACATGTTTAATGACCAGTCAAAGGGACCCTTTCAGATGTGGTCCAGGCACACGAGCCAGGCGCTTTTAGACAACAATGAATTTACATTTTATGAAGGAGTGTCCTTTAGCAAGAATGACACATGTAAGCAGGCTATAGAAAGAAGGGCATTTCTCACAGTTGGTAAGAGAGGGTATTTCTCAGAGAATAAGTGAGAGAGAGTGTCTTTAGGATACTGGACTAGTCCTCTTTACATCTGAAAGAAATACAAACATTCTCTGGGAAAGAGTTCTGGTCTGTTAAACAGATACGCACCTGGGGCAGGAAGTTATATGAATAGCATATGCTTCCTGAGAATTCTGTAGATGTATTTAAACAGCCAGATAAAAAAACATACTTAAGCCTTGCCATGAAAGCAAGTCTTTGTCTCAGATTTCCTGAGCATAAGGTGCTTTAGGTCCCCAGTGGCTTGAGTGGGCAACACAAACTAAGAGCCTGGGAAAAAACTTTGGCTTGGACAAAAGTAGAATCTGAATTCTTGGAACTTACGCTAAGATGCAGAGATAAAGTAAAAACATTGTTCTGATATGATCTGTTGTGAATATATTCTTATGTTTCTGTCTGTATCTCAACACATGGTTACTAATTTCTTATGCTTGCTTGTTTTTTCAAAAAGTCCTTTTGTTACGCTTTATAACTTGCTTGCTTTTTTTCAATGGCAGGTATGATTTCAGAGCCTTTGACCAAACAGGCAGCTCTTTTCTCCAGAAGTGGGGAAGTCTATCATTCCCGGGCATATAACCAGCCAAAGTTGTGATTCTTGTAGCTGACAAAATCTCTGCAAAGGCTGGCAAGCCCAGAGTGAGATGGGTAAAACTGATGTACCCTGGATGAAGAAGTTGGCCTCTTGGCATATCTTAGCTTGTTCTCACTTGTCAAGCAGCAGATGGCATAGAGGACTTGGGGGCAGACAGACACACTTGAAGGTGAGAAGACCATGAGAGTGTCCCTCAAAAGTGCATCCGATTATGTTTGGGACCAGGTGTCATAATAGACTCTTTCACATTTAGACTGTTTCCTTTTCCCTGCTTATTTAGTCTTACATGAACAGCTGGCTGGGATGCCAACTGGAGCAGCAGTGACTGCCTAACAGAACAGCAGAGCAATATCTTTCTGTAAAGGATCTGATGTAGTCCAAAGGAGAAATATTACTTGTTGGGCCCCACAAGAGGGGAGAAAACAAAGGACTTGAAGGGAGTGTTTGTGCCACACCTTGACTCCAAGCAGCTATTGATGCTCGAGCTTGCCTGTCCTTGGCCAAGGACACAGATGAGCAAGGCAAAGAGGTCAGGTAATAATTTGCAAAAATAATAAAGGAAAGCATTATTCTAGGGCTACTAAACTAAAAAAGGTCCAAACAACCAAGGCAACCAAGCCTGTTAACTCACCTTAATAATGAAAGGAGCAGTAAAAGCAAAAATAATATTCCAACACATTTTGCAGAATCAGACATTTTGACTTCTCTCACACTTTATCACTGTCACAATTTGGCATGGGAGGAACACTGATAAATCACCATATCATGTTTCAGGGTTTCATATATTTGTAACATTCCTCTTTCCTCAGCTACAGAGCTCATTTCTACATTTCAGACTTTATTTTCTTATACTCTACACACCTCCTACCCCATGCTCAGTCAGCCTTGCCTGCCTCAACAGTCTCAATTTCCCTTGTTTGCTCCATTCCTTCTCTTTCCCACAGACATGAACCTACCTACACATGAAACAACCCCTCTCTCCTCCACTCCCCCACATAATTGGAACTGCCTACCTTCAAACCCTTCTTCCTCCCTTCATTTAGTTTCCAGCAATGTGCTCATTATTTGTGCACACAATTCTATCCCACGATAAGAAAGATAAGGAAACCAAAAAGACAAGCAGAGTTAAAACATCATCACACCTGAGACCATTCAAATGACTCCAATGGAGGAAAAACACACAAGCTCCCTAATGAAAATGTTCTCCCTTCCTTTGAATGCAATTTCAATCTCCTCCACTGCCAAGACAGCTCTTTAGCACCTGTCACTCCCAGTAAATCCAAGGGAGATGTGAATATTCAGCACCTTAGCTTTACATCCTAATCATGATGAAGTTGCATACATTGTAGGTGAATAGTCCCACTCAGTTCAGTAGAACTATCCATTTGTGTAAGTTAAGCACACGCACAAGGCTATACAGAATCCGAGCCTTGATTTTAATGGCTTCATGGCCAGGATCTAGATAAGAGTATACACTGTACTCAGGTTTTTCATATCTCCTATTATTTACATCTGTAAAATGTTATGTTCACGCACACTGCATTGTATCTAATGATAATGAATGTTATTTCTCCAAAACATTTTGACCCAGTAATTTCATATCAACAAGTGCTGAAGTTAAAACCACACTTGTATGACATGGCTTACCCTTTCACTTCTTTTGCAAAGCAGTGAAACTATGCTCATGTGACCCGCAGCGGCTGCATAGCTAAGTGCAGTCATCCCATTTTCTGATGTACCATCAACAGCAGCTCCAAATTCCAGCAGGAGAGCGACCACTTCTTCATGACCAAGATGAGACTGAACGCACAATATTGGAGCATTGTTCAGAACTTCAGTCCTGTAATTCACATTTGCTCCTGCCAAGATGAGCAAGCGACTCACCTAAACAAGAATTTAAACAAATTATTTTTTCACTTTTCTTAAAATAATTTCTTTACGCATATTATTTTAGGAAGTTGGAAGCAGGATCTCATTTCTTACTGATTTTAGTTTTGAAACAGGAAGAGAAAACTGACTTAAATCACATATGTAAATAAATATTTATATGAAAGTTTAAAAGTTATTGGCTACCAATGATTACTGTTGGGCTACTAACAACAAACCCTGAATGTAAAGAAAAGCACAATATTCATCCAAAATACAATGAACTGTTAAGCCATTATGGATGCCTATACATGAGCACGGAGGCCACTCCAACAAGCTGGAATTCCAGCGTCAGAGCACAAGTCTGCTGGAGCATGGCAACTGCTGCACTCCAGCAGTCTTCTGTATCTCGTGTATCAGCACGTCCTGCTTAAAAATGGCCGCAGGGGTGCTTGAATAAAAGCTCATCGAACAAGCTTTAGGTCAAGCAGTCCCACTGCCATTAAGTGTGAGAACACTGATACATGAGACGTGGCCGTGATTTAGTTAGAGCGGCTCTCAGAGCCACTAAATAAAGCTCCACCCCTTCCCCCCACCTCGGAGCATGTATAAAAGTGCCCTTTATGCTCTCTCACCAGGACAAGATTTCAATTGCTACAGCGAGACAGTGTATCACATAAATGTATACCAGAACCTAAGCAACCATAAAAATAATTATAAGTGTATCTGAGCCTAATTGTTGCTTTTCATCTTAAAGACAGGGATCAACTGGTTTTTAAATTACAACTATACAAGTCCCAACATCCCATGCTAAATTCTGAAGAGTCAGAAAACAGAACTCTTCTTGTTTTGCTCCTTTTGTGTTTAAAACCTATCAGCGTCTCTGTGCTTTCTGAGAACCTTGAAACAACAATTATTTCCTAAAGAACTTGCCATTTCCGATTTACCAAGCAGTGATCATGCTTCCTGATTTCTAATGGTGCTTGAAATTATCATGTTTGTTGGGTTCATAGTATTGTTCCCTACTCTCCTTACCATATCACTGATATGAGCAAGGGACTGGGCATGATACTACTTTGTTGCTGGAGAACAATCATAAAGGTACAAGAACATTAAACAGATATTGTCAAGTCACAAAAATACCCAGTATTTAAGTTTTTGGCTCTTTGACCTCAAATTGCTATTCATTTCTGGAAGATGTTTTTTAGCCTATTACAGTCATTATAAGATACATATTAAATGCAAATATGCTGCATTTAAAATTACTGTTCAATGTCTCTGTAACATATACACATTGAAGAAATGCACTACAACTTTGAAAATCCACATAACGAACAAAGACTATCAATTGTCGAGACCAGTCCTGCATATGTACACAAGTGACTTTAATCATGCCAGCAGTGACTTGCATGTAATTGTATCTGTAGTGTAGGGTGCTCAAATGATTTAATATAATGGTATTAGCCACAGCCAACAATTGTCTTCATGGATCACTGTTCCTCCTACTTGTCTGATTTTAGGGATTTACACAAATGCCAACATATACTGGAAACAACATATAACAATGGTGGCTCAGGACACTGGTTGTTTCTTTTTCATTCTACTTTTAAACCCCTGATATGGTTTGGCTCTGAGTAATGTATTAATAACTACCATAATTCCTTTTTCATCTGTAACCTGCCTCCTGTTTATCTTTCAATAGTTACATAACATAGGATAAGTATAAGATATTAAGTATAAGATACATCTTTTTCTCTGATGAAGGCCTGGTCTCTTTGCTCCCCGTAAGGCTAGGAAAGTGAAAGGATAAATGATTAATCATTTAATGGATAAGCCCAATAATAACTGGTTAGCTTACTGGTTACTGTTTAGCATGGGGCAGGGCACAGTCTGGCAGGGAAACGGGGATGGAAAGCCACTCAGTGCCTCACCATGAACTGGAAGATGTCAGGGTAGGTGGAGGGAAGAGAGGAAGAGGACCAGTACCCTTACCATGAGGTTAGAGGAAAACAGCAGGTAGCCTAATGATTCACTGATTAAGCAATTAGCTACTCATACACTCATTAGCACTCAGAAAGGTGCACCCTCCCTCTCAGTGTGGGGCTTCATAGATTGTAACGGGCTGGAAGGGACTTTGTAGAACATCGGGACCAGCCTCCCCTGCTCTAGGCAGGAAGACAACTGGGGTCAAGTGACCCCAGCAAGGTGACTGTCCAGTCTCCTCTTAAAAACCTCCGGGGTAGGTGACCACCACCTCTGGAGGGAGTTTATTCCATAGTCTGGTCACCCTGACTGTGAAGGAGCTTTTCCTGGTACTAATCCTGAAGGATATCCATTGGTCCTGGTTTTCCCTGGGGGTGCCCTAGTGAACAGTTGTTCACTGAGCTCCTGATGCACTCTTCTGATATATAGCGGTAAGCCATTATCAAGTCCCCTCTCAACCTTCTCTCCTTTAGGCTAAAGGTGCCCAGTCCCTCAGCCTTTCCTCATATGGCTTGCTTTGCAAGTCCCTGATCATATGGGAGGTTCTTTTCTGGACCCTCTCAAGTTTTCTACATCCTTATCGAAGTGTGGTGCCCAGAACAGGATGCAGTACTCCAACTGCAGTCTCACCAGTGCTGAGTACAGAGGGAGTATCATGTAGTTTTACACGAAATGCATCAGTTGATGCATGCCAGCGTGTTGTTTGCCCTGCTAACCACCGCCTCGCACTGATAGCTCATATTCATGCAATGGCCAATCATTAACCCCAGGGTTCCTTTCGGCTGTAGTGCAAGTCAAGTTGTCACCATTGAGCATGTATGTATGTTGAGGGTAGTTTGCCCCCAGATGAAGCACCTTACACTTGGAAGTGTTGAACTTCATCTGGTTCCGGTCTTCCCAACTCTCTAGCCTATCCAGGTCTGCCTGTACCTGCAACCTATCTTTTGGCGTGACCACACTGCCCCATAACTTGGTGTAGTCCACAAATGAGCTTTTCACTCCCCCATCCAGACCACCGATAAATATGTTGAAAAGCACCAGTCCAAGCACAGACCCCTGAGGGACACCACTGGCAACTTCGCGCCAGGACAACACAGATCTATTCACGAGAACTCTCTGGGTCCTACCCTGTAGCCAGTTTCCCACACCCACTGAACCGTTGAGCAGCTGAGCCCACAATCTTTCAGTTTTCCCACCAGGATATCATGGGCTACTAGATTAAAAGCCTTTTGGAAGTGTCCAAGTGGTGACAGACCTGGTCATAGAAGGAGATGACATTGGTAAGACAAGACCTACCCACAACAAAGCCATGCTGGCTTTCTTTCAGGATCTTACCTTCCATGAGCGTATTGCATATAGATTCTTTAATAAGCTTTTTCAGGATTTTCCCTGGGATGGATGTTAGGCTGATTGGTGTCCCTCTCCCCCTTCTTGAAGATGGGCACAATGTTGGCCCTCTTCCAATCCTCAGGAATTTCCCCGGTGCACCATGAATTCTGAAAGAGCTTTGCCAGGGGTTCCATGATGACCTCTGCCAGCTCCATCAGCACTCTCAGATGGAGTCCATCCAGTCCTGCTGACTTCACGTGGGCTGTGTTGTCTGACAGAGTTTGTCACTACCTCCCCCGCTAAAAGGGGCCATTGGAGTGGCTCCCAGCTGCTGCATTATTTACCATCACTTATCATTCAACCAATATAATTAGAGAAGGTTAAATGAATAATTTAAAAATGATTTTTACATCGTTCCTTGAGGCACAATGAGCATTGACAAAGTACAGGTAGGAAAAGGCTGCAGAATATGCACTAGAAGGAAGAGCGTAGAGTACCCTGACCCTAAGGAGGGATCTAGGTAGGTATGTGTAGTTCAAAATGGGCCTTTACTAGACATAGCAATACTGGCAACTTGAAAACATTTTTGTTCTGAATTGGAACTAAAATGCGAAAGTTTGAAATTTCATACGGAAAGAAATTCTGAAAATGTTCAATTTCCCAAACATTTCCGTTAATTTTTAAGTGAATTTGGCAGTCAAGGGAGCCCCTAGAATCAGGGGCAGTCCTAGTAGTCTCCTAACACACAGTGAGGAAGCAAGAAACCATGTCCCGAGACAGAGCCCTACATTTTTTGTTCATGTAAGGGAAGCCCAGAAGCCTTAAAGAACAATGTCTCTTGCAGAGGTTTCTGGGTTTTCTACTACAAATCAGAAGGAGATCTGTGCTTCCTGGCTCTCAGCTGCAGAGCCAGGAGCCCGAAAACTTTGGGATCTGAAATCCATGGGTAATCCACACAGTAGAGTCGTCTGGAAGTCAAGGATCATAAGTGGGGCCCTGAGAAAAATCACGATTTGACAGACTGCACAGATACCACAAAATTCATCCAACACTGTGATTTTTAAGGGTTGTGAGCATAGGCAGCAGAAGGCTGGGGCTAACAGAGCTTAGCCCCACAAACATGAGGCAGTGGTGGCAGCACAGAGGGCCACAGGGCAGCCCAGGGACAGGCTCTGGGTGGCTGCAGCGGGGATGGGAGTGGCACAAACACAGATACAGAGCCTGCACTCAGCCAGATGGCATGCAGAGCTCTGCCCACCACAGCAGGCAAGTCAGGGAAAGGGAAGGGGTGCGTATGGGAGGGGCAGATTGAGGCCCCCACAGTGAGGGAGGGAGTGGGGAATAGGCAGAGGCAGGGGATGGGGCAAATGGGGCCCTGAGGATGAGATGGGTCACAAGATCGTTGGAGCCACAGGCAGCTCATCCAGGGTGTGGGAGGGTTCCGAACACTGTGCATTCCCCAGAGAAGGCACAGGGGCATGTGCTCCCTGGATTTGTGTGTGGGGCACTGCAGAGGCAGGTTGTTGCAGTGCGCTGTGCTCTGTGCCTCACTGCCACTGGAGATGGAAGAAACCAATTCTCCACCTTTCAACCAATTGGCATTTTCTGGTGAAAAACCAAATACTTAGAAAATCCTTGCATGACTCTAGTCATCACCTATTAGCAACTAATATTTGGGACTACATTAGTATGCCTGAGATAAGGAAGTTTAAATTCTACTGTAAGTCAGAAAATCAGGTGGGATTCTTGGGCTCTCCATACTTCATCAATGTACCCCCAAGTCAGACAAAATTAGGGTCTAACACAATTCCCATAAAAATCAAGAGAAAGACTCCATTTACTGAAAACTGGATAAAGCTCCAAACAATGGTAAGAATTAAAAATAGAAAAATCAACAACTGACCTCCCTTTATGTCTATGTTGATCACTTTAGATTTTGTTTACATTTGCATAAAATCTCCTCTTTGATAGCTTGCAAAATTATGGTCAACAGACCTATACTTAACCCCATTGGCAAGGGAGTACTTTGAACTTCTTTTCCAATATATGGATTTTCTTCAGTCAGTTTATGACTTGATTTAAAATTATATATTAAAAATTTTGCTTTTAAAGAGTCTGTACTAACAGTGCTTCTTGCTTTCAGCTGTAATTAAATGTTGGCATCTATGTATCTGTGACATTAGCAGTTCACTGATGAATTTTCATTTCAGCAGAGAATCACTTTCATATAAATTTAAATGATTTTTTTACACGCACATGCACAGCAAACTGTACTACCGACAGCAAACCGACAGTTAGTCATTTCCTGTTATGAGCCTGAAGAAGTCCCTTAATTACATGCATAATTTAAATTACTGTAATTTATGCAAGATTTTTTTAAGAGACACTAGGAGTATAAAAGCTAATCAATAATGTTAAGGCAGCGTGACTCCACAAATAATTTACATAATTTTTCTGGAAAACGGACATTTTACGCTACCTATTTTGCTTTGAAATGATTCCATAATTCATGGTTTAAAGATAAATAAATGTGAGATTTGTTTGGGTCAAATAAAAGTTTAATTGACGTGGTTATTCATAAAAATGTCATGCATTCAAAGTATAACTTTTTCACCTTGTTTCTATCAGGAATTGAGATTTATACAAAATCAATTTACACTAAACTCTCAACACCTGATATTTTAAATAATCCTCCCAGATTAAATAATTGCAATAAGAAATACTGTTACTAATCTTCACTAAATGGCATCTCAAGTAACATTACCAACAAAAAGCACTATATTTTTTAATAAATGGGGAAACTGAGGCTCAAGATTGACATGTCTAAAGTTAGAAACTGGAATGCAACTAAGGCCCCCTGTACACATTACAGCTGTGTCATGATTAATCTGTTAATTGTGGCATAAATGACAAGGGTGACATGCTCTGAATTTAAGATGCCACAAAATGCCAAACTATAATGGTCTGTACAGTACCTTAAAATTGAACTACATATTAAAAGTAGGTCCTGGTGGGGACTGACAGTCAGCTAATTGCTGGAACCAGCCAGGGACTGCAGTGGGATCTCAAATCAGGCTCCCCTTGCAGTGGCAAGTAGAAAGAGTGCAATGGGGTCTGATCCCCAAACCCCAAATCATGCCTCCTACCATGAACATGTGGTATGGCAGGAGATGCAACTGTTGGGTTTGGGGATCAGCCTCCATTGCACCTGTTAATGATCACGTGCCAGGGGCCTAAAAGATCCTCATACATTACTTTGCATTCATAGAATATGCTAAAATTCAGATCTTATCCTTTTACTGTTTAAGATAACCACACCCTCTATACCATATCTGTCTGTAGACTTTTATGATTGTGCCTATAACTGTAGTATCCAAGTGCCTTTCATGAGCAGTAGCTGGAGAGACTATCTGACACAGCTTTTCTACAGTAAAACACTCTGCTGGACATAAAACTTTGGTCTAGAATTCTTAGCACTGTTTGTTTGGGTTGATTTGCGTACCAAATGATCCTTCAGATACCATTTCCGAAGCAATCCAAAAAAGAGATCAAATGCCAGAGTGCAGAGAACCAACTACTTCTGATCAACATCAGAGAAGCCCACTTCCTCAGTGAAACACAACAAGATAAAAGGAAGGAAAATGCAGAAATCATTAATTCAGCTTTAAGGCAACATACTTACAAGGATACTGTCACTTAAATTTAGCCTGAGTTTTAATCTAGTAAAATCTAGACCATGTTTATAATCCAATGAGTAATGCCTTCCAGATTCCCACTGTCTTTTTAAAAACACAGACCATTTTGCAAAATTATATCAATCAGTCCTGGAAAACATAATCCTTTATTTCTTTTTTTTTTCTTGCTGCTTCTACAGCAGTGTAATACTATTGACACACTATTTCTGGACATAATCTAGGTTAGGACTAAAATTTACCTACTTTGGGCCTGATCTGATTCTTAAAGGGCATAAACTGCTAATTTACTATGCCAGACAGAAATGGGCTGAAACATGCTGCATGTTACTTCTCAAACTGGAGGTAGTGCAGTCTCCTTAATGTGCTGTACCCCAGACAGTTAGCTCTGACTCTGCCTATAGAGCCACCCTAAGGCAGCAACACTACTTCTACTTTGGGATATCGCACATGAAAAGTCATGACATTTTTCAGCATGATACTGCCTGACCCAGCAAATTAATGGTACAAGAATGCCTAATGCCAGTGACAAAATTCCTACTGATTTCAGCAGTACAAAGTCAAGCTCATTTTGTGGTGTAGCTGGACTTGCGAATACACAAGTACCTATTTTCTTACCTTCACATTAGGTGTATAGAGGTTTCTCAGAGAAGCAAGGGCAGCTGACAATCCATCAGTACTATACCCAATCCACAGAGCTTGAAGGTGACTGGAAGAAATTCCAGTCTTTTTACTAAGACCCTAGAAGAAGTGATAAAATAGATACTTGACACAGGAATTAGAAAGAAAATTTCCTATTATGTCTAACCCATATAAAGAAACGTAACTAATCATTTTGTTAGCAAGCAATTTCAGGTGTTTATAAGGGCTATTTGTAATTATTATAGCAATCATGCTGAATTCCCCTACACGTTTTGTATTTCTGTAAAGATCATAAACCTCTGCTTTTAATCCCTGGGCTTTACCTTAAAAATGTGAGCTTTAAGAATGTGATGACCAAGTTCCATGGTTTGTTGCCGGTTTAATTTTCCCTCCTGTCGAGAAAACATGAATGCCAGTAGAGCATGCCCATTCCTAATAAAAGGGGAATAAGACAGACGCACATATTTAGTAACAATTTACTTGTATCATCTAACTTCTGTTACCAATACCATCACATAAACCTCAGTTTTCTTTATTTTACCCAGTTAAACTCTTTAAATATCTCCGTGTCTAGATTTAGATTGAAGGACTGTCAAATAACAAAGGGAAAGGAAAGCTTTCTGATGCTTGATCTGAGTTCATAAGTTTTGCTAAACTGATGAAGGGTGTGACAGATTACTCTTTTTTTCCAAGTACAGTGAGGTCACTTTTAAAAGAATAAATTTCAATTGAATGGGGTCATGGGAAATCTAAAGAGTTGCCTGGTGGAAAGCAGTCAGATCTCAGTACCAGTTCCAAAACTCCAGTGAAACGGCAGCGAGGGATTATCTATGGATGGAAGGGGTGAAATCAAGACGACAACCTAAACAGATGATGTAAAGTTCCACTAAATCTGACTGTTGCACCTTTCTAGGCCTGAATAAGAGATGGAATTCCATTCAGCCCCTCACTGCCATCTGCTTGTTACTGAAAGAACACAGTCTTTTTCTTTTACTGAGATTACTGATGAAAATACTTTTTGGTGTTAAGTGTAGGGGACGATATCCCTGCAAAAGCTTTACAACATATTTCTAACATGCTTCTGCAGTCAATTCCTAAGAGACCTGGGGGTTCTGATTTTAACATGCAGTAAATGCAGGATGAGGGGTATTATGCAATTCAGCTGTAACTAGTCTATCAGTTTTATCACATGAAATTCATGATACTGAAAATCCAAAAGACCTGAATCTTTTTAAATTTTTGAGACAGGATTACCAAGCATTATACCACATATTAACACTGCTGTTATAAAACTTCAATTTAACTATATGAAACAATCTTTTTGTTTGTACAGCAGGATCACAGTGGGAACCAATTCATGATTATTTTAAAAGAAAGAACTTAAAGAGCCAAAAACCCTGAATAACATGGTAAAATAGGAGATGCAGAGTTCCAGAATATGCAAATATACACATTGGTTCACAGAGCACATGTTTTATTGTGATGCAAGCTACATTAACCAAAAAGATGGAGGTTAGTCCAAACTGAAACAATGATACTGGAAACAAAGTTGGAAACATAGAAGGAACTGTCAGAATAATTAAAAATAAGAGACAGGCCAAGTCATTTCCTCTCCCCCAAAACACCCCTCCCATTTTCTTTCAAAATCGGAATCTTCCTTCCAGCAGTTTCCTATTGCAAACTTTGTCAAGTAAATGAAAACAGAAGACTTCCATGTACCTGATGCTTTCCACTAAGAAACTGAAACTACACAGTGGGGAAAATGATGCTCAAATATGCAGGCCTAGTTTGCATGGACCCAATTACAGAGTTACACGTAGCATTAGCAGCTAAACTTTTGCCCTAAACATAGCCCAGTTTTCCTCTGGGGAAAAACTGCAGTTCTAATACTACTCATCAGCCCTTGAAAGTGATTGTAAAGATATGTAACAGCAACTCTCTGTACACACTGTAGTTTATTATAGTTTTTATTTACCTTGGCTCACATAAGAAGTCAGTATTTTCACCATCTGCTCTCCAAACAAGCCATTCCCTGAAGGAAGGATGGCAGAACATACGTGTTTTGTCACGCCTTTTTATCAGAAAACATGAAAGGGCCTCCATTCTCTGGTGGAAGTCTTCCCATTCCAGTTCACCATTTATCTGACCAGCATTAACAGCTGTGAAAATCTGGTCATCTGTCATAGGATGAAGGGATGCTAGTGCCACATTTAATATTGGCAGGGCTCTCTCAAAAGCAGAGTTGCTCATGAACTTCATGTTGCACTGAAGCAAATAAAGTTCTGACAGAGACACTGGAACTACTTTGTAGCTTGCACTTTTGATCACCAGGTGACCCTTTTGAAAAAGATCCAATGTCAATTTCAAATACAGGTAAGATCCCAGGCTCCTCATGATCAGGTGATTACCCACTTTCCCGATTGTGGCTGCATCAGCTTTCCCATTTAAAGATATATTGTTTATAATTTCCTGACTGCTACTGATCCTGTACTGAATATAGGCATTCAGATCACCATGGATTTCTTTCTTGTCCAGGAAATTGTCCAGAGAAATTTTGAAAAAAGGTAATGAACTTGCTATTTCCTGTAAGAAAAAGCACACACAGGTACAAAAATTATAGTCTAGCATGAATACTTTTGATATAGACATTTATATAGATACTAGCGAATTGCCTGTCAATATTGCTGGAAGGGGTGGGGATGGAGCACCCCCCCCCCCACCGCACTGCACTACCGCCAGTTCGTGTCTGGCCCCCTCCACCCCTCCTGCTCTGCATCCAGCCCCGCGCCCTCCCCCAGCACGGGGCAGTGGATGGCTGCTGCCACACACCGCTGTGTGCCGCTCCTGCTCTGCATCTGGCTGCATGCCACCCACCCACTCTGCGCCTGGCCCCGCCCCCTCCAAACCCCCTGCCATAGAGCTCCACCATCTGGCTGCACACCCCCACACCACACTGCATCCAACCCTGCATCACCCCCCTCTCCCGCCGTTCTGAGTCCAGTCCTATACCACTCCTACTCTACATCCGGCACCATACCACCCCCTTCCTGTGTCCAGCCCCCCACCCCCTGCCATGAGGTGGTGGGTAACTGCTGCCAATCACAGCTTTGTGATGCCACTGCTCTGCATCTGGCTGTGCACCATTGCCAACTCCACGTCTGGCTTCATGCCACCCTCCCTGTTCTGCATCCGGCCATGCCCCCTCACTGCGCAGAGGGGTCCACATCTGGCTGCGTGCCACCCGCCCCCCCCCCACAACTCCACACTGGCCCAGTGCTATGCCCGCAGCTCTGCATCTGACCCCGCAACTCCCCCATCTCATGTCTGCCCTGCGCCATCCCACCTGCTTTGTATCAGGTCCTGTGCCACACTCCCTCACCGCTCTGCATCTGGCCCATGCCACCCCTCCTTCCCCCGCTGCTCTGCTCCACTGGAGTTATTTCCCACCCATCATTCTTGATAGGTATTCTTGATGCAGCACTGGCTGGAGCCACACCCCCAAGAGCATTATGGACAGACACACAAAGCCCTTTATAGATACAGAATAAAAAGATGATTTAGTTGTTACAAGCCTTTGCAACTACTGATGGTCCTAGTTGAGCCTAAAGGCCCACTGGGCTAACACTTCTAGGGAACACCACTTTCTATAGCCAAGAGCACAAGAGTGATGCAGCTAACATCATATCCAACTACCTTTGACTCACCAGCCTAAATGACCAAATATCCATGTACAGCTCAGTTTACTCAGGGAGCGCTTTGGTATGTGTTTAGAGTAGAGCTAGAATACACATCTCTGGAGCCAGTGAGATGCCTTAACTGCTGTGCTACCATGGCCCAACTGTTCAAATACAGTCCCCTGATAACAGGTCACACAACATATTTCTAAAAAGAAATAATTTCTCATATCACTAACAAATAGTTCAGTAAAGATTCAGCTAGAAAAGAACCATCACCTCACAGTAGACACTCTTTGGAGGATTCCCATGAAAGTATTGATCAAACATACAAGATCCTTCTGTTTGAGGAGTGACAATTATAGCTAGCCACCTTGTGCTATAGCTATATTTAACACATTTATGGTGCATGACAAACAGTAATTCCAATGGTGATCTTAGACTTGTTTCCTTGAAGAGCTATATATTTATGCATTCTAGCAAATTTTGGAATGCCTTCAACATAAATGGGCATCCCTGTAATGTAATTCACTTCCTGTTTAACTTATAAACAGTTAAATTAATTAAAAAAGATGACATTTCAGCCTGTGTAGCTTTGAGATTCTGAAGTCAGCGCATCTCTCTGTCTCCAGAACACCAGATATTTGGACTGACTACTGGAGAAAGACTTTTTTAAAGAGTAAGTGCAAGTTTTCTGGGACTTGCTGAAAGATGCATGGTGAGAAAAAATGGTGTTGAAGGCAAGGACAAGCTTTAAAATAGGGAAGTTGTGGGGCTCCACTTTCTGGGAAGCCCTCAAAGAAATGCTGTACGAAGGACAAGCTCATCACTCTGTGGAGCTGGGGCAACTTAACTCCTAAAGATTCAACTTCCTGTTCTTATCTCACCTGTAGAAAACAGGCTGAGAAAATGAAAAATCAGGTTTGTTGCTTGTGGTGTCACTAATCCCATCAGTATATTCCAGAAAGTGACAGAGAAAAAGCCAAATGTGTGATCAGATCCTTGAGCTCATATTTGTTCACCATAAAAAAGCATAAACAAGGCAGAGTCCATTTTGTTTGTTTTTTGCTTTTGAATCCCTTTAAGAGCAGCACTTTTAGCAAAGTATGTAGTTGTAGCAGTATGAAAACTTTTCACAGGAAAGGAGAGTGATTAATTTTTGGCAAATTAAAAATACACTTTATTCTTACCTGAAAGTTAGTTCTCACCGTCACAATCAGCTTCAACCAAGAAGGAAATTTAAAAATAATGTTTGTGATAAATGAAGAAAGTGTGTCACCATAATCAGGTTTGTGGAATTCAGCATCATTTAAACCATCTATCAAAATGATGTATTCTTCCTCAGGAATTTTCTGCTCTGAATAACAAAACATTAAAAAACAAACAAATAAAAATGTGATTATATGTTTGTATTTTTTTTTCCATAAAAGGGTACTCGTCCATAATTCTGAATGTCCTGAGAGATGAAAAAATGTACCAGGAAAAATGTAGCAATAACCATTGATGTTATTCCAATATCAGTGCAAGTTAGTTTAAAATATCAAATTGAAAACTACTCGCGCCACTAACCTCACTTTAACATTTCATAATCTTTTCAGTCTGATCTTATAAATCATGTAATCTCAGAGTGTTTGGGTTACAAATATCACAGAAGTACATTTACATGCTACAAAAGTTGTTCTCGTTATACTTTATAGTATGATCGTATTTTGCAAACAGCTTATAAAGGTTTAAATGAAAAGTGTCACAAGCTTGTTACTGACATGAGCAATGTATATTACAGATGGTTGTAAGAATATTAATAGAAGGTCAATACATGGTTATGTTCAAGTTATGGACTGATTCTATCTAGTAATCACTTATTTAAACATCTAGCATTTATTAAACCATTATAAACTGTTACACAAAGGAGAACTACATAAATAAATAAGGCATATAACTACACATTTAATGGGTGCACAAGCAACCTAAATCCTGATATTTAAAATTGAGTGATTATCTTTGTAACCTTGAAAATATCTTTTAAATGTCACTAGTTGCATTTAATTCAATTGGCTTTTTAAATAAAGCACACTGGAAAACAAAATAACACACAACAATACCCATAAATTCCATCACATGGCTTCATATATACATGTAGAAAGTTCATCAGCAAAAGAAGTCTAAAAATTCATGAGTTCTGTCAGCTGTCTACATGCATCTCTAGCAGTCTCCCTTCAGTGCTTGTCCAGAAGAGAATCTAGAGATCAAGTAAAGGTGGGGCAGGGTAACACCTTAGAGAGTAGGACTGAGAGCCATGAACTTTTATAAGCAAAAGCTTTATCAGACTGCTTAGGGAAGGTGATTAAAATGATTACCACAGATGCTATGCATGTGGCAAAATAGGTTGTTGCTTATGAAAACTAATCCCTCTCTCTCAGCTGGTAAATCTTTAAGCTGCCATCCTACCCTATCTCCTACTTGATCTCTTGATTTTCTTCTGCTATGTGGACCAACAGTAGATGGGGTAACAGACGCATGCAGACAGCTGGCAAAACTCATGAATCTTGGGGGTTGTTCTAGGCTCTGAAAAACCATGCTTTAGAGCAGTGATCAGTTGCAATCAACTAGTCAATAGGGGAGCCTCTGATGGTCTCTCAGTCTGTGGGGACTCACCACCCCCGCAAACTGAGATCAATTGTCAGAGGCTCCACAATCAGGAGTGGCGGGATACATTTGGCCAAGCTGAGCTGTGGCCCCTGCTGCTGGGGCCAGGGCAGGGGAGTGGAATGATCCCCCTCCACATTCCCAACCACAGGGAGAGTGGGAGCCTCAGCTGCGCTGGACCAGGACAGGGTTGGAGCCCAGATGGCTCATCCAGGCATGTGGGGGGGCTCCTGCCACTGTGTGAACCCTGTTGGAGGCCTGGGGAGCACATGCTCCCTTGATCTGTGCGTGAGGCGAGGCAGCTACCCTAGCATCCTCATCAGCAGAGAACTGAAAGCCACAGTTTAAAATTTGGTGCCCATTTTTGGTGCCAAGTTTAAATTGCAGCTTTCACATTTGCTTTCTTGGGAGCTGGAACCAGGGCCCCACCAACAATGGGGCTGGGTGGAGGGAGGGCAGGGCTGGGGTCAGGCCAGGAGAGCCATGCTTGGGGAAGGTGAAGGCAGGGGGAGCACATGGCACCACGTCGGGGGGTGGGGTGGGGGGGGAAGGGGCCCAGCTGGGCTGGGAGAGCTGTGCTACACCTGGCAGCGGGGCTGGGGCGTGCGGGCAGTGCCAGGCCAGGCCAGGAGTTCAGTGATGCACTGCGCCTTTGTGGGAGGTGGCACTGGGAGGGCCTTGAGGGCTACAGATGCACAAAATTCAATTTGGTCCCCCCACAGCCACCCCCCCCAAGTGCTACCACCACCTGCAGAGACATGGCATGGCGCTCCCAGCCCAGCTCTCTGCATCTGCGTGGCTGCACAGGACAGCTGGGCAGCAGCACCCTGCAGGTCAGCGTAACAGGGCCTGGGCTGGGAGACAAGAATGAGCTGTGGGCAGTTCATGCCAGAGGGAGGGGAGGCAGGGTGGGGGGACGGCTGCCACCACGTGATCAAGAGTTGGGGAGCAGGTCCTGTGAGGGGAAAGTCTGCATGTGTCTGTTTGTCTGTGTTTCTGCGTGTGTCTGTCCGTGTCTCTGTGCACGTCTGTCTCTTCCTGTTTCTGTGTGCGTGTTGGTCTGTTTGTGTCTTTCTGCGTGCGCGCATGCGTACCCATGTGCAGAGTGAGAGTAGAGTGCATGCCTGTGTATGTGCATGTATGTGCGTAAATTTGGCCATGGTGGGGGCAGGGAGAAGAGGCAGGCATGTGGCCCAACTGCCCAGCAGGGTCCACCCAGCCTCCCCCACCAGCAGTAGGAGGGGAAGGGGCCCCTCTCCCCACCCTGCAGCCCAGCTCTCATGGGGGAGAAGGGGCCTCTAATTTTGTGTTTGCCCAGGGCCCCAGTACACCTTAATTTGCCTCTCCCCCACTGACCTGCTGGGCAGGGGGGTGCGGTGGGCAGGGGGCAGCAGTAGATCCTGGGTTGCCCTTTCCTTCAAAAAGTGATCTTCACCTTAAAAAGGCTGGATACCACTACTCTAGAGGCATGCACCCTTCTTATTTCCACCATGTTTTATCTACTTGGTTCCATCCTTTCTGTCCTGACCCAAGTCAAAGCAGGGTAAAAAAGAAGGGTAAAAGTGTCATCCTGCAGGCAATTCAGAGTTGCCAAAAGGCAACAGCAGCTACAGTGTGTTTCAGATAGAGGTGGTCATGTCAGAGAGGTGGTACCCATGTCAGAGAAGTCATTGTCAATCTAGCAAGTAGTGCGTGTAGTCTTCTTACTGGAATCCAAGATAGCTGCAATGAAGTCACATTTTGGTTAATATTCCAGCCCCCAGTAGGGCTAGAAAATAAATTCTCATGATATTTATTCATTCAAGATATGCTGGACCCCATCTCATGTAATTGGTATGATCATGCACAGCTATCATCAGAAGCCACTACAAAATCCACTACTTGCCAGATTGGTAACATGACTTTTCTGACACAGGTAGATCACCTTTACTTGAAACGCACTGTTTCCCCTTGTAGTAATGAGTTATCTAAAATAACAAAATCTGGAGACCTTATTGGTCAATTTATAGCACGTCTCTTCCCCACCCACAGCTCCATAACTCAGCCCCATTCTCCCCATTGATCCCAGACTCCACTCAGACCACTCATCATAGTACCAATAAATCTATCTCCTCCCTCTGGACTCTACCTACCAACCTGCATTTTTTCCTGCGTCTTTACCCAGCCAATGCCTCTCCTTTATTTGCCCCCTGGTTCTTTGGTGTTCTGTTCACCCCCCCAAATGGTTTTGAGTCACACTTCTTACTCAGCAAATCTCAACCTCTACCCCATACATTTCCCAGACTTCCTCTGTCTCCCTAATTCCTATTCCAAGTTCCAGTTTCTCTCCCCCAATCTCTGGTCTGTGTGTCCGCTACCTTTCCCCTTTTTACCCCAATCAAATTATTTCCCTGCTCCCTTGAAGCAGGTCTGGTTCTTACTCCCTCTACATTTGAATCAGGCAGCTTCTTCTTCCTTCTTATCTTGGTCTACTTGGGATGGAACAGAATTTGGCTGCTGAAGTCTATTAACCTCACCCCTGAGTCGATGTCAACTACAGTATGTCAACATCTTACAGCCTGGCTATGAGTACCAGAAAAGGCATACTATTCACTTAAAAAATAAACAAATAAAAACTCAATAAATAAATAAAATAAATAAAAACTTGCCAAATCTCAAGTCCCTGCTTTAAACTTTGGCTAAAGTTTTTAATGAAAAGGTTTCCAAAATTCTTTAACAAGGGAAAACTTCTTTTTCCTGAGTCTCACCCTTAAAAAAGGGTATATCATTTGGGCAGAGATTTATGGCAACAATGGAAGGAGGAAGTTCTGACACTGAACATCTTGAGTCAGATGCTTAGTACAGAAAATGTGGGCCCAAAATCATTGAAGTTTAGCAAAGTATAAGCAACTCAGAACCATCTTTCCAAACAGGAAGTGTCAGTAGCCATAATAATAAGTAGAGTTAACAGACCCACCTATAATTTATCCTATCATTTATAATTTAGCATATTCCATTAGCATTTTTCAAAATAGTGCTTTTTAAAGATGTGCTTTTTAAAGAAGTGCTTTTTAAAGATCTTTTTAATAATGGGTTCTGCAGGATTGTATTTTAAAACCAAAACCCTTCCATGTGAATATGGTTTGTCTACTGTTATTATGAATAACATCCAAGATGATTACAACTGAAAAAGATTAAAGAAAACAAATTTCTCTCTAGTGAAGTCACTTCTGCTGCTTTAATCATCTCCCTTACATGGTTAAAATATTATGTCAGATTACTCTTGGGTTTTCTGATGATGAAGTTTATAAAGTTTAGTCTCAGTTTCCTGGCATACCTTTCCTGAGGTTTTCAAGTGGCTCCAACACTCCTCTTTTAAAAGCTGCCACTGGATCTTGGACGCAGGACCTAAGGGTAAGCATGCTTTGTAGATGAGGCTCTTTAATAAGAAGATCTCGGTATGCCATTAACTGATGCGACCGGCAAAGTAAAGCTGCAATACTATGGACAAATTCTGGGACAAGACACGTGTACGTGTTGTCAGCTTGGCAATAGTGATAGGCAACGACCTGGGAGGGGGGAAAAAAAAAAGAGAAAAAATGTCAGGCTCCTCTTTAAACAGTACTGTAAAAACGCACCTTCTAGTTATGACAAAACATTTCTCTCTCTCCCTTTGGGTGATCTCAAGCTACAGTATTTATTTGAATCCAAGACAAAGCTCCCTATCCCATTGAACATGGGGAAGTAAGCTGCTCATCTTAATATTTGACTATGGGGGGAGGGAGCGGGAAGAGGGGGAGCCTGTTGCAGCTCCACCTCTGGCCCTATTCTGGGGTCAGAGCTGCAGCAACTGCCTGCCCCCCACCATCTGCTCCTGCTGCCACTTACCCTCCACAGCTCTGGATTGGTCTCCAGCCCCATATTGGCCTGAGCAGACAGCACACAGTCACTCCATGTCAAGCACGATAACCACTGCTGTGTGGTCAGGCAGGGGGCAGAGCGACTATATACTCCAGACCAGAGCCCAAGCTGAAGCCACAAAGGGTAAGTGGCAATGGAGAAGGATGGAGAAGGTGGGGTGGAGGGAGGGAACAGCGGTGGTGGGGGCACAGGCAGCATAGTGGGGGTCAGGTGGTGGAGGGGTGCATGCATGGCAGGGGGACAAGTGGTAGGGTGGGTAGGTGTAATCTGGGGGAAGCAAGCAGCAAAGAAGGGAAAGCACTAGGGAAAGAGGTGGTAGGGCATAAGGGGCAGGGGTCAGGTCACTTGCCTCACCTACCTGCCCCAGCAGTGCTTCCCTTCTGCAGTGGTAGGTTTCTGTGTGCATGCAAATTTAAGACAACCCTCCAACAGTTAAATTTTATACATGGACTATTAAAACAAATGTATAGTTTTCCATGTATACAATCTAATTATTAGGTGTCATCTTAAATTCAAAGTAATCTTGAATGAGTAAATACAGTATTTTCAAACTTTAGAAATATTACCCTGCTTCAGGTAATGTGAAGGTAAAGGTAAAGGTAAAGGTAATGTGAAGAATGAGCCTACTAAAGAAAAATTATCATGACACAGAAAGGAGGATAGGAAATAGGATTACACTGGCAGAGAGTGGGACAAAGAAATCTCAGTACAACTTTTGGACATAAATCCCAGTATTGCTTTTGGATATAAACCGTGCCTTACTCTTGGTTCATGATTGGCGTTCACCAGGTAAAGTAATGTTTGTTCTGACAGCTAAACAACAAAGTACATGAAGAAGGGAAAAAAATCTTTCAGAAAAGTAACCAGAAACATTATAAAGGCTTTATCTCAGCAAACTGTTCTCTAAAATTTTACAGTATTCCTGAAGGAAGTCTGATGGGGGCAGAAGGTGCATGATGCTACTTTAATTGAAGGATGACTTATATTTCAAACTTCTGATTATTTTTATGAAATCAATCCATCACAATGAGAAGCAATGCTTAAAAGTATAAGAATTTGCCATTCACTTGCCATCATTGCATGAAACTCATTAGCATCTTTTCTAAAGGCAATAGGAAAAAAACATTGTCTTTAACATACTAAAACAACAGTAATTCTGATGTGGACTGTTATCATCTGATAGGCAAAATATTAGCTTTTTGGAATCATATAAACTAATGAGGAAATCATTTTAATCATCTAGCTAATCACAGATTACCATCAGCACCATACTGTGCAGAAATGGTCAAAACTATCAAAATTTAGGTTTAAACTTTCTTGGATTGAGATAAGAGATCACCCAAAGCCATGAATCAGTTTGCTTCAGAGGCAGTAGCCTGTCTGTTTTCCAAGCTGGAAGAGTAATTTTACTAGACAACATATTGCAAAACGTGGAATCTTATGTATAAAACATTAACATCTTGTTCAATTGAATTCTTCCATTCTATGGGGACACAGCGTTAAGATGATTAATACTGAGGGAAATTTTACTGGCATTAGTCTTGAAAAAGCCTCACTCTCATGTGAGTCTGTCTAAAAATTCTTTTGGGGAAAACACAACTACTTAATCTAATGTTTAGACCATACCATGCTTTTATCATAAGCCAGTCTCCTCATAACTATGGAATGCATCTGATCAGAAGAAATGAAATACTTATTATCAATATCCTTTTTCTCACAACTTAGCCATTTTGAGCTTCAGTAGTCGGTATCAGGAAAATGAAAACAAATGGAGGTCAACAATTAATATATCCAGAATTTGTCAACACACTGTAGTAATCTGGCATTAGATGGGCTAAACGTGGGAGCATCTTCTAAATGTGAGAATGTTCACATGCAAGTTCTTTATTCAAACCCAATTATATTGATGATTACATACAAGAAGAGGGACAAGGGAGAAATGCCACTAATGGTCAGAAAAAGACAATAACTATGTGGTATCAGTTTTGTTTATTTATACTGTAGGACCTGTAAGACTCTGCTGCACAGTGCTTAGTGAGTGGGGCCTCAAACCTTTACACACACACACATGCATGCACGTGCGCACGCACGCACGCGCACACACACACACACACACACACACTTCATTTAAATAAATAAAGATAAGAGCTAAAAAAAGCTTTACTGAGGCTCAGAGAGCAAAGGATCTTATTTTTCAGAAAAAGATTTTAGGAGAGGAAGGGCCTCTTGGGTGAAAACACACCAGGAACAGAAACTTTTTCCATCATTGACTTACAGCTAAAAACCTAATGTCTTTTTATGAATGGCAGAGATCCATGCCCTCAACCTTCAGATTAGAGTACTGAAACATGCTATGCCAAGAATTACTGAAGACCAAATAGAAACGCACTAGTCAAATAGACAATGCTCTGATTTCTAAATGAAACAACATCAAAGCATGTCAGTGTTTCACATATATGTCGACATTCTATGTAAAATGGATTTCAGGGTGCAGTGCGTAAATTTTTAACAGCGGGGTCCAAGCTATTTTATGTACTACCTTCTTTCACCCTCAAGATGCAATTGGACAGCTATGATGTCACTATCTCTGGGGTCAACTCTTGAGAGCCAAGGGAAAAGGCACTGTTGCTGAAGAACTCGGTGCCCTGGGACTCTCAAGGAAGGAGAAAGATGAGCCAAGTCCTGCCATGGTGAAGGAATGTTGAAACACCCTCTTCACTTTGCATTATTATTGTAAAAGATGTGCACTAAAGAGACCAGGCAACACTCACCTGGAAACAGTCCCGTCACCGGCACAATTGTCACTCTTAGTTTTTGTAATCTTTGCCTAAGTGGGGAGTATTGGAAGCACTATAAGCAAATCAAACATTTTATCTGTCCTTATTTCTTCCAAAATGGCACTGCAGGAAACTACACCAAGCAATAGCTCCTGCCTGGGCAGGAAGAAAACTGGGCTCAAATGACCCCAGCCAGGTAGGCATTGAGCTGCTTCTTAAAGACCCCCAGGGTAGGAGCCAGCACCACTTCCCTTGGAAATTGGTTCCAGAACCCAGCCACCCTAACTGTGAAGTAGTTCTTACGGATGTCTAATCTAAACCTACTCTGCAACAACTTGTGGCTGTTATTCCTTGTTATCCCAGGGAGCACGCTCCCAAACCCTTCTCATCCCCCACTAATGAGTTAACAGACGGTCACCAGGTCCCCCCTCAGCCTTCTCTTGTGAAGGCTGAACAGGTTCAGGTCCTGCAGCCTCTCGCTGTAGGGTCTGCCCTGCTGTCCCCAGATCATGTGGGTGGCCCTCCTCTGGACCCTCCCAAATTGTCCACATCCCTCTTGAAGTGGGGTGCCCAGAACTGGACACAGTACTCCAGCTGTGGCCTGACCAGTATCGCATAGAGGGGGAGGATCATCTCCTTGGACCTATCTGAGATGCACCTGTGGATGCACGATAGGGTCTGGTTAGCTCTGCCAACCGTGACCTCGTATTGTTGGCCCATGTTCATCTTGCAGCCAACGATGACTCCAAGATCCCTTTCTGCCTCCATGTTCTCAAGAAAGGAGTTTCCCAGCTTAAAAGTGTGTTGCTGGTTACTACTGCCCAAGTTCAGCACCCTGCACTTGTCAGTACTGAAACGCATCCTGTTTTTGTTAGCCCACCCCTGCAACCTATTCAAGTCTTTCTGCAGTCCTTCCTTCCCTGCTAACATGCCCAACTCACCCCACATTTTGGTATCATCAGCAAATTTGAACAGGTTGCTTTTCACCCTGTTGTCCAAATCGCTGATAAAGAAATTGAAAAGTGCGGGCCCAAGAACCAAGTCCTGGGGGACCCTGCTGCCCACTTCTCCCCAGGTCGAATATGACCCATCCACCACCACCCTCTGAGTACCAACCCTTCAGCTAATTTGCAATCCATCTGTGTAGGCATCAATACTACAGTCACCTAGTTTTTTTAATGAGGATGGGGTGGGAGACAGTGTCAAAGGCCTTGCTGAAGTTCAGAAAGACTACATCCACGGCGACACCTGCATCCAATGCTTTTGTGACCTGATCGTAAAAG
>JAGPOW010003685.1:1635053-1666377 GCA_030014935.1 Caiman crocodilus
GACAGTGTCAAAGGCCTTGCTGAAGTTCAGAAAGACTACATCCACGGCGACACCTGCATCCAATGCTTTTGTGACCTGATCGTAAAAGGCAATCAGGTTGGTCTGACATGACCTGCCCTTAATGAAACCGTGCTGGTTGCCCTTGAGCATTATCCCTGATGCCGGCCCATCACAGATGTGCTCCTTGATGATCTTCTCAAAGAGTTTCCCCAGGACTGAGATAAGACTGACAGGCCTATGGTTGCCCGGGTCCTCCCTCCTGCCTTTCTTTAAGATGGGGACCACATCGGCTATCCTCCAATCATCTGGCACCTGGCCTGAGCACCACAATTGCTCGTAAAGCCATTCCAAGGGCCCTGCAATAACCCCTGCTAGCTCCTGCTAGAAAGGGAACTAACAGGGAACCCTTAGCTCTGTTACTGGACAGTGCAGAAAGTGATGGAAGGTCAGAGGACACACACAGGGGCTAAAGAGAAAAACAATGGGCACCTTACTGACTGGTCAGTTAAGCAACTAGCTATTTTTCTGGCCTAATGACTCATCAGTTAAGCAATTAGTTGCATATTTACAGGTGCCCAACGGACTGGAGGAAGATAACAGACTATTTTAACAAGCCCCTATCCAAAGCCCAGATGGGAGAGGAGGAAGTGTATTCAAGGTTCTAGTCCAGTGGCAGCAGGGTCCTGCCCAGGCTGGACTGGAGTGGCTAAGTGTACAAGGGGGTCAGGGAGGCTGCTGTCTCTCCCCCTGTTCCCAGAGCTCTGGGAGTGCCACTACCTGTTTCCTTTGGTCCCCACCTGTCCAGCTCTTTCCTGATGAATGGAGAGAATCATTTAAGAAAGATATGATTTCTTGATTTATGGATATTTACTTTTTAATATTTTAACTAGGAATGCACCAATAAAAATTTTTGGACCGATACTGTTGGGTGATTATTGACCTGCCATATTGGCCGATACTGATCCAATTGCCAGCATGCAGCCCAGCCTCATAGAGAGCAGTATCTGGCTGGTAAGTCTGTTGGGGGGAAAGTTCTGATCTCTGTGAGCACCCTCGGGGGAGGCATAGGGGCATACATCTCCCTCTGATCTATGCAGTGTGAAGGAGGGCTGTCCACTGAATGCGCATGGGGAAGGAGCTACTCCAGCCTCTTCCCAGCTGCTGCAGTCAGGTCAGGTGGGGCAGGGTAGGTAGTGGCAGCACCGGGAGGGGGTCTATGGCAAATTTTGGGGTGGCTCTAGCCCCCCTCCACAGTTCTGGCCTGAGTGCAGCTGCTGGGAAGAGGCTGGAGTAACTGCAGGCCCGAGCATGCAACAGGGAGCCTGCCCTCGCCCCATGCACAGATCCAGGGGGCACGTGGCCCCATCCCTTCCCTGGGGGTGCACAAAGCAGCAGAAGCTGCCTCCCTTGCCTCCTCGTGCCCTCTGGATGAGCCGCCAACTCCATCCTGTGCCCTGCCCACCACAGCTGGGCAGCGCTTGGCCCTGCCCCAGCCCCAACTCCATCCTCACCATGGAGGCCTTGATCTGTACCCCCATTCTCCTTCCCCTCCACCCCACAACAGACTTACCAGCCAGATGCTGCTCCCCAATCTGCTGGGCTGCATTCCTGGCTGTGTGCAAGCTGTGGCTGCACATATGTATGCAGCATTTACCAGCGACATTATCAGCCACATCAGGCAAAAAAAGCCAACTGCCAATAATGTTAATTTTCCTTTTATCAGTACTAATATAATATGGATTGATACATTGGTGCACCTCTAATTTTGATATGTGATTTTAGAAAATTTTTAACAGTACACTGTCGTTAATAAAATTGACTGCCACCCACACCTTTAATTTCTTGCACTCCTGAAAACTGAAATAGATAAAAATCAAAAAATCACCAATTTCCTGCAATCCTGAAAACTCATAAACAAACAAACAAACAAACAAACAAACAAACAATCTACATAAATGCTTAAAAATATACATTGATTTTAGTGGTCAAAATTATGTACAAAAAATAAAACCCACACATTTTGCCAAGCCTAATAATATGGGATTACCATCTAGTCACGACTGTTGTTGAAAAGATAAATTTTAACTCAATGTAGCAATCAAGTACTAATTCATATGAAAAATGAGAGAAATCTGGTCAACTATGCATGAACATGGTACAGCTTACATAAGTGTCCTCAATTACCCTCCTGCCTTCTGCCCTTCCCCTTAGCACAACCAGGGAGCCCTGAAAAAGCACCATTTCCCACTCCCCTACCTTCCCGTCTTTCTCAACATGTAAAAGCTTTTCCTGGGAGGGGAGGGGAAAGTCCAGCGATGCATGTGAAAAGTTACCTTTGAAGCAAGGCGTCGCACTGAATCACCAGTTTGATTTTGATGCTCAGGAGTACCAGGAGAACTCAGAGACTTCACTGTATTGCTACCATTTGTGGAGGGGGCAGATGACGATAACTGTGTAAGGGGAATCTCCTGACAGGGGTCACCACCTAAAAAAAAATTCAGACCAAAATAAGTTGCGATTAAGGTCTATTGCATTATGGTAGCATTATTTTTGTGAGTGTGCGCATGCACATGCACACACTATCCTGTAACTAGTTACTGACTAATGCAGCTATACATCATCATCTTTATAAAGGGATTTAACTAACCTCTGTGCTGAAACAACAGTAAATAAGGAAAACAACAGAAGGATTACATATACAAGTACAAAAATGCTACTTAAAAGTGTGTTTGTGGAGTACCTATGCTAAAACTTGCAGCAGTTTCGGTGAATAATGTATTAATTCTGGATAAATGAAGTCTACGGTTACCTGTAGTAACTGCGTATATGCAAATTTTGCCCCTCTCTTACACACGTTCAGGGAGAGCAGGGTCTGACAGTGATGAAGAGGGGAAGAAGTTGGGAGAGGGGGCAGAGGGGAAGAGGACTACTTGACCTTCTAGATTTATTTTCCCTTTTGTAGCAGAGGCGGAAGCAGGAGACAAATTTAAGGCAAATCTCCTATAAGTAGACTGTATACTTGGAAAAGTTTAATAAATGTATAATTTTTCCATATCTAGAACCGAATTATTGGGGGGGGTCATCTAATATTCAGGGTCATCTTATATTTGAGTAAATACAGTAATTAAGAGCTGAATCATGCAGTGTTTTATGGATCAACATTGGGAAATGATCACTTTGGGGCATCCTCCTCTCCCAAAGCCAAAAACTGATGGAAGAAAGTCTAGGTAACAGTCAATTGCAGCCTCTGAGCCAGAAAGGTTTGGTGTAAGGACAGCGTGGCAGGAATAACGATTTCAACAAATCCCTCATTTTTAAGGGGGCTATTCCCCCTATTCTATTGTAAGGATGTAGTTGTCGAACCATGCCAGGTTGATGAGATCTCTTTCTCTTTCCCACCCACCTTACGGAAGAGTGTATGTAGACAACAAGGTCTGTAATTATTTGCATCTGATTCTTTGTACTAACACAATAACCTACATCATTATTTACAAGAGAAACATACTTTTGGGAGATGAATTAGGACTGTTCGAAGCAATCTGCCTCATGCGACTTCCATGGCAGCTGAGTGCCACCAGTCTTGAAACAACAGCAGTCTTCCCAAATCCCACATTTCCAATAATAACTGCTCCCTTATTTTCTGCCAGCTCTGTATTCTTCAAGTTTTCTTCAATCACTTGAAACAGCCAATCTCTTCCGACAAACACAGAGTCTGTTGTTATGCTTGGCACTTCAAACAACAGTGGCTTTAGCAAGATGTCTTGAGGCTTATAGGGGACAAAACGTGCTGAGGAGGGCATAAGGAAAATGTAAGTAATTATGCAATAAAAGCTTATTCAAATGCAGCATCATTTTTAGAAGACCATTTTGAAACTTCTGCAGGACGTGTTTGCAATTTATTTTATTCCTTTTAATGTGAAAATATTTATAGTTGCTTCAGTGAACTGACTAAAATTAACAACTGTATTCTGAATTGAAACCCATTTATGATAAAATGCTAATAATTGTTGGAATTTTCTTTCAGGTATGGATGAACCTTGATAGTGAAAATGCTGCTGCGCTGTGATTGCTTATGAAAAATCCAATGTGTTTTATATTCATACTTGAAAAACACTATAGAATTCTCTAATTCAGGACTTGCAACAAAAGTTTAGAGAAAGAGAAAAATAAAGGGAAATAGAAAAATGTGATTATTTTGCTTCAAAATACAAAAATATAATCATATAAGAGTTAAAGGAGGAACAAAGCTGGGCTTGGTTGAAAAAAGTTACGTCTACAATTAGGTGCAACTTGACTGCTTGCATTTTTCTGTTTTTAATTAAATATTACTGGTCATTTAAACAGAAGCAGTAGCTGACTAAGTAGAGAAGAGTAAATAAAGTGTTTGCACAACACCTGAAAAGAACAAAATTCCACTGTTTTCTAGCCCCAAGCCAGTTTGAATTGGATTATCCACATAGCACTGCACAAATTAGAACCAACCAAACGTGACTTAATCACTTTTCTTTCATATGTAAGGTTTATGTACAAAGATATTCTCAAGATTTTCTTTAGCTATTTTTGGTTTCTTTACATACAGTGTACTCTGTGCTATCTGGATCATGTGGAGGATACAGGATACATTTACTTAAGCTGTACTTCAGAAAGATCAAGGGACTACTTAATTTAGCTTTTCAGTATTGAAGGAATAATGATACATGAGGTTCAAAAGATCCAGGCTATATTCGGCTACAACTGTCTGTCTGTTGCAAGATAATCAGAAATGTATAAATACCTTTAATTTCTTGCTGTACTCTTCCTCCTGCAGTATTATGCCAAGGTAAGCGAATTGAGGTGCGCAGGGGAGTATTCCTTTGTCCATCCAAATAACTCAAATCTTCAAGCTTGGTTGAACTCGTTGCTATAATAATAAATAGCAAAGTTGATATTTTCCTCCACATAAACAGTTGCACAGAAGAAAAATATGTATAATACTATATGATTATAACATACATCATATTACAATATTGCTAAGTGTGTTTATGCCTTCAAAATACAATTTATTCATTAATATTCCTGAACAGTTGCATCTCCAGAAAGACTAAAATTGTTTATGATTCTGGCAGTTTTCCTTTGTAAATAGAGGTATAAAGTAACTTCAAAAAATAAAGTATTTTGAACATCTCATCAACTCACAAAAAGTATCCTTCTTTAATTAGATAAGTTCTGTTTGGTTTACATTTGTACCATGAAGTATTACCACAAAATTTAAAATGCTAAAATGCCCAGTGAGAAGCTAAGAAAAACACAAGCGTTTCACTGAATTATGACAAGTCTGGCATTCAGAAATTATTTAGTAAAGCTTCAATACTTCCAAGAAGAAACACAGCAAGGTAGCTAGATGACTCTTTTGCCCCAGTGATTTCATTCATAGTTGCTGGCAATCCAAATCTCGCAATTAGACAAGCAGACATTGTGTGCACTATTTCACCATATCCAGTACATTAACAATCACCCCATTAACTGCATGACTCTCTGCATATAGAAACTGTTTTCTGAATCCTAAAAGCTCTTACTTGGAAAAGAAATCTTCTGCAATGACAGACAACCAATCTCAGCATTTATGCAATAAAAATGTTGATTCTGCAGTATAATGGTACACTATCCACTTTTGCTAAGAACTGAGAGCAAGTAACATACTGTAGCAAGCCTAAGAGTGCACATCATTTAAACAGACACTTTCCAGTATTATGGCGGTGATTGGTTGAAGTAATTCACATTGTATAGTTTATATAGTGTTTTGGGATCAAAGGCACTTAAGATTACATATCTTTCTGTACTTCCAATTCTTCTTTCCATTTTCCAAACACTCATTTCCCCTTTCTCTCCCTTGTGTTTCAAGCAATACCAACACTCACATGGTTTCTTGTTTATTTTCTGGTTGAAAACAACCCTAACAATGATGTCAACAGTATGTTGGGAACAGGGTTAGCTGGTTAATTGTTCCTACAATAGTTAGAGTAGTTAGATCCTGCATTTCTTTTCACTGGACTGAGCAAAATGATGGAAGTAAAGAAAAAAGTTAAGAACAGAGAGGCACTCGTACGAAGTTTTGAGACAGGCCAGGCCCATTTGAGTAGTGATGGACAACATTTTTAGTGCAGAAATGTCTCACAGAACAACTCATATTCTGACGGAAAGAAACAATCAGCAAGTGTGTCAAATTCCAAGCTGAATTACTAACAGAAAAATATACTGAAAAAATAATTTTAACAGACGTGATTTTTCATTTTAAAATGTCTCCAGTTTTAAGTTTGTCTATATATAGTTTAAGAAGAGCTGAACCTGAAGATGAAACAAATAATTTAATTTAATAATAATTAAATTAATAATTTAATTTAATTTGAAGAACTAACTTTCTGCTTGTTTTTTTCACGTCAACAAGAAAACAAAACCTTTCTTGTGTGGACCCCACCCCTTCTTTGACCAACAGGTCTAAAGCCAGTGAATCAACAACACTGGAGACTTTCCAGCTATCTCCTCTATAAATGGGAATGCAGAAGCCATTGGGCTACAATTCTGCACCTGCATTTCCAGCTGCTCTGCCTTGGCAGTCCTCCGCAGGTCATGCCAATATGAAGCCTGGTTCTTTACTCTCTAAGTCACTTCTTAGATCTAGTCCATTAAAAGCTCCTTACAACAAGTAGTTTCTCTTAATCTAGATAAGGATTTCAATTCTTATTTATTGTGGAAAGCCTTCAACATCAAATCTGTTACTTTCAAATACATTAATTCCACAGAACAGCAAATGCTGAGAAAGAGTACCAAATCCCAGGGTCTAGCCAAGCAAGTTTATTTTAATCATAAATAATATTACAATTGTCAAGATAAATACATACAGTACAGGCTGTGGTGCCTTAATGTCTATTTTTAAACTGTATTCAAGATTTACTCAATAGCCATTTTACTTTAGTTGCACACGTCTCAGGTCTTAAACACAGTGGCTGTCACCTGAGTATTTTTGGATTATAGATTATACCTTGCAACATGTAGACAGTACCTAGCACATTCAAGTGCCAAGTAATTCAAGTCCTGTGCCTTTGAGCCGGTCTACATTACACGGCTTCTGCTGTTACCAATATGCCAACAGAGCCCTCTAGTGGAAACTAGGTGTATGCTGGCAGAAGAGCTTTTTCCTGCCAGTGCTGTTACCACACTTCTCCAAATGACACATGCTAAACCAACAGAAGACCTCAGCAAAGCTATGCCTACACCAGGGGGTTTGCCAACATAGTACTCGGCTCCAGGATGTGATCTTTCCACGTTCCTAGTCAATATAACTATGCCAGCGGAACTTGTAGACAGTACCCCAGCCTTTGTAAAAACCACATGCAGTATAAAGCCCAACGAGCCCCACGTACCAGGTGGGACTGAGCCAGGCATATGCTGCATACAGCACCCAAGGCCAATCCAGGGTGCACACTGCACATGGTGCCGGAGCCAGGCCATGGTGTATGCTGCACTTAGTGCCTGCACCAGATCAACTCTGCATACCAGATCTGGGGCCAGTCTGGATTTGGTCAACAGACCAGACCCACGTGCTAGATCCAGCATGCAGGACATCCAAAGCAGGCACCACTGCAACACATATCTCAGACCAGTCCAGATACCAGGCACTGCACACATCTTGACAAGCCCCGTGCACTATGTGCTTTACATGGCCAGTGCAACATATAAGGCAGATCCACTGCATGTGCTACATGCAGCTTCTGTACTGCATCACCCCACATGCTGGATCTGGAGCACAGGTCAGTCTGTGAGCCCATTCTGGCCCCATATGCTGGCCCCACTCCCCTTTCCCAGTCTGCAGGGCCAGATCACTTTGACACTCCTGATCTCCATTATAAAAGATTAAGGTCCCTAAATTATCACCAATTAAAACACCGATCTTCACAAAGCTGTGCTTCATATATACAGCAAAGTCATTAGTTTTTCTAGTCAACAGAAATCCTTGTTAATTGAAGGAGATCTAAACAGAGTGATAAAGAAGCCTCTTATCAATCCTCCTAAAACAGCTGCATAAACCAAATCGTACTTCATGTCATGTGCCTAACTGGCATTTCCACAGCTGTGTATTCACTATCTGCTCATTTTGGTACTAGCACACAGTTTCAATTCCAAGTAACAGAGTTTGGATTCTGCCCTTCATTTGACTACTGACATGTTCACAAGGCTGCTTACAAGTCTGTGTAAGTGCCTATGGGCAATATAACTGCCCAGGTACATGCATAATACCCTAATAAGCTCCAAAACTTTTGTTGCCAAAAAGCCACAATAACTTGGTGGTTATTACCACAGGAGGAAGACGACCCTCCCTGCCTTTTAACTCAATAACCTAGTAGTTGCCAGGAAGCAGAAGATGCTGGATTTGAATCTGTATCTCCTGCTCCCCAGCAAAATGCCCCACCTACCATGAGCCAGGTATTTACCAACCTCTCTCCAGCCTTCCCCATGAAGCTGACCAAATGAGTAGCCAGGAGAAGAACAAACCAGAGGGAGAATGACTCAAGACAGATGCTGCCATGAAAGGGAGGGGGGCCAAAAGCCCCCTGGAAACCATCCATTTAATCTAATAAACATTAAATGCAAGGTGCAGTGGGCCAGCTTCAAGCTAGAGAGAGTCTGAACAATGCTTACCCTATCATGGGTAATGCAAGAAAAGCAGGTTCGAGCCCCTGGTAGGTGAGGGGCCTTCTGTTCTCTGAGCAAATGCCCTAGCCACTAAGTTACTGGGCTAAAGGTGAGTGGATCTGCTTCCCCTGCTATCACCTTACTTCTGCAAGGCAAACATGCTGGTCTGTCTTATTCCACCACAGGTGGAATCTAACAGAATCGAATTTGTACATAAGTGCACAAAATACCATTAGGCAGTTACATAAGTGCCGTTTAAGCACATGAAGGTTAAACAGGATTTAGGCCACTGTCAAGAAGGCTGATAATTACAATGTTTGGTGACATCTTCTGGTGTAGTTTCACATGAAAGACTAACTCACTTCATATATGTCAGTGAATTATGAAAATATCGCCCACATCTTGCAACTATGTAATGGAAAGATCCATAACTCATCCAATCTTCTGTCTCCTTATTAAACTAAATGCATTAGAAAAAGAGAACAACGCAGTACAAAGTAAATCAGTAGTTAAGATTTCATGAATGTGAGAAGGTAGCACACAAGTAGCCAGTAACTCTACAAATGTCAATAAGAAAGACACCTGGGGTCCTGATTCAGCAAGCTGCTATCACAAAGAACAGAATAATGCAGAATAATCCATCTGCATGAAGCCATTTTACAAGGCTTAGATCTCTGAGAGCAAAATATTAGCACATGAAACCATAAGAAAGGCAAAATGTTCCCAAATATATCCTTGCAGTATTTATAGTATTTTAATTATGTATAATAATAGAAAAGTTGTGAAATTTCATTAGGATTCTTTGCTGCTGCTTAATCTAAGAGGTTCAATTCACTGAACTAAATGAAGCTAATAGCAAACACAGCAGAAAATTGGAAAACTACTTTCTGAAGTCTTAGTAGCCTCTTCCCTCCCCCCCCACAGACTGGTAAAAAGAACCAGCACTGTACAACAGGTAGCTGAAACACAATCTTTCATTTGACATTTACACTGGTATTTACACCGTTTCAAAATTAGCATTTAAATTATGTTCAAGGTATTTTAAAGCCTCCATCAAATTACACATAGCAAGACCAGTTTTGGTGGTTTCCAATTAATACATTTTGCAACCATACAACCAAATCATTCGGTCAAATTTTAAATAAACAAATTATAATCAACATCAGTCCTAACTATTACTGGTGAATCTTGGGTTCTTGATAAGGTTTGTTACGTTATGTACTGGAATATTTTTCTGTTGCAGTTCCAGTTTACTGCAGTTTGTTGGACATCCTTTCTGGACTAATGCCATTATGCTTCCTTTGAAAATGAAATGGAGAACGTGTCCCAGTGTTTTCCCAGCAGACTTATTTGGGGCCTCAGATTTAAAAACAAAACAGAGCTCTTATCACAGACTAACTCTGTAAACTATGTAGCAATGAATTTAACCCCAGTTACCACTCTCAGATCTTAAAGCTCTTTTAGTACTGCTAACTATTGCTATAGGAAATCCCAGCTCTCAGTATTTACAGGATTCAGTCCTTATTCACCACCAAAAATCTTAATTTACAGAAATAAGGTCAGAATATCTCAAGAGTTTAAACTTGAATTTAGACCCACAGTAACAGTCAGCCATTTTCATTTAAGGTCTCAAACAGAAGCTCCCGCTTTTACTGTGAAATGTTGACAATATTCTGCCTCAAGTCGAGCATATTTTTTCCTCCTCTTCATAAAATCATTAACCAATGACAAAATACAGTTGTTTTTTTGTGGGGTCCTCATCTCCACATTTCCTGGATTTTTTTTTAATATACTTTTCATTTTTATGTTTTTAAATTGAAATCTACTGTTGTAGATGCGGTACTTGCAATTCTGGAAACTTCATATCATCTTAAGTTATCAATCAGGTTGCAAGTGAAAAAAATACAGCACAGCACCCAGAATTCAATGGACTCTAGTGCTAATGATCACAACAACAACAAAGATTCTAGCTCATTTTTTCAGAGTTGTTTTAACTGTACATTGTTAACAAAAATAGTAATAAAACTATTACGATCACTGATGTATGCACATACACAGTGAATGAATAGGTTGGTTGAATTAGGAGAAATCTGTACACTAGTGCTTTAAGATTGAAAATGTTACCTTAAACCTATCTTGAACAAAGCCATTTAAAATGGTAATGAATACATTTACAGAACCAGGAAAATTGTGCAAACAAAGAAACCAAAGAATTTAAGAAAAACACATTTCTAAGATTGGTACCATCTACTTTAAACATTTAAAGACCAAGTTCAGACTTGACAGGAATATAAAATATACCCTCACATTCCAGTATTGACAGTTTTTATTGAATAAAAAGTTAACGTAATTGGAGTTTCCTATGGGGCACATCTTGGCACCAGTATTGTACTTTTAATACCAAACCTCATACTGGTTATGCCACTAAAAATCCCTCTTCCTCTGTCAGTACTTCCTTACCTGCAACAGAATTGGGACGAGGCATTGCTAATGAGCTAGAACTCTGCGTATAGGGAACAGGACCATCTGCACTAGGCACTTCTGCTTTGGGCAAACTCTCAGCAGCTCCAACTGCCTCCTCTTCAGCAACTGGTGAACAATTATCTGTTCTTCGATCATGAATAATTCCTTGATGCACACCAGTTCTGAGACTTCCATCTTTACTCCACTCCAAACTGGATCCACTGCGGTCATCGTTTTCAGATGAACTTGTTATAGTTGCTGAAAAAATAATAAAATTCTGAATACACTCTAGAAGAGAAAGAACCACCATGACACCTCAGCATTAGCACATTATATTTTTACTACATGAATGACTTTCAAGCCCATAATGATATTATCCAAATAATTTTTCACAATGTATTTTGTTAAATTAGAAAAATGCTTCTTATGAAAGGAAATAAACTGTGCAATCTGCTGCAATCCCTCTGCTGGCAAAAAGGTCTGATAAAGTAGATAATGAAAAAGCAGTTCACAAGAACCCTGGAGCTCCTAGAAATCCATATAATTTGTTATGAGATAATTGTACTTTTATTTATTGATGGGACAAGCTGCCCTTCAAAGCACAAACCTCAGATTTTTGGAATATTTAAACTTCCTAGAGGAAAAGAAAATTAAAATATATATTTTTTACCATTAAGGACAGTGCTTCTATGTATAAGAAACCTAATGAAACTGACTACATGAAAAAGAAAAAAAAAATCTTTAAAGCCAGAATCAAACAGGAATAGAAGTATATTTGGATAATCCACTTGTCAAAATACATATATATATATATTGTGTGTGTGTGTGTGTGTGTGTGTCTGTGTGTGTATTCTTTTTTCCAAAGAAGGAGAATACAGCCCTGATATATTCAGTCACAGCTCTACCAAAGTCAACAGAACTACACTGACCATCTGCTCAAAATCCTTCATATTATTTAGGCTACGTTTAGTGTCAGATTCTGACCATTTTAGTAGCAAGACAAACTGCTTAAAACATTCCCATTACTGCACAGAGTACAATAATTTGGGTGACTGGCATTTCAATGCAAAATATTGTGAACAACAAAAATAATCAATATCAAATTCGGTTTCTTTTCTTTTGCTTAGCCAATTCAAAGTGAAGATGAACAGGGAACACTCCCACCCCCAAACTCCTCAGAGCTTGGTTGCCAGTGTAGGTCTTTCTCCAATAAAGCACCTAAGCGAGTGATTCTCAACCAGGGAGTTGGGGTATCCTGGGGTTCTGCCAGATCTTTTGAAAGATGCTATGAGGAAGTAAGTAGATAAACCAGGGTCAGGCTAGTCCCTCCCTGGATGCTGTTGGTGAGCTAGTCCCTGCCCACCCTACTATTCAGCTCTCTCCTCCCCACATAAGGAGATAAGTAAGCATTGTAATATATAAACAAGATTTTGAAACGGAGTGCCATTCGATTCACAAAAGTAAAGGGAGGGTGCCTTGAATCAAAAAATGTTGAGAAGTACCAACCTAGTACTTCCAACACATTTTTGTTGTTATATGTAATAGAATTTTAATCTTTAATATTTTTCTTAAGAATACAGCAAGGAGTCACAGCAACCATTTTAAAAGGGATTCCTACTTTGTTCTTGCTGTCCCTGACACCCCAACCTCCAATTCCCAACCATAAATCTCATCAGGATATGAAATATCTTCCAGTACTTTTTTGAGTTTACACATTAATAGTGGGAACTGGAAGTGTCAGTGCAGAACGTGAGGAAGAATTAAAAGTATCAATCAGGGGAAATCATGACTCTGAAAGGATCCAAAGAAAGAAAGGAAAAATAAGAACTAGGGTATAGCAGAGCTGGGAAAATGAGCTTTTTTGTCCATGAGAAGGGGAATAGAACAGAAGGTAAGGTGCATGAATACTCCCTAAATCCCTCCAACTCTAAAACTGAGGATTTCCCAGTTTCCATGTTATGATTCCAAATATACTTCATTGCCACACAATATACCACTAAAGATTAGATTGTGAAAATGCAATTCTAAATCCCCAGCATACCATTTAATGTTTGCTTTACCATAGCTTGTCACATACCTCAGAATTCTTACACATACATACAACATCACAGAGTAATCATAAAATAAATGACTTTTATTTTGCAAACCACTTAGGGAAAGAGTTGGGCAGAAAAGGAGGAATTGTTTGAATCAGGAATGCTCATTACTCAGCCTGTGGGCCAGATCCAGCTAGCAGAACTATGTCATTTGAGCTGCAGTGTGTTGCAAGGGTCCAAAAATTTAGCAGCAGTGGCAGCATTAATTGCCAATCCACTGTTGCCAAATTTCTGGACCATGGGGAGTCTGGCAGACATGATATTATTACAATGCATACTACATCATGTGCATCAGGCAGGCTAGGGTTAGGTAGGATCAAGGCACGTAGGAACTGATCCAAGCCATAACTGAGGATCTGGCCCATGAACAGGCCTTGTACTCCTTATCCTACCCATGGGGCCAAAATGTTGAGCACCACTGCTTCGAATAATCTGTTACTCTTAAATAGGCTGGCATAAAACTTCTGAGCCCGAGTTGACAGAAAGCAGGTGAAGAATCTATTCTATCTTAAACTTCCACTGCTGTTAAGAAGGCAGAGCAGAAATGTAACTTATAGACTAGCTGGATCAGAGATGTATAAACTAACTTCAAACTAAAATGACTAACTACCCCTCTTTACTATTAAAAAGTTACAGAAGTAGCAACAACAAAAAGCAAATAAGCAAAAAATATCCCAACAAGAACGTAGCAAGTAGCCGGTTTCCAGGCACAGAAAAAGAAGAACCTAATACTTTTTTTTTTTTTTTTATGTACTCACATGCCAACCTTTAAAGTTTGGAAAACATCTTTCCAGAGCACGAGGGAAGCCTAATTTTGTAACAAGTCAACAGATTACAACCCTGCTCTCGGCAAACATACAATAGCAAACTGCACCACCCAGTTCCTTTGCTAATCAGTTTTTGTTCTGTAAACAATCATCCTGAAAAATCTACTACCCTATGAAAAAGGTAGCTGCTGTTTGTGTCTGTTAGGAAGGCACAATGAAGGCTCTGACTTTATTTACCTAGGAATTATGGAATAATTTCCCAATAATCCTTTAAAAAAGTTATTCATGAAGACTTATAGGATACGTAAACAAAATACTAGTGGTTGTCATATATTTTAATTTTAAAATATTTCAATATGTTACTGTATCAAGGATGAACTATAATGTGGGTTTAAAAAACCCAAAAAAAGCAATGAAAAAAGAAAAGCAATTTTTAAACGATAGGATTTTTTTGGCCTCCTACTATAACACTGCATTGTGATTCAATCAGATGTCACAAAATGAGGTGGGTCAAGAGAAAGGTACAGGAATGCAGGACTGAGCAAGCTGCCACTCAGACCGTTAGGGGTTGGGAACAAAAAGTGACTGGAGTCTCCAAGGCTACCAGGGAATATTCAGGAGCTGCCACTGTCCCCAGCCAAACCCAGCACCCCACACAGCTGCTCCCTGAAGCCCTAGCTGGCGTGGGACTGAAGCAGCTCTGGGGCCCTGCATCAACCAGGGATAGTGGCAGTAGCATAGGATAGGTTTCCTCTTCCTAGCCAGCAGAGCATGCACAGCAGGGAGCAAGTGCAGGATGAGGGGATGCAACCTGCTGGCAATGTTCCCAGACAAGGCTGGTATTCTGCATACCCAGCTCACAGCTGAAGCACAGCAGGAGTGGCTTTAGGGCTCCCCCATGCCCAGGTTAGTTAGGGACAGCGGCAGCAGCAAGCTAGTCCCCCCTCTCTCTTCTTAATCTCCAGCTACAGAGAGAGATTGAACAGATTGCTAGGCTCAGCTGGAGACAGTGGCAGAAGGAGATTGCAACCAGGATTTTTTCCTGCTGCGATGCTAAAAAGCCAAAAGCCATGCAGTCAATTCTGGATGTAGGGGCTACAGTAAAGTATGGCCTGTATTATACTGACATGTTGAACCAGTGCCCAGCATGCTGCTAGTGTCTGTAGTACTGTAACTGTGTCTTTCAGATGAGGCAGTGAACTCAGTTTCTCAGCACTTGTCATTAAAGATCTCATAGAGAAGGTAGAACTGGCTAGCATCTGACAAGGAAGGCAGTAGCTGACAAAAGCTCATGCCTCTGTGAACCAGTTAGGCTGCTTGCAAATGTTAATTTTTTTTTTCCTTTTAAATGGCGCTTTACTTTAAACTCAGTGCATTCCCACACTGAGCCTTGAGCATGCCCAGAAGAGGCAGAGCCTTAACTGAACCTGGCTCACCTGGTGTCTGTTTAGATCATATGCTTTAATGGGGCTTTTTGGCACTTTTATTTAATAGCTGATTGAATCAGATTTGGCTAAAAGCACCAAAAAGCCCCACTGAAGCACTCAATCTATACAGATGCTGCAAACCTGGGTTACAGCAACATGCTGCTGCTTCTGGTAAAGTGCAGTTCTTTTTTTTTCCATGTCTGCAAGCAGCTTTAGTCTCTAAGGCGCCTGCCACCTAGCCCTGCCTCATGCTTGACTTTAGATAAACATGACTAACCACATCTGTAAAGAACCCTCAGGCAATTTCCATGTTTAGTAATTGTATTCCATCTTTCTTAATTCCCCTTGTATTTTAGCAACTGAAGTCGTCAAACTTTGTGGTGGGCAAGGGGATGGATGAAAGCCATACAGTGATGGTATTCCCCCCTGGGTTCCAGAGCTGCTCCATTTCAACTGACAAGCCCCACGTGTTGCAATTTAAATCGTTTGCAGGTTGCCTGATAAATAGTCCTGTCTTAAACTACTGGGTAGCATTGCTATGCTGTGTATGTTTTTTTCTTGCTTCGTCAATATGTTAGGGCTTAGCTTCTTAGTTTATATTTGGTAAAGCCTTAATATGTCCTTGGATAAAAGGGACTACTTGAGACAAAATGTTATTGTGTATTTTATTGTATGAACTTGCCCCCCTCCACATTTCATAATATACAAGTATTAGGGGGTGCGTCTATACAAGACACTACATTGCGGTAACAAAGTGCTACAGTAACCTAACTTCAGCAGGCACAAACCACAACACTGCAGCTATGCTGCTGTAGCAATGCACTCCCTCACTCCCTTGCTATGGTAATATAGCAGCTAAAAATGGCGCATTGCCAGCATGGTGCAGTAAAGCTGTTACTGCCCCGTCATTAGTACTTCCTTTTGGAAGTACCTTTTGGAAGTACTAATGACGGGGCAGTAACAACAGCACCATAGAAGCATGTGTAGACGCACCCAGGGTGAAGTTACACATTACACTTAGACTATACTACACCTATGGGATATTAACCAGTGTTAAAGTTAGAATGTGCTATGAGCACACATTAAAGGTTAATACTGTTTCATGGGTGCACAGGTCTGACCTCCCACCAGAGGTCCAGGGAGCAGGAGTACAACTAAGAGCCAGGATGTTTAAAATCTCTCTCTATTCTAGGGGAAGGGGGGGAAGGGGCTGGGAATGGTGCAACCTGGGATCCTGGAGGACTACAAATTGCTTCCTTTATCTCTATGAAACAGACTGAAGTTACCCTAATAAAAGGTAGGCAACATGGCCCATAGTTAACTCTGGCCTGAAATGGTACAACTTTGAGTCAACTGGTAATGGTAAACATTTAATATATTTTAGACAGCAGAAGTTTTTTTTAACTTATTACCAACTGAAACAACAATCATCTGATATAGAATCCAGAAATTAAATACTAATCTTGAAAAAGAATAGGCCTAGAATATAAATCAAGTAACTGAAAAAAAGAATAAATCAAGCAGCCATAATTGCTTCATTTAAAAATAGTTGGAAAGTTTTTACAGAAGAAACAGGAACAAAACTGAAACACCGTTATAAACACTGCAGGTACCAGGTTTACGACTCTAAGTACTCACAGTATTAGGTACTTTTATCTTTAACCAGTTTCTCAGAGGAAAAGTGTTCCCCTACAGCTACCAGTCTACCTAAAGAAATAAACACTAAAAGGAGCCTAAAAAAATGGATCATTAGAAAAATAAAAACAGAAGGTAGAAAGAAGACTGTACTGTTAGCCAAAAACAACTGTCTGAATCTGGGGTCCTATGAAGCCTTAGATTTTCATACTTTTTGAGATGTACATGCTCCAAGAGGTTTTGTATTAGGGTGCCCAAGTCAGTGAATAGCTTTGAGAGGACAAGCGTAGCCTGCTGTTTATGCTAACTTCTAGAGGTGCACCAATACATAGGTCTGATATTGGATCAGCAACAATATAAAGAAAACAGAATACACTGGAAATTGAATACACTGATGTGGCTGATAATTTGGCTGATAAATGCCTGTGCATGTGCGTAGCCTCAGCGCATCATGCAGGCAGTGAGGAGCATAGCCCAGCAGCTAGGAGAGCTGCATGCAGCTGGTAAGTCTAGTGTGGTGGAAGGGGAGGAGGGAAGAAAGGGGCGTGAGGGGGGTGCAAATCAAGGTCCCTGCAGTGAGGGAGAGAGTGGGGCTGGGGCAGGCACAGCCCATTCAGTATGGGGTGGGCACAGGGCAGAGCTGTGGCTTGTCCAGGGGGCACATGGAGGGATGGCAAATCCCACCACTGCGTACACCCCAGGAAGGCATGGGTGAGGGTGGGCATGTGCCTCCTGGATCTGTGCAGGCTGTGCTGGGGTGAGCTGCCACTGTAGGTTGGGGCCAGGGTGGCACTTGGGGGTGGGCAGTGACACTGGGAGAGGGGTTTACGGGAGGAGGGGGGCAGAGGGGAGCTATAGCAAATTTTTGGCTGGCTGCAGTCTCCCCTATAGTCCCCTCCCAGTGCTGCCGCTACCCGCCTGAGCCTACCCTTGCCCAACCTTTCCCCACACGTGGAAGAGCCCAATGTAGCTCCTGGCTCCAGTCTGCAGCTGCAGCCTGCCCCACCCCATGCAGATCTGAGGGGCACACCTCTCCACTCCCTGCTCCCTCCCAGGGTGCATGCAGCAGTGAGAGGCAACCCACCCCATCCCTAACCCTCCCAAATGAGCCATGGCTCCATTCACTGCCCTGACCTAGCTCCAGCCCTACTCCTCCTTCACTGCAGGGGCCTTGATCTGTCCCCCACACAACCTTCCACTACAGACTTACCAACTGGACGCAGCTCTTCAAGATGCCAGGCTGTATATCAGAAACCAGATCGGTATCTGCCGACATGACTCACTAAAAATCGGCTATTGGTATCAGCACCCAAAATCTCTATTGGAACACTTCAACTAACTTCTGTTACTTTATGCACTTAATCCTTGATAGGTTCTGCATAGTCTGTATTGTAGTACAACATTGCCCACATCAACAATAAGAACAAATACTTACACGTGGTATGCAACAAGAGCTGCTATTCAACTGAGCTGGATTTATTCAAAACATTCTGAAATACAGAACTAATCTTCTAACTAGGAAGTGCAAAGCAGACGAGGGAAGTTCTCTACCTTTAAAAACCCAAAACACTCCCAGAAAGGTACCAAGGGCTTGATTCTACAAGGTACTGAGCACTCCCCAGAAGCGCTGAGCTCTCCTACTTCTCACTTACTGCAACAGGTGTGTAGTGTTTCAAGATATTCAGAGTCCTCATGCTATATGAATGTTTTCTGTTCTAACCAAAATTTCACATTTAAAAGGGATGCAAGGGCTTCATGTTTAAAGTAAGGACATTTTATTTTGAGAAATACCAACATTTTGATATAGCAATTACAAACCATAAAAGAAAAAGCTTTTTGGGTATTCAATTAATCTCATTATATGACTTTGACTGTACTTCCGTATGAAAAAATTATTGCATTTTGATGCTTGTGTCTACGGAAGTTGGATGCTTCTGAAATGATACAGACAGTGATTTCCCTCAGATTTAAGTAAAGCCAGAGAAGAGTTTCCATACTGAAAGAGTTGCAAGTCCCCAGGAAAGCTTACATTTTGGCTGATAGCCCAAGCTTTTCTCCTATTTAGCGTACTGCTGAAGATGAAAACCTGCCTCCTCCATTATTTCAAGCTCAATGGAAGCAAAGATAAATTCAACTACAGCAGTAAAGCATTAGACGACTAAAGGAAACCTGAGCCAACAGAAGAAGGAATAAGAAAAAGGGAGAGAGCAAACTTTCCCATCAAAGGGTCTGCTGGCCCAGAATAACCTAGTGGGAATGGAAATACAATGGAAACCTACTTAAGTATCATGGAAGAACAAGCTACATTCATGGACGGGTGAACTCTGCTCTAAACGTTACAAAAGATGTACTTGCTAAACTCAATTAAAAATGCACATATAATACCATTAACAAATTTAAATGCACAACTATACACATTTGTATACAAAATATGGGTCATTTACAGAGGGAAGGGTGCCCCCATCTCCTTTCTTGGCAATACCACACCACACACAAAATGATAGGGCCCAAAAAGAATCGAAGTGATTAAGAATTTTTTGGTTTGCTAAATTAAAAGTAATTCTCACTCTTATCCTCGTGTCTAAAGAGCAGATTCAGACCATCCAGTTCATAATAGGCTCCAAGCAGATTTCCAAAGAATGCATGAGTTTGCCATGAATTAGAGAAAAGAATATGTGGAACGCAGACATATATTTTAAATCATTCATTTAGCTCAATAGACCATCGTTAATATCAGCAACTCATTTCATGAAGGTGCCAGGGTCAGAAAACATACCACACTTGCTTCACTATATACAGCATTACTATATCCAGTGGCCCCTATCTATATTTGTTCCAGTTTCCTCCTATCTTTTGTCCTCCAGCTGAACTATTCTGTTTCCTCCACCCAGTTCTACTTAAGGATCTTCTTTTCTGCTGCTTTGGACTTGAACCCCTTCCCCACCCCTCAGTTTATTTAAGAAGCAACCTCCCTCATTATTCAAGAACCTTCTCCATTTGTTGCTACTGCAAGGCTGTACAATAAATATCATCTTGCTTATTTTGACCTTGCTTATATCAGTTCAGTTTTTCCCTTTAAAGAAATAACTGGTCCAGAAATGTATGAGCTTTTGTAGGACACAGCCTACTTCACCAGTACCTGAAGGTGCCACACTGCCCTACTTTCTGCTTAACTTTAGACTAACTCCGTGCTCTCTTAGGGAAACAGAGTCTTACTCAGGGATGGGTTGGGTGAAGTTGGAGAACAAATGGAGTTCCATATTGCTATTCCGAAAGGGGATGAGGGACCTTTTCCCTTTCCAACTACAGTAGGGCATGATGGACTCCAACAGAAGCAGATCTATGATTTTATAAAAGGGGATGTGGGCACAGCAGCCAACGCTGCAGGGTGGAGTGCCTGCACCCCCTGACTCTTCCCTTCTCCTCTCCTCCCCACCAGGGTAGGCAGACCACCTCCCAGGAACAGCAGATGGAGACTTTATCCTGAAGAAGGTGAGTATTTCCCTCTCTCCCTTCCCCACTCTTCCTGCCCCCTTTCCTCCCATTTTCTTCTCAACCTCCTGTTGCTGTTGGTATCTCAGCTGTCCATGAAGTACCAGGGGTGAAGGGAGCTCCTGTCCTACTCCAGTTGGGCTGCACAGGGGCTGGGCTCAGCCTGTGAAAGTGGCAACAAGCGAGTTCCCATTCCCTGGTCCTGTTCCTGGGCTGGCAGAGAACACCTGGAGGGGAGCAGGCAAGGTGGGAGAACCTGCTTAGGTTGGATTGCACTGTTTGGATTATACCATTTCTGAGAGATTAGAAATTGGTTGGGGGCAGACACTGTATCTGATGCTATGTACAACACCAGGCACACACTTCTGACACCCAATGATTTAAAAGTGAGTACACACAAAATTGTACTAGATCTCAAACACCACGTACAGGAATACTGCAATACTAAAAGAATGTTTTCAATAGGGAAGGGACCACCTTCCTCTAGTACATAATAGTATATTCACCACAACAAAGAAAAAGATCAATTATGTATGTGATTATACTTCAGTAAATTTTGAAAGAATAAATTATAGTGGAGTCAATAAAGCAATCCATAATACCTATAAAATTGTTTTTAGGAAGTGTTCTCACCATCGCCTTGAGGCATGTTCCCCAAGTCTGCTCAAGAGGAAAGAACCAAGGTAGCTGAAAAGCTGGCTCAAGGGATGCACCCAGGCAGTGGTGTTTCCATCTGGAAACAGGTCGGTTTCCATCTGGAGGGATGTGGGCAGTGGTGTCCCCCAAGGCTCTGTCCTTGGACCAGTGCTGTTTAATATCTTCATCAGTGATTTGGATGAAGGTGTTGAAAGCACCTTGTCCAAATTTGCAGACAACACTGAACTATGGGGTACAGTTAACACACTGAAGGGCAGGAAGCACATTAAGGAAGATCTGGACAGACTGGGGAAGTGGACAGATCAGAATAGGATGCAATTTAACAAGGATAAATGCAAGGTGCTGCACCTGGGGAGAAAATCTCCAACAGACCCATAGATTGGAGGGGGGCTACCGCTCTGAGCACAACAGTGGAAAGAGATCTCAGAGTCCTGGTTGACGCAAAAATTAACATAAGCCATCAGTGTGACGAGGCAATAAGCAAGGCTAACCGCACTCTATCTTGCATCAGCAGGTATATCACAAGCAGGTCTAGGTCAATTTCCCTCTATGCGGTATTGGTGAGACCGCAGATGGAGTACTGTGTCCAGTTTTGGGCACTGCTCCTCAAAAGGAATGTGGATAACCTTGAGAGGGACCAGAGGAGGGCTACTCATATGGTTGAGGGCCTGCAGGTAAGACCCTATGAAGACAGACCGAGGGACCTGAATCTCTTCAGCTTCCACAAAAGAAGGCTGGGAGGAGATCTTGTAGCTGTCTAGAAACTCATTGGCGGGGGCGCCAGCAGGGAATAAGGAACACTCTGTTTACCAAGACACCCCTTGGAGTTACCAGAAATAATGGCCACAAACTGAACGAGAATAGATTTAGATTGGACATAAGGAAGAAATTATTTACGGTGAAGGTTGCCAAAAATATGGAATGGGCTTCCAAGGGAGGTGGTGCTACCTTGGAGGTGTTCAAGAAAAGACTGACTAGGCATCTGGCTGGGGTTACTTAACTCCAGTGCTCTTTCCTACCTGGAGCAAGGGGTCGGACCCGATGCTCTGCCAGGCCCCTTCCGACCCTAGAAATCTATGAAACCACTTTAATAAAATCAGTTAGTAGTGGGAGTGGCTCTTTATAAACTGAAAAAAATACACCAAAGAACATAGGTGCATGACCTGAAAAAAGGGAAACAATTTCAGCACAGTGAAATCTGATTTTCTAAAACTGGGATTTTTGTTATTTCTCGAAAAAAAAGCTGAAGAGTTCATTTCAGCACAAAAGTCATAACAGTTTTGCCCACAAACAGGGCTAAGTTCTGCCTACAGATGCGTGTCTCTCGTCTTATTGTAAATAGAAATTGTGTCACGTATCAAAAATGGCATCTTGCCGTAGGAAATTAACAGAATCTAGTTTCAAACTCTATTTTCAAACTTAGCAGCATATATTTAAAAACAAAACAAAAACAAACAAAAGCAAAAACAAAGGTATCTCTAAAATGCAGAGCATTCAATAAACACATTACTTTGAAAACAATAGTTGCATGAGAATTTCAAGCCAAAACAATTGATCTTTAAAAAAACCCTACATATACTTACTTACCACCATCTTATAGATGATGTGAACATTTTAGACTTTTGGAAGAGGTACAGGCAGGACAACCCAAGGCCTAGTCTGGACATACACGAACACGCACACACAATTATACTGGTATAGCTAGTTCAGTCTGGATGTGATTTTTTTAAAGCAGAAAAAAGTTATACCAGTAAAAATTCCAGTGTAGACAAAGGCATGCATGTATCTTGTACGTGTAAAGATTGTTTCATTTTCAAAACTAAGGCCTGATCTGTAGTTAAAATGTTGCCGACATAACTACATAGCAAAAATCATACCCTGACCAACATACTAAGACTGGTGAAAAAGTCCTTTTACAAGTAGATCTTATTTCACTCATGGATCCAATTTAAGCTATTGCTGGCCAAAGCACAGATTTCCCTGATATTACTTCACTTGTATATTTATACCAACAAACCCATGCAAGTATAGGCAAGCCCTATGTCACACTCCTGGTACAGTATAAATACTTTATGGAAAGGAATATATAATGCGTTACTTCTGCATTTGGGCTAAGTACAGATGATCAAAAATCCTGAGGCTAAATCAATTTGATCTTTGCAGGTTAGTCAAAGCTGCATAGTTTGAACCGATAAGCAAGCAAACAGACATTTACTTTTGATTCTGGAAATGCAGCCACATGTCTGCAGAAGCTCAGGCCAGAAGCCAGGGGGTGTTAGAGCATGCCTCCCTGTTCAGCTGCAGCAGACAGCTTGGGCCAAGGCTATCCTGTCTACCCTGACACAGGGATGGGGCGATTGCAAGAGAGGTGCAAAGCAATCTGGGATGCTGGGGGACTGTGAATTTACTTGAATTTAGATGGAATCTGGGACAAAAGTTCCATAAACTGATTTAACCTAAATCAGATAAGTCTGATACTACATCCATCCAGATAAGCCTGATACTACATCCATCCAGGTCTTAAATCAGTTTTGGCCATTTTGAAAGTAGCTTATGTGCATTGACCTCTTCTTGTGTTACAGATCTGAACCAGTTTCCAACCACTTATCAGCTTATGTGTAATTTCTGCCCTAGCCCTGATAGCACAGGAGGCTTCTTTTAGTTCTATATTCCTGTGCTCTTTTATACCACCCTAACACTATACACAGTATTTTTTATACTACACCAATGTGCTTAAAGCAGCAAGACTTAAGTGCAGAAAACTCCCGAGTTATATCCTTAGCTCTGCCAGTGACTTGATGCAGAACTTCAGGCAAACAACAACTGTTCTTTGATTCAATTTAAGAGTTAAGAAAAGAGATGTAGTACTTCTCTGTTAGAGTTCAAAAGATAATTCTAAGACAGTTTCAGCTAACAGCAATCTCTCTCAACAATTAGTTTTCAGTCATGAAAGGAGTTCACAAAAATAATTTTCTGAAGGTAAAATACAAAATCCCCCAAATGCTTCTGGTAAGAAAGGTTTAAGTCACAATAGAGCTTCCGCCCATCAGCTGCAGACAGTGGGTTTTGAGGATCTGTGAACCCTGCCTTATTTCAAAACTGAACTGAAATCTCTGACTTGGAATGTGTTATCAAGATGGAAAATAGGCACAAGGATGAACAAGTCAGAAAAAAAATATGAAGTGTAACAGGTATCTTTTCCTTCTCATGGCTTAGGGAAGAGTATTTAGAAAAAAAGTCTTTCACAATATGCATGTCAGTGCACATATGACATAGCAAAGAAGGGCAGTTTTGTCACTATTGAAAAGACACAGTCTTGGGGAGAAAATACCTGATTTTGAGATAAATCTCACTAAAATATAGTAATTATGAATAGGGGTGCACCACTAGAGATTTTCTGAGCCAATACTGATGGCCGATTTTTAAGGACCCATACTGGCTGAATACCAATCTGATTCTGATATGCAGCCCAGAAGCTTGGAGACCAGCATTGGGTTGGTAATTCTGGTGTGGGGGAAGAGGTCAGGGTAGGGAAGGGGCATGGGGGAGACAGATTGAGGCTCCCACAGTGAGGGAAGGACTGGGTCTGGGGTAGGCACTGCAAAGCCGGGGCATGGAATTGGGCCACAGCTTGTCTGGGGGACACGGGAGGAGGGTTCCCATTGTTACATGTGCCCCTGGAGGGCATGGGAGGCATGTGCTCCAGGATCTGTGTGCAGGGCGGGTGGGCTGGGGCCTGAGCTGCGCTCGGGGTGGGCAGTGGTGGTACTGGAAGGGGGGCTACTGGATGGGGGCTGCAGCCACCCTAAAATTTGCTGTAACCTCCCCGTAGCTCTCTCCCAGCGCCACTGCTTCCTGCCCCAAGCGCAGCCCTGGCCCAACACCCCTGCTAGGAAGAGCCTGGTGTCACCCCAGCCCCAGCCCACCCCGCCCAGCCCTACGCACAGATCCAGGGTTACACATCCCCCACGCCCTCCCCAGGTATGCACACGAACAGGAGCTGCCTACCCAGATGAGCTGCTCAAGGCTCCCTTCTGTTTCCCGCCCTGGCTGTCCAGCACCTGGCCCTGCCCCACTCCCCCTCTCACCATGGGGCCTCGATCTGCCCTCTTCCCCCACAACAGATTTACCAGCCAGATGCTGGTCTCCAAGCTGCCGAGCTGCGCTACTGGCCAAATGCATGTCGCAGCTGTGCACATGCAGGGGGCATGTATCAGCCACATCAGGCAAAAAAGGTGAAGTCTGATACAGTCAATTTTCCCTATAATGGTGACAATCTGATATGGGACTAATGCATTGGTGCACCTCTAATTATGATATGACTGCTACTTTTTATTCCTCTCTTTTGACGTGTCATACTAAGACAGCATAAGGTCAAAATGAAGATCAAAATGTGTAATGGGGGGGACACCATTACCACCATTATTTTCTGGATCCAGAAATCAAAGTAGAAATCAGTATGTTGAATTCATATAGGTATAAAGAAGAAATACAATGACCTAATTTCTTTTCATCAGCAAAAGATATAGCCATTTCTGTTATGCTGCCTATCATTGATTTTTTGACTACATGCAGCTCTTGAGCAACTCAGATCATGTTGTTAGAATCTGGTGAAATTTTGGAGTCATGTCCCCCTTATAGCTGATCTAAATTTAGCCAATTGTGTTAATTACACACTTCCACACAAACACATATGAAAGGAAAACTTCAGTCAAATATAAAATATTTTGATCTCTAAATATAAAAAGGGATAAATTACAAAAACTGACAAATAGGAATCTGCTAGCTTGACAACTGACTGGTTTTAGGTATAACTGAAAGGTCACTTTTCTAATTAGGCACTGGATTTGAGAAAGCTGAAAATTTTGTATTTGCTTTGCTTCTGCTGGAAACTTAACAGTTGGGATAGAAGTTTATAATTTGAAAAAGTGGGTTAATTAGTTAATGAGCTGGCAGTTGATTTAACTACTAACTGACAAGGAACAAATACTTCTTAAAACAACTTTGAAGCTCTCTATCAATTCATATCCATCTAATAGAAAACACGATCATTCTGTTTTATGCTAGGCTCCTGCTGGGAAATAAGACAGCAACACACAGTGAAAAAAAGTCACCAGCCAATTCTTTAAAGAGAGGTACTGAATTCACAACAGGATTTCTGAAGACTGCTTTCACTATTTCTTAATTGTCAAGCAACTGTGTTCAGTGCTGTAAAAGACACAAGGAAACTAAGTTATTTTAGGGCAATAGGCAAATAGGGAAGATACTATAAAATAAGTAGCTTAGAGTTTCAATTTTTCATTTAATATTTATTAAAAATATATTTAGCAAAGGTAAGCAAGGAAATCCTAGATTTTTACTAAAATGGTGGCTTTAACTCCAGAAATATTCCTTCCATGCTGTGAATAGCTGTGAAGTCTCTGCAATCCCTTCTACTCACAGCTCTCCATATGATGGAGGTTCACCATTCAGATATCATTATCACCCTGTTTTAACCCCCATTTACCTTCTTTGCTTTCAAATAGCATAATCTGGGTTCAATTTCTAAAACAGAGTGCTACTTCCTGGCAACAGCATTACTAAATATTTTTTTCAGTTGGAAACTCCGATTGGTTTCAAGCTACTGTTAGCATGACTATGGCCAAATACTGATGTAAAGAAGCACATACCAAGAGGAGGACAAACAAAAAAAACACAAAAAAAAAAAGGAGAAAGTTAGAAACAGAGTGGTATGTTAAAAAAAACAGAGAGAACAGGAGAGAAAGTGGATGAAATCATTAATGAAAAAACAAATCTTAAATGCCACTAGAAACATGAAAAGGAAAGAGAGAGAAGATGCCTACTTAACAGTAACATAGCTATTGGAAACAAGTACTTTTTGACATTTCTCAATCAAAGTTCTCAGAACTAGAGTCAAACTACCAAGTAGAAGTGGACAGGAATACATTAGGAGCTACTCAAGGCTTGTGGTCTGGTCCTTGTCTGTGTATTGACAGTGAGCAGCAAACTGACAGAAGGTATTGATTACATCACTGCATTACTAAGAATGAAGATGCTTACCTATAATTCCACTGTCCTTGCTTTCCAATGTGGAGCTAGGGCTGTTAATGGTCCCACAGGGACTACTTTTGTTAGCTGCTGTTTTGCCAATACAGCTATTCAGAGTTGAGCAGGGACTATCAGTGCTAGGTGATGTAGTGCTGCTTGTTAGTGTAGAGCAGGGACTGACTCCTTGACTGGCTACTGTGCACTGCAACATGAATGAAACACACAGTTACTGCACAGCAGACAGCACATTTTTGAAAATTAGAACCACTGAGGAGAAATAGAAGATAACAAAAATGGATGATGCCATCTCTGAGCAAACATTTAATACTTAATTTTTATCTTTAATAATATTAGAGGGTTAGTGACATGTTCTCAAATACTCTTTCAAAAGTAACGTTTGACAAAATAAAGGAGAAATACATTATTCAAGGAAACAGTTGCTGTGAAGCAAGTATCCTTTCTTTTAGTCATTCTGCTGAAAACAAATGCTTTATTCACTCTCTCTCTCTCCAGCACTCTGGATGCTCTAAGATTTATGAGGTCTGGGATAAGTGTAAAGAGACTGGTTGCTACTGTGCCATCTCACATGACATTCTCATACAAAGACTGGACATCAGCCTCTCATTCCTCTCGCCACCTCAAACACATACTTCACTAAGCAGACTGAACAGGGGATTTCACAAGGGAAAAACCTCATATCCCTCATGTCCTGTTTTAACCCTATTCACATTTTCCTCTCTCACAAAACATGAGGGTGGGAGTAAAAAACATTCCCGCCCCAAATGCACTGAAAGCCACATTAAAGAACAGAAGCTATTCAAACCAAGAGTACGCTGCAGCTTTTACTTCTAAAAATTGATGGCCTGATTCAATTCTTTTGAAAAAAATTCTTGTTGCCCTGGATTCTTGTGGGAAGAAGCTGCAAAGATCATTCCACAAATAAAGATTCCATGTACATTTTTAACTGCTTTGATTCAGCTACAAGCTCCATGATATGGATTTCTATTAATAAAGTTGGTGTTTCACTATATATTGATTGACTGCAATTAACGTGTAAGAGAAAAGACAAATGGTTCTTATCTCAGATGTAGGTTGAGCATTAACTATGTTCTCTTCTGTTACCATACCATGGTTTCATTTTTTTCTTCTACAGTTATGTGTGCAGAGGCTGGGATCCCTTCTCCCAGTAAAAATCCCAATCGTGTCATCAATTCTTGTGCTGCAGGTGAACAGTTTGATTCTTTATCAGGCTTTGCTTCTGTACAAAAATAAAAGATTGAACTTTGATGAAAAATTACAGCGTTATACTTGGAAACTGTCGCTAGAGGTAAAGAAAAAAATGCAGTCAAATTTCAACATTGACTCTTCTGTCAGCGAGGCTTTGTTTAACAGACTGTAATAGATGCAATAATGTTATTTACCGTTTTTTAACGCATTAAGGTTTAAAATGTAGATTAGCTCTGGATTAATTTGCATTTTTGCTTAATAGGTAAAAATATGTTGAGTAAATCAACCCCAGCCAGTTGATAACTTTTTAGAGGACAATTCTTATCTACACTGACCACTGACTTATTCAGCACTATTAAGGCACTATGAAAATCAACTGTGTTTTCATTCAATACAGGCATGTATATAATAGATGGTAAATCATAGTACCTTGGAAATACCCAGAAGACCTTTACGTTATAAAAGAAGTTAAGACAGCAAAACTATGCCATGTTAACTGCAAGATGCAACAATTAACAACAGTAGTACCCTGTATTCAGTGCTTAGTTGTTGCATTTATCATTTGCAGCATTTAGCACCCTCCATTTAGCACCTGAACATACAAATGAGCTCCTGGGAGCTATAACCAGAGCAGGGATTTATAGTGCATAAGCTGGCTCTGGGCTAACTACCTGCATACATGCTCTCACCACACAGCTAAACCATGAGAGCTTAGTTCTCTTTCACTGAGGCCAAAGCAGCCACGGGTAAGCTTTTATTTACCATAGGACACAAGAATATACATAGAATAGCTGACATGCTGCCATTCCCTACCCTGCTTTACCTTGTAATAGCTTGCTCTGTGTCTTCAAGTTTCTAACCCTCCTTGTTGCAAACAAAAACACTCAAAACTGAGTTTTGTCTTCCTGAATTTGAAAGCAGACTGGCAAAACCTGATGGGAAATACCTTTTCATTACTGCCCATTGTTAATTCCTAAATCTAAAAATGAGAATTTAAACTGTCAACATTTTAATTTTTTTTACTACTTATTGCTACTGACCACTATTTCATTTGCTTATTCTTAAACCACCCATCATATCTTCCCGAGTGTCAGCAGACCTACTAAAGACCAACTACCAGTTTAGACAATGTTGTGTGGGTATCATTTTCCAAACTAAAATCTGTGACATGTACCATCTTTAGTGAAAAATAAAAATCAATTTAATTATGAACTGTACGAATTACTGCATCTGAGCATCCAGAAAGATTGCTAGTGGAAGGTAACCTGCTGAAGTTCAGATCAGGGCTTTAGGTAGGGATGGCAAGCACACAGCAGTGAAGATTTGTTTTTCTCTGCCTTCAAAATTGAAGCAGCAAAGAACTACTGGCTAAACTGTTTTGATTATGTACAGTCTACTTGCTCTGGATTGTGTGCAATCTGAATGTCAGCAGTTCCATATTCTGCTATCTTTTGTCATTCCTTGGAGAGAAAACCAGGGGCTAAGCCACCTCCAGTTTGATCAGTCTTACAAAAGTGTCAGAACAAGATCATGCAAACACCCAACCTCACTTAGCTGAATGCTTCTCACTTGGGCCCAGGGGAACTTGCGTTGCTTGCATGTATCATTTGTTCAAACGTACACATGGAAAAATGAATGAAGAAAGAATAGGTGACTTGAACACATCAATAAAATATGCTTTCCTAGTTAGTGATATACAGGAGGGAGGAGATTAATCTACTTCTGACTGAAGTATTTAGGGACTCTTACAAGGAAAGTACTTACAATTCAAACTGGTCAATCAGATGCTTTAAAAATCCCTCTCGTAATATGGAGGCCAACTTATATTTTTAGTGTCTGACTAGCAAATGAATGTCTGTTTAATAAGATGCCTTGATTTTTTTTAAATTAAAAATGTATTACTTTTCATTTTAATTTAAATAAACTCTATTGCTCTCCTTCAAGAAGAAACTGCTGAACTATGTTGCCATGTATTAAGCAATGCATTTGAGAACAGACCAGAAATTAAAAATAAGCCATCCATCTCTGTGGCATTGCACCCCATTAGAAGGCAGAAGAAACTGAGGATTTGGTAGATTCACTTCACCATCTTTCCTCCCTGATTCACTTGGCCTACTAAACCTCAATACTTTCTTTGAGGATCATACTCTACTGTAAATGCAGTATGGACATAGCCAATATTCCATGACATTTACAAAGGAACAATGTAAAGCCAATTTTAATTCCTAGTTCCACGTTTGATGTGGTGGTCGAAGTAACCAAACACTTTATGTACAACTCCTGCTTGCCCAATAGAAAATACTTAACTAAATTTAACTTTGCTTATTTGAGCTACACTGAATTGTCTGGCCCCTCAACATTAGTATATTAGCAGCCTAACATCCTTCAATGATTAAACTCCCAAATTATTCCTGCTCAATATCTAAGTTTCTTGCAGATGTTTCAGTGCCTTTAAAGCTTCACTATTAATCATGTACGTACTTCACTGCTCCCTAATGCAAACATATGCATTATATGTTTGCATATAGATATGCAACCATCTATAAGGGAGTATCATTCAAGGCAGAAGTCTATAAGGGAATACTATTGTTCTGTAAGTAGGATAACAGCAGCAGTTGGCACCAAAATTTATTTTTAAAATTTCCACATAAGTTTGTCTCTTAATATGTCTCTCTTTTGTCTATATAATAAAAAACTGGAGTACTGTGTCCAGTTCTGGGCACCGCACTTCAAGAGGGACGTAGACGGCCTCGAGAGGGTCCAGAGGAGGGCCACTAAAATGATATGTGGGCAGCAAGATAGGCCTTATGAGGAGCGTCTGAGGGACCTGAACCTGTTCAGC
>JAGPOW010003685.1:1666477-1681235 GCA_030014935.1 Caiman crocodilus
TGTGGAACCGGCTTCCTAGGGAAGTGGTTCTTGCTCCTACCTTGGGCATCTTCAAGAGTAGATTAGATAGGTACTTGGCTGGGGTCCTGTGACCCCAGCTCTCGTTCCTGCCACTGGCGGGGGGTCAGACTAGATGGCCTGCTCTAGGCCCCTTCTGACCCTAGTTACTATGAAACTATGAAACTATAATATAATTTGAGCGGGAAAAAAATATGTCCTTCAGCTACAGTTTAATTTCTATTCCATATGCACTATAGGATGAGAACCACTTTCCGCCCAAATTTACAGCTACATACTACTATACAGTAATGGCATTTTTGATAAGAAAGCAGAATTTCAACTAAAAAGAGCAATTGAATTTTACCTATGGCAATTAACAGAAGACTTGGGGTGGACATTTAAGCTGCATGTAGAGCTGCAATTCTCCAATGCATAAGTCCAACAAATTTATTCTGAAGATAAGCATTATGGTATTCATAGACACTGTAATTCTGTCGTATCTACACAACATGACAATGAACATTAAGGTTCTGGTTTTTAAATTAAGGAGGAAGTCGCTTTACTTAATTTCCAGTAGACCTTTGCCCATCTCACAGAACAAACCAACCAACCAACCAGCACACTTGCCATCATGCCCTCTCTCTTCTTGTTATCTTAGAGGAATCCAAAACCCAAACTGGATTCCATTCCTACTAGGAACTGTTTATTGAAGAAAAGGGGGAACTTTTCTTTTTATATGTAAGATTGTAGATGTTCAACTAAACAACTTTTTAATGAAAATGTCTAGTTGACAAAGAAAAAAAATTGTAAAATGTTCAACAAAGTATGTGGAAATACTGGGGTTTTTAAAATTCCTTTTCATTCATGAGAAGATATCAAGACTTATTAGTCTTGCACAAGTCTGCATTTGCCATGGGATTTTGATAAAAATGCAAAAAAACCATTTTTCCACAAGGGAAAAAAACCCGGTTTTCCAACCAGGTCAAATTTTTGTAGCACCCATTACCGTAGTAGTTGAGCTGAATGAGTAATTCATAATTGCAGTGTTAGATCCATGAAAGACTTCATAGAGATTTCTGTTCTTCATCCTCCTGAGTTCTAGGAAAATCTGGTAGAGCATATTTGTGGTTGTTTGATTTTTTTTTTTAAATTAACCTCTGCACTTATGCTAACTAGAACCTTATCCTAAAGGAAGTTCTTACAGATTTCCCTAAAAGTAAATGAGATTAATTCTTGTCAAGAATCTCATTCCTTGTTTACCAGAGGGTTTGTTTGTTTTGATTACAAATCTCAGAACAAAAACTTGTAGCAAGCTGAAGGAGAAGAAACTGTTTTTGATATTGCTGCTACTCGATCATACAAGATTAGCAAATAATCCGGGAACACTTAGAAACTTTGGATTTCAGCCCAGACGTTATTTTGAGAAATTGATAGGCTCTGCATAAAAAGATATGAATGATTAGATATTCTTGTTGTAATTTTTGTATAGGTAGTTAAGGACACAGAATCTGGTAAGTCTAATACTTTTCCAATACTTCCTCCCACCTCCAAAATAAGCAAGTGTCTAATAATTCCTTCAGAAAACTAGCAAAGGTTTTCATCCAGAGGTCTGTAAACAACTGAGTCCTTTATTCCTTCTCTCTCATACCATGTGAATGCATACAATGAATTCTGTTTCTTTGTTATGTGGTGTTAGTAACCTGCATAAACTAACGCAGCTAGTGTAGGGATGGTAATAGTATTAAGCTAGTCTTTGCAACTGAGGCAAGGCAAGATATCTTTTTCAAGATCAGATTATTGATTTTGGTAGCTGCGTTGGCTGTTAAGCTTGCATTTATCAAAAGTTCTCAATGCTCTTATATTTTGCTAACTTGCTTGTTCTTGTTACAGAAGAAAGTGCTGATAGAAATGGGTTCAGCTGTGAGATGGCTTTGTTGGTCTTGTTTGGCAGTCTCCCCTTTGTTACAACAACAGAGTTGGGAGCATGGATCTTTGAGTTTCTTTTATATCCCGATATCCCTGTTCTCCAAATTTCAAAACCCTATCAACAGAATTCAGTATTTATTTATGCTCAAGAAATTTGTCAGGATATATGTGTGAAAGATCCAAGATACCACTACAGTGAACTTGAGTAGTGCACACATGCACGTGAGCGGATAGACATTTAAGTTTGTGTACACACACACACACACACACACACACACACACACACACACACACACACCTTAAACGGATGCTTGTTAACAAGGTAGAAGAGGTTCTCTGATGATGCTCAACAGGTTTGTTCACTAACCATTTTGGAAGAACTAACATGAAGATGTCAGTTAAATGAAAGCCTCTAGATCAGAGGTTCCCAAAATTTTTCTTATTGCATGCTCCCTTCCAGATTTACCAGTTGCCCTGGTATCCCTACCAGCATATGTTTTCTATTTTAACACCTTAAATGCCAATTATTATTACAATGAAAATTAAATACACCATTACACAATTTCTCTTGTGTATCCCACCTCCTCCCCCCTCCCAAGGTGTCATGCATACTAGGGGTGTGCGAAACAGGCTCTATTTAATTCAGATTTGACCCAAATCAGGACAGTGATTAGATTCACTGTCCCTGATTCAATGTGGCCAAAGAAAGCCAAATCTAAAGATTTGATGTTGAGTCAGAGAATTAGCAATTCGGCCATAGACAGAACTTTAAATGTTTTTTCTACATACCTCAAAATATCAGGCACGGGTTGTGAATGCTGTGATGCTGGGATGGATGGAGCATCCCACAGGAGCCCAGGGAACCCCCTCATGTGCTCAGCAGTAAGCCTGGAAGTGGATTGGAAGTACCTCGGGTCCTCTTCTGGGTCTTCCGGGGAGCGTGCGCGGTCTGCAGCAGACCCAAAAGTGGGCTGGAAGTGCTTCTGGTCCACTTCTGGGTCTGCTGCTGAATGCACTGGGGAGCCCCCCATGATCCTGTGGGATGCTCCATCCTCCTCAGCATCGCAACATTCACACACTGCCTACCTTGAGGTATGTAGAAAAAATATTTAAAGCTGTGTTTATGTCCAAATCAATTTGGAGGGTTCCGATTCAATTCAGAGAGATTAAAAGGTCTTCTGATTTCATCTGGAGATTCAGCCACAGAATCAGGCCGAATCTCCTCCAAATCAAATCAGGGACTGAAGCTTCGCATAGCCCTAATGCATACCCCCAGAGGTACACGTACCACTGTTTGGGAACCCCTGCTCTAGACAAAACAGGAGCAATCTGGGTCGTAGATGGAGCTATTAGGGTGCAGGGTCAATCAATCCAAAAAACGTTTTTTGGCATGTCGGTTTTCTGAGTTCCCTCTTGACATGTCAAGATAGTAACTCTGAGTATGGCATGAAACAGCTCATCACCAATCACATTCAGAGTAACTAACTTGGAAGGCAACATAAGTGTATTATATTTGGTATTTACTATCATCTCAAAATATATGGGAATTGTCAATTAATTTTAAACAAATATCTCAAGAGTTCTACTCTGAAAATTGGGGGGTAAAAAGATCTGCTCTCGGTTTGTTCAGATATATACTTGCTGCTGCTTTCTCCACACTAATCCTGAAAACACAATACAGTAGTAGGATGATCCAAAAGCTTTTCCCTCCCCCCCACCGCAACATTCATCATAAAGAAAAATGAAACTCATAGAAAGCCATGGGCTTAAGCAGGTACGCTACAGCAAGATTTTGCCTAAAGAAACTTTATGGCAGGTGCTGATAACTATAACTAACTAGGAAATTAAGCCACTTGACTACCAGAGCTTGTGCTGAATTTGCAGGTATGGTAGTTAGAAAAACTCTCTAAGCAGGGCCAAAAAACCCATATGACCTCAAATATCTTCCTAGTTATTTTTTAGAGTAGAAATATACTTTCAGAGAGCATAATTACACTCTTGCTAAATCATGCGGCTTCTAGGACTTCTTCATTCCTTGCTTTTCCCTGCAGTTTAAAGTCCCAATTTACTTCCACAATTCTGCCTTCATGAGGTTTACAGAATTAATTTAATTAACCCTACAGAAGTTTCAGGGACATCACAGATTTCAAAAAGTACTGTCAATCACTACTGAATATTTAATATTAGAGTTACTGTCAGTCACACATTAACTCAGAAGTTGGCAACTTATAGCCATCGAATCTATGGAGCCAGGCAACAGATGCAGGGCTTTCTTGGTGGGTACTTTCCCTGTGCTACCCTGGGAGACAAATCACAGTCACAGTGAATTGCTAGTGCCCACCCACCTTCAATCCTGGGTGGGTCATTCCAGCCTACTCCTGTAAAAAAGGTGCACTAACTAGTCTGCACTAACTGGTCCACATTTACAATGATATTGTGCATCCAACAGAAGCTCCAAAACAACTTAAGTACACCGAGAGTGTTATTTTACCAAATGTCCCAAATCAGTCACAAAGGCTGCATCCACATGAGCAGGGACTTTTGTCTCCCCAGGGACAAGCAGCAGTGGCACACATTGTGCTGCTGCTACTAGTCCCCAGGGAATGCCTGTGTCATGTGCCCTCTGGCTCATGGCAGGTCATACTGGGTTGGGATAGGGGAGGCTGGGCCCAGCAACTATGCTGGCCCCAGCAGCCTCACCTGCAGTCCCAGGGGCTCAGGGAGATGCAGCTGCAGTGCTCCTGCAGCTGGAAGTCTGGCCAGCAGTTGGAGTATGGCTCCGGCAGGCCAGGCTCTGGTTTTGGGCAGCACATGCTGCCACCACATCCGCCACCATGCTTTTTTAAGGCATGGGGTTTTGTTTTTTGCCCCGGGATTTCCTGTGGTCAAACCAGCACCCCACCCCCCAGGTAAGGTAGCAGCCAGGGAAATGTCTGTATGTGCAGTGTACGGCACTATAGATGGGTCAGTGGCACCACATACTGCACATCTATGCTCATCTGGATGCAGACAAAGGATTTAAATTATGAGCTTTTTGTTCTTGTGCCTTCTCTGATAAATGATTAAAAAAAAAAAAGAAGAGTATTTTGTGGCATGCTGGTGGTCAAGTGGAAATACGATTTTCTGCCAGATTAGAGATAAGAGATAACAATATCTAAGGTCCTCAGCCTGACAAACACTGCTCACTCTCTGAGGATGGAAAGCTTAGCTTTGTCTTTTAGGGTGCGTATAGAAGTGCTCCATGCATGCTTTATAGCGCTGTAATTTTATAGTGCTATAAAAAGTGCTCTAAATTATAGCACTCTTTAATATGACTGAGGTGCAGTGTATGGTGGGGGGGAAGCCTCTGAGCACCCCTGCACATACCAGGCACTCCACAGCCTCCTGTTTGACCAGGAATTAGACCAGCATACAGTTATTTAAAGTGCTGTAGGTTGCTAGGGTGCTGTAAAATATAGCGTTTCAATGACCTCATTTAACAAGGGTTAATTAAAGCGCTGTATCCATTTTTAAGTACTGTAAAGCCATGCACTTCTGTTAAGTCATGGCATTGAAGCACTTTAAATGGTGAAAAAAAAGCAACTTCTGTATACACCTTTAGTAACTCATCTGTCCAATATCCACAGTATCTAGCTGTACTCTGCTACAGAGAGGGTCATCATTAGGGACCCTGGTTTTCTCCATTAAAAGATCCAAAATTCTTTAATAAAACCACCAAATTCTCTAATCAAAACCCCCAGATCTGTTTTTCCACAATTAAAATAAAACACCACTAATATACACACACACATATATATGTATGTATGTGTATGTGTGTGTGTGTGCATACACACACACACAGACATACACACACACACACACTTTGGCATTTGATTTTGGTTTCTTTATCATGGAAAATAAGAGCTACCTCTGCCTCCTTCAATTATGAGGATGCGAGTCCAGCTGTGGCTTTTTTGTGGTGTTGAGCAGCTCTGATATGCCGCTGCCCTGCCCCTGCCCATGCCACTGCCCCTGTAGCCCTTCTGTACACTCCTGACCCACAGTCCCATGCCCTCTTCCAGCCCTATCGGTGCCCCGCATTCCCAAACCACAGCCTCTGTACCTTCCCCTCACTTCCAGGCTAGAAATCTGCCAGTCTACAAGGGGAAACCTATCGTTTCCCCACTTCAAAGGGGAAAATCTGTGTGTCTCCACTTAAGGAGAAAATTGTGTTTTTCTACAGGAAATAGAAAACCCAGACCCCTGGTCATTGTGAGTTCAGGCACTTGAGGTGAGTAAGAGTAAATAATTCAATGCAACTATTAATTCTAATGCTCCTATTATCAGTGATGCTAAGAAAACGGCAAGGTGTTTCTATACTAGCTTCATTTTACCAAATAGGGTATACACCAGTAATGCAAATAGATTGCTGAATGTCTGATCATATTAACCAGCTGAAAAGGAAAACCTGAAGTCAAATGCCTATTTACTTAGAAATTAGAGATATCCATTGTTTTCATTATTGAATTAGACAATAAATGAAATAACCCAAGGCAGAAAAGGTGAACTATGTTTTTTTAATATTAAAAGAAATTAAATTTAAAGAGAGAAACAAGCTTATACCCACAATTAAAAAAACATTTTAAAAAAGCAGATTTACAAAAAAAAAATCCGTACAAGGAATGTTTTTGCGAAGTCTCGCTGATATTTTTGCTTTGTTTTGTTTTTGTGTAGTCTTAAATACTTTCCTTAAAAGTACTGCAAATTTCAGTCATTGTGGCATCAGGAAAGTAGAAATGGAAGAGAATATGAAATGGACTAGTCTGCTTTCAACATACAGGTATTAATGGCATTATTTAATTTTCAGATGAAGTTCTCCCTTTCAAACCTAAGAATTCCTTTAACACTGAAGCACAAGAAAAACAAATTTGATCAACTGTAACTAGACTGCTAGACTGTAAGCAGTGACCTTAGTAAGGTCAGTTAAGCTGTAAATTAATCTAAAAAAATATAACAATGACTACAAAATCCTCATTATAGTACAAATATCTACATACTGACTTGAGTGTCATTTTGCTTTGGCCATGACATTCATGAAGCCACACTTTGTTATGTGTTAGTCAAATTTAATGAACTTGAAGCTTTTCAAGAATACCAATTAACTTTAAGGGTTATGGTGCCAACATAGGAGTCTATTGTTAACAGTCCTCTTATTTAGCAAGCTTTCTAAATGCAGTATTGTATTCAGTACAGAACTATCACAATTTCAACTTAATTTCAGAAAAATTGTAAACAGGCCTCTCACAAATGTGACCCACAGCTCTCACACTCAATTTTGCCTACACCATGTGCACATCTCCAAGAGCTAAGACTGCTAGAAAAAGAAAGAACTCACATAAATCTCTTTTTGCAAACTACTTCTCCCTACCACAAACATGTTCAATTGTGCAAAACATTCTTACAAGGGAGACTTAAGTTTCATTATTGCTTAACCCTGACTCCTGTGAAATGAAAAGCTAATCTATTAAGTAAAATAAGAACAGCACTGAAAACACTCTCTTACCATTCTGATTGGGTTCTGTTGGCTCTGACACTTTTCTGAATGGTACAACAACTGCATCTCCTGGCACTCTGGGACTTTCCACGAACTTGGGCTTCCTGATCGGACCTGTAGTGGGAAAGGTCTGAGTGTGTCTAATTTTTTCCAGATGGAATACAAATTTCAGAATGTACAATGTGTATCCTCAGAGATCTAAGCAGACCTACAGGACAAGCCACCCCTCACCCCCTCCTCCCTCCCCAAATACACACAGCTAGCTACTACAGTACAGACCAGTGAACTTCTGTACTTCCACTCTTGCAGACTCTTGTATGAAAGAAAAGCTCTTTAGTCAGGCTCACTTTCTGGAATGAAAACAAAAGCAATTTGTTTGCTACGACGATCCTGAAGCAGGCTCCAGCATATGTAAAATGAGTGACATAGACAAGTTCAAACCCAGACAGCTTTCAGTCGGCATCCTCTATTCAGAGCTTTTATTTTCCATCTCAGCATGAAAGATAACCTTGTTATCGAATATCCAAAGGCAGGAGATAAGTATTGCAAGTAGAGAGCTTGCAACATTAACATCCTAAGTACTTCAATCCAGAGATTTAGTAAATTACTGGGTATGTTATCCAATGAATGACGCACACTGATTGCAAGGGAAGGGGAGGAGGGCAAGGGGAAAAGAAAAGTATCTTCTTGGCAACTAACTGTTTGTGCTTTCATAAAGACAGGCATGAGCTAAGAATGCTGTTAATTTAACGTAAAAAATGTACCAGGTATTTATCCTACCTTTTACTAAGAGAAGAAACATAGAATGTGTTTTAAAAATTTAACTGATCTCTAAAGCACTCTCACTTATGACTTTCAGTTTTATGCTTTGTTTAAGTATTCATTATAGAGTTCTTTACCACGTGTGGTTTAGCAACAACTACAGGAAACATTACATGCACAATAGAATTTCTGGTCAGCAAAATACGAGCGCACAATGAGAACAATGCTGCCCTCTAAGGGTAAACTAGAAGCAGAATACAAATAGCTTCAAAACTAGCAGATACCCAGGTTGCAGCTGTGTTGGTCTACAGGCAAAAGGAAACAGAATTCGTGACAGAGTATGTGATACCTTTTATTAGACCAACTAGATATTTGCAAAAGAAAAAAAAGTCTTTATTTGCAAGCTTTCAGGCTCAAACGCTCTTTTTCAGGCACAGGAGAAAGCAAAGATTGTAAAACTTCTCCCAGGTGGAAATGAAAATTTGTATTTCACAGGAAAGCAGAAGGTATTGTAAGATCTCCTGGTTGGAATAGTCTGTTTTGTGAAAATTAGGCTCAGATAAAAGTTGAAACAGTCTGTTTATCTTGAAGCTGTCTGGCAGCAATCAGGATGTAGAATTATGTTTCCTTCTGGTCGTGATGTTTCATATTTTGCAGGAGACTGGGAAGATGGAATGTTCTCCTGGGCAGGAATTTCTTTTGTGTGAATGTGCCCGAAAGCTTGCAAATAAACATTTTTTTTGCAGATATTTAGTAGGTCCATAAAAGATATCACTTCTGCCACAAGATCTGATTCCTTCAAAACAAGCATACATACATAAGGCATCTCATCCTGCCACCAGCAGTCAGGCAGACTTTTACATCTGGTGCAGGAAGTAATGCAGGACTAGAGTTACCTAAACTCAGATCACTGAGAAACTCAATCCAAAGCAGCTTAAACTCTTAACTTGTGTTCCCACCATCATATACAGGTTTTGTGCAACTGCTCATTCATACAGCCGCTTTCACTGGACAGGCACACTACTTCCTACCCCCAAATCATTTGAATAAATTTTCTATGGATTTGGGGTTGAGTAGGGTGCTCTACTGTTTCAGCCAGAGGAGTCTGAAATTGCATAGCCAGTTCCCGGTCCTAAGAAAGCACAATAATAGAGCTGGCTGCCTGGATGGGTCCATTCTTCATTTCTGACAACCAACATGGGGCATTTTCCCTTCCTTCTTGACACAACTTTGATAACTTAAATAGACACAATGTCACAGCCCCAGCGATCCCAGAAGCTGAGAAGGAATCTTCCTTACATGGAAGGCTGGCCAAGGGGAAGCAGCTGTATGATTTAACTACGATTTTTTAAACATCTATATTAGATGACAATATCAAAAGCAAATAAAGAAACCTCCCCTTTCTGAACAGCACACTGATGTTTAAACAATGGTTACATTCCACAAAGAGATAAAACAACATTGAAGGGGCCAAATCAAACACTTTAAAGTAAGGAAATGCCAGAATTAAGCTGGAAATCCTTCATTTCAAATCCACGTACTTATGGATTGTGATAACAACATGATTGTTTGTTATTTTTACCACAAGATCACTATCTCACTGCACTCAAGCCTGCAATGATTCAAATGTGACCTATACTCTCAACACAGAGTAATTAATATCCTTTACCCTGAACAATCAAGTCCTATCTCTCTCAAACTGGGAATGCAAAATTAACAAATATTTTTTACCTTAGTGCCCAATGTGTAAAATGGAAACATCATCATGTTTTAACCAATGAGTATATTGTGAAGATAGCCAACAGCTAGGAAATGGTCAGATTTGTATGAATTAGCGCATTACTGAGAACAACCGAGAAATGCCCATAAGTAAACAAACATTTCTGCCATCAGACCAAACTGGGTTGGCTTAGTAAAACAAGCTTAATTTCTGCCCTGCCCTCCTGACATTCCTGTTTCTTCCCCAGCCCTGCCTCTGTTTGCTCCTCACCTAGCTAGTCCTCAGTCTCTATCCCACAGGCTTCTTATCTGATCTCTCTGTCCTGATCTCAGTACTTACTGTGATCTCTTTGTCCAGGCTTCCTGTCCAAGACCAAATCTCTCCTCTTTTCCGCACTGTGTCCCAGTCTTCATCCAACCTGTCCCAGTTTTCCCCTCCAAACTCCTTCTCAGTTCTCTCCTCCTTCCTACACAGTCCTAGCCTTCCTTACTGTGCTTCACATCCCCAATCTCACTGTCTACCAAGCCGTCTTCTTTCTGGCTACTTGCTTCCATTTTCTCTCTTCATGGGTGCTTATCTCTTTAAACTCTTTGGTGAAATGGCCCCACTTCTTCTTGCATCACCCACCTCCTTGCCAGATCAACTCTTTTACATCTTTCCTCCTATGACTCCCAATTCCAGTTTCTCTGTATATAACAAGTTTCAGATTTCCCTCTCTACCTCTCCATCCCCAACTCTCCACTCACCACCCAAATATTCCAAACTATGATCCTATGACTCCCAATTCCCATTCCTCTGTCTAGCCGGAAGGAAGCGTATCTCTGAGAAACAGCCCTGACAGATTTCAAGCCCTTACTCTACTGCTTTTTAAAGTGACTGCCAGAAAAATTTTAAATAAGAAAAAGCAAGGTCTGGCCTTGGAAACTGCTGAGCCCAATTTACATAAAATTTACCAAAAAAAAAAAAAAAAAAAATTCAGTCTGAGCAAATACCCAGCATGGAAAATTTCAACCAAAAGGAGTTAAATTCTGACAACATTTTAAAGTAACTGAAAATAGAATCCTGAAATGGAAAGCATCAGACAACTTTAACAGACTATGTTACCCTTACCTGTACCACATCTTTTGTGTTTTCTTTTGCATGTAAATTATGGGATGGGGAGATTATAGTCAATACTCTGCCATATTTACTCACCCTGGCTACTTGCAGATGTTAAAAAGCAAACAAACAAACAAACAAACAAACAAACCCTAAAATGTGTTTTGTCAGAATAATTAGCACATTATTGCAAAACAGCTCCACAGCATCTGTATAGATCAGGCACTTCAGTGGGGCTTTTTGGCACTTTTATTTAATAGCTGATTCAATCAGCTATTAGATAAAAATACCAAGAAAGGCCCACTAAAAGCCCGATCTATGAGACAGGAAAACTGGGTTCAACTAATGCACTACCTCTTTTGGGCACATGATGGGCTCAGCATGGGAGCACACAGAATTTAAAGTAAAGCACCATTTTTTAAAATGTATTTATTTATTTTTAATGTCTATAAGCAGCCACACCAAGTAGCACTCCAAACTTAGGCACTATTCATAAGAAAAGTTCACAGATTTGGACCCTAGAGTCCAAAATCCTTAGGCCAGGAAAAGTTTTCCTGGCTTTTCAGAGAATGTCAAAATTACATTTAAGCAAAAATCACTTCTTCACACCATAATCTTAAGTTTATCAATTTTTAGGACAGCAAATTTTACCAATTCTATATATTGTACATTGGTTATCCTTGTTCCTAACAAGCAAGAGTATATGACAGATGTACAGTTGTGTAACTGTTCCTCCTTTCACCTATTCCATTCAGAACAGGGGTAGGCAACCCCTGGCCCATGTGCCAGAGCGTGGTGCACACAGAGATTTTGCTTGGCACTTGCACCTTGGGGAGGGGCCAGGGCTGTGTTGCCACAACAAGGTTCAGGCATCTCACGGCTCCCTGCCATTCACCCTTGGGATGCCAACAGTTTACAAGTCAAGGTGTTTTTGGCACTCTCCCCAAAATCATTGCCAACTCCCGATTTAGGATGTTTTTCAGAATCTCTTTCACAGATGTTGGACAAGCCAAAATATTTAAACAGGATGATTACTCTGTGAGACACTTGTGAACACCTAATAAAGCAAACAGAACGATATAGTTTCCAGGCACCTAGTGAATTGTTCACTGCTATTTGTTCTAAATGAATGAAGAATATTCTTTATTTCCCCCCATAACGCAAGCTAGTCAGGTCCTTCCACATTTACATAAATGTGTTTTCCCACTATATTTTTTATGTATATAATGATATTTCTATCCACAAAGCCACCACTCTTGCTCTTCATTTATATCTTTCCTGAATAGTCATTGCTTCTGCAGTGCCCACAAGGCAGGGGGCAAAGGGGAAGGAGGAGAATGAATTGTGACAAAAAAGCAGGAGAAGCCAACTGCAATAAAAAAAAAAAATCAAAACCTTTCTACTTTTCTAGCATATGCTGATTAAGTCATTATCAGTTAGGCTACAAGGTTAATACAGTGCCCAGCACCATGGGATCCTCATTCTAAAGGTCTGGATAACTAATGTAACACAAATATTATTAAAACACTAATAATTATTTAGCAAAACAATGCATACTTTAACTTTATATTCCAAATGCATTATTAAGATTTGCTTCTAATAAGCCAAAGTTAAAGCCTTAATTATAAAGCAAAAAATATATATGCACCACACATCCATAGCAAAATACCAATGTACATTTTACGTATTTATCTGGAGATGCACAGCTTCCAAGTTTGATTCCTGAATCAAATCTTATTAAAAAAAACTTTCCTACCTTTATCAAGAAATATATTTCAAAATCGGTATGTTAGTAAGTAAAACGTTCTATTCTTTAAAAAGGAGCACATATAGATACTTATAAAGTATCATAAGCCTCACCACATGATGACATGTGTTCTAAGTTGGTATGACTATTAGCTAATGAATTCACTGCCACAACCAATTAAAAACAAATCCAAGATTATTGGTGTTTCCCAAGAACTGGCAAAAGTAGTACATATCAGCATTTGTCAATGGCTACCACGTAGCAGCACCTAAGATTATTTACCTTTTTCCCTGCTATACTTAATTAGAAGATACCTGCAGCATTCGCATAGCAAATTTTGACATAAGCATGGGTAAATAGTTAGTGTACACACACACACACACACACACACACACACACACACACACACACACACTTTTGTTTAAACAGCAGCTACTGTAAGTTTCAAAAGAAAAATAAAAAAGATACTCCTACCAATCTCTCTTCCATAAATCTGAATTTTACCTCTAGTACTCAATAGAATACCAAAAAAAAGAACACCACACTATTCAACAATCCGAATTAAAATTTCAAACATAAACAACATATGCACATGCCCTATTCCTATTAACAATCCTAGCCCTACCCAATAAGAGAAGCAAGGGCAATAAGCAGCATGGGGTTATTATGGAGGAATGATATGACTCAAATTTCCTACAATCAAGGTGGACTGTGGATCAGTGATTCTCAACCAGGGCCGTGGCACTCTGGGTGCTGTGAGATCCTTTGAAAGGCACCACAGGTTGCAAGGAGGTATATATGTTTGGCCCTGCCCAACCACTCCTCCCCCACACCCATCACTGCCCAGCCTGTGTGCAAGGAAATGAGCACATGCTTGTCCCTGTCTGGCCTTCCCTCCTCTCATTCCCCTAGCTCTGCTGCCTCAACAAGGAGGCAAATACTGTAATAAATACTTTGTTTTTTGAGATGCAGCTCCATTTACTTCACAAAAGCTTTGAACAGTGCCTTGAGTTGAAAAAGGTCGAGAACCAGTGCTGTAGATATTTCCGATAGGTTACAGCATGGAGACAAAGGCATGGTAATTTGGGGGATTTTTTTTTTTTTTTTTTAGTTCCACTGATGACAAGAAGAACCAAGTACAACCCACAAACCTGAGTACAACCAATAAGATTCTGGATGCCCACTGTGCAGATGCATAAAAGCACAAACTGCCTTTAGTTTCTCCCTGGGCTTGTGGCACATGGTAGAGAAGGAACAGAACTTCAGTGCTAGAGAGGATCCTTGGGTGAATTTGGTATCTTTTATTAGACCAACCCAAATAGTTGGAGAACAGTTATTAAGCAAGCTTTCGGGTTCAAAAACCCTCCATTAGGCTAAGGAAGAGTCAGCAGTTGGTGTGTGTTTCTCCTGGATGCAATGAAAAGTAAAGAAGCCAGGGGCTGGGCTGGGCTGGGGAGTCAGCTGTCAGGCAGATTATAAAGTATCAAAAATCCAATGTCTATGTTTAGTCCATGATCTCTAGTACCCAGCAGGTTGATGAAATGGAGCTCATAGGCTCGTCTCTGGGAAGTGTTGTGTAAATTTCCCTTGAGGATCAGGACTGAGAGATTGGAGAGAGCATGGCCCTCCTATGAGAAATGTGCCCCTACCAGTAACTGAGCGCTTCTGTCCTTGATGGATTTCCGGTGTGCATTCATTCTGGTGCGCAGTTGTTGTTTGGTCTCGCCTACATATTTTCCATCAGGGCATTTGGTGCATTGGATGAGGTATATTACATTTCTGGAGATGCAGCTATAGGATCCAGTGATGCTGATAGCTCTGTTGTGGGGTGTAGTAATAGTGGGGGAGGTGGAGATGTGTTGGCAGGTTTTGAATTTCTTGTCCTGGCACGGTCTGGATCCTTTTGGTGTGTTCTGGGCTTGAGGAAGTTTGCTTCTGGTGATGAGGTTGGCGAGGTTCGGTGCTTGTTTGA
>JAGPOW010003685.1:1681335-1700953 GCA_030014935.1 Caiman crocodilus
CTGGCCTCAGGCGTTACTACAAGGGGTTTGATTTCACTACAGGGGTTTGGCTTCTTAGGTGGTGTCATGAGTCACCGCCTACAATGCAGTCTGCACAATATGTATGTTGGTCTGTTGGTTTCTTGTATACAGTGGTCTGCATTTTACCCTTCTGGATACTGATCATTGTGTCTAAAAAGGAGATGTTGGTGTTGGAGTATTCTAAAGAAAGTCAGATGGAGGGATGGTGACTGTTGAATTTCTGATGGAACTCAATCAGAGATTGCAGGTTCTCAGTCCTAATGATGAAGATGTCATTGATGTATCTTAAGTATAGTAAGGGTTTGATGGTGCAGTTCTTGAGAGAGTCTTCTTCCAGGTGGCTCATAAAAAGGTTGGCATACTGTGGGGCCATGTTAGTGCCCATAGCTGTTCCCATCATCTGGAGGAAGTGTTGATTATTAAAAGTGAGATTGTGTGTGAGAATGAAGTGTATAAGGTCAGTAATATCTTTGGGCCTATATTCTGAGTTGTAATCTTGTTCCTGTAGATACATAAGGCAGGCTTGGATGCCATCCTGGTGTGGGATGTTGGTATATAGGCTGGTAACATCCATGGTGGCTAGGAGTGTGTTTCTGGAAAGGTGGTCTATGTTTTTAAGTTTCTGTAGAAAGTCTGTAGTGTCTTGTACAAAACTTGTTCTGTGGGTGACAAGTGGTTTTAGGACTGATTCAACAAAACCTGATATTTCCTCAGTTAGGGTTCCATGGTTGGATATGATAGGTCTGCCAGTGTTCCCTTGTTTGTGGATTTTAGGGAGCATGTAAAAAGTCCCCAGGTTAGGTAGTGCGGGGATCAAAGTCTGTAGTTTTTCTTGTAGTCATGATGGAAATGATTTCATGGTATTGCTGATTTTTTTGGTGAAAAGGGGAGTAGGATCTTCTTGTAGTTTTTTGTAGTAGGTGGTGTCAGAGAGCTGTCTCTTGGCTTCCTTTATGTAATTCTCACGGTATAGGATGACTATGGCTCCTCCTTTATCTGCTGCTTTTATTACTATTTGGTGATTACATCTTAGAGATTCTATGGCCTTTTTCTCTGGTAGAGAGACGTTGTTGTGGTGGTGTGTGTTGCTGATTATTTCATTGTTCATTCTTTCCCTGAAACAGTTAATGTAGTGGTCAAGGTTCCAGTTTTGTCTACTGTGAGGTGTCCAATCAGATGTTTTTGGGGCTTTTTGGCACTGATCCTTTCCTGAATGTTGTCAGAGGATGAGTTGTTGTTGGGAGTGGGTTCAGTGACATTTACATAGGCATGAAATGTGAAATCAAAAAACAAGCTGTCAAATAACTCTAATGGGAAATAATAGACATCCCATCACCTAGTATTTTTAAGCACAGACTGGACAGAAAGCACACAGAAGTACTTATTTATGCTGGCAAAGCCTACATAAATTGGAGAAACATGGGCTAGACCAAGGGCTGGTAGAATGTGGTATGCAAAGGCATTTTGCTTGGCACTCAGGGCATATAGTGGGGAAGGAGCCAGGGCTGTGCTGTCACAACAAAGATTGTGCCCAGAGGTTTGCATGCACTCACTGCCAGCAATAAGCTGGGCTGGGGTTCCAAAGTTCAGTGCAATGGCATGCAGCCTCTCAGCTGCCTATAACAGCCAGCCTGGGCTCTCTGGGCAGGCCTCTGCTGTCTGCCACAGAGCCCAGGCTGCTCACACCAGGTGGCCAAGAGGCTTCAAGCTGCTGCACCAAAGCTAGCAGAGCCCTGGCACAACTTATTGCTGGAAGCAGGTGCATGCACACCTCCAGATGGACAGCGTGGAAGGGGCTGTGCTGTGCTGCCACAACAAGGATTGGGTCTTCTCATGGCTTTCCCGCTGTCCACCTCGGCATGTCAACATCTTACAAGTCAAGGTCGGGGTGCTTTCTGTCCAAAAATACTGCCAGCCCCTGTGCCAGACAAAACTACACTAAAGGTAGATAGGCAATTAACTCAATAGCTTAAAGCAAACTAATTATAAATTAAACCACATCAGAATGACAAGAGGTTTGAAGTGGAATCCCACATAGTGTTCTGCCCTGGGCTTGCTATTATTCAATAAGTTTATTAATGATTTGGATGCTGGGATAGAAAGCTTGTTGAGCAAGTTTTCAGGCAACATGAAACTGGGAAGGACAGCAAACATGCTGAAGGACAGAAATGGAATTCAGAAGGCCCTGTTAGCTGGGCTGAAGCTAACAGGATGAAGTTCAATGCTGACAAATGCAATGTGCTACACTTTGAAAAAAAATACAAATACAAAATAAGTGAAACCTGGCTGGATGGCAGCACTGAAAAAGGGGATCTGAGAGTCTTGGTAGATCATAGATTCAGTGCGAGTTTACAGTACGATGCTGCTGTGCAAAAGGCAAATGTGGTTTTAGGATGCCTCAATAGAAGCATCAGGTACAGGACATGGGAGGTGAGAGTGCCTATTTACTCAGTACTGGTTAGGCCTCATCTAGAGTATTGTGTGTGGTTTTGGGCTCCACAATTTAAAAAGGATGTGGAGAAGTTAAAGAGGGTTCAGAGGCAAGCCACAAAAATGATAAAGGGCTTTGAACGCAAGCCATACGAGGGAAGATTGAATGAATCTGCTCAGCTTGAAAAAAGGGGGTTAGCAGGGGACATGAGAACAGTCTTCAAATACCTGAAGGTGCCATAAAGAAGAGGGAAAACAATTTTTTCTCTCCTGCTGCAGAGAGTAGGACATGTACCAATGACTTGAAGATGCAGCAAAGTAGTTTTAGATTGGATATCAGAAAAAAACTTCTTCACTGTTAGAACAGTAAGGCAGTGAAATAGACTGCCTAGGGAAGTTATGGATTCTCCATCCATGGAGGTGTTCAAGAAGAGGCTGGTCAGGCATTGGTCAGGGATGATCTAGGCATAGCTATGCCCATGTTCTATTATGGCTATTTCCCAAGCTTTTGGGCTTTACTGGTTGTCACATGGGGCCAAGAGGGAATTTTTTCTCCTCCTGCTGCTACATATATCGGGGGGGGGTTGTTTTTTGGGGGGGTGGTTTTGTTTTTTTAAGCTTTCCACATAAGTATTGGGGCTACCAACAAAGTCGAGAGTTTTCTTTGGAGGTTTCTGGCTACAGGGTCTTGTCCCTCCTCTCAAGGTCAGACCAATCTCCATATTTGGGGTCAGGAAGGAATTTTATGCTATATTCAGACTGGTACCGGATGTAGTTTTTGCCTTCATCTGTAGCAGAGGGCATGGCCTTCTTCCTTGGATCTCTCAAGTGTATTTTAACAACCTTTGCAATAGCAGAACATTTGCCACCATAGTTCCCCTGCTTTATCTGTGGCAGATTAGGGTGTTTAGTCTTGTGGCTGTGTCAAGATTGACTGTATAGTTTGGATAAGAGGTTAGGCCAGGGGTCAGCAACATTTTTGGGCAGAGTGCCTGAAACACTGGCAACCTCACCTTGCAAGATGTTGGCATTCCAGAGGCAGACAGCGGGGGGAGCTGCAAGGGGCCCAATCCTTGTTGTGGCAGCACAGCCCTAGCCCCTTCCCCGCCATCAGCCCTAAGGTGCACATGACAAGCAAAATGTTTTGGCGTGCCACAATGGAACCCATGCCAGGGGATGTCTACCCCTAGGTTAGACAATGGATTGGTACCTAATAGTTCCGTTAGGGAGGATCCAGCCTTAGGCAGGGCAATATTAGATGACCTCTCAAGGTTTCTTCTAGACCTGCATGTCTATGATTCTGTGGTTATTTCTAAGGATTATACTGCAGAAACTGCTGATACAGCCATGTTGGCAGAGCCCTCTAGTACAGTGATTGTCAACCAGGGAGCTGCAGCACACTGGGGTGCCTTGAGATGCGTTCAAGAGTGCCACAGGATACCACACAATATTAGCACTGGTAGGTGTACAAGTATGATTTGTAAGACAAACCCGGAGATTTCAAATAGGAATCCATAGCATTAGTTGTGGTCTTTCTGAGCTCACTGCAACAGAAAAATTACTCCATTCTCTCTCAAAAAATAAATAAAAACTAAAAACTGGTATTTTCCAAGAAATGCTGTAACAGGGAACCCAACCTATTAGCTACAATCTGAGGGAGGACAGGGCCTTTGTAGCCTGCAGGAGCTAGTGACACTAGGCAGCCCCAACAAGAAAATAGACCCAGAGGTTGGGGCCTGTTAAGGACCCTGGGAGGGTGCAGGGCAAGAACACCAAAGCTCACTAGGCCAAGTAAAGGCAGCTGAGGTAAGCTGCAGCAGGGTGGAGGATAGCTGATTATCAAAGAGGATGGAAACTCCTGTATGTGGCTTGACAGCCAGCTGACAAGAAGGGGTGGAGCTCTGTGTAACATAAAACCAGGGTCTGGGAGCTAGCTGAGCAGTCTGATCCTGCAGACAGCAGATCTCCTGAAATAAAGAGCTTCAGGAGACAGACTGGGCAATGCCCAGGCAGTCCCGGAGGGCTGTAAGGAGAAAGCCAAGGAATGCTTGGTGCATGTAGTAAGGCCAAGAGTCAAAACAAGGTGACTTTTTGGGAAGTAGTTTGCTTGTGTTTGTAAGTTTCACATTGCTCAACACTGGAGGACCACGTTGTGGCTGCAGGAGTGGAGGAAGCCATGGATGGCGTGCCTGAGGGACACTTTCTACTGCTGCGGCTGAGACTCAGGAAGCCAGGCTCCAAGGCAGTGGACATGGGCTGAAGAGTCTTAGCCAGATAAAAAGGGCTATAGCCCAGCCCATCTTGAGGCCCAAAAAGCCCAATGTGGAGCTGAGCATAGAGGTCTGCAACAGAGGAACCACTGAGAGTCATCTGTGAGGCATGGATGCAACTATGGAGGTGGTTGGAAGTCACGATTCTAGCCTGTAAGGTGACTAAGGCCCTCTTAGGGAGGGAATATACTTGTGGGGTGAGGAGAGAGGTAAAAAGGCACCCAGCAGTAGGCCACCTTGAGTTTTACAGGCAACCTTCCCTTTAATATATTTAACAACAAGTCATAGCAGGAAAGAGATAGTAGACGGAGAAGGTCAGGGAACACGGACAGCCCAATCAAGCCACTAGAGGCACCAGGAATGGAGATTACCCAAACCTGTCACAGGTGTCCTGCATCTAAAATGGTTGAGCACCACTGTTCTAGGGTAAACAGTGTACTCCACCAGCAGATTTTCTACCAGCACATAGATACTTTAAGCCAACAAAAGTACACTTCTGTCAGTACTGCTGCATATATACCTCAGGACTTATTCCATCACAGAATTTTGTGCACTCTACAGCCAAAACAGCTAAGCCGGCAAAACTCTGTAATGTAGAATAACCCTAGGACAGAGTGGGAATATTGAAAAACAAACAAAATCAAAACAATGTAACCATGGAACAAGGACTTACCCCGATACAATACCTTTTAAGGATTTCAAATCTGTTAGCCTGCTCAACTCCAGAATGAATCATGGAATTCCCTGCCCTGAGACTCATGCCCTGTCAATCTTTTATTCCTCCTCTTATCAGAGTATTTCCTGATCTGGCTTTTGATCCCACCTATATGGTTTTGATGGTTTCTTTCATGTTATCTCCCCTCCCTCTCCATGTGTTTTGCAAACAATGTTACCAAATGAACAGACAAACTTTTTCCCTATCAGCTTACTTTTTCAAACTAATCCCTTGCCCAGGGTCAGATCCAGGTTGTGGGGCTCCTTGGGGGCACTGATAACAACCATATAGCCCCAGATTCTGTGGCAGGCTCTGCTCCCCACTAACTCCACCCCGAAACTGCCTGGCCCACTAGGCACCCCCACAAGCTGGCAAGAAGATCTCTATGGACTAAATATGGACTGGGTTTGGGGAGTGGAATGGAAGTATGGGGGGAGGGAGATAAAGATACCTTGGGGCAGGAGAGGTGGAAAAGAGAAGTATAGGGACTTGCTATCTAACAAGTTCTCAGGACATTTTCCAAGATAAAAGGATATTTTTAATCTCACTTCTGCTGTTAGCAATCACTATGTTAGATTCTTAAAACTAAGTAGAAGATAAAGGATCTTCTTGCACTCCTTCCTTTGTTTCCTACCTTCCAGGGTGAGATGAATACCAGAACTGAAGGAAACATTTGGGTTCTCAGACACAAGTAAAATTGTGCATCAGGTATGACCTGGGAGCACTACAAGAAATATTTCATGATAAAAATATACACTTTATAGATTTCATAGACATTAGGCCTGGAAGGGACCTCAGAAGATCATCGAGTCCAGCCCCCTGCCCAAGGGGTCATAGGATCCCAGCAAGAAAAACATCCAGGTTTCTCTTGAAGGCGTTCAAAGTAGGTGCTTGAACCACCTCCGGCAGCAGGCCATTCCAGACCTTGGGGGCTCGGACAGTAAAGAAGTTCTTATGTCCAGCCTGAACTGGTCTTACAGGAATTTATAATCATTCGACCTCATCATCCCTCGGGGTGCTCTGGTGAACAAACGTTCCCCCACGTCCTGGTTAACACCCCTGATAAACTTGTAGGGGGCCATCAGGTCACCCCTGAGCCTGCACTTTTCCAGGATGAAGAGTCCCATGGCTCTTAGCCTCTCATCATAAGGTCTGTTTTCCTGACCTCTGATCATGCGCATGGCTAATGCTATGTGAAAGCATTCATTTAGACATCAACTAGGCCAATCTGTTTTGCAATCAAAGAAAAACACCACATAGCTTAAACAAAGCCTTGCAGTGGATACCAGAACTTGACTCTGGCAGTCTTGCAGGGCATGACCTTATCACCATCTTGCTTTGGTTACACATATGTAAAATGGGGATGCTCATCGACACAGGCCTCACAGGACTTAAATTAGTTTTTGAAAGAACTTCGGCATGCTTAGCTGTACTATGCTGTACAACAAGGGCTAAGCACTTTTACTGAAAGGCAGTTGAAACCCAACATATCACAGTTACTTCTAATAAGTTATTTCAAAGTAAAGGTATCATTTTCTTTTAAACTGTAATACTTGCTATCAGAGTTTAAAGCAAATTTCTACGCTTTCTGAGCTCACTGCAAGAGAAAAATTACTCCACTATTTTTCTCCAGTCAAAAAATAAATAAAAAGTAAAAATTGGCATTTTCCAAGAAGTGCTGTAAGAGGGAACCCAACCCTATTAGCTACAATCCGAGGAAGGACAGGACTTTTGTAGCCTGCAGGAGTCAGTGACACCAGGCAGCCCCAACAAGAAAATAGACCTGGAGGTTAGGGCCTGTTAAGGACCCTGGGAGGATGCAAGGCAAGAACACCAAAGCTCACTAGGCCAAATAAAGGCAGCTGAGATGAGCTGCAGCAGGGTGGAAGATAGATGATTATCAAATCAGATTATCAGATTCTATGAATCTATGAAACAGGAGTTTCTATCCTCTTTGAATGTGGCTGGACAGCCAGCTGGCAGGAAAGGGTGGAGCTCTGTGGAGAGAGCAAGAGAGAGAGAATTTTTTGTTTGTTTTTTTAACCTCATTTGTCATTTTAGGTGATATACCTTTCCTGTGAGCTCCTGTTTTGATTACTGCAGTATAATCCAGTTGAGTTCAAAAAGCAACATAATCCATATTTATATAAAGATCTCCTTCCCTACCCACAAGGTAGCATCAGCCTCAGGAAACATTACATTATCACTCTGAAGACTACTCAACATCTTGCTCACTTCCATGTATAAGTCAAGATTTTGAAACTGCTTCAAACACACAGAGTCATTATGGTCTGGGTCCTAGCTTGACACCATGGGCATATCTACACAGGTATTTTTAATGTGCATTAAAGCATCATTAAAATTGTGTTATTAACGTGCATTAAAATAGACTAATGCTCATTAAGTGTCATTTAAAAAACCAGGGGTGTTTATACATGTGCTCTGGGAGTAGGGAGGCTTTAATCAGACTGGTTCCAAGAGCTGCTCTAAAGTGTCCAGAGGGTCTCGTGTATCAGCATCTCTGCACTTCGAAATGGTGGCAGGGCACTTTATCTAAAGCTTGTTTGACAGAAAAGACAGGAACACTCTCCTAATACCTCACAATGGAGACACTAGATTTAATGCGCATTAACTAAAGTGCATTGATGCACATGTAGAAACACCCCATTTCTTCCTTCATGTTGCAGTAGTTATGATTGGATGGGACCTTCTAAATTTCACTGTTTGGGGCCTGCAAAATTTGGTTCTACAACCAAGGCCTCTGTACATATCTCTCCCCCCGCAACTTTCATCTCTATGGCTAGGAGATCAATGACTATGTTTAAAGCTTAATTGCTAAACCAAAAATTTATGAAAAAAAAATCAAGCACTATTCTATTTTTTCTGCATAAGTGTTCATGGACCATGTGCTGAATATACTTAATAAAGCTAAAGCATAAATAAAATATTTACCTATCAATTACCACCAGAGGGTGCTATATCAATACTTATTTCAAAAACAAAATTATGTCTGCTTTGGTGAGAGCAATTCAAAATGCATTCCTTAGAAACATAACCACATCCCATAAGGAGACAAAAAGTAAATGCTCATCTGCAAGTAGCACTATATTCAGACACTGCAAAGCAGAAAAAACGAGCAACCATTCTAATTAGGAATAGATGAATAAGCAAGAGACTGTCAAGTGACAATTTAAAACTGAAACATCCTCTGGATGCATTTTACCAGCTTGACCTTTTCATGACTGCAAAGCAGAACAGACTCATTGCTAAAACTACCGTTTCCTTTAGCCATTTTGAAGAGTGATGAATAGTGCTTGAGATCCTAGAAGGATAGATATCAGTGATTTTTAGCCAGAGTGCCAAAGTTGCCTTGGGTGCCTTGAGATCCTTTAAAGGAAGCTGCATGGTATCACAGTGTGTTAGGAAAGTTGGATATGCATACATGTCTCAAGATAAATGCAGATTTCCCATAGGAATCCATAGTGTCAAATTATCCTGACATTTTGTGGTCTTTCTGAGATCTTGACAACAGAAGAATTCCTCTATTATTTGTCTATAGCCCAAAAATGAGTGACTAAGAATAAGAGCTGGCATTTCCTGAGGGGTTTCTAGGAAGCTAAAAAAGTTGAGGAACGCTGATAAAAAGCATTACTACAACAAACAAAAATTGAAGAGACTAGTAAACTTTTAGTCTGTTCCTCTAAAAAGAGTCAAATAAGCATAATTTCCATGCAATTCAAAAACAGCCATTTAAATGTGACCTGCAAATACAACATGAAAATTGTATTTACTCAAGTGCCACATGCTGAAAGTTGCAGCCAAGCAGGTTTAAAAAGGAACATTTGAATCTTAACAACTGACATTCTAAAAACCAACATTTTCAGATCCTTCAAATTCCCACTAGTTAATTCCAGTGCTGCTGGGGTGTTCCTGAAGGCATCATTTTATACTGTATACATTAAAAATTGCAAGCAGTTTCCAGAACTTGTCACTTTGAAAACCATACCAAGCAATACTTCAGTGAACACCATTCTCCAACACGGCAGTTTCCCAGGTTGTCATGATATGGAATGATGTATTCTGAGACTTTCTACAGATCAAAGCAAGCAAAGGACTTGGGACACAACAACAGAGGAATGCTCCTAATCTCTGTTGCTTGTGTGATCTACTTGCGATGCCAGAGCCCCCAGTTTCAAATCCCAAGGAAACCCAACAGGAATTAAAATAAATGTCTTGGGACATGATGGATATTCTATCAGAACAAGACTTTAAATCAAGACCAGATATTTTTTCTAAAAAATATAATACAAGAGACAAATTAGAGGCTTTAAAGTAGGGATTATTACTTCCATGGCTCATGGGATACAAGACTTTCAGTTAGACAATCACAGCTCTTTCTGGCCATAACATTTATTAACAGGCCCTAGATCCAACAAACACACCTTCATATGCTTAACTTAATGCACATGAATAGCCAGAAGAGACTACTCCTAAGTTAAGCACATGAAGAAACGTTCCCAGGATTGGAGCACAAAACACCCAGCACACCTCTCAAATCTGATATGGCCCATATAGGTACAACCTTCAGTTATGCATGTAAATATCATTTAAAAGTTATCCATTTGACCACCTCCATTTATATCAGTTAAAAAGTTAACCAACAGCTCATACCTAGTTTAGTGACCTCTAGCAGGTATGACCCTGGCCTCTTAACATCTTCACCATGTGCCTAGCACTGTGCAGGCCCGAGGTCACTGGCAGGAGACTGCAGGCAGAGGGACAGCAGGTGCACCTGAGCCCAGCTGCAGAGTCACAGCTTCCCTTTGCCCCCATGGGAAGTAGATGAGGCTAGTGGATCTCTCCTGTGGCTGAAGAGATTGCCATAGGCAGAGAGGGAGGTGCCAGACCCTCAGAGGGGTCAGGCAGGGTCTTCCCACCACAGCAGTGAGAGTCCCCGTCTCTCTGCTACCTCTGTAGCAGTGGGGCCTGGCCGGGGTGACTGGCTCCCTGCACCTCCTGTTACACTTCTGCCACTACAGCCTGGATCTGGAAGGCTCCTTTGTGCTGTTGGCCTGGGTCCTCCCCAGATCACCCTGGAAGCTTTTCAAGTTCATCCTTGATGGGGCTTAAATAGGCCAATGGGTCCAATGAAACTGAGGGCTTAGATTATCCTTGACCAAAGGCCTAAGAAATGTTATTTTAAGAAACCTACTTAAATCTCAGTGAGACAAAGGGTTTTTTGCAGCCTGCTCAAGGCGTGAAGAGCCAGTTTCACAGGCATATGGCAGCAGTCCCATCCCTCGCCACTGATGGATGAAGAGGTCCCAGCAGCCCTGTCCTGCAGTGCTCACTGGTGGAAAGGCAAAAACTGCATAATTAAAGAGCAAATTCCACAGAAATATCATATAAATTACTGTATTAAATTTAAGTAAAAATCCCCAGTAAGCATTTGGGGGGGACTGATTATATGGGAAATTGCAGCCAGTGCCATTTTTGGGGAGACTGCTGTTTATGGCAGTTTCCATAAAAATCATTAACTCACAATTTAAGTAGGTTCCTAATTATTCTCTCCCACTTGTTAGATGCACTACATTGAGATGTCACTCACAACCAAATATGCAGATCTGTAATCTTAAACTCACCCTTCATATATTAAAGAGTAAAATAGTTAACTGTGTTAACTCTTAAGTTACCTTGACTGGATATTTAAAGTGACACCTCATTCTTAGTTACACATATTACCCGCACATATATATTCGAACCTGTCAAAAAGGAAAAAAAATATATATAATACTCTAACCTGAGCAGGGGGCAGACAGGGCCAGGGGCCTGTAGATAAAAATAGATTGGCATAAATAAGGTATTTCTTAAAGCCTGGTGATCAGAAAATAAAACCAGGTGAATGTAAACCAGTAGCACAATCAACTCCACATGCACAGAACAGATAGATTGTCCAAGACCATAAATTACTGGAAACAGTGAAGTACTGACCACTGCAAAGTTTCTACCACATCCTAACCCCATTTTCCATATCAGCAAACAGATATTAAATGCCAGTTAACAAGAAGGTCTTAAATGTAAAGAACCTATCAGATGGGGGCAAACTGAAACTTTCTGGGTTGAAGTGCTAAAGTAGAGATCAGATTTATTTGCCATGCTGGAAACTATTACATGAGGTCAAGTCCAGATGGTCAAAACACCAGCAGTAAAGGCACAGCACCGAGCCCTATGCAAGAAGACCACTGGCAGTTTGCAGACCACAAAGAGGGTAGCAGAGACTTCATATTCTCAATACAAAAGGAGGAATTTCTGCACTGTGAAAGGAAGCATACAGGTCTCAGCACTATGTACTCTCAGAACTGCTGAAATTAGCTTTTCATTTATCCAAATTGCTGATACAAATTCAATCCAGGTTTAATACAAATGAATGTTATTGCCACCTACCAGCTATTTAGTGCCTTACCCAAAATTATTTTGGTGATCTTACTCCAGTTCCCAATATGTCACCGCATCACAAAAGAATGCAGCTAGCATGAATGCTGTTTCAAACACAGTTGGAAACAAGTTTGCCTTGCCCATAACCCAGCTGTACTATTCTGGGAACTGATCTTGGGGGGAAAAAAGCAGGGGGAAACAGGTTTTTAGATCCTCTGTTTTAGGATCCTCTGCAGAACCTTCCATATGTTCTGAAGTAACACTCACAAAAATTAAACAAAAACAACTAAAAACTCTGTTGCAACTGTAATAATGACCTTAGCCTGACCCTAAAGTACACACACTTCCTCACACCTAATATTAAAATCAGAAAAGCACAACAGGGACAGACAGTGTTTCACTTACACATGTGTGGTACCAACGGCACATCAAAAGGATCACAGGAATCCCTTTAAATGCTAAGGGGACTGTAAAATGAATGGGACTGCAAAAGACGACTTATTTTAAAGAAGAATATTGTCCTCCGACCAAAGAGGGAGAGGAAAAAAAAGACTCCGTAGCGAAGCATAGAGGAGTGAACGGAAAGAAACATCAGATACTTATCTCCTGCTTGACTGAGTATACTTCATATTTATTTATATTATTTAATTTATTAATAATACTCTGCGGAAACCATTTTTCCCCCCACCTTAAGAATCCAATCTGTTCAGGGCTGCATGCATTTCAGCTTAGAACTAACAAACCCACTAAGGAAGAGAGGGGGGAAAGGTGCTAACGCCACACCACTTCCTACAAACACTGAAACAGTCTGAGTTATACAAGTGACTGAAGCATAGCATGAAGATACCTCGAGGCCAACCAACTGGAGTATTGGTACCACTGTAGCCATGGTAGTTGGATTTCACAGCCTGGGCTAATTTAACCTCCTACAAGGCAGACATATCATTTGAAACATTTCTTTGTGCCCATTAGCAGGCCCACATCACTACAATTTAGTTCACTTGGAAATACTGTCTAAATCAGGGGTGTCAAACTTACAGGCCAGGTCTAGCCCACAGATGTGGGTCATCCACTCTTCAGTCTCTCTCCGGCTGGACAATTTCCAGATCTACCTCATGGTACTTGCAGAGACTCACATTGGTGTGGCCAGCACAAAGGAATTAAGGCTGTCACTTTTCAGTGTCCTGCCACAGATCTGCATGCTTAACTGTTTTTAGAAACTGAAAGGACAAAAGCAGCATTAACCCTGTGGGGTTGGCTGTTCTGGCAGTTGCAGCAAAAGGCCCCATGGGCTGAACCTGAAGGTCAGTCACCCAGTCTACAAGAAGTCCTGCTGTCCAGATCCAGCCCAGCAACATTTGAGCCTGATGTCACTGTTTTAAATAATACGCTGTTAGAAGACTAGAAATTTTCTATACTTCTCTTATCACAATAGTATCTGAGCATCTTTCAGCAGGATTAAGGACCAATCTACGACAGTGTAGTCGGGTATAGAGACATCTGGCAGAGCTAAATCATCTTGGAAGGGGTGTCATTCATACTAACACGTTTATACTGCTAGCTCAGAAATCTGTCTCTGCATGGCACTATGTTCTGTCAGTTGGATGTACTCTAAGCAATGTAGTTCATTCTTCCTCCCTCATCTGCTCCTCAGCAGATAGGTTCAAAGGTCGAACCAGTAAATGGCAGTATTTTGAACACCAACACACATACGTATGATGGAATAGAAATATATGTCTATGAACCAAAACTATACAGTTCACACACAACCTCTCAAACGAAAGTATGCCAGAGTGATTAGTTGCCTGACATTCATAGATTACTGCAGACAGGGGTATACCAACTAAAAAGGGACAGTTATAGCATTCATGGTTATGAACAGAAGTATGGCATTGCTACAGTACTTATGGATGTAACCAGAAATTATTAAATATTTGTGTAAATAAATCAAAGAAAATAAAGCAACCCTGATACTAAATATTCTATTAAAACTAGAAAAATACTCAAGTCCCTAAAGAAGGTTAATGTTCAGCAGTTGAGATTAAAACAGAACAAAAATAAGTATATTTTCACATCTTTTTGTACTTGGAAGTCTTTTGTTCTTTGTTTAGATTTATGATTTGCCATGGGTAGAACTGTACACATTAACTGTACATTTTGGGTTAACTGTGTCCTTTTGCATTCTTCTTTTTTAGATGACTTCCTGTTGTATTCAACTAAACTTGTTTAGATTTCCAAGACTTCTTCAATATTTTTGGACAATATAGCATAGGTAGAGTATTAATTTATTTAAAGTGCCTCCTTTTCTGCAAGTATAAAAGAAGTCGTTCCCCGCCCCTTAATAGACTTACTTCCAACAGAACTCTAAAAACTAAGGGTAGTTATTCATGTGCTCCAGGAAGCATTGGGGTGGGGGGGCAGGGGCAGTGATAGGGGGGGACCTTTAATTAGAGTGGCTCCAAGAGCTTTAGTTATGCTGCAAATGGTGGCAGGGCAGTATGAGGATGCTGAAACATGTGACGCTGGAGAACAGTAATTTCCACGCTCCAGCAGACTTGATTAAAATCAGGTCTACTCTGATGTGCTGTAATTACAGCACATTGGAGCAGCCTCAATGCATGTGTATAGGCACCCTATGACCCCAGCTCTCCTATAGTTTTATGCTGTAGCCTGTTGGGAGTTTATTTAGCAGAAAAGGTGAGGTACTAGGGGAAAATAAAGCAAGAACAAACAATATGGTGAGAGAGCTTTTCTTTCCATACATTCCACCCAAAGTAATGATGTTCTGAACACAGGATACTGGGTGTAATGCCTGTTCAGACAAACATTTGACACCAGCAGCAAATGCAAGATCAAAAAACCCTGCAATTACCATTATATTAGCAGGTGGTAGAAAACACGCAAAAAAGCCAAGACAGAAAAGAGAGGGTACAGAAAGGGAAAAGAGATGAGAGACTAGAAAGGAAGGAGCTGCTGCCAAGTCATAAAATTCTTCCAGACATCTCAAACTACACACTCATTCTGTGACTGAAATTTAATTCAAACAATTCAAATTACAAAAAGACATATAATTAAAGTACTTTATAGATTATAATTAGGGCAGATTGGCTCTCCTTCACATTCTAGAAAAGCTGTTTAAGCATGCAAATACTGTTATGTACTAAAATGTCTCTAGGGTACTTAAATAATAATTTTATCAGTAAATATAGCTATAGAAACTGGACAAGCACTGTACTATTTGCTAGAATAAGAAGTGCTGGCAAATTTTCTACAAAAAAAGAGAGTTACTGATTTAGAAAAACCTCTCTAAAATAAATTTTATTTATATATATATATATATATATATATACACACACACACACACACACACATACACACACATACACACACACACACACACACTAACTATATTTTTATACGTTACATATGTATATACATATACATACACATACACACACACACAGAGCAAAGCTCTGTTATCCAGCACCCATGGAGAATGGGGGTGGGTGCCAGATAACCAAAATATGCTGGTTACCTGAGAGGCACCTTTGCCTGGTTGCCCAAAGACTCCCCCTCCCATTGCATCTGGTGCGTCAGTATGCCAAGGGACAGGCACCGCGCTGCCCCTCCCCTGACATCAGTGTGCTGGGGGACAGGAAGGGGGCCCCTATGCAGGCTGCTTTGCTGAGGGCCATGGCCCGAAGTGGGACTCACAGACACCAGAAGTTCGTCTTCTGGTTTTGCTTTTGCCACATCGACTGGCATGCCAGTTAATGTAGTGCCAGATAACGCAGCTTTTACTGTATGTTAATATAAATTACAAAAATACAATGTATATAAATTTTATAAAATTTATAAAATTACAATGGGAAGCTGGATCATAAAAAAAATGAGGCAAATAATTGTTTTATCCTCTAGATAAATAATAATAGGAAAGCTCAGGCTGAAAATGTAAATCTATATGGATATAACAGAAATTATAAAAAATCATTCCATAACTATCCAAAAATAGCTACTCTATTTTTTAAAAATTGTCTAGATTTAAATTAATTTACACTAGATGTAAATTAATGTTTCAAGACTTAAAGCCATACACTGTGTTTAAAAACAACATATGGACTTAATAGAAATATATAATACAAATACACAAAAGCTAAAACTACAGAGAAAGCAGGAAGCAGTAGAATAACTCCTGATTCATCTCTTTGTCCTGTAGTGCTGGGTATTTATTTTTAAAAATGAAAAAAGCAGAGTTTTAAATTTGACAATAAAATTGTCCACGCAAAACAAATGGGCAACACCTTACTATAATTGCCTGCAAAATGAGTGGGGTGGAGCAGGGAAGCACTCTATTAACTTTTCCTAAATAATTTAACTACATTTATCTACAAAATATTTTAAAACTTTCTTCAGTCAATTACATTGATGATATGTGAGCATCACTGTGCTACACACACTGCTGTATAAGAGTGCAGTGCTGCTGGCCAAGACTAGAGTAACCCTTTAGTGGGCCCTAGGCAAACAAACTCATGGGCCCCTACTTAATACTGTATATTTATATTACTTTTTTTTACTCAATAATTATAATATGTAAAATAAGCACAACTGGGCCCTTTCTTCACTTAGGACCCTAGGCATGTGCTTAGTTTGCCTATGCATTAATCCGACCATGCTGCTGGCACCTCTTTTGTCTTGCCTTCTCTGCCTTAGATGTCCCACAGATCATTCTTATGAAGCCATTCTTTTCTATCAGCTCAAGCACATAAGACATCCAAAAGAGCAGTACCCCCATCAGGTCTCCAGTACCCATAGAAGAATGTATGTGACTGGGTATTTCTATGAAATAATGCAGCCCAATCCACCAATTAAGATTGTTTTAATAGCTACTAGACTTTAAATGAGGAGTGGGCTGGATCTGGCCCACCAGGTCATTCTATCCAGCCTATGGGATCCCTAAAAAGATTTAGAAAATTAATACTTATCTGCCCCTGCCTAGCAGGGACTTCTGGCCTGGGACCATGGGGCTGTTTGTGCCTCCCTGTGTGGGATCAGGAAATTCAGGTAAGAAGTAGGGAGTGGGGCAGGGGAGAACTGTGGGGATCACCCCATTGTGCAGGGTCTGGCTATGCAGCCAGGAGCCATGTGTTGTAGAGTAGTCAGCTGGCAGGTGGGCAAGAAAGTGGGGGTCTGGGCAGGGGACTGGAAGCAAGTAGGTGTGTGGGAGTGCATGGCCTGCACCGGCACTTGCAGGGCCCAGATCGGGGTGGCAGGAAAGCAGAGAGCAGGCTGGCAGGAGTCTGTGGAGCTGGGCTGGGCTGCGCCAGCAGGGAGAGGGGTAAGCTGGCCCAGCTCCATAGAGCCCCTGCAGTCCAGGACCCCATGCTCCGGCTGCCTGGCTCTAGGCCCCACCAACGCTGGTCCCAGGATACCGGCATGGGCCCCGCACTCCCACCTGGCTGCTGCTGGCTCCTGCGTGCCTGCTCACTCCCAGTGCCCCACCCCAGCCCCATGGTACAGGCAGCCTAGCACAGTGCAGGATCCAGGAAGGCAGCCGCAGCAAACACTGCCAGCGGTGGGTGGAGTGGGGGGTGCAGTTTCTGCACAGCTGCTGCTGCTCAACCCCAACTGGTAAGCCAGGAGCTGGTGCGGGGCCCAGGCTGAGCAGCAGCAGGAGGGAACAAACTGCTGCTCAGTGCGAGTGAAAAGCAACCGCTCCTCCTCCCATGCACAGACCGCTCCCACTTCACAGACTCCTGTGAGCCTGTGCCCCACACTCCTACCACCCTGCTTTGGGCCCTGCCAGCACTAGCTCCAGGGACATTGGTGCAGGCCCTACGCTCCTGTTCACTTCCACTCCCCTCTCCCCCACCCCACTACTTTCCCTACTTTTCTGCCTGCCCGCCGGGCAGGAAATACATTTTTTTAACATATCAATACTTGCGTGCAAGAACAAGAGTCAACAAAAGAAAGTCTACAGCACTAGATATAAAATTTCAACTCCTTTAAATTAGATCATACAACTTTAAGATGACATCGCATCAAGCACAGACCTAATCTGGAAAAATGTTAACTTTCTCCCATTGTGAGAAAGCAGGGTGAAATCCTGGGTCTACTTACAAATGAAGCAAATACTGCCACTAACTTAAAAGGAGCCAGGATTTCAGGAAAGGTCTTCAAATTGATATACAGCCATTTGTAATAAAAGGCAGAGATCACATATGCCATTCTGTAGTCCTGAACATTTTAAAAGCTGAAGTGGTATCTTAAATATCAAATATTAAAAAAAAATGACTATAAAAGGTAAAACATTTTAGATGAGGTACTTAAATCCTCCAGGATTTAGAATTTCTTAAGAATATTTTGGAATACTTCCCTGAAAACCCTTTAACAAGAATTCCACTTCCAATATATGCATTGGGGTTTGTTACATGAGACTCTTCTATAAGCTGAGAAAAACATTACATCTCCCACAATAGTTTCTGTAGTATAGTATCTTTGAAGCATCATTAAAACAAAAGAATTTCAAAGCTATTCCATATCTCTCTAGATACCAGTTTGGAAAACTCTGACTGACGCTCATGTTTTGGCCTGGCTGAACTCAAGTGATGCTAGTGTGTTGGAATGATTTAAGTGGACAGAATGTTGATAAACCATGAAGCAGAAGGAACAACCTTATTTAGTAAGGCATATAAGGTAGATGGACTTCACTACTAACAACAAAAGCTCTGTGGGAAAGAAAAAAAGAGTCTATCACTACACTGGTAACAGCTTAAAATTCTGCATCTAGACACTGATTTTTGGAAAAAAACCCACTTATAAAATGTATCATTTGCAAAATAGAGACCAAATGCACATCGCCTTTACATTAAGGATACAGTTTTACAGTTGCCTCTAGATACCTGAAATGTAAAACTGCTCTCACAAATGACATTGTTAAACATAAGCAGGCATTTCAAGACAAGTAGTTATGGTTTTCAAACTACCTTTAATAGCTGGAAGAATTGTGTGCCAAGAAAAAAAAAAAAAAGAAAAAAGAAAAAAAAAAGAAAAAAGAAAAAAAAAGAAAATGTACCACGTAAGCATAAACTGCATTTTTTCCAAAGACCATGCAAAAGTACATTCACTGATCTTAGTTTTATCATGGTATGATATCCCCAAGTTTAACAAACACTGATATTACACAGAAATTACTTGATGAAATAATTATCAATACTAGCTATCAATTATTACATAATTTATCAACCACATTTTACCTGGAGATTTTCGGTTTGATCTTGACTGCATCAAGTAAGACTGACGTGGTAGTAAAGGTGATGATGGCAAAGACATTGAGACTCCTTTAGTCAAGTTCATTCTATACATATCCTCAGGTACAGGCTGATTTCCAATAGGAAAATCTGCATTTTGACCAGATGCTACAATAACCGGTACAGCATTCTCTGGGCAGGAGTCACCTGCTGAAATAAAATATGTTTTGTCATTTATCAACTGCATCAAAATATGAGGCAATTTACAATGAAAAACAGCTATCCAAAACAGAAGCGAACATTAATTAGATGACGTACAAAAACCTACCAGTCTATTTTTATTATGTTGAGAAAAAGACAAAGCCCACAAAGATGCGTAATGCTCCACTAGTTAAGTATCCATAAAAAAAAAAAAGCACTTAGACTAAGCAAGCAAGCAGTTTTTTGTGGTTTTTGTTTGGGTTTTTTTTTGGGGGGGGGGGTTACTGCAAGGGGAAACC
>JAGPOW010003685.1:1701053-1730433 GCA_030014935.1 Caiman crocodilus
CCCCCCCCCCCCCCCCACCCCACCCCCCCCCCCCCCCACTGCAAGGGGAAACCTAACTTTTCTTCTAAAAAGAACATCTTTTAGATTTTATCCTATGTGGCAAAATTATGTCCATATTAAAACCACAAACATTTCTATAGGTAAAAACATATTTAAGGATTGCTGCAATGCTTGAAAGCCCTACTTATGTGTTAAATTGTGACTGAATCAGAACGGTGTTATGGAAATCTTGCTGGATGGTCAACCAAATGCTAAAACAGCTTTCTAGAAGAAGGTTAATAGAAAGTGACATTCAGGAGTTCAAATTTGACCTTTCAGTTTTTCTGCTTAAAGCTGTGAAGTCTGAGGCAAGATTTTATAAATAAATGCTTTTCTTCTAAAGAAAATTATGAAGTGTTGTACAGCAGCCCACTAAGATACAATGTGTTGTGCATCTTTTAGATGCAAACCTATTAGAGGGCAAGTCTATTAAGATTTCAACTGATCAGAAGACAGAATTTCTGTAGGTCTCAAGAGCCATAATGAAGTAAGACAGGAGGCAGCCAAAGTATTTGTGTCCATATTAGTTTGGCAGGATTCAGTCCCTTAAACATACTAATAATAGAGTTGAAAATAGGATTGCTATAGAAATGATCATTACAGAAATTATTATAAAATTACTGAAATTGTGAATAAAAGATTGATCAATTTAGGCACAAAACTAAGTAAACAAGTCTGACAAAGAAAATAAAGTAAAATTATATACCATTTGACAAAAAGTAAGATTAAAGGGAAAGTCAAGAATAAAAGTTTAGCCCAAAGCTCATCTAAAACAGTATTTATTACCATGAGGTCAGAAGTAAAAGATCCTAAAGAGTAAGAATGAGAAAACACATGCACAATTTCTTTTCTAATTATGAATTTATTTGCATCAAGTTCATTTCCTTATAATTCAGATCAAATGTTAATTATATGCAGTACTGTAACATCATGTTGTTTGTTCTGTATCTAGCCCTCAAGACCTTCAACTTTTTTAAACAGTTGTTTCCCAGAGCTTTCCAGCAGAAGTAATCATACTTGCATTAAGATAATCTTTAAAGCTCCCTTCCTGTTTCATATTATACTGCAAGTAAACTTTGAAAAAAATAGGAAGGCTATTTCTAGCTAGTGAACTTTTTAAGAGCGCATGTGAAAGCCATGGAAGTTAACAGGCCAAAGTTTTAAATTCATATTAGTTCTATATTTCTGTAACAGAATGTCTCAAGCAATCTGATTCTTCTATCTCTTATATTTTCCTGAAATCTTTTTTTTCCAAAAATTATGTATAGGGATCTATATTTTATTTCTAGGAAGAATGAACTGGAAGAGGGGATTAGATTAGATGTCCTCCTGAGGTCCCTTCCAATACTAATTTTCTATGATTTTAACTCCATTCTTGATTCCAGTTCCTCTTACTAAATCACCAATCCTAAACAAAAACTGCACCTTATATTCCCCAAAAGCAAGCTAAAGCATCACCTTCCAAAAGATGTGTGTAAGTCCAGCTCCTCACCCATCATTTTCAGTCCAAACATAACCAGAAGTTCATAGTGGGCGCTTACTTAAAAGAACTGAAATTGAATGAGGTGTTAGCAGAATATCATTCCCCTTCCCCCTCCTATTTTTTGGACAAAGGCGAAAAGCAAATAAGCAACATGTTAATACAACTAACAGGAATTAGCAACAATGTCAATATTTTCTAAGTTTTTTGCTAGACATGTTACCAAGGTTGCAATTTGGAAACTGTGAAAGCATTCCAGCTGAAATACTTGTAATAGGATTCAAAGAGACAACATTTACAGAAAGAAGAAAGTACTTTCTTCTTGCAAGAAATAAGAAACAAAGAAAAGGTTAGAAGCCAGCTTTTTTTATTGCTGTGAAATAAATAGTGTTTTTTATTCACTGCATTTATCTAAAAAAAAGTAACTGTTTTACTTTACCTTTGGTATCTTCTGTATTTTAATTAGCATACTTAATATGAATTGTTATTAAATTAGTATGCTGGGGCTCATGGAACTCTGCTATCTTCAATGGAATCAGATCGTAAATAGGATTTGGACACAACAGTAACTTTGGAAGAATGTTTAAAGCTTGCACATAGACCATACCATTTCAGCAATACTTATTAGTATTGAATACATCTCCAGTAAGTAAGCAATTATATCTGCCAGGATATAAGCAAAGACTAGAATTCAAGTAGTAAAAATCTATCAGCAACATGAAGTTAACACAAAACACCTTCCTTCCCACCTTAATTTTTCTCATGTAATAGCCTTCGCTTATTTTCATTCATAGATACACTTCTATGAATAAGACACAAAGTAATTTTTTGCCATAACAAAATAGTAAATTTCAGAAAATATTCAAGGGACACATACCCACACAAATATTTCTCTTTCTTCAGTCTCCAACATCACTGCCACAATTAAAATTATTTGCCAGTCAGGCATATCTAGATAGATATGCATAAATATACATCTCCACAGATAATATATATCATATTTATGCAAATCCAAGATAAGTGACCCCCATCTGGGAAAAAGCACCTCATATAAGATTTGAGTACTGATCTAGGACAGGCAGTGGCTCAGCTCCAAGCCACTGCCTCCCCCAGGCCAGAATGGCTCATTTGGCAGGAGATGGTAAACATGGGCAGGGGGAGTGAGGAGAGACTCTGGGGTATGTCTGCCCCCCTTGCCTGTTCCTACCCCCCCACCCTCTGCTGCCACTTCTCACTGACCAGTCCCAGCCTGGCCTCTATCCAGCTACATTACTGCTGACTGCATGGAAGAACAGAGCTGCAGCAGACGGTAAGGGGGGGGGGGGCAGACACAGACATGGGGGAAAGGGGCTGGGGACAGGCAGCAAGGGAAAAGCACAGGCACAAAGAGGCATGCAGAAGAGGATCACATGGCAGGGGGCAGGCAGCAAGAGAAGCCAAGCACAGATACAGAGGGATAAGGGCCAAGGAAGCAAGGGGTAGGGTCTGGCCACTCACCCCATGCCACTGCTTTCTCTGCCACAGCAGTGGTGGGGGGATGAATTTAAGATGAACTTCCACTAATTAGTTTCTTTACATGGAAGATTGTAACAAAACTTATAATTTTCCATGTATAGAATCTAATTATTGGAGGTCTTAAATCTGAAGTTTTCTTGGATTTGAGTAAATATGGTATACGTGCCCTGTCTTCTCTGCTTGTGTGTGCTGTTTCAAGCGCATTGCAGTCTGACTAATGGGAATGGTTAGTTTCAATCACATGTCAATCAATCATTATGTCAAACCCACTGTGCCAATATTTACACGTTGTATGAATGTATTGATTTCTAATCAACATAATGTAGCTGTTTGATTGTCCTCAGCCAAATAATAACCCCTTGACAATCTTCATATCATTTGAGAACAAACTGCTACTCACATTCAAAATTGCTCTGTGACCTATGCCACTTGACTTTATACTTAAATTTATATGTGTGTTGAAAAGGTTGGGCATTTGAAGAAAAAATAAAAGGGCACTGGGCAAATAGTTTGGGAATATGCCTTGCTGCTCCAGGTGAAGTAGGAAAGGAAGAACTTTATTCTGATTAGTTCTCTTTAAAAGACTACATAACAAACTACTTCTAAAACAGTACAGACAAGTAAGCCAAGTTAGTATATTAGTATCAGAATAATTAAGAACATAATTTACATACAGAAGGATAAATTAAAGATTTGGCTGTTTGAAAATACAGGCAGTATTTTCATAAACATTGTATATTTTATCATAGTTATGTTTGCCATAAACCAAAACAGGTAAAACTGTCAAATCTACATGCAATGTTTATTCCATAAAATATTATGAAGCTGCAAATTTAGTTTGTTAATGCAAAACTCTTATATAGACATGAGATTTTGATGTACAGACAGATGACAAGAGGAACCCAGAATTAGTGCTCATTTGGGGTTTGCAAGATAATACTTGTTCACTTTCTAAAGACTCCTCTCATGTCACAGAGATCACTGTCAAACAGCAGTTCCTCGATGTACTCAAATCCCAGGCTATGTTCATCAACCCTGAACTAGTATGTACAGGCGATCCTTGCCATTCGCAGGGGATACGTTCTCGTATCCCTTGTGAACAGCGAAATCCATGAATAAATATGGATTTCATGGGCGCAGTGCCTCTGGCAGCTGGGGGAGGAGGGCGCAGCTGCAATGGCGACGGTGGGAGTCTGGCAGCAGCAAGCACAAAACTTCTGAGGAGCTCCTTTAAGTATATTTAAGACGTGGATTTGGCATTCACGAATATTTGAAATTGCAAATGCCAAACTCACCAATAGCAAGTGTTTCCTGTATGGAAAAGTAAAATACCTACCATTTCATGATTAAATATAAAAATAAAACTACCATTTTTCAGATGCTGACAATAGGTTTACAGTTTTGGTCTCAAGTCCTATAAGAGGTACACATCAGTCCAGGAGTAGCAAGAAGGTGACGACTACAATTTTTCTAATAATGTCAGACTAGATCAAAAAAAAGCTGCAGTCCTGTGAAATTACAAACCCTCCCCTATTTTGTAAGCCTTCTTATTTGTACACATTACCAACGCCAGATAGACTCTGGCTAACAAAGTTCCATAGGCATCAATCACAAGGAACTAGAAGTCCTATTCAGTGGCCAAAGTAACCGTGGAAACTGTTTAACAGCTTTTTAAAAAAGCCTTGAAAATGGAACTCCACTCCGAATGACACAGGGATGCAGCTAAAAGGTTTAATCAGATTAGCATCTTTAAAAAAGAGGCCAAAAAAAGAGATACGAATGGCTGACTACAATATAATGATTTTGTAAAACTTATTATCCTTAATGCAGAACTTGAACTTTAACAGACCTAAGAGTAAATCTGTTATCTAATCCTCCTATTGAAAAGACAGGATAACCGTAGTGAAAAAATGTATAGGCTCCACAATATATTTCAAGATTAAACATGACAGAAAAACTATTTTACATCTGTGCCATTCATAAGATCTAGATATTTACTTAGAAACCAAAACAATGCAAACTATTTTGGTAGAACATATGTAAGCTTGAGTGTGCAGACGACACTGGAATTCCGATTTTTACCATGCGAAGAGTAGTTAACTTAGTTTTCAAACACTGAATGTTAAGGTGATAACATTTACAATACTCTCTTCACAATTAAAATGTGGCCTGAATGCTTAGAACAATTCTGAAGACAAAATAACCTACAGACTTTTCTGAACTTGTATTTTTAAGGCATCAAAGGAAAACCAAAATCAGCAACCTCTGCTGACATGATATCAAGATTCCCAGGCAACATTACAAAAAAGGTAGTAAAAAGATGCTGTAAACACTAGAAAACTTACTGAATCCCTTCCTGCCTTATCATTTTAAAAAGGTATAATAGATCTGCTCCTTTAAAAAAGGCCCATTGTTTTAAAATGTTTTGGACTTGACATACAAACTGTATTAAGTTAACAGACTTAGTCTTTTTAAATGATCATCTTTCCAATGTACAGTTGTCAAGAACTCTTGTTACATTATCCTAAGGAGACAAACCAAGTGTCTCAAAAACAACACAGAAAACAGAAAAACGTACACACATGAAAGGGACTAGCCTACCTTCAAAATTATGAACAGTTCATCCTATCCCAAAAAACAGTATTTAGATAAAGAATGACAAGTTTCCAACCAGCATTTCACCAAAGAGTTTTTCTTATGTTGCCATTTTAATAAAAGAGGCAAATCTCCTGTATCTTAAACATGACCAATACATTTAAGACCACAATTTTACATACAGTGAACATAAATGAACTAATACACGGTTGTCCTAAGCTAGGTAAGAGGGCTACTTACTACATGTTCATTTCTTTTATTCTCAGTTCCCTAACACATTACTCACTACATAAAAAAAAACTCAATTTAGGGACCAGTCCTGCAAACATTAAAACCACGCAACAAGAGTCATTTTGCTACAATGTTTGCAAGTTCATGCCTTTTTACAGTAAGACCTCTGGAACAGAAATTTACAGTTTTCTCTCTGTGAAGCCCAAAATGCAGTTTTCTGTGATGCTTAGGACACTGCTGAAAATTAAAATACGAGAGGATAGTCTGCCTTTTCTGAATGAGTACTTTTTTAAGATCTTCTCACGTCTCTACACCACACTTGACCATTTTATTAAACTTTGCAAGATCTTTCACTGTACATGTACCTTAGAGCAGCAGGCACTGCAGCAAGTATTGCATAATCTGAGGCTGTCTTGCAGTCACAGGTGGTTGAACCAATGGTATATATAGCTCCACTTGTTCATTAGTTCCTCGGAGCATTCAAATCCAGTGCGTAGGTGGTTGAGTCATCACCATCTTTGCCATGGTTCATCAGCCCCTGGTGGTAAAGATTTGGCCACTGATATGTCCATTTTTTCCACTGTCAGCTATATTTTTCAACATCTTTTTCCGTATCTGTAGTCATGTCTCCTTAGGTGTGACATCGAGAGGTCGAGTGCTGGCGAGGAAGCTCCTGCACAACTTCAGTCATTTTTGTGCTGTGGGATGGTTGTACAACAGGTGTCCCACATCTTCAGTTTGCCTTGATCCTGCTGACCACTACTCTTCAGATGTCAGGCACAGTGATGCCAACCAGCAGATGAGTACTGTCTAGGCTGACAGGCTTCAGACATCCTAGGTACATCTACACATGCATTTGCATTGCATTAAATTTACTACTCAGTAAGCAGGAATAGGCTGGCGTCTACATGTGCAGGCATTAAAGCACATTAACTCTGGTCTGACTTGGGATTAAAGTTAGTCACAAATCAATTGACACACACAGCATTACTGCGCAGTAAAGCACCTACACCGTAGCTAATCTGGCATAAATGTATCAAATTTATGTCCAAGTCAGCAGAAGTCACCATAGTTGCTGCACCACACATGTAGACATGCACCATTACTGTGCAGTTAATGTGCACGTGTAGATGTGCCCCCTGGGGTGCATTGTCAGATATCATTCAGAATGTGGTCAACGCACGTACAGATCTTTTTTAATAAGCAACATTTCTTTTAAAAAGTACATTGCATTCATGTTTTGATGTTTATTGGTTTCTGAGTTAAATTTAAGATGTTAACATTGTCTGAAACCTGTATGTCTCTTTGCTAGGGCCCAAGAGGTTTAGAACCTGCAACAAGCACAATTTTGGAAGCCTTCAGGACATACTACAGTCTTTCTCTGTTTCATGTTGTTCAGAGAATAGGACAGCTTCACTGCTTTTACTGGAGTCCTGTTATTCAAATATGTAATTATTTGTATTCTTAGTTTAAATGGTGGCTCCATTTAAAGTAGCATAAGTACTCTCATACATTTTCTGAAGTTATTTAACGTAATGTAGAGAGATAAAATGTCTTAAGCTCCCAACTGTCTCAAGCTAATCCCCTTTGTATGCTACAGTACCTTCCAATACCTGGGAAATGTTTCTTAATGCATGATTATTCCATTGCTGATTTTTAAAAATGGATCGAGTAAAATCTTTCTGCTATTATTTTAAGCTGTTCCAGACCTCTTAATTTTCTATGCGTGCAATGGACTTTTATGTTAGTCTTGTTTAGAAAAATTAAAACATTAAATGCTAACCAGTGATTGCGGCAGCCCGTTATTTAAAAACAGCAGCAAAATACTGGTGCTCATCCTAGTACCTAGCCCAATTTCAAGTTATGTATTTATGTTCTCTATGTAGAGTACTGTGCAATTTCTTTTAAAATACAAGAATTCTCATCTTTCTCCTAAATCTCTTATATACTAAGACTGTGGTTTTGTTAAAAAACTGTTTTTCACCTAAGACATGATTTCAGTTCAATGACAGATAAATGCTCAGCAGTTAAGTCTGTAATGCTTTTGAGGTATTCTTAAGGATGAAAGGCTACATATATGTGATATCATCACTGCAATTCCTTTGTTAATTGGAAAAAATAAATAGTCTTGCTTGAGACATGAATGACATATCTAAGACAGAGAACAAGATTATGAACATAAAACATATTACATTTAGTTTTCTTTGCAGATGTTCTCTAGTCTCTTGCTACCGACAGTTCTTTGACATGTCTATAAAAGTTACAAAGGCGCTCTAGAGACAAGTTCCAGGAAGCACAGTCTGTATGCACACACAATAGTATGTATCAATACAACTTGAACAGATGCATTTAGCCAACATTTTGGAGTACTTGCATTGTACCTGGAGTAAATATAATGGAGTTTTATTTGCACCTTGACATGTATATTTGTATGTGCATCCAGTGTATCTGTACACTAGATGCACACTGTGAACAGAAGAGATTAATGGGAAATTCTGACTGCCCAAGAAAAAGTAATAGCATACTACTCACTACTGGATACTTTATCTAAATACCTGGTTCTGGTCCTCTCACAAATACTACTGAAAAGTTCAAACAGTCATTTTTGTTTAAACCCCATCTACTTCTGTATTCTGTCCCTGGGGATGGGGCAAGGGATTGTAAAGAAGCTTCGTCTCTTTTGTCATTCCAACTCAAAGCTAAGGAAATACAGACTAGATGAAAGTACCATAAGGTGAAAATGTAACTGGTTGGATTATCAAGTTCAATGAGTAGGCATCAACAGCTCAGTGTCTGGCTGGAAAGAGGTATCATGTGGAGTTCCCCAGGGGTCTGTCCTGGGTCTGGTATTAACATTTTCATTAATGATTTAGATGATGGGATTGAGTGCCTGTTCGGCAAATCTGAGGATGACTCCAAGTTAGGTAGCATTGTAGACACTCTGGAGGGTAGGGCTATGATCCAAAGAAACCTGGACAAACTGGAAAAATCATCCATAATCAACCAAATAAAATTGAACCAAGCCAAGTCCAAAATCCTGCGCTCAGGACAGAATAATTGCAGGCGCAAATACAGACTGCGGAATGATTGGCTTGGCTGCCATACTGCAGAGAAGGATCTGGAGATTACAGTAGACCAAAATCTGAACATCAGCCAACAATATCCGTGTGTTTCTGTTGCAAAAAAGCCAACAACACACTGGGTTGAGTTAAAAGGGGTGTTGCTTGCAAATCAAAGAAGTGATTCTTTTGCTCTCTTTGGAACTGTTGAGCAAGACAACTCCTCAAGTAGCATGTTCAAGATGTATGTGGACAGTTTGGAAAAAGTCCAGTGCAGAGCAACAAAATAAGGGACCCGAAAAGCAAGGATAGGGGGTCTGCTTAAATTCTAGTTTTGTGGATTTTGCAGAAACTGCAAAATCTGGGATTGTCCATGAAAACAACAAATAAAAACAAAAAAAATGAAACCCATAATAAAAATAAAATGCTGGCTCTCCAGGGGAGTCAGCAGTCTTTGATGCCACTGTGGTCCAGCCTTGTGGTCCACCTGAAAGCTGACAGGGCAGCACAAAGAGCAGCAGAAAAAACCAGCTACCCTTGTCCTTCTTCCTTCTCCCAGGCCTCCACCAATCAGTGCCAAGGGAGAGGGCCTCCAAAGCATATCTGCAAAATGTCCACAGAATTTGCTCTTTATGCCATGCATGCCCCTTGGTAAATCTAACCATGATTTAAGTAGATCCCTACTTGCAGAAGAAAGGCTTAATGAACTATGGTTATTTAATTTAGAGATGACCAAGGGGCGCTTTTATAACAGCCTTTAAATATCTGAAGGGCAATTACAGAGAGGATGAAGATGGACCTTTCTCTCTGAGAAGGCAGGGTAAATATGTACCTTCACAGACAGAGTGAGTAAGCATGTGTGAGCGAGCAAGCATAAATGTTCATGAACTAACACTCACTTAGTCTATAAAGGTGCATATCTATTCTGCCTTCTGACTGAATTCAGACTAACATGGCTAACTACCTCTCTCTGTCCTCTGTGGACATAGAAGACAAGACTTAGAGCAATGGTCTCAAGCTATAGCAGAGGCCATTTAGGTTGTAAATTAGGAGGAACTTTTTAACTATGAAGGTGGTGAAGCGCTGGAACAGACTACTTAGAGAAGCTGCAGAAACTCCATCCCGGGAAAACTTTCAAAAGCAGGCTTGGCTGGAATGAGCAGAGTGCTGGAGTACGTGACCTTGTCAGATCTCTTCCAGTCTTACTTTCTTACAATCCTACAATCTCTGTTCTATTTTTCCCCCTAAATGGCAGCAACAGGTAGCAGTAGACACGACAAATGAGGGTGATCTATTAGTAGGGGTCTACTAAACTTAAGGAGATGGACAGCCAATTTCACAGGCAGACTGTATAGCCAGCTGCCATTTTTATGCGATAGGCATGGTGGGGGCCACCACACCTCTGATTGGCTGAGGGCCCTGGCAATCTTGCCACTCCCTGCAGATTGCCAGCTGGGCCAAAATTGCATCTTAATTACCCTGATTAAACCCAGAGATGCTATTAATAAACACATTATTAAATGTGGATTGATGGCTTCCCCAGGTTTAACCAGAGCAATTAAGCTGCTGTTTCAGGCCAACCTCAAGTGGGGAGGCTGCAAGCAGCTGCACTGGGATCCTGGGCCAGCTGTGGAAGGCAGCCAGGAGGCTGCAAATGGCTGCAACAAGGTCCGCAGAGCCCCAGCCCAACCTATTGCCAGCAGCAGATGCAGCACAGACCCTTCTCCACCACATCCCTAAGGTGCATATGCATCCACCGCCAGCAACAAGCTGGACTGGGGGTTTCATAGACCCCAGTACAGCCAACTGCAGCCTTCCCATGGCCTATCACAGCCAGCCGGAGCTCTGTGGCCAGTGGCATGGGCTTGCCCAGAGTCTGGGCCCGGACACGCCATGGCATGCAGCCAGGAGGCTACAAGTGGTTGCACCAGGGTTCGCAGAGTCCTGGGCCTGCTCACTGGCAGCAACAGGTGCACATGCACAATGAGCCAAGCTGGAGCTCCATAGACCCTGGTGCAGCTGCTTGTAGCCTTCCTGCCTCCTGATGTGAGCAGCCCCACTGCCCTCACCTCCATGCTCCAAGACTGCAGGCCACATTTTTCTCTCCTTGCTGTTAAGGTTTTTGGTTGTTTTTTTGTTTTTAGCAGTGAGCTCTGCCATTTTTTTGCAGAGCCCACCCAATTTTGCATTTTCCATGAAAAAAGCGCAATTGTGATTTTGGTAGGTCCCTATCAGTTCTTTATGGAGTTATTTTTCAGTTGTCAAAGGAATTCCATCTTTCTAAATTACAACCAGGCAACTCAAACCTAGTGAGACTTCTCTTTGGGACAGAAGAGGCCAAGAGATATGGAACCTACCCTATCACCACTGGGGAACTGAAGAGAAGTTGCTATTTAACATACTCCCAAAAGGAGCACAGGTCAGACCACGAGACTGTCATCCTAGGACAAAAAAATTAATCTCTCTATAATACACACTAGCTAACTGTCTGTCAAGAATGATTGGGGGTGGGACTGGGAAGGAGCGCTGCCACCTAATGCCCCATGCTGCCGCTGCTCTGCCTCTCGCAGGGAGCAGCGCTAGCCTTGGCTCTCTCACCCTCTGTCTGGTCTTTGGCACAGCATCAGACTCATGGTGGCACTTCCCTACTCTTGGAGGACTCTAACTGACTGTTTCCATCAGCCAATCAGAGCGTGAATAAAGCGTTACAGATAGATGGACAGACTTAGGCTTTTATAATATTAGATACTGGAGGAGCAATGGAAAAATAATTCACACTATGTGGGGTTCTAACATGCAGTTTAATAAAGGCTTTCTGAAAGTCACATAATTTAGGCAGTAGATTCTAAGACAAAAATAGGGTTCTTTTTATGAGACTGTTAACCCAGCAAAAATTATATTTAAAATTATAGGTTTGGATATTTGTTGCCGTAAACACAGACCACTGTCCTGCTTAACTAATTCAGGTCTTATTTGGGAGAACAACAACACTTAGATCTAAATTCCAGTCTCAGGAATACAGGTGGAAATCCACAGTAACTTCATGAAATATATGAAATAAATCTTAATTTGTAATTGTGGATGTGGAAGCAAAACGTAGCTCCTTATATTTTCCTCTACACAGTGAAGATTGGAGTATAAACTAGTTAACAAATAAAGTACCTGCCCCCCTACACATACTGCCACTATCACACCATTTATGGAGGCACAGAACAAAAACATACTCAGATTGTAACAAAATATTTTATATCAGAACCAATCAACTGAATCTTTACATGAGCTCAGTGACTAAATGAAGATTTGTACCAGTTGTGTTTTTCTTTCAAGCTATTTGCTGATACCCTAATATCTATTCTTCTCCCTCTCCCCACCAACCATGTAATTTCTTCAACAACCTAAATATCTAAAGCCATTAAAAGCAACCCTGAAGATTTTTTCATTAGAAAAAATGGGCTGCCTATTATATAAACAGTCACTTGTTTAAATAAATGAAAATAAGAAATATAAATTACAGCCTTTCAAATAATCACCTGCGAATAACTCGTATATAATATTTTTTTAAACTTGCACAAATCTCATTCATATTACCTTCTTGGAGAAAGCCTGTCTCCTACACAAAATACCTAGTGCTCAGCAAAAAAAAGTCGCTCCATTAAACTGAAATAGTCACCAACCACAGAAAGTGGGCAAGGCAATACAGAATAATCAAAAACAGCTCTATATTTTTAGCATAAAACAAAGAATCTTCTGTTGTCAGACATTTTCAGAGGGACAAGCAAAAGTCACACTAAAGCTTGAAAGGATTCCAGCAGAAGTTCAACATCCCAGCTAATGGCTCTGTAACATAGGTGCCAAAAAGGCACTTTTCACTTAAAATTCAAAGCCTAACATCATGGAGAGTTTGCATGTCAAATGCCAGCTGGATTTGCATATTTAGTTTTAAAATGCTAACTTTTTTATTTAATGATTTTTAGCACTACAAACATGCCAAAATGGTGTCTGAAGCCGTAATAACTGCTGGCTTAGTTACAAGTATGTTAGTCAAATACTGATGTTCAATGAGACATTATGAAGAGGAAGAAGAGGGACAAATATACATTACAAATAAAAAATAAAAAAGAGGAAGTGGCAGCAGCATTAGCTTAGAGAAAAAAAAAAATCTTACTGATACAGAGGAATTATTCCAAAAAACTTTAAATTGAAAAGGACTAAACAGGGGACCTAATAAATAATTATTCCTTTTGCTTGCCAAACAACTCCATTTTGTTTTTATTATAAATTAAAGCAGCAATTTAGCTGCCACAATTAAACAAAATATCATGTCAGCAAATTTAAGTACAGTTGTATTTGGTAGTCAAGTGCTGTGTTAGCATTGTAGGTCAGGCATTTAATTGTGGCCTGTGCTAAAATAATCCTAAATGGGGGAGGGGAAAAATAGCAAGTGTGACAAGGCATTATTTCAGCAATCAAAACTCAGCGCACCCAAGTGAAAAAAGGCAACCCACAACAGTCACTGAAAATGGCTTTTATTTTACAAAAGGTATTATGATATGTCAATGTTTTAATTGGAACCTACTCCACAAGCCCATATACATTTTTTCATGTAGGGTTCCTCCTACTTCAAAAATGCACTCCATTTCATTTTTATATCTTGAAAAGATAAATTAATAAAAGGATATTTGCAGACAAAAAATGTTTAATCAATTATTACAATTAGTACAATTGGACTTAGAAGTAAAAAATTGCATATGTTCTTTTCTGTGCAATTAACTAATTCATACAGGAGTCATGCTTAGATCAAAGATTCTTTTATAAAAAAGATATAAAATATAAGAACATAGCCAGACAACAAAAAGCCAAGTGTAAAAAATGTTAAACTTAAACTAATCCATGGGAGAACTGAAGAGGATCTTAGAACAAATTACAGATCAAATTATTTGAAAATCTCTGTTTAAATCACTGTATTTACTGTGTATGCCAATAATTCTGTAAGTGCTTCATCTGTTATGCATGCTAATAAACTTTTCATAGTACACTTAACACCTACTGATACTTACCTGGTTTTTAGTTTCTCCAGATTCCATATCTTTGTGCTACTTCTAAAAAACATACAAAATAGCTTTTCAATGGCATGTAAGTTGTCCTTGGTTATTCTGGGTACAATCTAAATGCCAAAGAAAATGTGAAAATGTAAAAAAGAAAAAGAAAATAACCCCCCAAAAACCACCCATTGAACACTCAAATTTCTAGTGAAATCAATTAAATGTCCGTGCATGTCATATACTATGTTTGATATTACACTTTTGATAGGATTTTGTGCAGGAAGAGCACTGCAAGCTAAGCACAATACTTCCATTATTCTCACTCCTTCAGGCTTGATATTGGGTCAACAGAATAATAATGCTCAAATTACTAAAAATCCAACTGAAATAACTGACAGTGAATACAATTTTTTGTAAAGAAAATCTTATCTATCTGTCAAACTGTGGTCCAATGTGAATATATTTTGCAATAGTGCTGTTATTTATTAAGATAATAAAAACTGAACCTCTGAATGTAGCTAGTTTCTTCCATCAGTTAACATTATAAAGAGAAACATATGCACATGCGGGCTGGTGATACAGGAAACCAAAAGCAAATACTAATGCCAACCCATAACACTTTAAAGTGCTTTTAAATAAGTACCTAAAAAATTTCCTAAACATTTCTGCAACTATATATGCATTTTTGTTTAATTTGTATTTAATATATAAAATGTGTAACAGGGCACTGTCTTGTAACTGAGGCCCTTACTTTTTGACTACAGAAAAACAGCACAGCTATTCTTCTTTTGCAAAGAACTGCGAAAGACCACAACAGGGCAGGATGTTTTTGACTCTACAGATTTCTAGATGAAATCTCTGAGTTTACCTTGTGAATCATATGCAGATGCTTGTGCATCTAATAGTATTACTATTGTACAACAACCTCTAAAGGAACCCCTGTTACCTATGGTGAGAATCATGGCTCTAAATACATCACATCAGAGGTGTCATGTGACTGCCTATTGGAATGTATGTATAAAGGGACAGACTAAAGTAGAGACTCTCCATAGTGGAAAAAAAGAGGCAACCTAGGAATGGTGGTGAGCTTATCCCAAAGTACAATAAGTAATGTGTTGGGAGGAAGGGGCATGTGCCCTCCCTGCCCCCAAGAGTGCTAGCGCCCCCTCCCCGACAGCATGCACTCCGGCTGGTAGGGGGACACAAAGTGCTGGTGCCCCCCTGAAACTGACTCTGCTGCTGCCATGCCACTGGGCCCAGTCCTCTTCCCCTCCCCTTGTGCCCCACTGGTATTCCCCGACTTGGGAGGCACCAGTCTCCCATGCAAAGAACCCTAGGGAAGGTAGTGAGAAAGCACAAACCCCCATGCAGTGCAATGGAAAGGCTGAGAAGCAAAGCAGGAGGTAGCCCTGAGAGGTCTGAGGGTTGGATGGGAGGGGATACAAACTCTGAGGTCAGAGTTGCGAGCATTCTAAACTGACTTTTGCTTTGGAGCAAATGCTAGAGAAAACGCAAAAACCGAAATATTAATTCCTGAAATCCAACGTCTGCTTGGAATCTGCTTCTATGTACCTCATTGTACTAAGGAAGCGAGCTATGACCAGCAGCATCTTAAATCACTTGAATCCATAGTGCAAATTGAACACTTCCTACTGAACAGTGGCTTCTGTAATCCTCTCTCTGGCAAAAAGAGATCAGAGAAAGTCTAGAATTCCATTAGTAGATTCTGCCCACCTGATGGCTGCTATGAAACTGGACTAATCAGAAATCCTAGAACAATTTTCAGGGGAGAAGTAGCAATGTATTTGTAAAAAAAAAAAATAAAAAAAAAAAAAATCTGCATTCTGTGCAGATTAATCTAGACAGATGAAATAAGATACTGTAACAACAACTTCAGATTTAAAAAAGAAAAGTCTCTCAAGATTCAGTTTTTATTGTAGCCTGATCCAGCCTCCAATCCTTAATTTTCCTTTAACATACAGAGATGGAACTTGGCTTAAGCTCAAAAGGAAAATCCGCCAATAAGGGCCTTTCCATAGGAATCTGTGAACCACTATACTTAAACAAAGCCAGCTGCTAACTTCAAGTTAGCAGCAGCACCACCACATACAAAGCTAACTAGATGCCTTTGGTTTTACTTTGGGATTATTTCTGGACGTCTTTGATTCAGCTGTCAACATTTTTCTTTTTCAGAATTGTCCTCATCATTAATGTCACTTAGAAACTGTGCTGAACAGTATAAATTTTAGAAGATTTAATAAAGACCACAAGAATTTTTTTCAGTCCCCCAGAGAACATATTATCCACTGGATGAATGGAAGATTTTTTTTCCCAACGAATATATGATTTTTAAATTCAGAACTAGAGAAGCCCATATCTTTTTTTAAATTAACATGTTTCTGTTTTGAGATTTACTGATTTTTTTTTTTTTTTTTTAGTGTGGTGACTGGCTATTTACACACCTTACTGTCAAAACACAAAAATAAAGAAGTTGGAATCTTATCTGAGCAGAAAACAAGGAAAAAGTGTACCTGTTCTGACAAGATTAAAAATGTCAGAATACTTAATGATGCAATTGACATCTTTTCTTTGATACCCAAGTCACAAAGCATGAATTGGTTTCAATGAGCAACTGAAGTCCTAAAAAAATCAAAACAGTCAGATTCAGAAAAATGTGGATTTTCTCCTTCAAAGATGAAAAACAGGAAACCATGGGTTTCCCTTTACAGGCTGGCAGAGTTAAGCCTGCAAGGGGCTGCTTGGGGCTGGGAGGAGTGCGGGGGTGGGGTATGTGCATGTATGTATGCACACATGCATGTGGCAGCCAGGCAGCAGTAAAGAGCACCTCCCACAGCTCCCTCCAGGTAAGTCTATGGAGGTGGGGTTGGGGGGAGGGCACATGCCCTCCCCCAGGTTTCTGCACCTACAGTGGGGTGTGGGGCTGTGGCCAGGCCAGAGCAGCAGAAGCTGCATCTGCAGCCCAGCAGGCAGGACCTGGTGCAGGAGGGAGTGCTGCACCACCATGGTTGCCAAGGTGAGGTGCCCCCTGCCTGCCTGGCAGTGGTGGGGGGCACAATCCCATGCCACCACCACTGCCACATCTCACCTTGATGGTTATGGTGGTGCAGTGCTCCCTCCTGCACCAGGTCCCAGAGCTGGTCCAGCCTGGCTATAGCCCCATGCCCCACTATGGGCACAGAAATCTGGGAAGCACAACCCCCTTCCCCCATCATCTGTATCCCTCCAACCAACCAATGCATCACCTATGCCCCTTCCCCACCCTCTTTCACATGCTGCAGGGCTGGGGCCTGTGGGCAGCAGGTCAGAAGTGAGGGGCACCAGCAGAGCCAGGGAGCTGCAGGTCACAAGTGAGGGGCACCCACAGGGCTGGAGGGGCTATGGGTTGGGATTGAGGGTGGGGGAGAGAAAACAGCTGGACCTTTATCCTAGTGAGTGAAGAGGGCAGGGGGAGCTCTGATTTTCCATGGTAAAAACAAACAAACAATCAAAACAAAAAATCAAATGCCAAAATATATAGGCATTTAGAATTTTTTTTTTTTATTATAATCAGTGAGGCACTGACAGGCTTGCAAATTACTTTAACATTGTAAATATATCAATAAAACACTGTGTTCAGCTGATACCTAAACATGTACATATTGCAAAAAGGGGCTCTTGTATTTAGGGGCAGCATCTGCAGTTGTCCATGGCTGCCCACGTAGAAGCCTGCAACTGTTACTGCAAGCTCTTCTCGACTTCTAGTTTGTAAAACTGATTCCTATTTTTAGTTGCTGAGCTTCAGCTGGCATCTTTATTCCAGTCTTCAACCCCCAACCTTCCGCTTGGACCCAGGTGCTAACTTTGTTTTACGAGCCTTATATGATACTTTATTTCCTGTTGAGGACCAGGAACTCACAACTTCATTTCTCTTCCAGAGCTCAGCTCTAACCATTCTTCTAGTTGCTTATACCCTAAACATAAAGAACTAATGTATCTTTAACATACAATCAATACTGTTGAATTAGGTATGTCTACGTGAATTTGCAGTTTAACCTTAATCTAGCCACTTCAGTTACAGGCAGCTGTATAGTCATGGAAGCATTAGCCTGAACATGGATAGTACAAGCTTGCTTTGGCATTGAAGCCCTTCCAGAACTAGTCTTGTTATTAGTATCCAAGCTAGCTATTTTAAAAACTAACCAATATATGTCTACAGAAACTGCAATTCTTGGAGGGAAGACAGAAAAGGCACCTCTGAAAAGAAGGGAATACACATACATTAGGATAAGCAGCAGCATAAAACATAGATCTTTGTTTTTAAAGGCAGTGAGAGGCTACAGTTGATGTTATATGATCTTTTAAAAATTCTGCTAGTTGCTTTTGTCCAGCTGAACTGATAATGTAGGCAATTAACCAGAAGAACGGATCCAAGAGGTACAATAAGTATATTTACTGCATAACTTAAGCTTAATGCAACAGAATTCCATTATATTAAAATACAAGTTTTGGAAACAAAATATTTTGGAAACAATTTAGTTACTTAAAATTTAAAATGTGAGAAAGTAATTTATCAATTTATTTTGTGAAGCATTAAGATTAATTTAGCTGAAAACTATTGCTAAATACAAACAATTTTATCATTAAAATTATCTTGTCTCTTAAAAGAAACAAGTACTAAAGTATAGCTGAAAACAGTTTTCAGTCCTTTAAGAATGTATTTTTAAAATCTATTTCTACAGTTTAGAAAAGTTAATTGCTGAATGAATGACTTATACTTAAATAATCCACACCACAGTAATATTTCAATATCCATACCTGTTTCCTTCTTGTTCCCCTTTCCACCTTCTCGGCTCTTTTTCAAAACTGCCTTTAACATTTTAACGTTGTTCCTGAAGGACAGAAAGGTAAATTAAAAGACTCTGTATGATGAATGCTCATAACAAAATGAAACGGTGACAGATTAAAAATGAGGTTATTTATCTGAAACATGGTGGTTTTAGATGGGGGTTTTATTTTTTGGTTTTTTTGTTTATAATCAAGTTATTTTGGTCAAACAATATACTGAGGCTGCACAGAATATTTCAATACTAGAAGCAAGTGATCAGAGGTTCACTGTCTTGTTATGAAGAACAAACACCACACAGCATTCTCCACATTCCACGTATAATTAAGGTTATGAGGCTAAACCTGGATAAGTTACTCTGTCAGATGAATGCCTGGCTCCTGACCCAACTTCATCTGGATGGGGGTGTGGGAGAGAAAACACATAGATGCACAGTATCTGTTGATATTAGCAAGGTGATATAAAGAGTATTATTGTGGCATCTTTGAATGCTTATGAGACATATGCAACTTCTGTAGGAAGAAAGTATTTTTACCTGTACTTGAACATAATCTTAATGCCCAGAACTGATAATCACTAAAAAGTGAAAGAAAGAATTTTTTCATTATTTCCTCTGATATCCCAATCCTCGTTACTTCTAAAAAAGCTTTAAGAATAACTTTTAAAAAGATTTAATGAAACATCTTGGAGAAAAAGTATGATGGCAGAGAAACTACAGAAAACGAGCATGAAACATGGGATTGACAAAAAAGCAGTTAGGGAGAAGGGGGAAAAAAAGCTCCACTTTGGAGCCAATCCAGCAGAGGAGACTCTCCCCTAGTCCCTACCCCCCAGCTCTGGTGCTGTTTGCAGGAAGGGAAGGGAGCTGCAGGATAGAGTTTGCCTAATATGAGCTGGAGGGAGAGGGGGAGGGAAGGTGCCAATCCAGACCCCCCCCCCCCCACACACAGTTTAAGCCTGGCAAACCCCAGCCCCCAGCTCCTTCCCCGCTCCCTTCCAGCAGACAGCACCGGGGGTGGGGCTGGGATGCATCCCGCCCCAACCACATGAAGGACTGACAGAAGTTCTCTAAGGAATTCCACTTTGGAGCACTTTCAACTGACCTCTCAGTAAGCGAGCGTTAACTTGTGCAATTGTCCACTTTCAAAAGTGCTCTGCAGCCATGCATGTGCACTTTCAGGGGGCCAATCGTGCAACAAATGTCAATTCTGTCAACGCCTTCTGGGTCTCACAAGAGTTAGCCAAAACAGAGCCAAAGTAATTATAGTGCTTCCCCTTTACCACCACACAATGTGGCAACTGTATCGTTTCCATTGTCCCTTTGCTAGTTGCTTTTAACTGTGCAAGGGAGCAGAAGAAAATAATATCTCCTTTGCACATGGACTTTAAGAATGAACAATAATAGCAGCAGGTCCTCACAGGCCTAGACTTCAGACACGTCATTGCAAAGACAGAAAGGAAACCTTCCTATGGAGAAAGAAGAGGCAATGTGGATATTCTAACAGGGTGTAACGTAAGTTGGGAGTGTGGTGGGTCATTTTCACATGACTTCCCTGTTGATAGTTTGGTGAGAATACAAAAGATCTACATCTTACTCCTGAAAACGGGTACAGGATAAGAAGAAAAAGCAGTCAATTAAATATAAAAAAAAGCAGATGAGACAAGAGGAAATATCTATGCATTGAATGCGTTGAAGAACCACTGCAGACAAGGTTCCTTGGGTGAATTTGGTATCTTTTATTATACCAACCCAAATAGTTGGAGAAAAGTTATTAAGCAGGCTTTCGGGTTCAAAAACTCTTCGTCAGGCCAAGGAAGATGAAGGGTTTTTGAACCCGAAAGCTTACTTAATAACTTTTCTCCAACTATTTGGGCTGGTCTAATAAAAGATATCAAATTCACCCAAGGAACCTTGTCTGCCTATGTCCTTAGACCAACATAGCTACAACCTAAACCCCTCGAAGAACCACTCAAACTTGAACTATTAACACCTTTCTTTGCTGTGTGTAGAATAGATTCAACATATTCAGTGACCATAAGATTAAACACAGTAAGGCACTAGCCAAGTAAAAGTCAGAACATTTCAATTAAAAAATGAAATTGGGAGAACAGTACTGACAAATCAGTACATATGGGGTAAATCAGGGGGAGGGGGACTGCAAAAACTAGGGACAAATTCTCTCTTTTTAAAATAACCCAAGTAACACATTATAAATGAGATATGCTTAAAACTGTTAACATTTGCCTCCACTTGATGCAGATATTTTTTTAACACATTTAGAAGTTAGCCAGTTGTGGCATTTTAAAATCCTAGGAAATTATATACAGAAATTAGGTAAAAATTGTAAAGTGAAGAACAAATGACAAGTATAATGTTGCCTGTGCAGACAAAGTCTTCCCCTGTTACATATGCATTGTGATACAGACTTTAATTACATAATCACACACTATCTGTTCACTTCGGGTACAGGAAGTACAATGAATGAAGCAGACAGAGGAAACTCCATTTTGTTTTAAAGCATAGAACTGGAACCCAGGGGAGCACAGTTCCATTTTTAGCTCTACCACAGGCTTTCTAAGTGGTGCTGGGAAGGACTATAATAATGCATAAAAACTAGACAAGCAAATTAAGGTTATATGTGCAGTCTTCATTCTGACTTTTTTTAACTGTGACTTTGCAACTATAAAAGTCTCCTTTCAACATAGTTGTTCTCTAAATATTATACAAGTCTGAAGCATGAGAAAAAACATGCACATTAAATGTGTGTATTGCACATATTTGCAATATAAAATGATAGATCAGTAAGTACTGCAGTGCACATGTTCTTTGCCCAGAACAGCAGGCTTCTTTGATGTTTTCTGAGTCACACAGCTGTGCAAAGTACAGTACTATTGTAGGACAGCTGTGATTTACATATCATATGTATGAGCCAAAGTACTAGAAGCCTTCATTGTTGATACTTCCTTTGGCAAACAGTGGACTTTAAACTCTATTGTTCTCATGTCCACATTCCTGATCAGTATTTCAGACAGGATCTCTCTAATTTTAGTACAAATCTCTAAAACGTTGAGAACAATTATTCTGAACAGGCCCCAAATAGTCTCCCACTTATTTTACAATGCATAATCTTAGACACAGTTCCCTACATGTGCCTGGAACTAGCATGAACTTGCTGCTGCTTAAGATTTTTTCCTTTCTGAGTCACCTGCAGAACACTCTTTAAAATGAAACTAAAACTGGAATTTAGAGGCTGTTTCCCAGAGACCAATAAAAAGTCTTCACTTAACAACTACATTACTCTTGATTTCAAGATCTTTACTCTGAACAAGTTTTTATTTGTCAAGTTAACAGAAAAAATGAATTCTTTAAAAGTGCTTGTGAAATGTTGTACTGACAGTCCTAGAAATGGACATACTTCAAATTGTCTGCAGAAATAGCATACTAGAAGTAATAACAGTATGAGCTTCTTCCTACTGTACTGTTAATACATCTCAAAGACTACCTGAAGACAGCCGACTGAACCATGGTACTATAGGCTGAGAACAAACTACTTCATCAACCCTTAAAAGGACTTCAGTTAGAACAGTGGTCACCAACCAGTCTATCTGAGGCTGAAAGGGCTGAGCATGACCTCATATGTGCACATGCACATATGCACCCCCAGCCCAGCAGGTCAGTCTGTGGGAGAAAGAAGGGGCAGAAGCCAGATCAAGGGCCCCACCGTGAGGGACGGCATGCAGCACAGGCAGGAACAGGGGCTAAGGTGAGTGTGGCTCTGGCCAGGCCCGGTGGTGAGAGGATTGGAGCTCAGGGAGCTTGTCCAGGGGCACAGGGGGCTCGCATCACTGTGTGCACCCTGACTGAGATGTGAGGGGCACATGCCCTCCCAATCTGTGCACAGGGTGGAGGTGGCTGCTGCTGCACGCTGGGCTTTGCACCCTAAGTCTTGCTGCAGCTGTCCCGGAAGTACCACAATGCCACGTGCGTCCTGCCACTGGGTGGGCAGGGGGCGCAGCTCAGCCCAGAGATGGGACGCATGTAGTGTCAGGCCACTCCCAGGCCACCTGTAGCAGTGCTCAGGGTGCAAAGCCCAGCACTCAGTGACAGCCACCTCTGCCCCACATACATCAGGGGGGTGGGGAGGACATGACCCCCCAACACAGGGCAGCAAAGGCAACTGCAGCAGGAGTGGGGAGGGGTGTGCATGCAGCCGTCAGGGAATGAGTGAGGCTGCACAGCCGGGGTGGGGCATGGGACAGAGCCACAAGCAGCTCATCTGGAGAGCGTGGCAGAGGGCACGCACCCGGAATGGCATGGGAGAACATGTACCCTCAGATCTGCATGGGGCAGGGTGGGTTGCTGCTGTGGGCTGGGGCTGTGCCAGGCTCTTCCCGGCAGGAGTGTTCGGTCGGACTATGGGGCAGGCAGCGGCACTGGGAGGGGGCTACAGCTACCCAAAAATTTGCCACAGCCCCTCCAAACCCCACTTCCAGCACTGCTGCCATCTGCCCTAAGCACAACATGGCCCAACCCCCCTGTCAGGAAGAACCCAGTGCAGCCCCAACTCCCGTCCCAAGCCACAGCCCACCCTACCTCACAAGCAGATCGCAAGCACGCAGCCCCCATGCCCTCCCAGGGTGCCTGTAGCAGCAGGAGCTGCCACCCCCTGCCCGCAGTGGGCAAGCCCCAGGACAAGCTACTTGTGGCTCTGTCCTCCACCCCACCCCAGCTGTGTAGGGCCTGTCCTTGCCCCAACCACACCCCCTCCCTCATTGCCACCTGGGGGAGCAGACAGAGGCCCCAGTGGTAAGGGAGGGAGTAAGGCACAGGCAGAAACAGGAGCTGGGGCACGTGGGACCTTGGCCAGACTAGGTGCTGGGGCAAGTGAGGGCCTGGGGGACATATGCCCCTCTGATCTGTGTGCGGGGCAGAGGTGGTTACTGCAGCATGCTGGGCTTTGCTCCCTGCTGCAGCTGCCCTGTGCCCCCTACCTGCCCAGCAGCAGGACACATATGGCATCACGTGGCTCTTGGGGCAGCGGGGCTCAAAAGTGCAGCCGCATCCACCCCACACACAGATTGGGAGGCAGGTGCCCTCCAGGCCTCTGCTTGTCCCACCACCCAGCCTGGCTGGGGCCCCACTCACCACAGCCCCTGCTCCTGCCTGTGCACACTCCTTCCCTCACCACTGGGGCCTCGATCTGCCCCTCCCATGGCCCTTTCCCCTCCCCCCACAGACTGACCTGCTAGCAGGGGCATCCCCAAATAGTTTTTTCTCTCTCTGCCTTGATCTGCCTCCACTTCTCTCCCTACACACTGACCTGCTGGAGGCAGGGGGGTGCAGTGGATCCTGGGTTGCTTTTTAATTCAAAGTGATCTCCTACTTTAAAAGGCTGGAGACCACTGAGTTAGAAGAAGCTTCCCATTATTTTAAATCTCATGAGACCAGATTTTACCTATTACTCTACTTAAAAGGTCATGATAAACTCTAAAATATCTATTTAAAGAAACGTCATGACAGACCTAAAAATGTTAGTGGAATAAGAGAGTCTTCAATTTCAGAGAATCAGAGGGAAAAAAAAAAACAGCTGGAGGTCAGAGTCCAATCCTTTGCCCAACACAGAAATAACTGTCTAAACCATCCCAACCAAATGTTTGTCTAACTTGCAGTTCCTAACATCAACCCTTGTTGCAATTTAAGCCATTACTTCTTGTCCTGTCTGTCATGAGAATAATGGTCTGTCAGTCCCTTTGTAACAACCTTTTTCTTATGGGAAGAGTTATCAAATTCCCCCACAGTGTCCTGTTCTGCAGAGTAAGTCATCCCAGTTTCTCTAACCTTTCTCTCTCCAGGTTCCATTTTAAATTGGCAGTCCAAAACAACCTCAAAAACTAAATCCATTTACCATACATACAAACACACCTGGGTGTATTATATGGATTAGGCAACTTTTATGGTAATTTTTCTTACTTTTAGATATTTGTTTGAAATGTGTGTGCTTGAAAAAAGAAAACTTAACTCTTAACTTATTCACAGAGCACATTTTCAAAACTTAAAGGAACAGTTGAAAGGCTTCATGCCAGCCAAGAGAATCCAAGATAAACTAGACTAGTACAAAACTGAGCTCTTTGTGAGTAAAATGCCTTTGTCATATAGCATTCTCCTTCCATAGACAATGAAAGGAATAAAAACAAAACTGTCTATAGTGTTCCAACAGTTGGGTTTTAAGCATTTAAAATTTGGTTTATGTTGCTATTAACTTGGACCAGATCTAAAATGATGGCTAAATTATACTTTTACATGTATACAATACTTAGTAATATACAAAATTTGTTACAACTTCTTGGAATACTGATACAAAGTAGTATGAAAATACAAATTGATCTGTTTATATTTTCATGCTAATTTATATCAGCATTCTGGAAGTCTGACATGGTAAATATGTAACTAACCTTCTCTGAAATATTCTAATTCTAAATGTGAATGTGAAGCAAGCAACTAGAAACCTGTACAGACACAAAGCAGACTGCACAGACACTGTTTCCAAAGATATGTACGTATTTCCCAGTGTTCTAATGTTAAGTGGCACTTCTGTGGTTTTTAAATGCATGATGTTCATTTGGAAAAAAGCCGAGTAGAATTTGCTGACTGTATCGTATTTAATAGCACTTTAACATGCTGGAAAGATGAACACCTAATTTTGAAAGTGTAAATTCTAGTGTTGATTTAAAAGTAAACATTCTAAAAACCATGTGTATTGCTCACAAGGTCACATCCAATATGACTGAGAAAATTCTCATTCTTGCAATTCTTCCCTTTCCAAGATATTGGTTATTTACTACAACACTAACTATTCTGGAGATCTCAAAGTAAGCCTTCTTTACTGGTTTGCAGATCTCATTCATCACTTTTCATAGTAATTAGCAAAATATTCTTACTCCACACACGGTAACCTTCCCAACATAGGAAAGGGTGGAAAGTCACATTTTAAAGGCAATGTTAATTTTTTCTTAAACTTGTTAAGTTGTCAAGGCCAAAAAAGTACCAAACCCATGCTGACAGAAAAAATGTGTGATAAACTATAGGTGTATAAGAATTTTTCTTGAAAAGAAAAAAAAAAATGATGTTGTTAGATCAACATCATGATACAAGTGTATGTGACAAGTGACTCACTAACAAATCATTATGTTCCCATTTTACTAATAGGTCTTGAAATGCAGTATACATTCTTTAGGGCTACTCAGCACAGAAATCTGATTTTTCCAATGCAGGTCAGAAATGCCTCATCATCAGTTTTACTGCACTGCAGCTATTCAAATGTCATTATGAACTTATTAGAAGCTGTAATTTACAGAGGTTATATTTCTTCCATGAAGATGTCATGCACTTATGAAGACTGCATGTTAGATAAAATTAAGATTCTCTGAAGTCACAGTTTCTTTTCTGGGTTTAACAAGAAAACGTTCATAAAACAGACAGAACAAAAGACACTGAAATTAAAATTTCTCCATGGAGACCAGCCAGGTCCTGCGCAGACAGCATGTGTTTGGCCAGGAAATGGGGCCATGGGCAGGCAGGGAGCAGTGTCCAGGAGTGGGACAGGAGAGTGGAAACAGGGCTGGGATCAGGATTGAGGGGCTGTGACAGTGTAGGGCCACAGCCTGAGACAGATGCACAATCTACTTCCTGCATGCCCCTGCCAACTGAAACAGCACTCATTGCAGAGATGGGCAGAAGCAGATCCTGGCTCTGCACCAGGCCCCAGCCCCATGCAGTCAGTCACTGCTCCGATCCCAAATCTCAGCCCTGGCCCCGCTCCCGGATGCTGCTCCCCACCCACCCATTGCCCCATCCCATCCACCAGGCTAAGTATCCCCACCATCTCTGTGGAGACTGTGCCTACATAGCCAGTTCAAACCCAGACATAGTAGGGATTACAGAAACATGGTGGGATTCATCCCATGACTGGGCAGTGAGCATTAGGGGCTATAGGCTCTACAGGCAGGATAGAGAAGGAAGGAAGGGAGGAGGTGTGGCACTCTATGTCAAAGAGCAATATACATCCTCTGCCAGCAAAATGGGGTTGAAGGAAGGGCAAGTTGAAGTGCTCTGGGTCAAGATACAAGGGGGTCATGGGGGCAGGGATTTAACAGTGGGGGTCTACTACAGACCCTGCAACCAAGGGGAGGAGCTGGACCGGGAATTTTCGGGCCAGCCTGCAGAGGCACTTAATGCAAGGGATGTAGTGGTCATGGGTGATCTAAATTACTCGGACATCTGCTGGGTGGAGCAGTCAGCCAGCTCTGACCATTTCAGGAGGTTCCTGGCCAAGATACAGGACCTTCACTTAACCCAGGAGGTGCAGTCCCACCAGAGAAAATGCCCTGTTGGACCTGGTCCTGGCCACAGGCAATGATCTGGTAAGGGGGCTCCAGATCCTTGACCACCTGGTTGACAGTGACCATCGCCTGCTGGAATTCATCATCCAGCACAGGGTGACAAGGGCCTGCAGCAAGGCGGTAGCCCTAGACTTCAAGAGGGCCAACTTCAACGAGCTGAGGAGATGGGTGGGAGAGGCGCTGGGGTTCTTGAGGGCAGGGGAACTCAGTGCCCAAGATGAGTGGTCGTTCCTTAAGGAGACGATACTTAGAGCGCAAGGGGTGACGATCCCAACAAGAAGCAAGGGGGCAAGAGTGCCCAAAAACTGCTCTGGCTCACCAAGGACATCCGGGAATGCCTGGTTGCCAAAAAGGCGGCATACACCTGATGGAAGAGGGGGCGCTATCTCCAAAGAAGAATATATCTCCACTGCTTGGGCCTGTAAGGGGGCTGTTAGGAAAGCTAAGGTGAACATAGAGCTAGGTCTAGGGTCCAAGATCAAAGATAATGAAAAGTCCTTTTTCAAATATATAGGGAGCGTGAAGAAGGTGCTGGGAAGTGTGGGGTCCCTGCAAGATACACTGGGCAATCTAGTGGTTGCACCAGAAGAGAAGGCAGACCTCTTTAACAAATTCTTCACCTTCATTTTCTTGTGCAGGGACCAGGACTCTCCCACCGTGATTCCAAATGGACTCAAGGGGAACGCCTCAAGACCTAAGGTTGAGGAGGACCGGGTTAGAATACTTCTGGAGGGGCTGGACATGTTCAGTTCAGCAGGTCCAGATGCTCTCCACCCCAGGGTGTTGAGGGAGCTAGCAGGGGTTATTGCAGAGCCCTTGGCACAGCTTTAAGAGCGCTAGTAGTGCTTGGTCCAGGTGCCAGATGATTGGAGAATAGCCAATGTGGTCCCCATCTTCAAGAAAGGGAGGAGGGAGGACCCAGGCAACTATAGGCCCGTCAGTCTTACCTCAATCCTGGGGAAACTCTTTGAGAAGATCATCAAGAAGCACATCTGTGATGGGCCAACGTCAGGGATAATGCTCAAGGGCAACCAGCACGGTTTCATTAGGGGCAGGTCATGTCAGACCAACCTGATTGCCTTTTATGAACAGGTCACAAAAACATTGGATGCAGGTATTGTCATGGATGTAGTCTTTCTGGACTTCATCAAGGCCTTTAACACTGTCTCCCACCCCATCCTCATTGAAAAACTAGGCAACTGTGGCATTGAAGCCTACACAGTCAGATGGACTGCAAATTGGCTGAAGGGTTGTACTCAGAGAGTGGTGGTGGATGGGTCATAATCGACCTGGGGGGAAGTGGGCAGCGGGGTCCCCCAGGGCTCAGTCCTTGGGCCCGTGCTGTTCAAGTTCTTTATCAGTGATTTGGACGACAGGGTGAAAAGCAACCTGTTCAAATTTGCTGATGATACCAAAATGTGGGGTGAGGTAGGCACGTTAGCAGGGAGGGAAAGACTGTAGAAAGACCTGGATAGGTTGCAGGGATGGGCTGACAAAAACAGGATGCATTTCAATACTGACAAGTGCAGGGTGTTGCACTTGGGCAGTAGTAACCAGCAGCACATTTAAAAGATGGGAAACTCCCTTCTTGAGAGAACAGAAGCAGAAAGGGATCTTGGAGTCATTACTGACTCCAAGATGAACATGGGTCGACAACCAGAGGTCACGGTCAGAAGGACTAACTGGACCATAGCGTGCATCCACAAGTGTATCTCAAGTAGAGCCAAGGAGGTGATCCTCCCCATCTACGCGACACTGGTCAGGCCACAGTTGGAGTACTGTGTCAAGTTCTGGGCACCCCACTTCAAGAGGGATGTGAACAACATTGGGAGGGTCCAGGGGAGGGCCACCCGCATGATCCAAGGACAGTAGGGCAGACCCTACAACGAGAGGCTATGGGACCTGAACCTGTTCAGCCTTCACAAGAAAAGGCTGAGGGGGGACCTGGTGACCATCTATAAACTCACTAAGGGGGACCAGAAGGGTTTGGGGAGACCTTGTTTCTCCTAGCGTCCCCTGGAATAACAAGGAAGAATGGCCACAAGTTGTTGGAGAGTAGGTTTAGATTATACATCCGTAAGAACTACTTCACTGTCAGGGCGGCTAGGATCTGGAACCAACTTCCAAGGGAAGTGGTGCTGGCTCCTACCCTGGGGGTCTTTAAGAAGTGGCTTGA
>JAGPOW010003685.1:1730533-1747910 GCA_030014935.1 Caiman crocodilus
CTAGGATCTGGAACCAACTTCCAAGGGAAGTGGTGCTGGCTCCTACCCTGGGGGTCTTTAAGAAGTGGCTTGATGCCTACCTGGCTGGGGTCATTTGAGTCCAATTTCCCCCCTGCCCAGGCAGAGGGTCGGACTTGAAGATCTACAAGGTCCCTTCTGACCCTACTTCTATGATTCTATGATTAAGGGACACACTAGACATTCAAGACAAAGGGGCACCAAGAGCACTCATCAGGGAGCTAACGTGTCTTTACACAAACACCAGAAGTATGGGAAATAAGCAGGAAAATCTCATACTCCTACTTGCTAGTACCCATATGACTTGGTCAGCTTAACAAAAACATGGTTGGATTCTACTCACAAACTGGGCAGTAGGCATTGAGGAGGTCTATAGGCAAGACAGAGTGGGGAAAAAAGGTTGGGTTGTAGTTCTCTATGTTAGGGAGCAGCGCACATCTATCTTCACCAAGGCAGGGGAAGAGGAGGGGAATACCAAGGCATTATGGGTCAGGATACATGAGGGTCCACGGGAAAAGGATTTGGTAGTGGGGGCTCTACTACAGACCTCCTCATAAGTATGACAAGCTAGCCCTGGTATTGGTCAAGCAGCTCTTAGAGACCATTCAGATAAGAGAGGTGATGGTCATGGGGGACCTAAATTACATGGACATCTGCTGGGAAGACCAGACAGCTAAAACAAACCACTCACATAGATTCTTAAACTGCGTGCAGGACCTCCACCTAACCCAGGAGGTGTCCAGTCCCACCAGGGGTAATGGCCTGCTAGACCTCGTCTTAGCAACAGGGGATGATCTCACGGGTAACCTACAAGTGCAGAGTAGCCTGGGGGACACTGACCATCATTTGGTCAAATTTACAATTCAACGAAGGGTGGGAAAAAAACCCAGCAAGGTTAGTGTTAGAGGCTGAACTCAAGAGCATTCAGCACATGAGGGTCCAAGAGGGTTGGCGGTTTCTCAAGGGTATGGTCCTTGGGGCACAAAAGAAGACTATTCCATTATGCTGGAAAGGGAGTGAGGGGACTAAAAAGCCCCCTTGGTTGAACAAGGAACTCCAGAAAAGACTGAGGACAAAGAGATTTATAGGCAGTAGAAGTGGGGGGCAGCCACCAAGGAGGCATACACCTCCCTGGCACGCTATTGCAGGGAATCAGTTAGGCAGGCCAAGGCAGGGCTGGAGCTTAGGCTGGCTTCAACAATCAAGGATAACAAAAAGTCATTCTATGGATACATAGCAATCAAAAGGAAGGTACAGAGTAACACAGGACCCCTGCAGGACAAATCGGGTCAGTTGGTGGCGGACACAGGGAAAAAGGCAAAGCCCTTCAATGAGTTCTTTGCTTCAGTATTCCTAAGTACTTGCCAATACAATTCCCTCAGTATGAGCATAGATAGATGTCCGGGAGGCACTAGTGGTTAGTGCTGATTTAGTTAAGGAGCACTTGGGAGGGGCTGGATGGGTACAGGTCAGCAGGCCTGGTTGACCTCCATCCATGGGTGCTCAAGGAATTGGCCAGTGTCATAGCTGAGCTGCTGGCATGCCTGTTCGAGGACTCATGGTGCCCCGGCCAGGTCCCCGAGGACTGGAAAAGGGCCAATGTGGTGCCCATTTTTAGGAAGGGGAGAAGAGATGAGCTGGGTAACTTTAACCCAGTCAGTCTTACCTCTATCTTTGGGAAAACACTGGAAAAATCATTAAAGAGCGCATTTGTAAAGGCCCAGCAGGGGAAATGATGCTGAAAGGTAACCAGCATGGGTTTGTCACAGGTAGACCCTGCCTGACAAACTTATAGCCTTTTATAACCAGGTAACACACTGTCTTGACACTGGAGCTGAGGCAGATGTCATCTACTTAAGACTTTAAGAAGGCCTTCAATACTGTTTCACATCCTATTCTCATAAGGAAGCTAGCAGGTTGTGGAATGGACGCTTTCAGAGTCAGGTGGGTGGCAAACTGGCTTAGGGACTGCACTCAGAGAGTAGTGGTGGATGGGTCATTTTCGACCTGCAAAGAGGTGAGCAGTGGTATCCCGCAGGCGTTAGTCCTTTGACCGGTGTTATTTAACATCTTCATCAGCAATTTGGACCAGGGTGTGAGGAGCACCTTGTCCAAGTTCGCAGATGACACCAAGTTATGGGGCAAAGTTAACACACTGGAGGGCAGGGAGAGGACTCAGGCCAATCTGGACAATTTGGATCAATGGGCAGAACTAAACAGGATGCAATTCAACAAGACAAATACAAGGTACTCCACCTAAGGAGGAATCCCCAGCACACCTAAATGTTGGGAGATGACCTCCTCAGAAGCTGAGGGGGATCTTGGAGTCATATTGGACTCCAAGATGAACATGAGTTGACAGTGTAACAAAGCCATCAACAAAGCCAATCATACCTTATCGTGCATTAGCAGATGAATGACCAGACCAACAGATCAAGGGAGGTGATGCTCCCACTCTACGCGGCACTCGTCAGGCCACAGTTGGAGTATTGTGTCCAGTTCTGGGCACTGCACTTCAAGAGAGATGTGGAGAATCTGAAGAGGATCCAGAGGAGGGCCACTCATATGATTAGTGGCCTCTGTACAAAACCCTATGAGGGGAGGGTGAAAGAGCTGGATCTCTTCAGTCTTCATAAGAGATATCTTAGGGGGGACCTTGTAGCAGTCTATAAGTTTATCAATAGAGGACAAAAGAGAGTTGGATATGCACCATTTACCAGGGCACCTCTAGGTATAACTAGGAATAATGGGTATAAACTAGTGGAGAGTAGATTCAGGTTAGACATTAGGAAGAAATTTTTCACAGTAAGGATGGCCAGAATCTGGATCAGGCTGCCAAGAGAGGTGGTACTGTCACCCAACTTGGAGGTCTTCAGGAGGAGGCTAGATAGGTACCTGACTGGGGTCTTCTGACCTCTGTCCTTTTCCTGACTGAGGCAGGCAGTCAGACATGATGATCTTTCGGGGTCCCTTCCAACTCTACAATCTATGAATGCAGCAGGTGTAGGGCGGATAGGCCAGGGTGGTTGGGCAGCTTGGGCCAGGGTGCACTGTCCAGTAGTGACAGTGGAGACTGGCAGTGACAGCTGGAATTAGCTGCTACTGTGGGGGCTACTGGGAAGCAAGCCCAGCCATTATGCAGCCCCAACCTTGCTGAGCACTCAGGGGCAGTCTTTGCCATGACATGCCTGGGCCAGGTGGGGCCAAGCCACCCGCCACAGACTACATAAAAATCCCACGGTGGGCTAGATACAGCCCACGGGCCAAATTTGGCCCACCCCTGAACTAACAACATGAACAATTTGTACCTTAAATAAGTAGGTACAGAAGTGCTGCTTAAAAGGGTGCTTATGGAGCACCAATGCTAAAACCTACAGCAGTTTCAAAGAAGGTAAAATGCATCAATTTTAGTTGAACTAAATTACTATTAGGTGTGTTCATTTCAAAGTCAGTGTTTTCAATATTGCCCCTCACTTGCATGTACTCAGGAACAGCAGGGTCTACCAGTAAAGGGGGAAGTGAGGGGGAGACACTGCATGGGGAAGAAGTTGAGGGTGCAGAGGGCAAGGGGGCTAGCTGACCCCCTAATAGTTTTATTTTCTCTGATGCAGCAGTGGGAGGGGACCAAATTCAGAGCAAACTTGTAATAGTTAGATTTTATACCTGGAAAATTATAACAGATTTACACATTTTCCAGGTATATTAATCTAATCATTGGGGATCACCTTATATTCAGGTAAATATGGTAGATGAGTGGCAGACTATAATAAATAGAGTTTATTTGGAGAAAATAAGAAACCTAGATTCGAAAATTCCATCTGTCAAAGGTCACAGCAGAAGGGGGGGAACTGATGCTTCCAAACATTAAATATTACTATCAAGCTAGCCAGCCTAGAATTTGGTGTATTGGATAACACCAATTCACAATAAGCACTGGTTAAAGATAAAGCAAACATATGGTGCAACAGTCAAACTAAAAATATTACCATGGCTAAATAAATCTTCCAGGCTGAATTCAATATATAATCACCCTTTTCTCAGAACAATGAAAAATCAGGATGATACATATATGAAATTGAGTTCATACCCATCATCTTTAGCACCTGCACATAATCATAGTGATTTTAATCTTAGTAATTTATTAGGAAGTTTTAACATTTGGGAAGATATTTGTATCATAAATTTAGGATAATTATTCAAAGAAATATATTGTATTTGTAGAAATACTGTGTTCTGCAAGTGACTATAAAATCACATTTTCCATACTTGTAATTGAGATGCTTTTCAACACATTCCCGAAGAAAGGTAAACCTCAGTAAAAATCTTACAGAACCCAAGAAAAATATTAGTCACACCTAAGAAACACACAGGGCTATTGTCTATGTTTTATATAGTATTTTTAAATAGGCACACAGAAGAAGAAAAAACACTGTTTATGACCAAGTGGGCTAATGTCATTGGATGAGATATTAGTACTGAAAAAAATGAGAAACTATCTGGAAGAACAGTGCTCATATATCCATATGCATAATAATAAAGAAAAATGATGTTAAAATCCTGTATCAAGGGTAACCTACCCCACTTAAAATTAAACTTATGTATGGCACAGGAAGAGGCGAACAGCGGAAGGTGTGCGGTCAAATGGGAAAATTCTACCACGCACAGAGGACGCATCTCAGAACTGAGCAGGTCTAGAAGAAGGTTGGAGACACGGTGAGAGAAATAACAGAACTATCAGATATCAGCTGCTTAATGCTCAGTTGAACCTTCCTGAGAACTCTGAAACATAAGTGTCATAAGGAATTTATCACTCATCTTCTAGAGTTGGCTGCAAGAATTACAACTGCAAAAGCCTGGAAGAGAAGTGACAGCTCTAAAATCACTGACTGGTTTAAAACATTTTGGGAAGGTTTAGCAAGAAAATAGTTGTTCTATTAAGTCAGTGTTCTATGGGAGGGAAAAGTAAAAAATGTTTATTTGGAAATTTGGTGCAAAATTCTCAATTTGATAAATAAATAAATAAATAAAAATCTTCTCCTTCCAAACCACAAAATTTTAGAATCTTTCTTCAAACATTCATGTAGCACCTGGACAAGGACAGGGGTGAAATTCAGCAGCTGTATCTAATACTTAACAGCCCTCCTCAGGATCCGCTCTAGTCACTCCACATGGAGTGGGGGCTAGAAAATGTGCCCTAATTATAGCCTGTCCACCTTGTTCCTGACTGGATAATTATGTCCAGTGGAATCACCTTTACTGCGGTCAAACTCAACAAAGATAGACATTCAGTTTTGGGGCCTAGTACACCTTGAAACTCATGAACAATCCTAACAGTAAATGCCCAGAGCACTGCACTACAATCATGCCTTGAGAACTCAGGCAACAACACTGACGTCACAGCACTGAGCAAAATCTGGTGAGCAGGAGATGGGCAGCTCAAAGAACATAGAGGCAGTTGTACTTTTTTCTGTAAGGGCAAATGGGAAGGAGAATGGAGCTGTTTTTTTGCCATCAAGAACAAACTCATAAATCAACTTAATGAGTTCCCTGTTGGAATTAATGAGCATCTCATGACTGTCTTAAACCAGCAGGAAGCCAATACGCCACTGTCATCAGTGTGTAGGACCTTACTCTTGATGCTGCCAATGAAACCAAAGAGGAATTTGATTGACCAAGTCTTCTCTGATGTTCCAGAGGTAGACAGGTTTATTCTTCTCAGCGATTTCAACACCAGTGTCAGATGGGACCTAAGCCTCTGAACCACTGGCAAGAAAGGAGTAGGAAAGGTCAACTCCAATGGCACCTTCCTCTTGACCAACGCACAGAATATGGACACACCATCACCAACATCCTGTTCCATCAGGGAAACATCTTGTTCCATCATGGTAACACCTGAAATCTAAGCATTGGCACCTGACTGACTATGTCAGGGGTTTTCTACTTATTAATAAGTGTACCCCCCAGCAACCCCCTTATTAACAAGCTTACCCCCGGGTGGGGGTGGTGGCAAGCAGCCAGACACTGAGCAGGGTGGTGAGAGGCCAGAAGTGGAGCATGGGGAGGAGGTGGGGGTTGGGGAGAGGGGTTAGCAAATGACAAAGCAGCAACAGCACAGCATCCATGCGACCCTGCTCTCATCCTGACCATGCTCCAGTGAGGCAGTGGCACAGGGTGGTAGCACTGGGACCTTTCAAAGTAACCTCAGTTGACAACCCCTGGACTACATCATTGTTCATGCCCAGGATACCAAAGATATCCTATGCTAGGAGCTGATGATTGCTGGACCAATCACTGACCCACCCACACAGTTATGTCACTCAAACTGGCTCCCAAATGACAGCTGAAGCAGAAACAATGCTGGTGGAAAAAAACACCACACATTAAAGGACTCACTCAGACCCAATCAAATGAGACCTCTTCCACCAGTGCCTCAACATAAAACTGGCAAATTCCAACCAACAACAACAATGGGAGAATGTCAGTATCGCTTGGGGTGCCTTCAAGTCCACTGTCATCAGTGCCTGTGAAGAGACACTTGAATTTTCTACCAGCAAGCATCAAGACTGGCTTAATGAGAATGACCAGGAGATCCAAGAATTGATGGACTGAAAGCACAAGGCCTTTTGTGCTTGACAGAATGACAAGGGCATTAATTCCAAGCAAAAGAAACTGAATCTCCAACAAGCCAAGGCAGAGGTCCAAAGGAGTATTCATGATATGAAGAATAGATGGTGGGAAGACAAGGTGAAGAAGATTCAATATCTTGCTGATGTCCATGATACGTGAGGGTTTTTTTCAATGCCACCACAGCCATCTTTGGTCCTAGCACTCAGGAACCAACCACCTTGAGACCAAAGGATGGAAGTGACCTGATCAAGGAAAAGGGAATCATCAATGCCCTTGGAAGGAGCATTTTGAAGACCTCCTCAATCAAGACTCTGCAGGATGGAGTTGAGAGCAGTCTCATCAACAGCAACACCCAGTCAGAGACAGTCCTGGCATCCCTCCAACCCTGGATGAGACAAAGAATGCTAAGGCACCTGAGGAATCCCAGCTGAGATCTTCAAGCAGGCAGGAAGAAAAACTCACATCAGTTCTATGCCTTCATTTTAAGGATTCCAAATGGTGAGGACATGCCAGATTACGTCAAAGACACCATGATTGTGAAAATCTTCAAGAAAGATGACACATCTGACTGTGGAAATTACAGAGGGATCACCTTGCTATCCACCACAGGAAAGATCATTATGAGAATGCTCCTGAACCACCTCCTTCTGCTTGCTAAAGAGCTGGCTGTGGGTTTAGGACATCAAGAGGCACAGCTGACATGATCATCACAGCTTGCCAACTGCAGGTAAACAACATAAACGTCTCTACATGGCATTCTTTGACCTCATGAAAGCCTTCAACTTTGTCAACCAAGAAGTGCTGTGGAGGATCCTTCTAAAGTACAGGTGCCCTCTGAAACTTATTACCATTCTTTGTCTGCTCCATTACAATATATGAGCAGTGATTCTCAGTAACAGTTCTATCACAGATCCTTTTGAGCTTAAGATGAGAGTTTAGCAAGCCTGCATTATCACTTCAATACCAAAACCACCAACAAACTTCCAGATGAAGTGGAGCTAAACTACTTAATGAATGGTGATCTGTTTAATATCAGCCACCTCTGAGACAAAACCAAGACCACCGTGACCTCAATCATCAAGCTCCAGTATGCTGATGATGCTATAGTGTGTGCTCACTCGAAGCAGACCTTCAGGCAATTGCTGACAACTTTACCAAGGCATACAAGAAAATGGGACTAATGCTTAACATTCAGAAGGCTAAGATCCTCCATGAACAAGCTCTTAATGAGCAGTCCCTAGCTCTGGTCATTCAGATTCATGGTGAGATGTTGGCGAACACTGAGTATGTCCCGTACTTGGAAGCCGTCTCTCACAGAAACTTGATACTGATGAAGAAGTCCAACATCACTTCAAACGTGCAAGTGGAGCCCTTTAGATACTTGAGGAAATGGGTGTTTGAAGATTGGCAGCATCAGATTCTAAACCAAGCTCATGGTTTATCAAGCAGCTGACTATGATCCCCACCTTCCTGTACAGAGCTGAGCTATGGACAACATACAGGAGATACCTCAAGTCATTGAAAAAAGTGCCATCAACGCTGCCTGTGGAAGATCCTTTGAATCCAGTGGAAAGACAGATGCATCAACATTAGCACTCTATAGCAAGCAAATACCAGAAGTATCGTGGCAATGATCATCCAACATCAACTTTGCTGGACTGTACACATCATCCAGATGGCATACTCCAGCCTCCCAAAGCAAGTTTTATTTTCCCAGCTCAGTAAACACGTACACTCAGGAGGGCAGAAAAAGTATTTCAAGGATATCCTCAAGCCCATCTTGAAAAAAAATGCATCATCATCACCAACTAGTAGGAGACTATTACCCAGAACTACCACAAATGGAAGAAGAGTCTGCTTGCAAGAATCTCAGTGCTTTGAAACCTGACAATGATAAAACAGGAGATGGAAAAGCAGGAGGAGCAGAAACAGCATCTTGAAGACCAAATCAAGAATTTGGAGCCACCCACCTTACACAGGTAACTGAACTGAAACAGAATCTGTTGATTCCAGATCAGCCTTGTCAGGCATCTTCAGACCCACAGATAAAACAATCACGGAAGGCAATCATCCTCGACTGTCAGGGATTGCCAAAGAAGAAGAAAGTGCAAGTTCTATAAGGTTGCAGAAGTGTAGGTTGTAGCTGTGTTGGTCTAAGGACATAGGCAGACAAGGTTCCTTGGGCGAATCTGATATCTTTTATTAGATCAACCCAAATAGTTGGAGAATAGTTTTTAAGTAAGCTTTTGGGTTCAAAAACCCTTCGTCATCCTAAGGAAGTTTCAGCAGTTGGCGTGTGCTCTTCCTGGATAGAATGAAAAGTTCTATAAGGTAACACTTGAGAACAAATTTGGAATACATTTAAAATTTAAAAATGGAGATAAGTAGAGGATAGTAAGATTTGTATTATGAAGGGTTCTAAGAAAAAAGGATGTGAATTATTATACAGAAATGAAGAAACACCAAAGTTTAATTGAGAAAAGTGCAAAAGAAAAGACTGAAAGCAGCAGTAGAAAAGAACATAAGACTCCTATGGATATTGAGTTGGGTTATGAGAGACTGCTGATGGAAGATAAAGATCTGCCTTTTTGTATATTTTAGGGCAGGGGTTTTCAACCTTTTTAAAGGGAGTGTACCCCTTCTAGTGGGTACCCCTCCTGGACTGTACCCCCTGGATGAGCGGGAAGAAGGGAGGCCCCCAGCAGCCAGTTGACAAGTGGGAGGGGGTCTCCCAGGTGCCAGTTAATGAGCAAGGGGGTGGGTTTCCCGCAACAGCAGGTCAACAAGTGGGGAGGGGGGGAGGGTCTCATATGGCAACAGGCAGCAGCAGTGGCAAGAGAAGCAGGGGTATCGGGAAGTGTGCCACTGTTGCCTGTCATTGCTGTGCAATGGTGCATGGCCACATGCTTCCCAAGTACCCTCCACTTTTCCATGCCACCACTATGTACCCCGTGGGGCCTTCCAAAGTACGCCCTATTTTAGGAGATTGGAGACATCTTTAAATGTAAATCACAAGGGTTGGATTAATTAATAAAAAAAGTAAAAGAAAAACATGGAAATAAACAACAGAATCCAGCAACAAACCCTGTGGGCAAATATTAGATTCAACACGCTTGTAAGGACCACAGAGCTCTCTGAAGGCCTTCTTCTTCACCGCTCTTTTTTTTCATAACGGCCTATGGCCAGTAAACGTATAGTAAATGTATCAGTTCTGCATCAGGGTCTATTTTTATTTGTATTGTCCTATCCTGAGGCACTGTTTTCTTCTTAAGAAGATATCAAGTCCAGTTCCCTGGTCAACACAGAAACATCCCTATCTAACCCATCCCAGGCAAGTATTTGTCTAATCTGTGTTTAAAATCTTTACATGACGAGTCTACAATCTCTCTAGGTAACCTGTTCCAATACATAACCACTTAACCACAGTCATGACTACAAAGATCTTTGTAATTAATATCCAACCTAAAACTTTTCTTCTTGCAATTTAAGCCCACTACTTCTTGATCCATTCTATGTGAGCACAGAGGATAATCAATTGCTATTCTCCTTGCAACAACCCTTTTTTCTCTATGCTTGAAAACTTTTCAAATCACCCCCAAGTCTCCTCTCTCGAGACTAAATCATCCCAGATCTTTCAATATTTCCTGGACCTCCAATTCTTTTTATTGCTTTCCTTTAGGACAGTGGTTCTCAAACTTTTTTCTTTTTTTGCGGACCACTTGAAAATTGCTGAGGGTCTTGGCGGGCCATGTAATAAACGTTTTTTTGTTCTACAAATCAAAGCACACAACTCACATTTTAATTTTAGTAGTCTTACCTTACAAGTACAGATATTCTCGATTGTTCTGCAACCTTTCTGCAGACCACCTGAATGGAGCCTGAGGACCAATGGTGGTCCAAGGACCACAGTTTGAAAACCTTTGCTCTAGGACCTTTCTAATCCATCCACATCTTTCTTGAAGTTTAGTCCCCAAACCTGGGAACAGTACTCCAGGTGAGACATCATCTGGAAGAAATCACTTGTACCCAATGCTTCTGTTAAATACATCCCACTAGGATAATGTGTTCTCTTTTGGTTGTTTGTTTTGGTTTTTTTGATTGGCAACAATAGCACTACTAACTCATTCAGCTTGTAGCTCACTAAAGCCTCCAGGTCTTTTCTTTGTAGCACTGCAGCCTAGCCAGTTATTCTCCAGATACACTCAATTCCTAACACAAATATTTCTACGGTAGGTATATGCCTACAAGAATCATTTTGAAATATTACTAGCACAAATACCGTATTTACTGTATCTTTAAATACCCAAGACACATCTATTCTGATAAAAGAAGAGAAAAAAGCATTCAGCAAAATCTGGAAGTGGGCAAGGAAAGTAAAAGTATTAAAAAGTCCTATCTAACTAACAACTGCTATAAGATGAGACATTTCTGAAAAAATAAGAAATAGTCTGCCAAGTTCTCCTACATAGCACAAAAGTGTGTTACCTAGCATTTCAAAATTCTGTTCTACTATATATATTTATTTTAGGAAGACAAAATGTGCTAAATGACCTCAAAACAATTGATTTTTTTAAAACAATACACTGCACAAATGTAATCTATTACATTGATTTCTTGCTACAGAAGCCAGTCTGGTTTCCCAGACTGTTTTTAAACAGAAGAAATACTAGAATATAGCAATTCCCAACAACAGATAATTTTAAAGGAAAAATTAATTTTTTGAGGTATCAGAGAGAAATCCACTGGAGAGGATTTGTCCAGATTAGGTCCAGATTCATAAAGAGATTGGGGAATTCTAAAAGTAAAAACTAACTGAAAGTTATCTATTAGACTGCTATACAGACATGGGGCATATGTAGACGAAGTGAGGGGTATGTGTGCATGACACTTTAAAGAGGGTTAAATGCTTTTGCACCATTTTAATGGTGTTGATGTTTGCAAGCATCAGCGGTGTATTTACATTAATTCCAGCTGCTGTAGCACATTCAGCAGCATAATGAGCCTTAAATGACTTAGGGGTGCAGCAAACTAAAACACCTCCAAGGAGTTTTAGTTTGCTGCCCTAGAGCTGCAGAGCAAAGCATTGGGCTCCATGCAGCTCAGACTGTGCAAGCATCCCATGCAGGCAGCCTGGCAGCAGCCCAGGAAGGCAGGCTCCACAGGAGAAAAAAAAAAAAGCAGCGAGCCTGATAGCCAACCCCCTCCCCTCCCCAGAGCCTGCTGGCCTACATGAGCTGCACAGGGACTCGGCCTCCTCTGTTGAGGTGCCCACCGCGACTGCCCAAGCCAGGTGCCTACAGGCAAGTGCCGCCTAGGGGGGGTGCCACTGCTGCCATGGAAGAGAGTACCAGCCCTCCCCCCACCAGAAGCTCACCCTCCCGACAAAGAGGCAGGTAAGACATGAGTGTACACAACACGGAGGTTTACTCAGCCCTAAATTGAAGCGGTGTTTTTAGAAACTCACCACTTCAATTTAGGGCCCATGTTTCATTTACACATGCCCTAACTTGTCAAGGGAAGTTTCCATACTTCATTTTGTTTCTTTTTCCTTTTCTTCTTGAAAAAAGGAAATAAAATTCACATTGAGAGGAAAAAGTATATTTTGTTTATGTAAGACACTAGTAACATGTAGAAATATCATATTTACTCAGATCCAAGACTATATAATTTCCCCCCACTTAACATGGGGGGGTAAGCTCCTCACCTTGGATTCAAGTACACGTGGAAGGATGTCAGACCACTGCAGTTCCGACTCCACCATGATCTGGGGTTGGGGATGAAACCACAGCTTCATCATTGCCCACACCCCCAGCACCACTCTTCCCTCCCCCACAACACTGCTTAACCTCAAGTTCCAGCCCTGCTCCAGCCTAGGACACAGAGCTGATGTCATTACTGCTGTTGCTCCTACATAGCCAGGCTGGGGCCAGAACAGCCATGTGCTCCATTCCCCAAGCTTAAACAGGACTGGAACTAAGCTGGAGCAGGGCTAGAACACTGGGGGGAGAAGGGTAGAGGAGGCAGGTGGAGAAGACAACAGGGGGCAAACAGCAGGTGGAGCTGGGTGAGGGCCACAGCCAGGGAAGGCAGGGCTCAGGCCACTTGACCTTCTACCTGCTTTCCTACCATTTCTTTACTCCCAGCCTTCTCACTGTTGCTTGCCCCACTGCAATAGCAATGGGACAAATTTAAGACAACCCTTTAGTAATTAGACTCTTTACATCAAAAATATAGAATCTAATTACTGGAAGGTCATCCTGGATTCAGAGTAATTTTGGATTCAAGTAAATGCAGTAGTATAGTTTTAGCATGCATTACTACTATATAACCTTATTTGGTTTTTGCATGCTTGGCATATATCCTGGATTTCATGCAAACACAAAAGTCCTTATCCAAAGCTCTTATGAAGAAGTCTTCTTATTCTATCCTGTAATGTTAGGTAAATCTTAAGATTTCTATTTAAAAATATGCTAAAAAATTTAAAATAAAAATATACTGGGTAATTTTAAGTTATAAAGCTTATATAATGCTCTAAACAATATATGTCACGTCAGTGGAAGAGAATGTTTAACTTGGAAGCACAAACTAGTTAAACTGGTTCTACATACTTCAGCAAATTCCTCTCTAACCAACATCTGCTATAAGGCAAGATGTTTCTAAAATATAAGTAAATGAGCAGCTCTTCCACAGTGCAGAGTTTTGTAATATATACATTATTGTTTTCTACAAATTACTGAATTGTCATCTCCATATATGGGCCTGAAGTTTACAGATTATTATGCCAGAAGGCATAAGAAGATGTTCTATTTTTTTACTATTTTTCTCTCACATATTTAGAGTGACAATAACTAAATTCATATTAATGAAAGGGAAAGGTTCATTGCCTGGCTTTTTAAATTTGGAAAGTGAACATACTGAGATGTTCTCTTTTGCTTTATTTAAAGGACAAAATGTATTGCTTAAGCCATACTGTTTAAGCACTAGTTAAATCCAAGCTAACTGGGTTCTCACTTAGTCACTGAAGATTTCATGTTGCTTGGGTTTTTTATGTTAAAAATAAAAGTGATCAAAACATTGACAATATGAATTTCAAGCAGCTACCACAGTTTGGCAGCTTCTTTCTTCTGTCTACATTGTACAGATACCGCACACAGTATATAATAAGTACACAATATAAGCACACAATATATAATAGTACAAAATGTTTCTCATTCATCCATTTGCTTTTGATGCTATCAGCTTCAATTTACTGGAATTCTCCCATTAGTTGCTTTCTGTTATCCACCAACAGAAGGCAAGAAAAGAATCCACAATATCACAACCAAGTACTTTTCACCACCTTCCCACCAGTCAATGATCTCCACATGTAAAGGTGCTCAACTGAATTAATTAATAGTAAGTTAAGTCTACATCAGGAAACTGCTGGGGTTAGAAACATTTAAATGGATTAAGGGCTTGCATAGACAGGCTCAAACCTCTTCTGATACTACTTCAGAAAACAAGTTCTTTGTTTAAATAGACCTCTAATGTACTGTTGCCCAAGATGAGCTAGCTATACCCCATTTTTTAAATTTAGCCCTGCCTGAAGGAATGCTAAGAGGAAAAGGAAAAGGTTCACTTCACTTTTTACCTCTTTACCATGTTTATAGATATACCATATCTGGGTAATATATGCACTCTTTTTACTAGTCAACTTCTTATGAGTCATTCAACAACAAAAATAAGCTGAGATTTTGTTTTACCATTTTTTTAAAAAGTATTAGGATTCTATAATCAGGAGTGGCTAACCTGTGGCAAGAATGGTACACGTAGCATGGGCAGCCTCTCTGCAGGGCAGGGTTTGGGGGAGTCTGAACAACCCCACACCTCAGAAGCATCTCTGCACATGCACCCCAGACCTGGGAGCACTTACCAGAACTGGGGAATCAGCTTCTGGGACATAATGGGTCCCTCAGCAAGGGAGTTGACACAGGTGTGGGGAGTGAGAGAGAGTTAGCCAGATGAGCTCAAAGTGGGAAGGATAAAAGACATTGAAAACATCCTCAAGGGGCTACACCTGGCTTGGGAGCAGGCTGCCTGGAGTTACTAGGAGTTAAGGAGCCACTGAGAGGGCTCTTCTCTGTCCATTTGTTTGCTGGATCATTTGCTTTGTTGCACAAGCATGCAGGCTCTGTAAAGTCTGTAGATTTAGCGTGTTTGTGATGAGATTTAATTGGAACAGTTATTTTTTAAATGAGAAATTTAGTATTTTGATGATTTAAAAAAAATTAAATCCAACTTATTTATGTATTTTTTAAATCATCGATTTTTATCCACCCTAGTACTGGGAACATTTCACCTATTTACTATGCCAAGATTAAAACATCTAGTCAGTTCATAGCTTCTAAATTTCTCCACTCAACAAATATTGGGATAGAAGGATCGAGTCATGCTAAAGTTCAATAAACTAGGCCTTTTAAAGCACTGGTTTTAGAAAGTGCATTCCTATAAGGCTAACTTAATCTTTAATACTCATAGAAAGCTTGTCAACAGACAGAATGAACTGACTTGTCCAGTCTCTAAGCAGGTGGCTCAAGATCCTTTCTGGTCACTACCACCATTCAGACAAAAGCTAGCAAGTGATGTGTGGGGGGAGGGCCTGAGGGGGGAAGAAAGGTAGGGAAAGGACTGGGGACTTATCTAGGAAATAGAGAGTATCCCACTTGATCTGCTTGACTATTCTTTTTCAAACTTTCGAAAGCTCTAGAAAAATACAAAACAGCAAGTATCCAGGATAAGCTTGGTGGCCACTAATTTATAGCTGTTTCTTAGCTTCTTTTCAGTTTTATGGTCTAATAAATCTTTTAGGTTTGACACTGGATTCCAAGGGATGAGAGGAGAAACTGAGCACAGACTGTAATTGTGCACTGAATCCTTGAGAGTCCAACCACAGAGGATAATTCTTTGTGGTTAACTTTTAGTGGCTACCTTTTAAGTCTAACCAAAGTCAACTTGCCATACTACTGTCTTATGAATTATACCAATCCTAAATAATCTCAAGATAGAAATCATTTTTATATCACCTGAGGAATACTGGAGAGGTGCTTAATGAAAAGAATGATCATTTTCCAAGAGATTTCACTGGCTTTCTTTTTAGAGTCCTAAGTTTTCTCTTCTCATACCTCAAAAGAGGAAAACACACAATATTACATTTTACAGAAAATGTTCCTCTTAATTAGCATCATCAGTATAAACTGCAGCTTGCCATTCTCTGGGATCATTCCAAAGTGTAGGCAAAATCTATGGCTATTTTCTGAAAATGTTAAGTAGAAAATATACACCTGAATTTGATGTTTAAAAATCATCACTAAGAGACTACTTAAACTAGAAATTGGCTTGAGCCACAGAGGTCAGGTTTGAATTCAGAGCTTTGGTTCTGATCCCTTCAAATGCAAACCAGAGTATGCCAAGGTGAAGTTTCAGATATGGCCACATATTGGCTTAATTACTGCAAGGCATATGATAAAAATGAAGATAGTTCTAACTTCCTGCGGTGCATCCAGCACAGTAAAGGTGTTGAGATCAGTGAAATGATGACCTCAGGATGTCTGGTAAAAATACCGATATAAAAAAAGAGCAAAGAAATTATGTATTATTTGTACTTATTTTTTCTGCTTACTCCCAAATATCTCTTTTGACCTCAATGACTACCATTACCAATCCATCCAACAACATTTTAGAGCCTTCAGTTGTCAACTTTCTAACAGGAAGGAAATAAAAATTCTTCAGAACTGTTGGCACAATACTTCAATAGAGAGAAAAAATTAGTCATCAGTTATACATGATGCTCCAGCTAGGTCTATACTAGTCATACCAGAGTCAATATACAGGTCAGCCAGTGGAAGTTTTCTGCTGCCAAAAGTACACTGATCCCACCAAACAAAAGATGGTCTGATGGTAAACATTACCTTCTGCCAGTAGAGCTATGTCCACATTAGCAATTAGCCAGCAGACCTACATTGGTTACAGAATGCAGTCTTTTCATGATGCAAAACAACATAAGCTGAACTTTTTAATATAAATAATGGCTCTTTTTCTCCTTCAACAGCTGAGAATGCCATCTTTACAGCTCTGCATATATCCATACTGTGATACTCTTTTTTTTTTTTTCCAGGAGTAAGATTTAAACAAAAACTGACATTAGGTTCTACTGTGTCATATTTTATTCATCCTTTTCAGAAATGTATATCAGTACTTAAAAAACAAAACAAAACAACACCCCCCCCCAAACTCGTCTGGTTATTTTCTCTTGCTACTTTTGGTAGAAACCTGACAACATATGAAAAAAGCCACAGGAGTATGAGCATTCCTTTTACCTATATGCAATCTTACTAGGAATCCAAGTGTCCTAAGTTTTAGCAGTGCATGGATTTCATATTTCTTATGGCTACTGAATTGGTTTTGGATAGAGTCAATGGCCTTCAAAATATTAAAACAGTGCAGTATCCCTACAGTCATCCTATGCCCACAAGCTCCCAGATAATGCTTAGTAACAATGATCTCCAGGAAAAGGTGGGAGAGAAAGTAAGATCCATTCTCCCCCTCATCTGTATAAGAAACACTTGAGAGATTTCAAAACACAGATTTTTTAACAGCTTGTGACGGCGCCGGGCCGTCCCTAGGGACCCGAGAGGGACCCCAGGGGGCGAAGGAAGAGGCAGCAGACTCACCGGGGACGGGAGAACCAGACGGT
>JAGPOW010003685.1:1748010-1785083 GCA_030014935.1 Caiman crocodilus
AATATTTCAAAACCATCAAAGTCGTGGCGGGCGAGAAAAAGGGGTAAAGGAACGTCTCGGGAACTACCCACGACCCAGGGGCCCATAGGGGTCACACAGCTGTTTAAAATTTTTAAACAGCTTGATTAATACTTCCATGTCACTTCTGATCAAGGTCATTCTTTAAGTTTAAAAAAAGCCCTCACCATTTCAGGTCTCATTTATTTCGTTATGAAGTAGCAAGATAAAAAACGTATACAGGTCCCTTTTTAAAGTATTTAAAGTATTTTTTTAGGTCACCTTTAAACATCTAGGATTATGTAAAATGCTAAGAAAAAAAATCCGAGCTTCTTGCCAAAGGTAATGTTTATAGGAGATTAAAATAAGCAGAGGTCATTAGATTACACACCATTTTGAACACTGGGCACATGCTCAGCATGTGGAAAAAGAGCTCCCATTGTCCAAATCACAAATTATGATGCCTGACATCTTTCTCATAGCAGAGCATTTGGAATAAATCTAAGTACAGTGATTACAGATAATATACTTACAAACATGAAGAGCTTCTTAAAAGTAAGAGTAGGTTAAACACATACATTACACATACATTGTAAAAAGACAAATATTTTGGTAAGAGAAAATAAGCCAAGGCTATTAAATACTTGATTATTCTGACAAACTATTTTTGGTAAAATCCAGTTATTTGTGTGATTTGTAAATGTACACATATTATTCTGGATCTGGCCACTATATGTCCTCTTTGAAGTCACTGGAGTTAGGCCAGTGAAGTGCACATCTAAATATCCCAGCAGTGTAATGGAGACAACAAACCTGTATTGCTTTTAAGGATTCTTGCTGATCAAAACCCCAGCTTTTCATGTTACTGAACTCCTAAATAAAAGTTTTCTAAAATGACTGGTCATTTTCTGTGCCTCACTTAAGACACCTTAAAGAGGCCTGATTTTCAGGCAGATTATTTTCAAGGAATTGAGCGCCAATTTTCAAGAGGAAAAAAAAAAAAAAAAAAATCAGGCCCTTTCACAGAATTACAATTTAGACACTAAAAAATAAAATGAACATTCATGGAACATTTAGGAAGTTGTATCTTACACTGTTTATGGGAGAAGGATGTAGGCTATATTTCACAAGGTAAGTAAACTAGAATTTCTTATCTTGGGTGAAACAAAATAATGACTGAAAGTTTGGTTTGTTCTACTCCAATACATGGTCTGGAAAGAGGTGTAAGCAAAGGAAAAGCCAGCAGCTTAGCAAGAGACAAGTTTACTGTACAGCTGGCTACTAAGAATAGGCTTACAATCTAGTGGAAAATTGGGAACTAAAGAAAGAAGGTGGGTCAGGAGGTGGGTGGGTGAGGTGGGAAAGGGAGTTTGCAAGAACATGGAGAATCGTGTTCACATCTTTTGCTTAACTCAGCTTTTATGGATAGCACAGAAGTAGCACATACTTAAGCATAAATTCCATCCCAGACCCTTCTCCAAGCCACTGCTCCCAAAACAATCCAGAAATTACTGCATTTTATAGGACAGAGACTCAACAACAATAGATCCACTTAGTAGCTGGTAGTTCCGTTAAAGGATTAAGGTTGGGGAAAAACAACCTGGTCTTGCCCACTGCTTAAATTATTAGTTTCTGAATTGCAGAGACTCTTCCAGGCTTCATTCAGACTGTTCAGATATTAAAAGGAGTCTGTTCTATTCTGACTTGAGAGGCCGGAGTCAGTTGAAGTATGATCTCCAATCTGAATAATATTTTCTGTTGTCTTTTTTTAACTTTTATATTTGACAAACATCATACCTACAGTAAGATTCCCAACATTACTACAAACAATGTATCTCTGTGTCAGCAAGTATCAAAATATACATCCTTTAATGATGACAAAGAACTAATAATTTGTTTTATCACAAGTCCAGAGTGCAATGATTTTAAATTATAAAATTAACTGAACAAGTTGGAGGAAAGGGCTTAATTTACACTGTATGTTTTCTTCAACAGCAACTGTTTAATGACTACAAGGTTAGACAAAGGATTTTTTTTTTTGTTAAGGATTAGTTTATATCAGGGATATCAAACATGATCGATGGGCTGGATTTGACTTGTGGAGCCACACATAACATGGGGCACATGCCAGCTCGCTTTACAGGTGGTATGTGGGCTGGATCCAGTACTGAAGACAGCACAGGGTGTCTGAGGTGTGGGCTATATGTAGCACCCTGCCATACCAGCCCCGTATGATGACCATGATGCCTTTCTCCAGCTCATGAGCAGCATGGGGCCCAATCCAGACCAGCCCCAGAACCAGCACACAGAGCTGGTCCAGTACAAGCATTGCACGCAGCCTATGCCACAGGCCCCCTGTGCTATGTGCAACGCCAGGTCCAACCCATGTGCCATGCGCAGAATAAACCCTGGAGCAGGGCCAATACATGTTCCATGCAGTGCCATGGGCTGGACCTGGCACTGTAGATGTTGCATGGGGCACAGATGATCAGTCCCAACCCAGGGACAAACTAGCCCAGTAGCCCTCATCAAGCCTGTGGGGCCAAACAAATCTGATACTGCTGGTTTACATACTTTCATATAAGGTGTTACAGCTCATGTCCCAAAGGGCTCGAGTGAAAACCATCTTTCTAATAATTCCCAAGCTAAGAAAGACAGATGAAAAACAGGTTTAAAATGGTCATTCTCACTTCAAACAACATTTAAAAACAGCCAAGAAAGAAACACTTCAAAAAAACAAAAAGAGGAGACAGAAAGTATGACCTTCAGATGCAGCCTCAGCCGTGGCCTCTCTCGTAAGACTGTGGGCAAGTCACTTAGGAGCACCAGCTTCTGCCACAGCCCTTACCAGTCTAGCCTTGCATGCTCCTCTTGGAAACAGGTGTGCAGGGAAGTTCCACTTGGCAGTGGTGGTGCAGCATCCTGGAGAAATTAGCCACAGTGGACTTGGCCTTGTCTGCGTTAGGATATCAGGTAAAATGGATCACTTCATGTCATGCTAGGCCACTAAGGGGCCCTCTGCAAGGTGGAATGTGAGGGTCATAGAGGAGGGTATTTCAGTCTATAATAATATGGTGGTTTTTTATTGCTAACTAGTATTTCATTCTTGGCCCTGGGAGGGTTACAGATTTGCACTTTCACCATTTGGTTTTTAACATCTGTATAATAAAGTATTTGAAAAGACAAAAAAAGTCTCTCCCAAACATTTTTCTGCCCCTAGTCTAGTTACATTCATAGCTTTTACTGCTAGAAGAGATAACATTTGGCACACAATGATAAAAAGGGCTTGCAAATGTATTTTACATATTTGTTGGGAGGATGGCAGATGTCCATTTTGACAGCTAATGCTGCAGTCGTAAGCCTGGCTTATTGGCAACGCTTAAGGGGTGTACATGGGTGCACATGCACCCCCTAAGCTTGGCCATCTCCCCTAAGAAAAGTGCCAGCAGCACTTCTGGGTTTGCCACCAGATGACCCAGCCGCAGGCTGCTGTTCAGGGCAGGGTTCAGGGCGAATCATTCAACCTGGCCCCTGCCCTGTTCTCTGCTGCACTGTGGAGATTGTCCCACAACCCAGCTGACTGAGGCTCCATTCACTGTGAATGGGGCCCTGGCTAGGCTTGGTCACGGGGCAGTTAGAGGTCAGTGGCTCCTGCCGCTGTGCACACCACGGGGGAGCCAGAGGAGGGGTGACACATTCCCCCAACCCCTTGGCTCTCCAGCGCCATGGCCCTGGACAAGCTGCTGGGCTCCAACTGCCCCATGACCCAGCCCATTCGGGGCCCCGTTCACAGTGAATGGAGCCCTGGCTAGCCCGGGTCGTGGGACAAGCAAAGCCTGGTAACTCCTGCAGTCGTGGCGCCAAGGAGGCAAAGGGGACACATGCCTTCTCCCCCAGCCCGATCTTCGCACTGGGCAAGGGCATTCTGCAGCTGCAAAATAATTTTTGTTATCTCCACATAATGTTCTTTTGGGTCTGACCTTCAATAGACATAAAAAATAACTAACTAAAGGGTTGCGGAAAGAAAACTCTCTCTCTCTAAAGCAAACCCTTAAGGGACACATAAGAATAGAAACATTATAGAAACTATTTGTACTATAGTGGAAAGTACATTCCACCCAATCCACGCTTTTTAAAAATAATTTTTAAAAGATTCCAAACAGTCCTCTTAACACAAAGTATTGTACTCCAATGAAAAAAATTAGAAACCCAAAACTAAAAAAAATAAAATTCTCACCTATGAACTACTGAATAACACCCAATGCTACAGCAAAAAAATATGATTTATCCACCTCAAGAATCCAAAAGCTACTTCAGTTTAGACAAAATCACAAAGCTGATGCTGTTACAGAACATAAGGAGGTATATATGCTGTTTTACTCTGAGTATGCCAAGTGTACACTACGTATTATTATCCAGCTGCTTAATGCATAACTTAAATCTGAAGTTATACTCTACTTTTAAAAAGTATGGGAGTGAGGACATACGTGTCATTAAAAAAATCTGATAAATCCTAGAAAAGCCTGTTCCAAACTTCCTCCCTACCAAAAACTCAAGACTCACTCCACTCCTATGAATAAAGTACTTTAAAAGACAAATGCCAGCTGCTGTTTTTAGATGGAAGATAAGGTCAATGTTCTTCAGATAATGGTACTGATGGTGATACAAAAGAAATCTGATTTGAGAGCTGAAAGAAACCCTGGTAATACTGCCCATTTCCCATCCCTTCCCTAAACTGAGACATGATAATAAAAGATATTCTTATTTTTACCCTGTTTCCAAATATAACTGTTAAAAGTTCCAATATATTAATGACACTTTCAAGCAGAGATTTGACTGGCTAAGGCTCTTACCAGCCAAACAAAAACAGTGCATATGTACCACGAATCTGCAAATTTCTGACTTGTTTCCATCTATCCATTACCACTTAGGCTAGGGACAAAAATTACACGTAAGCTGGTATAAGTGATTGGAAACTGGTTTAAATCTATAACACAACAGAAGTGCAGTGCAAGCAAACTGGTTTCAAAATGGCCAAACCAGTTTAAGATAAGCCTGGATGGATGTAGTATCAGACTAAACTGATTTAGATTAAATCAGTTAATTGAACTTCAGTCCCAGATCCCTTCCAGATTCAAGTTAACTCTTAGCCACCCAGCATCCCAGGATGCTTTGCATCTCCCATGCAAATCCCCCCAAACGGGTGGGTGGGCTAGCCTTGGCCCAAGCTGTCTGCTCCAGCCAAGTACAAAGGCATGCTCTAGCTCCTCCCAGCTTCAGGCCTAGACTGCTGCAGGCCATGTGGCTGCATTTTCAGAATCAAAAGTAAATGTCTCTCTAAAGTAAATTTCAGTTTCTCATCAGTTCAATCTATACACCTTGGACCAACCTGCAAAGACTGAAGTGATTCAATTTCAAGCTTTTTGACTGCCTGTACTTAGCCTTAAAAAAATGATTCTGCAAAGCCAAGGAAACTTATCACATATATATCTCATTAGTATCTAAACTGTATATAGTTTAAAAGATTGTTTTGAAGTAATATCTTGGACCTGGGTCTACACCAAAGTTGTACTGGCAGAGCTGTGTCACAACCGTAGCTACCATGACTATGCCAGCTGGCTTGGACCCAACTGTGTTGACCCAAGAGTGCTTTTGTAAGCTTGGTTTACTGCTATCAGGAACTGATGCATCTACAATGGCAGAAAAACACCAGTACACATACACAACATGTATACTGGGAGGCTCTGTCAGTATTGTGATAGCAGCTGAGGTGCTGTAGTACAGACACACATTGATTACAAAGGAAGAGAACATTATTAAAAAGGAGGTAGGTTTGTACTCTTCAGAAGACACTTCAGCAAATATTTACATATGCAGAAATATTTTAGCTCCAAGAAAAGATTTTTTTCCGACTCCTCCTATTCCTCTTCTGCTTTGCAAAAAAAGGTTTAGTAACAATAGACAGAATGGTTGTGCCTCATCCCTTGAAACTAGAGACATAAATATCGATTTAAAAAATATCTATTTAACCTGTTGTTTTTTCAGTGGTTAAATAATTAATCAGTATGACAGGGTCCAGCTTGGCCCATGTGGGACTACTCCAGCCCAGCCTGCAGGGAGCCCTGGCCCAGCCCAGCACCAGAGGGGAGCTATCAGCCCCCACAAGATGCGGCAAAACTCAGCGCCTCCCCAGGGCCACACCTCATGATGAGCTGAGGAGGCATGTGGGTCCTCTCCAGGCCCAGACATGGATGGGATAGGTGGGTGGTGCACACCATGGGGCTAAGCCCCAGGCCCGAGAGCTGCCCCATGCCCTCTTACCTCCACCTTACCTCTGCCGTGGCTTGCAGCCACTGCAGGTCCAACTGGGTGGCATACGGAAGCACTGCCATCAGCAACAGCTGCAGGAAGAGAGGTTGCATCTGGCCAGATATAGGGACAAATTTAAACTTTAAATAGCCTGTCATCTCCAGACTGTGCAGAAGTTCTGGTCTGACTGAAATATTCTTGCCTTGCCACTCTTATTTTTAAACATTTTTTTCAATTTTTATTTTCAGGATTGGGCCCCTGGTAGCCTGCAGAAGGCATCCTCTGACTTTCATGCTCCCCATAAAGGAAGCCAAGCTACTTTCCTCATGGACAGCAGAACAAGTAAGGGGAGGACTAGTGCCTAATAGCTAGGCTATGCAGACTTCAATGTAGATACTTGAAGCCTCCCAACAATCTACCATGAACAGCCTGGGCTCTGTGGCAGGCAGCAGAGCCCTGCCAGAACCTGGTCTGCTTATGGCTGGCAGCAGGGAAGCTGCAAGCAACTGTACCAGGTTCTGTGGAGCCTAGTTATAGGTAGGGGGCTACCGAACTTGAGGAGGTGGTCAGCTGATTGCCCACACTTTTTTGCAGACCCTGCTCGAAATCACAGTTTCCATGAAAATCATGCCATCGCAATTTTGGTACGTCCCTGACTATAGGTATTAGTACCCTGCCTTCCATTTCCCATCTTCCTTGCTCCTCCCTCCTTCCCACCTGACCTGCCATCTTCTGGTTCCTGCTGGGGCACCAGCAATCCCCCCTGCCCCACACTAAATAACAACCCGTAAGCTATAACCAGTCATTACTGGCCTTATCAGTTAAATGATGAATTGTTTAACTATTCACATCCCTACCCAAAACAGGTACGGGATACTGTACTTTAAAAACAAAACAAAACCCCAGAACCCTGTAGCTTAGAAGTATTTTCTCACATTTTTAGAAGCTTGATGAGATTCTTTAAAAGCCCATCTTTTTTCCTCCCCCCACAGCTAAACCATATAAAATGAATTACTAGATTTACAGACTTCAGACTATTTTCAGCTGTAACAGCTGTTGCTTCAGACAGACCAGGCATGTCAGATGACTGGTGTCCCAATATTTCTAGGAACAGAGGATGCTTCTTCACATGTCTTTAGGACAACCTTCTTTCCAGATGCCAGTCATCCTGCTTCAAGAACACTAACAATGTCCCATTTTGCCTCTCTGAGTTTCAGAAGTATCAGGATTTATGACCACAATAGGATCATAAAGCTTTCTCTTCACTACTCTTATTTCCTTCGTTAATTAATTTAATGTAAGCTCTTCAGGGAATAAACTATGGCTCTTTTTACTGTATGAAGTACCATATATATTTACAATGCTATACAGATGATTAATAGTCATCTTGAGAAGTGCCGAGAAATTAATACAATTACAGAATTTGAGAAGAGATCAAGCTTCAGCCAGAAGCATTTAACATAAACTTAGGTAAATTTATCACTCACCTCTAACCTCATATGCATAGCCAAAAATTTAACTTCCATGAAGAAACAGAACTATAACCCATAACAAACATTAATTAACTGTCTGAATGATACTAATAACCAATTACAAGTGTCTCTTTATTCCATTTTAATTTAAAGCTCTGCATTTAAAGTACCACAAATAGAACAAGTTAGAATTAGATCTAGAGTTTAAATGAAGCTTGAGAGCCCTTTTTAAATTTGTTGGTGGAATTTCTTTCACTTTTGTCTTACAATACAAGAGTTAAATGTAAGTTTTAATATTCTCTATTTATACTGCATACAAGTCATCTTCTCTTATGCAAAATAACTATAATATTTGTACTCATTTATAGAAACAATTACTAAAACAACTATTGTTTTTCTGAGTCTTTCAGTTATGTAGCACCTCCTTTAAATCTTGGAATTTCAAGTCATAACATTAACATAAGACAATCTTCAGAACATGAGGCAAGGATTTGAGCAAGGTACATCTTCTACTGTACCAGCTCCAACTCTGCAGAATGTCTCTCTCCCCAGTAAGCTTGTAGACTTTAGCTTGAAAAAGTCCTCAAGGTAAGCCGCTTTGTTTGCAAAAGAGTATTGGTGTTCAAAGGTCATGCAAGCTGAGATTGAGTATTTCCAGCTATAAATACAGGTCATAGAAACATAAGCTTCTTTTGGCCAGCTTCCTGGTAAACATCACCTTTAGCATCAAGGTCCAGTTTTTCTTTGCAGGAGGCTCACAACCAGGAATTCAGTTCTCTCCAACAGACTTCATCTCAGATGGCTTGGTCTGCTTTGAATGGTTTTCTAATTCTGTACAGTGCTATGACTAACCTCACAGATAATATTCTGTTTCCCAACTGCTTAGTTTTCAGGGGAAAAACACCATGAGTGATCACAACCTGTTAAAAAATAGCATGTTCTTATCTCAAAAAATTAGCCCAAAAGGTAAGCAGTATTAGGAAAAGGAGAAAGAGCACTATCTTTTGTCAATTTTTTGGTTGGCATTGTATAAAATAGATTGAAGTAGTTGATTTGTTGCTTCCATATTAACGCTTCGTATCTAAAATTTTGACCATGGAAGATGGTATTTCTTCATCACAAAAAGGGAATAGAAATAAATGATTTATTTCCCTTCAAGGCCACACACCAAGCCAACAGCAGTAGTCCTGGATCTCTAGGTACTAGTGTGACTGTAGCTTGGCTAGACATAGCCAAGTTAGCCAGCTGAAGTACAGTGGCAGAGTAGCCTGAGCTGAGGTCCACGTATCATGGGTAATTACTCAGCTTCCTGGATAGGTGTTGCAGCCCACACTGAGATACAACCAGCTATAACTACACTGTCAGCAAAATATAAAACAGATGTACAAGACCTTTGTGCTACCTCCAGGAGATACAGTCATCGCAGCACAGACGTACCTTCAGTCCCCTGCTCCAACATGTGGGTTAGGACATACGTGAAAAAGGTGTCCTAGTATATCAATAAAGAAGCAGGAAAAACAAACAAACAAAAACAGAGACCCTACACACCCCACTAACTGATGTGATTACACTAGGAAAAGTTTCTAGTTTAAACTGATCTGAGGCAGTTCTTGTAAGGTCTATGGGAAAAAATATAGAAAATATTCTTAAAAGAGTACAAGAATGTTTCAAGTATAGCCCACAACAATGTGATTTTTTTTTTTTAAACAAGGGCTGAGTTTAGCCCTACAGAACAGTACTTATGACTTTGATGCAAAAAAAATAAACTTTTGGAGGGAGGAAATAGCGCGTGGAAGCAGAGGCTGCCAGATGTACCTTGTGCCAATTCAGCACATCAAATTCATCAAACTCAATTTTTTTGGAAAAATAAATCAAGAAATGAAGATTCTGCCTTTGAACTGTACTGAATGAGAACTACTTAACACCTGTCCTACACTCAAAGGCCTGGCACAGAAAAACACACTTGCCCCTTTTTTGAATATCACCATCATTATGTATATGGTGACATGCAGACCATAGACCATATCTTCTCCCATCTAACACTTGACAATCCATAGGCAAGATGACAGTGTCTTACTACTGATTCTGTCTACATGATACACTGATGACTGAACCCTTAGAGGCACACACGCACCTCTTTTCTTTGATCACATACACAGGAGTTAGAGAGGCTCATCCTCTCCTCATTGGGGCCTGGCTCTTTTACACTTCCTCATTATCAACAGGCCTAGCTCTAGGAAAAGCAGGTGTAATTTGAAATGGTTGGAGCGTATAATTTCAGGGCTGTGCAAAGCTTCAGTCACCAATTTGATTTGGTGGAGATTTGGCCCGATTCGGGAGCTGAATCTCTGAATCTGAATCAAATCAGGAGACCCTTTAATCTCTCTGAATCATATTGGAACCCTCCAAATCAATTTGGAGAGATTCGATGATTTGGACATAAACACAGTTTTATAAGTTTTCTCTACATGCCTCAAGGTACCAGGCGGCTTGTGAATGCTGAAATGCTGGGGTGGATGGAAAATCCCACAAGAGTGCTGGGGGGGGGAGAAGGGGTCCCCAGCATGCTTGGCAGCAGACCTGGAAGTGGACCAGAAGCACTTCTGATCCACTTCTGGATCCTCCATAGCACACCCCCACCCACCACCCCCACCCCCAGCGACTGATGCCTCCTGGGTCTGGGAGGGACACCCAGGATGCCCACATGGCTGATCGCCAAGCTGGGAGAGGAGTGTGGGGGCAGGGGTCCCCCATGCACTTGGCAGCAGATCCAGTACTTCTAGTCAACTTCTGAGCACACAGGGGACCCCTCTGCACTCCTGTGGGACGCTCCATGTGCTCCACCATCACAGCATTCACAAGCCATGCCTGGTATCTCAAGGTATATAGAAAAATCATTTAAAGCTGTGTATATGGCCGAATCACTGATTCTCCAAATCAGCACCAAAACTTCAGATTTGGATTCAGCTGAATCGAATCGGGACAGTGATCTGAATCAACGAATCAAATCACTGTCCCCCAATTCAGGCTGAATCCAAATAGAATACGTCTCATTTTGCACACCCTTAATAATTGCTAACCAGTGGGAGAAATCACAAACATGGTTCAAGTCCCAAAGTCTAGAGAAATTTATTACAAACTGATGACAGTAACTTTAAGTGTGCGTGTGTCCTTTTCTAATACCATTTCCAGGTCATCCTCTCTTTCCTGTACCCTTATGTCATTAACATTTTGGAAACCACTGGCATAAACAAGCTGTCACACATAAGACACCAAACACCACTATCCAATACCTACAGAGGAAAAAAAAACAAATCACCAAACTAAAGCACATACATAAGTATCTATATGGAAGAAGTTGATTGGGCATATTACAATATGCTAAATATAGTCTTATCTATGGAGTCACTAATACAGCTGCATAATTAGTAGTTTTACCTCATTTCCAAACTCTCACAGATATTTTGTTTCACTAACAAGGAAATCCCCCCTCATAAAAATGCTATACTTTCTACTCTGCATTTCTGACTGCTTCATCTAAGATGTTTTAATCTTGACAGTAATCCTCTCATAAGAAGTAACCTTTTCATAGCATATTTTTTATTAATAATGAATACAATCACTCCTACGAGTGAAAGTTTTTTCCTTCTCTATCAACTGAAAGAAAACTATGAGCTTAATGAATGTTCACACTTTTGCTATATTTTCCTTGAAAATCTCATATATACTTGCTCTACATATGCTAGATGTTATTGGGTTGATCTTCAGAGGGACAATAAATAGCTGTAGGTATCTAGCAATTCTAAAAAGGCAAAGTAACAAAATATAACCCTGCATAGTAAAATTCCCCATCCTAACTAATGTCCAGAAATCCTAGATTTAGCTAGGGTCCAAAGCTCTATTTAAAAGTCTCTCTGTGTAAACCATGAAAAGCAGTTTGTAAACAGCTTCTCTTACATTTTCAGACACTCTAGACCATGCTTGTCCAACATGCGGCCCTAAAAGCTGTTTTCTGAGGCCCGAGGTGCTGCGACAGAAAACAAAAGTAAACACTGTACTTTCGGTTGGGGGGACGGAGCTGATGTGATACCGCTTTCTGTGAGGTCTTTGAATATGGCTTGCCGGCCCACTAGGTGAAAAAAAGTTCATGATCCAGCCCCACATTCAAAAAGGTTGGACACCCCTGCTCTAGACTGTACGATGAATATCTCAGTCTTGTTACTGCTTGCATACAGCACAGAAAAATGCAGTATCTTTACATTTGAGATCATTAGACAGCACTATTTGCCCTATATTTAAAGAGATTTGAAAGAGAGTCCAATAGTTAATGTCCCACTTGCAGTATCCAATTAAGAAGTACTGGATTAGATTCAATGTCTTCAAGCAATATGCAATCATATACCTCTGAAGGCTGGCCTAGTAATTTTTTTTATGTAGTTTCCCACTTAAACAAAAATAACCTCATCCAAAAGTAATAAAGAGAGGTTTTTTGGAGGACGGCAGTTGCATGTATATTCTTACCCAAGCTGACACAACAGAACTACTTGTAAGTATATTATCATAAGAAGCAACAAAGCATTTAACAAATGTTATTAAAGTTTGAAAAATCACTTAAAATGACACAGAAGTACTGATGTCCTTCAGACTTAAACCTAGAACTGGAAAGCACTTTTGGAATGGTAAATTTCCCATTAATTTTAAATGGATCCAGATCCTTATCTGTAATCAGTTTCACCATTTTCTTTTACCTACTTTTGTACATCTTTTACATATGTAAAAGAATTTTAAAGGAGAAAAATGTTACTGACCAATCAAATGAAGTGAAAGTGTCACTTCTGAGACTTCTGAAACTATTTTGAATTTTCAACTTGACTCTATTTCAAGTTGACAATATCCATCATCAGATATTAAAAGGATAAATACAAAGTATATTTCTGGAGCTGTCAATCTGGTACTTTTCAGAAACAAGATAATTTACAAATGAAAATTGTGAGATTTTAATTTATAAAAGTTGATTTACAAAACAAAATAAGAACAAACAAACAAAACACCCCCTCAATGTGCAATATCAGAGAAGTTGTATAAGGGGTTATATATACCCTTTAACTCTTATTTAAATTAAACCATCTGCTACAGACATGTAAAAACCTTAACGCACGTTTCGAAAAGTCGGAAGCATGATATGTCCGGCCAAATAAAAAAAAATATAAAAAACCCACACACACGCACTTGTCATTACTAAAGAGATTATTTGTAGATTCCCAAAATTATTACCTCTAGATACATATATTTTACACATATTTTTCAATTTCAGGTACTAAGGCTGTTACTTAGAGATACTAAATTGACATACTATACTGCAATTGCATTTATTGTTCAATCAACAACTTAATTATGCTATTCATTGTGCCTATGAACTATTCTACCTCCACAGGACTTAACTGACACACATGAAAGCTACACCTCAATTCAATAGCAGACTGCTGATTTCAGACTCAGAAAGGACACGGAGGCCTCTCTTTTACCACTTCAGCATCTGAGCAAGAGAATTATACCCTGGAGCAATATTAAAATACAACGAAAGAGGTGAAAGATGAGGAACTGCGAGAAAAACCTACCTCTCTTTGTCATGTTAGCTAGCAGAAAGTGCTCTTCCAGTACTTTTCCCACCAGCCTGTTTTTAGATTTGGTTTCCCAGATTTTAAGTGATTTCCTTTATTCTAGCTTCCTAAAATTGTGTTTTCTGTTATGCTGCTATTTTATTCTATTCTAGTGTTACGACAGATGTAGTTGTGATCATCCAGGAATTATGCAAGAGGCAATGATAGGGTGATATCTTTTACTGAACCAAGTTCATAGTTGGGATAAAGTTGGACAAGCTTTTAAATGCAAGGCATTCTTCTTCAGGTCCGAGCTGTTTTACTCTACTGTTAACTATTTTTGCCTGAACTTCGAAGGACCGCCACCACAAAATGAAGCAAGTAACTGTATTCCACCAGTGTCCATAATTCCCTGGCACTCACTTTCACCCTCCATGGACTCTGTCGAGCCATGCCATTGTCTCTTCTAACCTTTACTCTCTCCCTTCCTCTACCATAAAGTCTAAAGCACTACCTTTAGCTTTCTAAAGCTCACCTATGCTAATGAGTTGTACTGCACACATTATATTATCATAATTAAAGCTAAACAAGCTACTAGTGTAGCTATGAAACTATGAAATCCAGGGTTGTGGACAAAATCTGTAAAAAACTTTAAAATTTAAGCCCTGGGAAATGAAGGTGCCAGCTGACGAGGCAGCAGACAAGATAGCAGCTGCCCCTCAAGGCCCACCCCCCCTACCTGGGGCATCTCTGTCAATTAGCACTGAGGGGCAGGGTTGGACAAAGGGCAACCAGCAGTCAAGATGGCAGCTGCCCCCTCATCTTCTTATCCATCCCTCCTCCCCGCTCAGGGCTTCTCTGCCACTTCATGCTGACAGGCAAGGGCTCTCTACCAATCAGCACCAATGGCTCGGACCCCCACAAAATAGGCTCTTCATGCCAGGACAAAGCTGTGAAAATGTCTTTGTCTCACTATGAGTTAAGTAGATCCTTACTAATTATATTTAGCCAAAACAGCTATATCAGTACAGCTAAGCAAGCAAGGCCTTTTACTTCCACTTCTGCTCCTGTGCTGCTGAATTCCTTTGAAGAAAGTGCTAAAACCACAAAGTTTTCCACCGCTCCTTAGAGATGTCCTTTCCATCACTTCTGCCATATGCTTTGCCAAAAAACACTAACTTTACATATTTATTTATTTGCAAATTCTGACTTCTTTCCAAACCTCACCCCCTCCATTCTTTCCAAGATATTATCAAACTCTTCAAAGGGTCAATAAGATGCATGGTGATCTTGAATCTCTTGTCAGTGACAGCAGTCTTTCATTCCTGGTCACTTCCTCTAACCACATTTAAAACAACCTCATTCTCAAAATTGCAGTTACTCAGCTCTCCTCTCATTCTCCACAAACTACTTGGTCTCAAAAAAGTGCACAACCAACTCCCCACCCCCTCAAACAGCCTCTCTCTTCCCATTGCCATTTGATCTTCTTTCACTTTATAAATTTGTGCATGAAACAATCTGTAGATTCCCACTTCCCTAACCTCATCCTAGAGCCCCCTCTGATGTGCTTTATACCCTCTACACCCCAAGAAAAGTGTTCTCACAGAAGTCTTCCACAACTACTTCCCAGTCAAGACTCATAAGCCCAACCTGAGGTAGATGAATCACTGGTCAAACAGTAGCCAGTTAGAATGGTTCTAAAAAAAATCTTTTACATTTAAAGCAAGCAGGCACTGTATGCACTGCAATGTGCCAGAAAATACCTGAAAAGTAAAATGTATCCTCTGGGTAATTTCACCTACAACAGTGAACAAAATTTGCTGACCATGACAGCATGGTAGCGTAAGTTAGTGGTGCGCTGAACATATCTGTCCGACAGCTGGCTAGCCTAGCTGCACAGCTCAAGCTACTGAGTGGAACTCAAGAAATTCCAAATCACACTGCCAGGTCTCACATGCCAAGACTCATGCATACAGTAATATCTACAAATTGTGTAATATTTCAGAAGCCCTGAAATAAAACGTTCTCCACATAAAAGCCACTGTAGACCTAACAAAGTCTTGCAGGGGGCTATATCCTGGTCTGCAAGGTTGGGAATAGAGGACTTGAGGGAGAATCTGCTCCTGTATCCAAAAAGAAGTTGGGGGGGGGAAAGGGCAGAAGAGTAGCTTGAGTCCATAGATAAAAGCCTACCTACAAGGCTAAGGAAACCCACATGTTCTGTAGTAGCAAAATAGCCACGCAGCTGCAGTTTGAGCCAGATGGGCAAAGGTGCTGTACAGGTTTCCCCAGCATGGCAGTCCTACAGTGGGACAGAAAAACACATGCACACACACAAGGGTACACAGAACATCCAGTAAGATATATAACTTAGTGGGAAAACAAGAGCAAGGAAGATCCGTGGCCTGGATCTGTCCTGGTAGGTCATCCTATCCAGCCTGTGAGGGCCTAAAAAAAAATTAGAAAATTAATATTTATCTGCCCCTGGCTGCTTGTCAAAGATGACAAGAGCCAGGGGCAGCAGGACCCAGGGGAAGCCAGAGGCAGAACTAAACAGCCACAGCAGCAAGTCCGGCAGGTGACAGACACTGCTCAACTTCAAGCAGTGCAACTCCTCCCAGAGGTATGAGAGAGAGTTTTAGGGATGCAAAATAAGGTCTGTAAGCACAAAGCATGCCTTATCAAGCCACCTCTTCCTACTGCCAATACCATTTGGCCAGAGCCAAAAAGATCACATTGGCTTTCTCTTCACACCTGAGTATTATTCAAGTGTTTCATTAACATTATCCCTTTCACACTCAAAACCCACATCACACACCCAAGGTGGCTTGACTTGGACAACTGGAGCATAGAGTACACTTTACCTGGCCTTCTCATGAGCTGTTAAGCTGCAATATAGGTGTAGATTCAATTTCTGGTTCACTTGTACATAGTGAAGTGAAGAGTCTGTCATTCCACAAAAACTCTGAGTAATCAGGTTTCTGGACAGGGCAAACTCGCCTCTTGGAGTCCCTTTCAGTCATTCACCTGCTTCCCAGCTAATGAAAGATTTTCACAATACAGATGATTAGCACATCTGGGTTTTTTTGCCTCTCCATAATCTCTAGAAAGTTCTTATTAGTCACCACCACCACAGTCCAAAACAGTTTTCAGCCCTCTCTTACCATCCCCCAAAAGTCTTTCTTATCAGATCTGCCAAATCTACCACACAAGTCATCAAAATATTGGGCAAAAGATTATCTGTCACTTTCTAGCTGACACAAAAAAAAAAAAAAGAACCCTGCCACAGAGGAGCACGCCGAGTAGAAAAGTGTAAGGATGAAATGAGATAGAAAGCAAGACAGAGTGAAAGAGACGCCCCCTTCCAGGAATACAAAGACACATTGTGTCATTGCTTTTCAGGGCACTCAAATGCAAGCAACTTCTGCAGAGGCATACAGCAGCAAGCTAGAAGGCAGCTTATACTTTACAACAAATGGAAATGGAGTCAAAATGACCTGCTGCAAGATGTGCAAATGGAGTCTGTCAGCTGATCAGAAAGACTCAAGTTAGGCTACAGTGAAGATGCTAAAAAGACAAAAGAATATAATGAGCTCTCTGAAGCAAATGAGCACCTAATGAGCAAACCAGAACAGGAAATAACGGACAGCAACACTAGACTGGGATTGACAGTATACTCCAGCCACAGGGAAGGCGTACACTCCCAGTTCTATTCACAATACTCTCTATCCCCATGCCAACATGAGGCAAACAGGATAGGGACATTGATGACAAGTAATTCAATCATATATGCCCTTGTACTGTAATGTTGCCTCATTCGTTGCACTTCTGCATTTCTAGTTGTTTTGAGATAGCACTGCTTGAGAATTGCTGCCACTGAGCACTCTTTCCCACTTTTACTTTATATTTTGGCATATCATCTAATGGTGCTATATAGTTTTAATAGATTATTTTACAGAGAAATCCTATGGTGTGCATACCACATATTAAATAAAAACTCATTGAAGTATCAGATTAACAACACATGCAATTTGCACCAGATCAACTAAACCAAGTCATTTTGTATCTTGAGCACACTCCCATATTTCATATAAAATCTTAAATTCATATAGAACACTAACACTGTGCTTGTTTTATGCCATCTTTCTCTTCCCCCCTCCCCAAATTAAGGATGGGGGAAATACAAAGCTCTCCTGGACTTCAGCCCTAGTTTCCAGAGGCACCTTAGCAGGTTGCCTGTAAAACACCCAAACAGTCAGCTGGTCAAAAAGACTCTATCACCACCCTCCTGCTGTGAACTGCACAGTAAACCTCAGTTACAAGAACTGCATTATTATACATACTACAGTTAAGCAACAAAGGCACCTTCTATTCAGGGTATTGATAAACCTTTTTCTCCAAAGTGCTCACAAAACTGACTAGCCAGAAGTTAGGCAAATAGAAAATAAGCTTAAAATACCAAAATAAGAGTAAGGATAGAATCTTGTTTCTATCCATATTATTAGGTGCGGGGGGGGGATCTGCTTGTTGGTATTTTATAAGACTGGAACTTGAGAATATCCTGGTATCATTGACTTTGTCCATGTATCTAATGAATCACCTCCCACAGCACAAAAGGGAATAATTACCAAAATTTATCTTTGGAAAAATGTTAGTTTATACTGCTCCTTGAAACAAATACAAAATAGTATGAAAGTGCCATGTAATATAAAAGAACAGCAAAGGACAGCTCATTCCAAGAAGCCTCTTCCTTTGCAGCCAGGAGAAGCAAAACATGAGGTCACTAAAAACCGTAAGATAAACAGATGAAATTCCGCGTATGAAATAAGCAAACATCCCTTTGCTTGTTTACATTGTCAGTGATGCTGTGTCCCAAAAATGGAAGCTAAGTTCAATATCAATTGCAGCTAAATGAAAAGACCAGAAAAAAATGTTACCCATCCAGATGAGTTAGTACTTTAGAATACATTTTGTTACGGTGCAGTTAAGGCTACAACCAGTAATAATGCAGATAAAGCTGTTTATTTGAGTAAAAATGCTTTAAAAAGCCTAGGAATTAATTATGCTATAAAAGATTACATTGTTATAGTGTTATTAATGTAGTCATCTGCCCAAATACAGAGTCTGGACATCTGATTAGCATGTAAATTTGAAAGTTAAAAATCACATGGGAACCATTTTTAAACAGAGTTATGTTTACAAAATATTCAGATGTTTCTAGCCAAACATCACTACATAAAAAACCAGACTTCTGTTTATTTGGGAGATGATAATTTGCCAAAATGAACAGCATTCTGAGAATTGTGTAACAGCAAATTTATTTTTCATTATTATAATACTGTAATTGGTATTTGAGAGGTTAAAATATAAAATGTATGCTGGTAGGGGTACATAGTAAGAAAAAGTTTGGGAGCCTCTACTCTAGACAATTGTGTTTGCCACTCCTTAGAAAATGTTCTCCAAAGTAGCCTAGTGCAAAAGTTCCTTTCTGTATATGAATTAACCACTAAAGACCCAACAAATGGGCTGCTAGTATTTTTTATTTCTCCATTTCTCCCATCTAAAAAACAACATGCAACAGCCCAGTCAAACACATAGAAAGAGGAGGAATTATGTGACTCTAGATTAGAAGAATTTTGCTGTTCCTCAAAATGACATTGTTCTATCACCAGACTAGACATAAACAACCTGAATGATTCTCTGCAGCATCAGCATAAAGAAGGGGGGGTTCTGTGCATCTAAATCACTGCCTTCTGCATCTTCTGTATGCAGACTGACAGCTTGATGGTCCTTCTACCAATTTATTGCAGGAAAGGTAACTGCATTCCAAGAAGCTGCGGCATATGTAGAAGCTGTACTTATACTAAAAATCTTTCTTCATATTCTGAATGAAGGGTACTATGGTACCAAGTCGAGACTAATCAGTATGTGGAAGAGAATACCTAGTTAGTGGATGGAAAAGATAAAAAAGAAACACTGGTGGTCAACTTTTCTTTGATCCTCACCAGTTTAAGTTACACAGACAGAAAATAATAAGTAAGTAAAAAGAAAAATCTTAACATGGAAAAAGAGTTTAAATGTTTTCACATGTACAAGCACAATATCACAAATAGGTCAAAAGCACACCCGATTTCAACAAAGCTCTGCTAAATTGAGGACAGTGCATGGGAATCTCTCTAGTCTCTAGAAATGGAGGCTTCCTTCATTTTGCATTTCATGCTTCCTAAACATGACTTTGAAATGAACTTAAATTGATTTTTGCACAAAAGTGCTTTGTGTACTAAAGAGGAAAGAGGGGGAGAATAAAAGAAGGCAAGCAAGCATTTTCCAGCAAAAAAAGTGCTGTTTTTAGTAAAAAGTGCTCTGGTATGCACCATGTATGTGTGTTTTTCCCCCTCCCCTTTCTTCAGTTCTAAAGTGCCCATCACAGCAGCATCTAATAGCTGTATAGACTTATATAGAGCAAGCACAGAGCAGGCTGCACTTGTGGGATAGCCGGCTATATCTGGTTTCAGGAGTAATTTCTCCCCCCAGGCTCTCCGTTCTGAGTATTATGTCAGATCTCTGTCAAAGACTTATTTCTGGATACCATGCCAAAATTGTCTGCTCCAATTCTTTGGGGAATACTATTGATGAGTGTTATCTAGCATACTTTGAGATTAACAATCACAAGGAGTTTTCCCAACTTTCTTCAGAAGTACATACCAGAGTTTGGGAAGTATGTTTTATCTTCAAGTATCTGCTCCCTTGAATCTGGAACTAGATAAACATAGAACAGGCCAGATAACCACAGCTGCCATGGTGGATCTCTGAAAAATATTATTGAGATAACAGACTTTCACCAGAGAGGACTTTGTAAACTGCCCTCTCTGATGAACCTCTAAAGTGGATCTAGTCTGGCAGATAAGGGAATAGAGCTGTTTTTAGCTTCACCACTTATGAGACAAGATACTACAGTGTGGCTAAGTACCAGTTGTAATCCTTTGACATTTCTTGCCTAGCCTGAAAGAAAGGCAATCACTTTGTCTACACTACATATGCTGCTTCTGCTTTTACTCTGGTGCCATTGCTAATGTGACTGGCCTCTTCATACAGATGTAGCTCTGCCAGCAAAGCAGTTTTCCTGTCTTCAGAGTTGTAGCAGCTTCCCCAAGTGACAAAACCTGCCACCGGAGTTCTGTCCACTTGGGGGATTCTACCCATGTAGTTCCCCTGGGAGTAATCATTTCATAGCTCTGACAGACAATATCCAAATGTCACTAGCACAGCAATATCAATATCTACCCAAGCTAAGTCTAGTCTAGGAATATTATTGGGGTAGCATAACTGTCCCTGCACAAATGCATCTATACGAGGAAAGCAGCTGTTTGTGCTGCTCTAGTAATGTAGTAGCAAAGCTCTCCCTGTGCAGGTCCATCTATACCAGCAAAGCAGCTGCTTGTACTATTATAATAACCCCGAGTGAAACAAGCTAACCCAGTATAAGCAGAAGCTGAGCCTAGACTCTAGACTGTTGGTTTCTTCCAACACAGCTGTCAGTTAGGGTGTCACACCTCCTCATACCCCTGACAAGCATCAAACATCCGCACAGGTAGTGTTTTGCTAGCCCTAAAATAAGTAACAAGCCAAACTGACCTGCAGTCATCCATCATGGCACTGATAAAATCCTGTAAGTGGCCAAAGCTTCCTGAACAAGGGATCTGAATTTGATGGGGTTTTTTGTGTTTGTTTTTGCTTTAAAATGAGAGAACCTATTTGATTTTCCAGAGGCAGTAACAAATCCCATATGACCTTGAGGTTATATAGCACTTCAGCTATTTGCTGGAATACACCCCCAATTGAGGATAGAAAAAAGGCACTGGCTGCAGGTCTCCAAAGCATTTATCTATTCCATTTAGCACTTTCTCAGTATGTTCTAAGTGTTCTTCACCTATCCCACCTATCCTATCTTCAATTTATTTTTGGCTGCCCATATTATTTACCTTCCTTCTCTCCACGCAGAAAATTAATCCTTCTCTTTTTTTTTTCCTCCAACCAAGCTTCACAATAGTCTTTCTCTCTCCAGTCTAGCCATCTTTGTACAGAATAGATACAAGTTCCTCAGCTGTCACTCACTCATTCTCCAGCAGAACCACTCCAAGGACTGACATCCTTTAAGCCAGGGGTGGGTAATATGCAGCCTGCAGGCTGGATGTGGCCTGCCAAGCCATTCTATCCAGTCCTCCCGGCCCCTAAAAAATTTAGACAATTTTAATATCATCTGCCCTGGGCTGCTTGTCATGCGACCCTCGATGGCTTGCCAAAACTCAGTAAGCAGCCCTCCGTCCAAAACAATTTCCCGCTCCTGCTTTAAGCAATCATAGTGCCGTGGCCTTTCTGAATTCCCTAATAGCACACCTAATCTAGTATTGGTTGGAACCCTTCATAAGAGAACACCAAGGCGTCAGAATGCGATCCCAGGCAAGCTCTGCAAAAAATGATCACATACTTAGTTTCCAATCCCAAAAACAAGGTTTCATGCATGCAGACTTTGCAAAATGCTTCAGGAATTCTAGGTTTTAAAACTGGCTCTCAAAAGACAGTCCTGTACTCTGCATTCATTCAACAAACTCATTCAAAATATACTCTTCATTAGGATAAGATTCACAAATACCACACCATCTCCAGTAATTAATATTAGAATACAACAGTTACATAATCAGTTAAGAAAAAAAAGAAAGATTCATGTTCTCACGATTAGGAAAAAAAATAAATAAATAAAAATAAAGGAGTTTCAGAATTGGTTAGAAATTAAATATGAGCATAACTATTATCATCACAAAATGCAACTATGTAAATTGGCTGTATTAACAACCAGATAAAAGAGGAATAATGTGTCTTTTTGTAAGTAAACCTAAAGCCAGAAACTGGACAGGAAAACACACTGGGCTAAATTCCCCCACCCAAGGGGACACAGTTCCACTGAAATTTAATGTTACTGAAGAGTGCAAAGGAAAACCTCTAATCAGTAAGCTTCTCCAAGTTTGTGATTTTTTGAAACACTAACATTCTTTGAGACTATGAGGAGAAACCTTAGCATTAACTGGTTTCCTAACAACTTAAATCACATTTTAAATTTTCTTACATTTTAAAATCACACACTTCAAAGGGGGTGGCATCACTATCTTAGATATTTATATAACACCCCCTTATAGCACACTAAGCTCTGTATTAACAGATAAGATGAGAGTATCTGCCCCAGACAGCTTACAAACTAACTGCCAATCACTCAACACTTAGTTATTGGGTTGTGGGGGAGCTGATCTTCTTTGTAGACTGGGACACAGTCAGCTTCAGAAGATTATTTGGGTATGTTGTACCTAATTCCCAGGCACTGCAAGGGCTCCAAGGAACAAATGACACTTTCTTCTGTCCTGTGGCACACTGTACATTGTAAAGCTTTTGATTTTCATCCTAAAGATCCTAAGTTTGTTGTAGAGGAGTAAGAACTGCTTTGTGTCATGTAGCAGGAAGTGCTGAAATAGATGTTCCTTGAACTTAAGGTATAGTCCACTGATATCTACAACTGTAAGAGACATCTCAGCATCTCTTTCAGACACCTATGTATTCATGTAAGAAGTTCTACTGAAGTCAGTAAAATTACACATGCACTTCACTCACTTCTTCTCTTTCGTGGAACATAAAGAATAGATTTCAAATTGAAAACATTACCATTTCCCTTGGAGATGGCTAATGGAGAAAAACAGAGGGCTTGTCTGTGCCGGTATTAGTGAACAATAACTATTGCACTTTAAAAATTCACATCCTATCTTATTCAGAATCACTTACTTCTTTTTATAGGCAAACTGTTACATATACATACCAAAAAAGAACATCTAAAAAGCCCACCTTTTCTTAAAATTGGACATTGATTCAGCAACTTTATATAATTAAATCAGACCTTTTCTAATATTACAAAAGCCTGTCTGTCCGTAAAGCTTTATTTGCACTCTGATTGGCTGACAAAAATATTCTTGATAGGCAACTGGCTAGTACTCAAATAAAGTATATTGAAGGTATCCATTTTACTTACAGAATTTCAATACTAGTAATACACAAATTGTGCATTTAGGGTTTCTTTTTTCAATATAAAGTAATCATTATGGTTGGTAGGCCCAAAATTTGCCCCTTTAAGTCCCTGTCTTTAAACCCAGTTTTCCAAAACAGCATTGTTTTAAACAAGTTCCAGAGTAATGCCTCACTTCAACCACAGTTGAACTGAGCATAAGAGAAAGAAATGTAATATCAGCAGAATAAAATTAACAAGACGTGGTTAGGTCCACTACGAGTCAGAACACTACGGGGGCAGAAGAATCACAATTTCATTCTTCTCCTGAGCAAACTGACTAACTGAAGCAGGGGAAAGATTAAAAAAGGCTTAGGCAAAAGAAATGTATGAAACAATGTCCCTCCTGACCACCACTCACCAGGAGGAATTAAAAAAAAATAGGCAAATCCATTCTCACTTCTGCCAGATATCCACCAACAACAAATATTATAAAATGGAGACCCTGAAAAGGGCCTGGGTAGAGCACTCTCCTAAGAATCTTCCTCCTACTCTACCTACCATACAGAGCTTCTGAAGTTCACAGATTTCATAGATATTCGGGCTAGAAGGGACCTCAGAAGATCATCAGGTCCAGCCCCCTAGCCTTGGTGCAGAAAGTCAGCTCAGGTCAAACAATGCCAGCAAGATGAGCATTCATGCAAAAGGCTTGGGAGAAGTTCACTGCCCAAGCATGGCAAAATACTCAATTCTGTAGTGCATCACCTCACAAGTCCTAATGTGGCAAGTATAACAACACATCTTCCTGATACAAACTAGTTTAAAAGTCCCAAGACACTGCAGCATCTCAGGCACCAGCTGGTACAAAAACTAGCCGAAAGTCACTTTTGTCATACTTTCTGCTACGCTTCTAGAGGGGCAACATGCAAATCTGTCCTCTTCAGTCTACCAGTCAGGTTCACACAGGTGCTGACCATAGCTTTGCCAAGAATTGCTTGTTGCTTCTAACATTCTGAATGGAACTATTTCCTCTGACCAACCTAAATCACTTTGTTGAAGAACTCTCACCACTCACTGATTTACATTTATACTAGTAGTCAAAACTGCACAAGAAACATCCAAAGATGGACCATCTAATGATAGCACCACAGGCGTAACTTAGACTCCATAGCTAGGGACAGACATTCAAAAAGCCAGAGCCTGAATTGATTTAATCTTATGAGTAGAAGCTAACCTGGGAAATGAATGTGTATGGCTGGGCCCCTAAGTATGATTGCAGAAGAGTTTAAACCCCCACGCTGACCTGTAGGGACCCTAGTCAGGATGTGTCAGGAGGGCAGGGGAGGGAGGCACATAGAAACAGCCCTTGCCACGCTTGTCCCAGAGGCCAAACACTGGCCGGGGCAGCACCTCAGGTGAAAGAGGATGGGGGGTGGAATTAAACTGCCGTCTTCGGGCACAGGCACCGGACCCAAGTCAGAGTTTGTCCAGCTTTCCCGCCTGCTCCTGTTTGCACAGCCGTGGCCCTGGCCAGAGCTGGGGGCATGGCCCTGTTATCCACCCAGGGCTGAGGCTGAGCCAAGGCAGCCTGCAGGTGTGATTAAGGACAGACACAGAGGGGCCAGCCTGCGCTGGGCCACAGGGGCCAGGCCCTTCCCAGCAGGCTGCACCTGGGGCTAGCACCACAGGGGCTGTGCAGCCACAATGATCCCAGCTTCCCATGCCCAGGCTAGGTGGGGCTCTCATAGAGCCACAGCCAGCTGGGAAGTGTCTGCAGGGGTTGTTCATCACACAGGCAAGATGAGCTGGTGGAAGGGAGTTGGAGCCGGAGCTCCATAGGCTGGTCAGAAGCTGCCAAGATGCAGCTCCCTACCTTCGCCACCCAGAGTGGCACAGCAGGAGTGGGAGGAGGAAGATCTGCTGGAGGTGAGGAGAAACTGGCTGAGCCGGGCAGGGCTGATCTGCTCCCCTCACTTCCAGCTCAGGCTCCTGACACACTGCACAGCACTGCTCCACGCAGGTGAGCCCAGCAGCTTCTGCCCAGCACATGGAGCTCTGGCTGCCTTCCATCCGCTCTGTTCACCTGGCATGATGAGCAGTCCCTGCAGGTGGAAAATGGCCAAGAGCTGGAGTCAGATCTCCGAGCCAGGCAGAAGCCGTTGGGCCCAAGCTTCCCACCTGCCCCCTCAGAGTGGTATGACGGGGACAGCAACGCACCCCCAAACCTGGCCAGCACATTTTGTTTGTTTGTTTTGGGTTTGTTTGGGGGTTTTTTTTTTGGGGGGGGGGGGTGTTAATGATAATCTGCATACTTTTTACAAACACTAGATTTCAGTGGATATGTCCCCTTGGGTGGGGGATTTAGCCCAATGTATTTTCCTACCTAGGCAGGACTACATTTGCCTACCTGCATCCCAGCAGTATTACTGGCAAAAGATGAGATGAAGCATCACATGGCTGGGAGGCTCTTCAGGGTTACAACGGTCTGAGAAAATGTTCCCTGTAGGGTGTTGCACTCCTGCTCAGAAAACAGGTGGAACAGTTCTGCTCAGCCTGTCCTTCAATGCTTTGCCTCCAACATCTTTCTCCCTAGGAATCTTCAATCACGCTCCCAGCTGCTTAGCTTTTTAATTGCTAGCTCAATTTTTTTTTAATTTTTAGTTTTTAGACTTTATGGAGGTATCTGTAACCATGGGAGGATTTGGGGATGGGGGTTGTTGGTTTTGAAAAGGGTTTGAGGTCTTTTTTTTTTTTTTTTTTTTTTGGGGGGGGGGGGCTGTTTTTTTTTTTAAATAATTTACCTTAATTTTAAGAAAAAAGGCAACACATGTAGCCACCAAAATTTAATTTATCCCTGGTTCCCACCTACATTTAATTTCTGGGCAAAATTTCAGAAAAATTCAGGAACCCAGTCCCTGCTAAAACAAAACTCCCACTGTAACTGCACTGGGAATATAGCCCAGTACAAGCTCCAAACCTATTAACAAGATTACCAACTCATCACAAAAGTATTTCTGGTGCAAACCACAAAAATAGGTACTCTCCAAAATTCACATATAGAAAATTCTACACATTTTATCTTTAGCAATTTCCAAAAAAAAAAAAAAAAGTCAAACTGCCTCCAATTAGACAATTTGAAATCCTAACTTCTCAGAAGTCTGGAAGTGTTTAGTACTGTTGATTAGGGCCCATCTTTTAACAACAAAAAGCAAAAGCCATATTTTCATTGTAAGTACTGAAATGAACAAGGGCACAATCTTTAGATTGTTCATGTTCTAAGTAATGCCTTCAAATCAAGCAAACCTAAAGCAATTCTGACCTAATTAAACTCTCAATCTTCAGATATTCCAGCAATTAAAATCTTTTGTAGTTCAAGAGCTATGTCAAATTCAGAACTACAATGTACGAGCTTTTGACAAACCACAGTATTACATTAATTAAATTACTTTAAATACATTGCAGCAATACTCTGGAAGTCAATAATACACAGAAAGTTTCATAACTATGGTAAAGTAAACATGGCTCCCTACAGTCTATCTCCAGCCATAAAACTACAGAGTTCACATTCACCCACAAGCACACATCAAACAAACTTTCTTTCAGGGCGTTTCCTGTGTTGCTAACAAGTTCCAGCTTCTCTCCTGAAAAGCTAAATTTAACCCATTAAAAAAAAAGTCAACACAAACATTCAGAATGCTACTACCTTGTTTTCTCCACTGTAACTTACAAACTGTGTAAGTTACTCACTAAGTGGGTGAGTAAATACAGGGTCTCCCCCCATACTATCTCAAGTTGTTTTATTTATCAGTAAGTGTAGCTAATGCAGGCATTCACACACTTTGCTAATTAAACTTATAGAAAGAAGTCAGAAGTATAACCAGAACTGGAGTCTATCCCATTATATGCACAAAAGTACTCCACCAACCAAGCTAAAGCAGTAACAACACTTTAAGTCAAGACTACTTACAAAGGCATCATATTTGGTTCTAGTAAGGCTTTCATTTAGCATATTTTAATGCTTATGTATATTCCCCACATCATTAACTGAAGTCTGTTTTCCATAAAATCTCATTTTACATAAGCAGCACCATTCCTTACAAAACACTCTCCACTCCATCTCATTTCAAAATTGTTACTTTCAGAGGACAACCATAATGCCACACATGCAGAAAGAGAAGCCATAAAACTATACACCGTATATAAAAATCTGACTTGGAGTTCTGGACATTCTGAAGGAAAGTTTACGCTACTCATTTTACCGTTTTGCTGTCAGATTCTCAAACTGTTCACTTATTCAGTGATAAACACATAAAACAGAAAATATCATGAGTCATCTTCTGGATTTATTTCAGGCACTTCTGGATCCGTTTCGAGCACAGTTTCCTAGAACCCATACTCTTAATTCAAAAAAGAAAAAGAGAAAAACCTCTCCAATGAGCAACTGCCTGATCATGGAAGTCCTTGTTCAGCCTGAAAGTCCTTTGAGTACATGTTCAGAACTGCCTCTCCCTAAGCAGACAGATTCCCAGCTCCTGTCTAACTATGCTGGAATCAAGTATCTTTTTACCTAGTTTCTTAAGTACCCCCAGGGGCCCAATCCAATAGGTGGGCAGAAAGCCTGCCCAACACACCCCAAAAAAGAATCAAGCCTCTTGCAAAATACAGCTATGGGGAAGGAAGAGTAGGCTGTAGCCACCTACTGTAGCCTAAAGGTATGGAACTCACAGGACACATCTACACGAGATGCTACGGCAACCTAGCATCGGTGAGCACAAACTGCGCAGTATCGGTACAGCCGAGTCAGTTAGTACTTGCTAAAGGAAGTACTGGACTGTGCAGTACCAAATACAGTCAGGGGCAGACATAGACTTGCCCACAGAGAATATGAAAGGACTGGCTTTAATTTCCTCCTCAGCCTGCATGGTTTTAAATTTGTACTGCCCACTTTCAACAGAATACCCAAGGAGAATAACTGTCAGGCTACAGGCAACTCTGGATGAGGGCATGCTCCACCCTCATGGTTAAGATAGACTACTGGGTGGAAACAAACAGAATAATATCTCAGCCAGAAGAAGATAGTGCAAGAAGGAACAGGATTCTGTACCCTAGTCCCTAGGGGGCTTCCATCAGAGGCTGGAGATCTACATTCTGGTCCCAGCTCCCAGGACTATATTATGCATTTTAAATTAGACAGTCATTGGATTAAAAAAACCTAGAGATAATCCTGAAGTCATGCAAGTGCCCTAAAACATTAGGCTACAGGGTTGTGATCATTCTTCCTTGCTCTCATTCTGGTCCTTATACTCCTTTTTACACAGTGGCAACACTTCAACAGCAGGGACTGAAAAATGTCACCTCTCCTATCTGACATAGCTATGCTGGCAAAATGCCTGGCGCAGATACAGTTCTGGTGACAAGCGAGGGCTTTCATCAGCTTTGCTTGCGTCGTTCAAGGAAGTAATGTAGCAGCACCAGGAGAGAAAAAATTTTGACAGCATACACCAAGTCCTCACTTAAGCGCTCCACCAACAGAACTATGCTGACATAGCTAAAGCAACAAAGGTACTGTTGAGAAGGCAAACCCAAACTCATATACAAAAGTCCAACCTTTAGGCATTATCAAGATGCTTAAAATATTCAGCAGTTTGCTAACCCCACAGGTATCTACATTTCAGTGAGTGAAAAACCAACTAAATTTTGAAGCTGTTAAACTACATTGAGACTGTGCTTAAATGCCAATGGATGCTCAAATTAAATACAGGATTCCATTCCCTACCTCACCTGCAATCTCCAATCTGGTAGGTGTGCCTCCTGCAACAACACTCAGAGAGGAAATTTTTTCAAAATTACTGGTCTAAATCCACATCCCATTCTACCCAACAATCCATTGTAAAGTTTTCACCCAAGTCCCTGTTCAACATCAGAGATAGAAAAACAAAAATGTAGGGCTCAGAGGGAGGAGGGGGATGGGACAGACAGAGGCTTGGTAGGTTACATCAGTTATGGCACTTCTGAAAAATTAGAAATCTGGATCCCAGTCTTGGCCCAAATCAGACAGAACATGGATTTGAAACCAGGTCCTACTTCCCAGACAAATTATCTAACAACTAAAGTACTAGGTAAAATGGGATGTGGGAATTCTCTGATGAAGAGCTGACCTCTCTTCTGTAACTAATTTAGGGGAAGCATCACAATACTTTTGAGGGAAGGCAGTCCTATTCCTCACACCTAGACATTTCTTACTGGTTACCTTAGCTAGCTAACTGTTCAGATTGCTAGCTTTTATGAAAACCATTCTTCCAGAATTACTAATTCAGGGTTGAGGCACTGGGTGTCAGGTATGGGATGGCAGAGGGAGCTTTAGAGAGTTAAGTGTTGCAAAATTTACAACTGTAAGTCCCATGTCCCTTTGTTGAGAACAGGGTGTAGACTATTCCTAAACACTGACAAGAAACAGAACATAAAATAAATTCAAAATTAGTTAGAGTGCTTTATCAATCAGAAACTGGATATCTTCTATATCTACTCCTAAAGATCATAATGCCAAACTTCCTGATTTCCCAATGCTAGTGTCAACTCATTTGTGATATACTTTCAGAACTTCCAAAAGCATTAAAGATTTCTTTTATTAAGATTTAACAAAATCTAACCTTCTGTTCAGTAGTATACAGGATCAATCCAAGTATGCCACATCAGGCCTACTACAGATTTTCTTTTCAGGGTACGTGAGGGAAAAAGAAAGTTAATGTTATGCCATCATCTCACACAATTCAATAATATATGTATAAATGCATTTAGATTACTGAGTCACTGTTTAAGATGTGAAAGTGGCAACAATGTCAATCCAATTAGTAAGAACTTTTAAAACCCAAGATAAAAATCATATAAAACTTTATTCATTACTTATTCAGTAGAGAAGACTAAATAAACTACAAGGCCAACTTCGTGGCTGGGGACAAAAATTATATACAAACTGATATATGTTATCAGAAACCGGTTCAAATCTAACACAACAGAAGTGCAGTAAACTTAAACCACATTCAAAATGGCCCAAACCTGTTCAAGATAAACCTAGATGGAGATAGTATCAGACTTAACTGATTTAGGTTAAATTGTTTCAATGATCTTCTGACGCAGATCCCCTCCAGATTCAAGTCAACTCTCAGCCCCCAGCTTCCCAGAATGCTTTGCACCTCTCCTGCAAACCCCACCTTGCAGGGTGAACAGGCTAGCCTTGGCCCAAGCTATCTGTTCCAGCTGAGCAAGGAGGCATGCTCTAGCCCTCTGTCCCACCGGCTTCAGACCTAGACTGCTGCAGGTATCTAGCTCCATTTCCAAAATCAAAAAAAGAATGTCTGATCACTTGCTTATCAGTTCAATCTATGCAGTTTAGACCAATCTGTGAAGACTGAATCGATTAATCCTCAGGCTTTTTGACTCTTTCTATTTAGCCTGTAGGAACAGTCTCTTATGAAGCCATGAGAAAGAAAATAAAGTAGCAAGTTATGCACTTAGATGTCCTACTAAAAATAAGAGATAAAAGCGATCAAAGGAAAAAAAAAGTGGTATTTTACTGAAATGCAGAAATAGATGGCAGGAGATTTGGGTTTTATTTCAGCTTCTGCCACAGACTTTCCATTTGACCCTGAAGAAATCACTTACCTAGGATGAAACTGTGGTGCATAGGGTAAAATAGAAATATTTATATAAAAAAAAGATACTGTAAGGGCTAATGTTGATGAGCAAAAACTATTTTGAGATCCCTTGAACAGAATGCACTACAGAAGTATAAAATTTACAGAATCAAGTAACAGGGGCTAAAGTCTCTTGACTCATAAGATGTCCCTGGTTTATGATGGTAAAAGGGTTTTTAACCAGGAGAGAGTGATAGTAAATATATAAATTAAAAGGCTACTCTTAATTATTCAGTTATTAGCTGACCTAGTAGATTCCATGTGATATTAGGGAAATCATCCCTCTACTGACATGCCTCCTTTAGGAAAAGATATGGGCAAGATCAGAAAGTTAAGAATTGCACCATACTCAAATGATTTTAAAAATCCCTTTCTGAAACCAACAATAAAAAAATTAAACGGTTACATTGAGAATCATAGACACACTACTTAAAATATTATCTTAAATGTCTACCAAGGCAGTATAAGTATAATAAATGACTTTGCCATCTTAAGATAAATAAAGGTTGGACTAGATGACCTCTTGAAGTCCCTTCCAGCCCTACTTGTCTATGATTCTAAGGCCACCTCTACACATTAGAGAGGGCCTTAGAAACACATAATTAACCAACTATAAGAGCAAAGTAGCCCCTACCTGTGCCAGGCACAGCCTGTCCCACCCCGCCCTGGTGCAGACATGCCCGGGCATGCCCCACAGCTGTAAAGTAGCCATAAAAAGCTCCAAAAAACTATGAAGTTAGACCTCAATGTGTACCAACTCTTACAAGTGGTTGCTATCTAGCTTTAATAGCACATGTAGTTAGCTGACAGCTCGCAGCAGCAGGAGTGCACCATGTTGTTCAGCCAGGCCTGGGAGTCTCACAACTTGGTAGACTCTCAGCCTCAGCAGCTGCCCATTCTGGGTCCCAGCGGCACAGGGACCCAGGGTCCCCTAGCTGTGGATGCCAGGTACATGGACCCAGACAGGTCCTTGCAGCTCCAGGGTTTGGCTGCTCCAGAGGTATGCAAAAATCCTCTTGGGCTGGGGGATTGTAGCTGCCATGATCTCCTAGGCTCATGTGTGCATGAAACCACATGTAGCATGGCAGGAGGCATCCTTATGTGGACTGCACATTGTTTACCTGCATGTGTAGAAGGGGCCTTGGATAAGGGAGCTCAAAGTTGCCCAAAAAAATCTGTCACAGCAGAACACAATGGTATTAGAGCAGGGATTCTCAACCAGAGGCCTGCAGGGAACTGTGCATTATTAGCAAGGTTAGGTGTGCAAACACCTACACATGGTTCACAAGATAAACCCAGAGTTTTCAAATAGGAATTCATAGCGTCCAAAATATTCTGACTTGTTGTGGTCTTTCTGAGTTCTTTGCTTTATTATTTTTCTGTGGTCAAGAAATGAGTGTAAGCTAAGAGCTGGCATTTTCTTGAGGGATACCTTGAGTCTAAAGAGGCTGAAGAAAGCATTAATTCTGATGACAGTATGAAGCTTCATTAGAGAAATATAGCCCAGTTCACTCAACACTGCCCAGTTGTCTTTAAAATTATACCCTCAGATCACAAAGTTGCTATGGCATCAATGACAAAACTGTGGTTAGAAACAAAAAAATGTCTCTTTCCTACAGGCTGTTATGGGAAGCTGAGCAAGTTTGGCCATGAACCAAATATGTTTTGGCTCTGGACTGAGCATAATTTATCATCATTTGGACATTCCAGTGGCTCGCTAACCCAAGAAAGCAGAACAACTGGCACTTCACAGCATCCAGCAAAATTAACCTCCATATATATTGCCATAGCTGCATGTTTACGTTATGGACAGAAATCTCATTCAGGTACATTTGCTTGCTTTCGCAGCATACTTTAATCCTCCAACACTATTTTGCCATCATGTCTTGTCAAATCACAACAATTAGGAAGTTTCTCAATCCATTCAGTTTTGGCAGCCACGCTGCAGAAATTAAGACAAGGAGGAAGTTCTGTCGGATGCAAGATACCAGATTCCCTTGCTTCTTCCCAAGGCTTTGTAAGGTTGTAACCAACTCCACGTGCTTAAGGCCAACTGCCACCGAGGCTGTGGGCTAACAAAGGCATCTTGGCAAAGGATCTGCCACAGGCTGGGTCACGTCCTGGCAGGACTCGGCCTGGAGCAGCAAGGCACAGGTAGTTGCTACCGCCCAGCGCCTTGGCAAACCCTGTCACTCCAGCAAGTCTGCTGTAAAGAGACTGCTCAGTTTTCCCAGAGCCAAGCAGGGGTACCTCAGCCTTGCCAACCGCCACACTGGGCTGGTGCAGCACGTGACAAAAAGTGCCACCGCTTTGGCAGGTACATGATAGGGGAAGCAGGGGAAGTCATCCAAGCCGGACAGGATCGAGCCCCCGGGCGCCCCATATCCCCCGTGGGGCTGGCCCGCCCGCAGGTGAGAAGAGGGCGCGGGACCGGCCGGCTCCCGCGTGGCGGGAGCTCCCCGCCGGGTCCCCGCGCCGCTCGTCGAGCCTGCCGCTGAACGTGGTGACAAGCAACACCCGCGGCCCCTCACACCTCTCCCGGGCCGCGACCTCCGCCCGCCCTGCCCCCACCTGTGCCAGGCACAGCCCAGCTCGCCCCTTCCCGGTGCAGAAGCGCCCGGGCACGTACCGCAGCCGCAAACTTTCGGCCGCACTTTCTCCGTACGCGGCGCCGGACCGGACCGGACCGGGCCGGGCACTCACCTCCGCGCACGCCCGGGCTGCTGCGGGCCGGCGTGTCCCAGGCAGGCTCGTCCGCAGCCAGCCGGGCGCGGCGGCGGGATGAGCTCACTGGAAGCGGGCGGCGGCGGCAATCCCCGCCCTCCGCCTGCGGCCACCCCCTGCCCACTGCCCGCCCGCGCGGGGAGGCAGCGCCGGGCCGGGTCACGCCCGCAGCTCCCCCAGCGCCCAGCTCCTCCCGCCTGCAGCGCGGCGCCCCATCTGCGAGCGATTAGCTGCGGAAAGCGCCGGGTCTCTGCCCTTGCCTCTGCCCCTCCCCCGCGCCGCACCCGGCCCCGGCCGCGACGACCCTGTCACTGGGAGGCCCCGGGGAGCGGCTAGGACCGCCCGGCGCGGGGGCACCGCCGCATCCTCATTTGTGTCTTTCCTGCCGCTCCTCGCTTGTCACATGGCCCCGCTGCTCTCCCCGCCTTGCGTGGTGGAGCCCGCCTGCCAGTTGCCTGCTCCCAACTTTTCTTTTCCTTCCCCTACTGCGAGCTTTTGGAAGCTCCTCTGGGCTCTTTTTTTTATAGTCGCTGACGTGGGGATTTTTCACATGACCTCGTACATACGTGGTTGCGGGCTCCCTGTTTTGAAGTGCCTCCAGGCAGGGAGATGGTTGAGGTGACAAGAGCTCACAAAACAAATCCAAAGGAGAAAGACTTCTTTAAATGTCTCTGTTAAACACCAGGCAAGCCATTAGGTTGCCTGAAATGCCAGTATTAATAAATAAGCCTTAAAGTCCACCTCAGCTGGTCTCCACCTCTCCCTCCAGAGAGGCCTTCTCTGCTCTTTGTTCGATTTGAAACGGTACTGTATTTGTATGGCCTCTCATGAAACTTTTCTATAGATATTTTTTATCCTGTTAGCTGCTATCTGTTGTTTGGCTTGTTTGAATGTGAGTGGGAAGGTGCAAGATTGAAGTCAAAAGGATATGAGTTTGACCTATCACCGACTTTAGATGTGGCATCATAGCAGCAGACGTAGCCTATTGTTTTCTGTATAGTACCTAGGATGGACAATCTTTGGGGAGTTTATCAGCATTGGCAACGCATAGGAGGAGCACGCAGGTGCACCCCCAGCAAAAAGGTGCTGCTGACATTGCCAGCTGTGCCTGAGGGTGGTCCCTGTTTGCCACCACCCTGCCCCTGTTGCTGCCAACACCGCTGGCAGCATCTGCAGGCGGTCTCTGATCGCTGCTGGTGATGGCGCCAACAGTGTCTGCAGGTGGTCACCAACCGCCATTCAGCACTCACCCTCCCACCCCCCACTGCTGACAGTGCCGTGGCCACCTGCAAGAGCTCACCACCTTCCGCTGCCACACTCCTGCCGCCACCGCCTGTGGGAGCTCACTGTGCCCCCCCAGCCCCAGTGGCATGCAGTGTTCATGTTAATCAGTAAGTATGCACAAAGCTTTAGTCCATGATTCGATTCAGAGAAGATTCAGCCAATCGGGAGGCTGAATCACCGAATCTGAATCGAACTGGGAGAAGAAAAAAAATCTCTGAATCAATTTGGAGGCTCCAAATAGATTTGGAAAAGATTAAGAGATTAGAGTGGGGAGTTGTGGGGGGGAAGACTGACATCTGTAACTGGCCAGTGACTGTATCATAATGCTTAGGGTCGGAAGGGACCTAAACAGATTATCAGGTCCAACCCCCTGCCCTGGGCAGGAACGGGTGCTGGGGTCATATCACCCCAGCCAAATATCTGTCCAGCCTCCTCTTGGAAGACCCCCAAGGTAGGAGAGAGCACCACCTCACTTGGGAGCCCATTCCAGAGCCTGGCAGCCCTAACTGTAAAGTAATGTCTCCTGATGTCCAGCCTGCTGTTATTCCTAGTAACCCTGGGTGGTGCCCAAGGGAACAGAGCCTCCCCCCATTCCCGTTGGTGCCCCCTGGTGAGTTTGTAAACAGCCACCAGATCCCCTCTCAGCCTTCTCTCGTGCAGGCTGAACAGGTTCAGGCGCTTTAGCCTCTCTTTGTAGGGCCTGCCCTGCTGCCCCTTGATCATGCAAGTGGCCCTCCTTCGGACCCTCTCAAGGTTAGCCACATCCCTCTTGAAGTGCTGCACCCAGAACTGGGCATACTAACCCAACTGTGGCCTGACCAGTGCCGCATAGAGGGGAAGAATAACCTCCCTGGACCTGCTTGTGATGCATCTGTAGATGCACAACAAAGTGCAGTTAGCCTTACTGATTGCTTCCTCACATTGGCGGCTCATGTCCATCCTGGAGTCAACAATGACTCCAAGATCCCCTTCTGCCACTGTGTTGACAAGAAGTGTTCCCCAGCCTATAGGTATGTTGCTGATTCCTTCTACCTAGATGCAGTACCTTGCACTTAGGTCTGTGTTGAATTCCGTCCTATTCTCATCTGCCCACCTCTGTAATTTGTCTAGATCTAATTGGATTCTGTCCCTCCCCTCCAGCATGCCCACCTTGCCCCACAACTTAGTGTTGTCAGAGAATTTGGACAGTGTGCATTCCACACCCACATCCAGATTGCTGATAAAGATGTTGGACAGTACAGGCCGCAGGACCGAGCCCTGGGGGACTCCACTGCCCACTTCTCTGCAGGTCGAAAATAACTCATTCACCACCACTCTCTGGGTGTGACCATCTAGCCAATTTCCCACTCATCTGACTGTAAGCATCAATGCCGCAGTCACCCAGTTTATTTCAAGAGAATGTGGTGGGAAACCATGTCAAAGGCCTTCTTAAAGTCCAGAAAGATGACATCCACCCTGACACCTTCATCCAGGGACTTTGTGACCTGATCATAAAAAGAAACCAGGTTAGTCAGGCAGGACCTGCCCTCGGTGAACCCATGCTGGTTGCCTCTGAGCATTACAGAGCATTACACCTCTGAGCTGGGCCTTTGCAGATGTGCTCCTTGATAATTTTCTCAAAGGTCTTCCCAAGGACTGAGGTAAGACTGACTGGCCTATAATTGCTGGGGTCCTCCTTTCTCCCCTTCTTGTAAGTGGGGACCACATTGGCCCTTTTTCAATCCTCTGGCACCTGGCCAGTGCCCCACAAGTGCTCACAAAGCTGTGCCAGGGGCCCCGCTATGACCCCCGCCAATGCCCTCAGCATCCTTGGGTGAAGAGCATCTAGACCTGCTGTAATCTTTCCCTGAAGCCCCTTCCAGTCACAGTACTCTGGGGGAGGGACATAAAAACAGTATTAAGCCTCTGTCTGCAGGCTTTCTATGCCTTTTGTGAGCTGTTTCTGCCT
>JAGPOW010003685.1:1785183-1839708 GCA_030014935.1 Caiman crocodilus
AAGCCCCTTCCAGTCACAGTACTCTGGGGGAGGGACATAAAAACAGTATTAAGCCTCTGTCTGCAGGCTTTCTATGCCTTTTGTGAGCTGTTTCTGCCTGAGCAACAGTGTCTGAAAGGTACTGAATTGGCTTGGCTTCCTACCTAGTCAATCTCCTGCTACATTCTGTTCTTGGAAAGGATTGGATATAGCTTACTAACTAGAATCCCTTTACCTATCCCTATCCAATCCATTTCTTTCAATTTATATTTGTTCTTAGTTTATTTTTCCTCAACACTTTTTAAAAAGAAAGCTGTGTTTTCCCTAGCAGTGTGATCCATCACTGTGCAAGGAAGCACATACATTACACACAGTCACACACATACATCATAGAAAAAGAAGTCAGATATTATTACAACACAGAAGAAGTCAGACAGTCATAAAAGAAGAGATTATATATAGTTATTATTAGTTATAGTTACATATTATAGTTACATACAGACTAAAGACAACACAGAAGAAATCAGATAGAGATTCAGATTAACGCAGCACAGAAGTAAGAGTGTCATAGAAGAAGAAAAGAAATTATTTTAGTTACACAACATTAAACACAACACAGAAGTTAGACACAGTCATACATTAGAAAAGAAGAAGATGAAATATATTGTATTATTAGTTAGTTACACAGACAGACACATTTTCCAGCACAGGAAAGATTAATATGAAGTGTTATTAATCCTGAAAGGGAATTTACAAACCACTTTTCACAGCCAGGCCTATGAACTTCACTTCATCAGCCTCCTAGTACAGTAACTCATGGACTCAATATAGACATTGGATTTATGACACATTACAACATGCTGGACATCTGACTCCCCAAGTAACTCTCCGTTTTTACCTGTACTGCTACATACCCCTACCCCAGCCTGTCTCTCTCATCCCCTGACACCTCCATTTCCACTTTCACTGACTGGCCTTCTGGCCTGCCAGCCTCTGGCTTCTTTATTATTCCTTCCACCCAGAAGCAGCACACACACAGAGAAACTGCAGGTGCTTCCTCAGCCTGACAATGGGTTTTTCAACCCGAAAGCTTGCTAAAATATATTTGTCTAACTATTCAGTTGGTCTACTAAAAGATACCAATGCCATGTCCTTAGACCAACACCCTTAGCACCTGACCGGGAGGATGCAGGGGCCTGGGCACATCTAAGCCCCAGGGATAGGGCTGGCAGGGAGAGTTCTCTGGCAGCTACAGGAGAAGAACCTCCTGAAGAAAAGGAAAGAAAATATGTCACAGTTTAGCTTCCTGAGATGCTAGTGCTACTGTGCTGCAGTATACTGTATTACCTCTTGTTATTTAAAGTGGGTACCAGACTGAGGCTGTAGGGGAGGAGGAGGCCTCATTGGAGCACTACTGTATTGTGTAAAGGCCCCAGCCCCAGTGAGGGTGTACCTTAACACATGCACAGTCACCCATGTCATGAGTTTTGCTTGTCAGCAGCTTAATGTGCAGTTTCCCAGAAACCCCTGCACCTATCTCCTTGAAACCTGGCAGGCTCCATGGCCTCAGCAGGGGCTAGCAAGCCTGCAGTTTTCTCCCCACTGCACCTTAACACAAATACATGACATTAGTTTAGCTTTCAGCAGTTTGAGGTGTAGTTTCTCCAAAACCCCTGTACCTATCTCCTTGAACCTTAGCAGACTTCATGCCCTCAAAAGGAGCTATCATCCCTGAAATTTTTATCCTAATCAGTCAAAAAATGACAAAGTTACAGGTATTTTAGTGCTTCCCCATTATAGTCTATGACTGAATCTCCAAATCTCTCCGAATTGGCGCTAAATCTTCTGAAGCCAATTTGGCCAAATTGATTCAGGACAGTGATCTGAATCACCAGATCAAATCACTGTCCTCCGAATGGGTTGAATCCAAATCAAATACTTCCCTATTCAGATAGGCCTATTTAATCACGGTTATGTAGTTAAGGAAGTTGTACATATAAACCTTGCTTCAGAAAATTTGAAAGTAATTAGTAAACAAAACAGGATACTGAAAAAAATTAAAAGGGTATCTCTTGATTTAGCAGTTGGAACATCTTGCTTAAGAACTGAATTCCCTAGACTCTGCCACAGAATTCTTTTGTTGCATGGGGCAAGCCACAAATTTTTCACAGGGGGCCCATTAACTGTGTGATCCTCCTTTTAGGGTGCCCAGCTTGAAACATCTGGTCCCAGGAATGCTGAACACTTAAAAATTTAACTGAGGTAGTCTAGATGGGAGCTCTGTTCTAAATACATAACGTCATAAATACTACATACTTAAAAAAGAATCAGTCTCTCTGCTTTACAAATTAAACAGACAGCCTGGGTTTTGGCGGGTTTTTTTAATTTTTTACAATTCTGGCTTTAATCTGTGTGCCTCACTTCCCTATGCATTGGGATTCTAAGTAACCATTTAGAAATAATACTGGCATAAACTCTGCGCATAAAATTCATAGTTGACATAGATTGGTAGAATGGCAAATTATGATATGGAAAGAACAATTGTCTAGATATACATCTAGGAACAAAAAAATCCAAACCAACAATAGAGAAGACAATATTCTGGACCACAGCAACTCTGAAAAGGACTCTGGGGTCATAGTGAATAAGCAAGTCAGCTTGAGCAGTGCTGTGGCAAAAAGAACTACTGTGATCTTTGGATGCATGAACAAAAGTATGAAAGCTGGAATATGATTTATTCTGTATATATGTGATTAGTTAAATGAATTCTGGAGGATTGCATCCAGTTATGGTGTCCACGCATGAAAAGGAATGTTGAAAAACTGGACAGGGTAAAACATAAAGCCACAAAAATTATTCAAGGACTCAAGAAAAAGGCCTCCAGTGAGAGACTTAAAACATTCCATCTGTTTAGCTTCTCAAAAAGAGAAAGAGCAAGAGAGAAGTAACTTGATTACAGGGTACAAGTACCTTAATAGACAAAAATACTGAGTACTGAAGAACTCTTTAATCTTAGTAGAGAAAGACTTAACAGGGCATGGAAACACGAGACAGGCAAAAATAGGAATAGAAGATTATTAAACACTGGAACGAACTACCAACGGAAGTGATGGATCCTCCTTTTCTTGATGCTGTGCATTTAAGATTGGATGAATTGATGGAAAATGTGCTTAAGTTAAAAACCAATGTAAAGCAGGAATTCAATACAGGAATTAGTGGGTGATATTTAACTGCCATATTAAACACCAGAGTGGAGATACCCATGTTGCATCATTGTCCCCTCTGGCCTTGAACTCAATGAATCTATGCATGTCCACTTATTTGCAAAGAATTAAGATTCTATTAGAGCACTATATTAATAGCAGATATAGTGAGTATTTATAATTCTGCATTCAGCGCAGGGTTTGTGTGCTAGTAAATGGTATGTGGGAATAGACAGTGAATGAAGATGATAAAAAGAAATGAGGAATAGCAATGCATTCAGGAAGTGCTTTCCATTTGGGGGGTGAGAGGGGGAGGAAGTATAGAAATATAGATTGTATCATTAATGACTGTACTACAATGCATATGTGTGAAAAGTCTAACTTAAATCTGTATGGGAAAACATTTTTCTAGCTTTTGAACATGACTTTGCAACCTTTATATTAATTTAACATAGGTAGTACACGTGTGCGCGTGCACACACACACACAAATATAAGAAATATAATTGTAAACATATTTATATTCTTATATTTATTATTGCAATTTTTTATCATCTTAACTTTTACAGTATTTTCTGTTATAACAGAACTTGAATGCCAATCATTTAAGATTATTTTTATAGAGAGACTGCTAACCAAAGCAGTCAGTAATACTGGGAATAATCAAAATGTTAGTTTTTGAGTCTAAATTAGGACAGGCTAAAGTTACTCTTTAAAAAGATATTATAATAAAATGGCAAAACTTATCCTGTATTTTTCAAATAATTTAAACCATTTCAAACTTTTGAAGGAATTTTTCGATTTTAAATATGCAGGTTCCAATTCCAGTTCTCTTGCCCATACTGAAAGAACTTGCTCAGTATAAATAGTTCCATTCAGTTTGATAGGACAACTAACATAAGTAACTGATATTTATTGCCTATGGCCTATGTATTCCATCATTTCACAGCTACAGAACTGTGGGCCAAAATCTCAAGTCTTCACTTAAACATGTATTCTGATATATTCTGCTTCTAGCCTTCATAGCTGAAAAAATGAGCAAAGTATAGCTGATGCAGGGATGTCACCTTGAGCCTAAGTGCAGCCTGAAGCAATAGCTCAGAAAAATGGCTGCTGCTACAATCATTTCAGTAAGGTTTTAACTCTGAAACATAGGCCCAAATCCTATTTCACCTTAAGGCATCTAACTACTACTTATGTGCCTAAATGTAGCTACATAAAAGGCACTTTCTATCTCTTACACAGATTTTAGAGCTTAGTTCCAGCTGCATGACTGGACTTGCCCGTCTGAGTAATCTTAAATAGGGACTGAATACAGACAGTTACATTCTGTGAGAAACCTATTCCACTGAAAAAAAGCACAACTTTGGTTGGAAAGAACCACACAAAGCAGCTGGTTTAACAGAGGAAGGCATCCCTCCCACCTTTGAGCCCAGTAGTTTACTGATCAGAGCACTTACCCAGGGAGCAGGAGACCTAGGCTCTGGGTCTCACATAGCCAGAGGATGTCTGAATTCATCTTCTACTTCAAATGACCTTATCAGGTCAGGTGCCAGGCAGACCCAAAAGCACTTTTCCTCCTTCCTCTTGAACCTGTTCCATTGGGCGGCCAAAATGGGAAGTTATATGGGACCAGAAGGAAAGCAAGCTGGGGTAACCCTGCTGTGTGACTTGCCAAAATAGAAATGTTTCTAAAGGGCAGGATGCTCTAAGTTCTGGTCTTCACCACTATTTCTGCATTTCGCATTAAATCAATGGGCAGATTCCACAACCAGTTTGCTCTCTTTATCTTAATGGACATTTTTTGTGCAATGATGACATAAATATTATCACTTGTTTCACTGTTGGTAATTTTCCCTAATCCAAAACTACCATCTCAATATCCCCAGATGACAAAACCCCCTACACACTTCCCTTCCTTATGCCAGAAAGTTCATCTTTAGTACATGGAACTTCTACAATATTATTGTGCATTATCCACTAAACATTCCACTTGCACATTGACGAAGGAAAAGGTGGGACAGCATAAAATAAATCTACTCTAATAATAAAGGGCCAGTGTAAGAGGTTCCTATACAGATTGTATTATTTTCATATTTAATGAATTAAAATAATTAAATCCTAAAGAAGTTTTCATATAATTACTGAAGTGCTGCAGAATTTATATACAGCTTGCAAAGAAACACACAAAGCCTTCCTTTCCCAGTGCCTTTAAGAGGTACAGAATAGAGCCTGTAAATGTATTTAGAAACACAGCAGAAGAATATATACAAAAGATACACCCCCAACAAAAAAAATGTAACATGAATGCCATATGTGGTGTTAGAAAAGCAAAAGGAAATACAGACAAAAACTACTAGCGTCCTAAGAGCAGCATGATGGAAGGTCTGTATGTCCTCCTTGGGTTTTTTTCACATTGATTTTCTGTTAAAGCTTAGTAGCTACAGTCTTGTCCCAAAACGAGGATAGAATGCTGTGCACAACTCACAGTTTGGCTGGGTACAGTACAGTAGCTTTTTTTCCTTCCTGCAGAGAATCCTTGTTAATCACATTCTGTTCCTCCTTTGCTCGTGTGATAAGGCGTATTTCTGGAAAGAAAGAGATTTTCTGTCTCTCAGAGGAGATGTCTTTCTTGGTTCTGGCAGTTTTTACAATTCTGTCTTCATTTTTTAAATCTGAGACAAGAAACAATGAGAGTTACAAGTCTAGTGTTCTGTGACACATTCCTGGTCAGGCTCCTGTTGTATCTCTGAATATCAAGACAGTCTTCCCATTGCATCTAAATCAAGGAGCTGTGGGATATTATTAAGAATTAACTCAATTGGATTTAGGTCCTGCTGTTCCACAGGAAAGCTCAGAAGGTGGATATTTTTAGCTGTGGCTTGACTGTGAAGCTTCTCTACTTGTCTGTCACTACAGTAATACTTTTGATCGCAACAACTGGAACAATTTTTGCTCTCATCAGTAGCTTCCTCATGGGAGGAGCTGAGTCCACAGCTGTTTTTCTACTTGAAGCATTCTCTCTTCTGTCTATTCTACTCATTTGTTCAGATTGTTTCTTCAAGGCAACAAACAGATTATCAAGCTCTATTTAGTGAGATTATGACTGCCTTCATATCCTCAGATTGTGGAGCCTTAAAGGTTTTTACAGAGTTGTAGCTGTCAGGAACTCCAACCGAAGCTGGTAAATATGGCAACAGAATCAGATACAAAAATAGCATCTACTGAACTAAGCAATCAGATTTCTCACCTTCCTTGCTGATCTTCACCAAGTTTTACTACTAGCTGCTGTTTCAGTTTTATCATTTTAGTGGACTATTTTCAAAGAGGTATTATTTCAAACCTAAAAAAGTATATGGCTTCTATTAGGTGCAGCTGCTTCTTATCCTTTTCAAACCCATTTATGGTTTTTCTTTGGTTTGAAAAGGGTCTATTGATTTATTGAACCACAATTCTTAATACAAATTATCATTTTATTAGCCTGACCACAAGATAAAGTGGAATACAAACATGAAAATAAAATACAAAACCAATTAATAAATAAATTCCTTAAACTACTTTGTGCTCAATGTATGTGATGACTCTGTATCCCATATACTGATGTTCTACGTGGTCATCCACCTGGCTGGAGCCCCAGAGATTTAACTAGTGGTACCACTCACACATCAAGAGTTACTTACATTCTAAGACTAAGTACAGACAGTCAGAAAGCCCGAGGCTGAATTGATTCAATCTTCACAGGTTAGGCTAAGCTGCATAGATCAAACTGATAAGCAAGTAAATAGACATTCACTTTTGATTCTGGAAATGCAGCCACATGCCTGCAGTGGCCCAGGCGGGATGGGGGTGCACACTAGAGCACACCTCCCTGCTCTGCTGGAGCAGACAGCTTGGGCCAAGGCTAGTCCACCCACCCTGTGAGAGGTGGGTTTGTGGGAGAAGTGCAAAGCACCCTGGGATGCTGAGGGACTGTGAGTTAGCTTTAATCTGAGGGGGGATCTGGGGCAGAAGTTCAGTAAACTGGTTTGACCTAAATCAGTTAAGTATGATACTACATCCATCCAGGTTTATCTTAAACAGATTTTGGCCATTTTGAAAGCGGTTTATGTGCACTGCACTTCTGTTGTGTTACAGATTTGAACCAGTTTCTGATCACTTATACCAATGTATGTGTAATTTCTGTCTCTAGCCTAATGTCTGGATTAGGAATTGGGATCTAACATTTAATTTATTTTTCTACTTTCTGTGTTAGGAATGCTTATGTTGTCAGGAGCAATGAGATATAGGACTGGAAAATATATCATTGCTTATTGAGTCTAGTCCTAAGGCAACCTTTCATCTAAAAAGGTCCACAAGAACATCCACTCTAGGCCCACTCATATACCAGCGCCTTACAAGCACCCAATGTACCACAGGAGAACAATACAAGAAAAAGATACCAGTGCTTTGGCAGATAATTTGTTGTTATTCTTGTGTTATTCTTGTTTGCAGGATCAAGTCTTAAACTGCAAGCTGCCCCTGCCTCCTCCCTCCAATAGAACATTTGCTGCATTTTCCTTTCATAAAGCCCTGTTTCCCCTCAAAACCAGGTGGAGAAAAATGGGGCATGCATTATATGCAAGAAAAACGGATTCCCTTAGGTCTGAAAATTTGGAGTTGGGGGAGGGGCAGACCAGTGGCAACATTAATTGCCATGACTCTGAAAGCCATGGCAATTAACATTACTACCTGCTCTCCCCCAATCCTCTCCCCCTTCCCTTGCTGCCACCAAATTTTCAGACCCTTAGAGAGCCCCCATTCCCATCCATACAGCAGATTGGTCTGGTACATGGGATTGGTCCATGTTCGAGTCAGTACACTGAATCCAACTAAACGCACAGCCCCGGACCTGTCCAGTCTGACTCTGTGCCCTGGCTCCAGAACCTTGTGCTGGGTTGGACTGAGTCTTGGACTCAGTGCATGGCCCTAGAGCCTGTGTGCAGGGTTGGACCTGACTCACGGCTCTGACACCCATGGGCAGTCCTATACTTGGCATGCTCTCAGGCTGCATAGACCCAAACTGACTGCATGGGCCCAGATTGACCTACCATACTGGATCATGCCTGTTACCTGGCCCCAGACTTATTGTGCTGCATCAAGTCTGTCACATAGCCCCAGACCTGGTGTGCCAGACTGAATATGCTGCACAGCTGCACCAGACACTCCACAAGGGGACAGACCTGGTATGCAGTCCCAACTGCAGTGTCTACAGACCCTATTCACCAAATGGAGCTGGTAGCAGGCTTAGGAACAGGCTTAACTCTCTAGCTAGCTGCTGCTACTCACATACTTACCCAAGGCAAGATATTTTCTTTTTCATATTACTTTAAAGAAATGGGGTGTGTGCTATATTTGTGCAGATACCTTTAAGAGTGGTATATATAAATTATTACATTTGCCCAGGGATTGCAGGAGGGAACAGCAGAACTGTAGGCAAGGTACTGCTCTCTGAATAAACAAGCTTTATCTTCTAGGCTAAATACAGACATTCAGAAAACCTAAGCCTGTGTTGATTCAACCTTTGCAGGTGAGTCTGCAAGAAACGTGAACAGGCATTCACTTTTGCTTCCAGAAATGTAGCCTCATGCCTGTAGTGGCTCAGGCTAAAAGCTGGGAAGTGGTAGAGCAAGCTCTTCCTTCCCTTTAGCAGTGGCTGGAAGACTGAAGGGAAGCTGAGCTGCAGGGCATAGCTAGGTCCTGGTAGGCCACTAAGCATGATTAGGGAGTCCTTGGCCTGCAAGGACCCCAGCTGGTGTGTGCCTGGAGGGGGAAGGAAAAAACCTGCCTCCCCTTTCCCATCATCATGTAACTTCATCTGGGGTCTGCCTGGCTTTCCCCCACTACTCACCACTTGACTGGTGGGGGTCGTGGCCATAAGGCCAGACAGAGGAAGCATGTGGGTTTAATCCCCCTCCCACCCCACCTCTGCCCGAGGCACTGCCCAGGCTGCCAGCTGGCCACACATAACACCACTTGAGCCTGCTGTTCCATGTCTCTGTCCCCTTCACTCCAGTAGGGAAAAGTCTGGCAGGGGCCGCTCCACCCCTGCCAGGCGGACTGGGCTGCATCCCCAGCCAGGTTTCCCATCCCCACCCCCTTGTCAGCCAGCCCTCACTGCTTCGGTTAGATAGCAGAGGGGCAGGGCCAACCCTGCTCTGCTTGTGCAACCAGTACAGCTCAGCCCAGAGCTGCAAATCATCCTGGGATGCTGGGGGACTGTGATTTAGCTTGAACCAGGAAGGGGTCTCCAGAAGTTCCGCAAACCAGTTTGATCTAAAGCAGTTAAATCTGATACTACAATCGGATTTATCTTAAACTAGTTTCAGCCATTTTGAAACAGATTTATGTGCACTGAACTTCTGTTCTGTTATATATTTAAACCAGTTTCTGATCACTTAAACCGGTTTATGTATAACTTCTTCCCCTTGCCCTATAGCTTTACTCCTTGGTCTTTTGAGAATAACACAATATTCAGGGGTGGGTTATATGCAAGAATATACAACGTATGTTTTGTCTTTTAGCATTCCACACACATCATATGGAATCAGATAAATAATTAACTGAAATGTTAACATATTAGCTACGCATTTTTCTACAAGTAATTTGTTCTCTATACTTTCCTCCTTTCTTTCTTTTCAGCACTGAGAAATATATTAGCACTGAGAAACAGAGAGAATATCTCCGTTCTGATATCTCCCCTTTCACACACCGTGTTCTGTCTCCCCCTTCCCAGCCCCCACCAGTCCTGTATTTCTTTGTTGTGTTTGCTGTGTGCGCAGGTTGGCAGCAATGTGAAATTTACCAGAAACTTGACCTCTCTGCAAGGTCTGGCCCAGCAGACTGCACTTCAGAGGACTGGGTGCTAGTAAATTTTGCTTTGCTGCCAGTTTGCCAGCAGTGCATTTCTGCAGGGCATATGGAAGAAAGGCAAGAAATAAAACCCTATAATTATACCACAGGAATTGTTGCTCTGTAGGGAAAAAATATAGATACTGAGGGTAGAAGCTTGCCTATACCCAGGGTATTAAGTTTTTGTTTTTAAAATGTTATCCTGAACTGGACACAAAGCAGGTGATTCCATTAGAAGGGTCAGTGGTTAGAATGAAAGGGGAAAAAATAAGGACTCTCATATAAAGCTTCACCACAGAAGTTGAACTGACAATGAATACAGAAGACTAAAGCAAATGTGAAGTCAAAGATACAACACAGCAAGGACATATCTAAGTGGCCCATCACGTTCCTTCTTTCATTTTCATGGGTCAATTACAGATTAGCATTAATTCCTTATTTATCTTTTGTGAAATTTTTTGGAGGTTGGGTTGGGGGTGGAATAAGCAAGTGTCTTTTTAGCTGCTCCAGTGAATCAGAAAAGAAGCAAGTGATGGGTAGTAAACTTTGTCTGGAGAAAGAAAAGAAATTAAGTGTCACTACTCAGTTCATGCAAGTGTAATGATCCATGAACACATACAGCTATAGACACTTTGGTCAGAAACCAGCCAACTGAACACATGCGGCTTGAGGAACAGAACCCGGGGTCTTAGCCTCCAAAAATCACAAGGGATCTACCCCAGTGGGATAAAGTAATTCCTTTAACAGAGCTACTCACAGGGTTACATATAGTGAATTGATGTGTTTCCATGGCCCAGTACTGGATTGAAACAACCATTAGACAGTATATCACAAATGTGCTACACCAGTAATTCCCAGCAAATGACTCACTGGCAACCTGTTACCTCCAAGACCAAGAATTTGCTCATAGCCAGAGGACATTAAAAAGTTAAAACTGAGGTTGAGTCTCACATTGCTTTCAGTGTTTTCATTGCTCAAGGCCTGTGAATGTCAAGGCTACTGTGTTACAATATAAATTAAGTTTGCCATCTTTCATCCAGTAGGGACCAAGGCATAAATCCTCATTCATCACAGAAGCTCTTTCTTACCTTCTGCCATGGAATGAGCAAACAGTTGCATTAAAGTTACATTCTGCTAACAACAACCCCCCCCCCCCAAAAACAAACAAGGACATTTATGGTAAAAATAATAAAATGTATAGCATTTGTTTCATTAAAATATAGGTTATTTTAAAGCTGTTTAGATATACCTAATTACAGGTAGGTACCTCATGCCAACTGTTTTGTTAAGCTATACAGCAGTCATAGACCTTGGCTTGGATCATTAATCTGGACAATTCCCTTAAGCCTGTGAGAATTCCTGCTCACACATTTCTCACGCAACCCAGGTTTTCTCTTGGCAACTCTTATTGAGAGTGGACCAGCTGAAACAATCATGGTCACCTACCTTTTGCAAAAGTGTTTGAATGGTAAAAACTACAATTAAATGTTTAAAAACATGACAAATATTTAGTTCCCAAGTCCTATGACACATCCTTGACTGGTCTTCAGTCAGGAAGAGTTAATATGAATACCCAGCTTCCAATGGACTTAGGACTCAATTAAGCATTTAGATCAGTCGGCAACATCTTTCCAGCAGCAGTTCAAAAAGACCCAAGTGGGACCTACCCATAGGACCTGGCGTGCTACCACTTCCTGTCATCCTGCCCTGGCACAACATGAATGAACCTCCTTGCTACCCAGCTGTAGTATGGTAAAGGCAAAGCCATGCCACCAAAGCCTTCTGGCTCTGATACGGGTCCAATGGTTCCATAGGCTGGATCTACCCATGAGCAGTATGTTGCTGACCCCTGTTCTAGATACGCATTTATAACTCCTATTAAAATCACTGACTCTAAAATCCTTCTCTTCTGGAGTGATTTCTTGGACCTCTCAATTTCTGCTAGGACCAATTTTGCAGGGCACTAAGGGGTGCCTGCGCCTTTAAGAGCAGAAGCTTCCAGAGAGAGGGCACTGGGAGCCAGGCAGAACCCACACAGGTGCAGGTTGCCATGGCAGCAGCCTGAGGGACTTAACTAGTACCTGCAACTGGTCAGCTGACTGGAAGGCGGAAGGGCCCTAGGCACATAAGCCCCAGGGCTGAGACTGGAGGTAGTTAGTGCTCTGGCAGCAACCAGGAGGAAGGAGCTCTAGCAGGAGCTCTATTCATAGATGCTTGTTTGCCATTCTGCTGCGGTAAAACTGAGATGCGCTAGGAACTCCTAAAATATCTGGGACTAAGAGGCACACATTATTGAAGGAGGTTGTTAAGCTTGCCTCCTTAAAGTGGCCTCCAATGTGACCTCCAATGTTATTGTTGTTGTTATATTATAGCCTAGAGGCTTGTATTTACATTGTTAGATGTTTAAACTGGTGGACTGGGCTGAGGTTATTGGGGAGGAGGAGACCTCACTGGGGCACACGACAGTGCAGAGAGCCCCGCACCAGAGGGAGGGCTCAGCGACAGGGCTGCAGAGAGCCCAGTGCTAGAGAGGGCACAGCAACAAGGGTCCAGGGCCTAGTGATTACAGGAGGCTGAGCTACATGGAGGCCTCATAAAAAGGGACAATGTTTAATTGCCACCTGCAAGGCATAGCGTTTGGTAAAGGGACAGTTTTGGAGCCATGCACCTAGCCCATAAGGCTTGGGGTGTTTCTCAAGGCACTTACTTGGAGCAGGACCAAGCAAGGGGTCTAAGAACACACACGGTTTAGTGGGGTTCACCAGGACCATGACTGCGTAGCAACTTGAGGGCAGCCTCTCTATCTGCTATTATCTTAACCACCAAGACATGGCAGGAGAGACTAGAAGGTCCCGCAGGGCAAAACTGGTATAGTCACAGGGCCCTAGGGGCATCATGGCTGTCTCTAGTGACCCCACCCCATGACAACCAGGTAGTACAAAAATTAAATTGGTCCTGCATACGTCTACATGAGACCAAGCTCCAACAAGTAATCCAGAATGGTGCTTCTCCAGCAGCCACAAAAACTCTCCCTATCTAAATTGATTCTGGACTCCATTTTGGACTACAAAGACCCCCACACCAGGACTCAGGTTTAGACTTCTAGCTCACCAAACACAAATGCCATCTGTAAAACGCTATCCCTGGAGCAGACCTGGAGAGACGTGGATCTTGAATGAACAGAGGTTTTGAGTCAGACACCTAGTCTCTGGAAAGAGATGGGAATTCAGACATATCGATGTGCTTAGCATTTCCTATTGGGTAACTTTAGTTGCCTCCAAGTACTCTGAATTGCCTTTTGGAAGTGCCTACCTCTCTCCATTGACTCTAAAAGAAACCTAATTGAATATATCTGAATTGCTATTGGTGACTGTCCCAGGGGAGCTGGGACGTCAAAGGAACCCTGGGGCAGCAAGGGATCCTACTCACCTCCTGCAGATCTGGAAGAACTGGGGGAGCCATGCACACCAAAGACGCCAGCGCGGGTAGTCAGCCTGGCGTTTATCCAGCTGTGGCAGAGCAGCGGGGGCAGGGGATGCCTCCCAGAAGGAACAAAAAGCGGTCCCTCTGTGGCAGCAGGACAGCTGAGGAGGACAGACCACGGGAGGGAACTCCAGTGTGGAGGAGATCAGCTGCCACTCTCGGCCGCAGCGAGAGCAAGAGCTGGAGCCAGGGCATGCTCCGAGAGAGCCGGCAGCACAGCTGACAGTGTTGACGGCGGGACTGACTTCAACGCTGTCTACAGAGCTGGAGGTGAAATTGACTATGGCCCAGGCAGTAGAGCCACTGGGGGGCTGGCAGTGTCTGGGGCAGCAAAGCCCCAGAGGAAATTAACGACAGTGCGAGCAGCAGAGCCGGTGAAGAAACCGGCAGTATCCTGAGCAGCAGAGCCAGTGAGGGAACTGGCTGCACCATAAGCAGCGGAGCCGGTGAAGGAACCGGCAGCGTCTGGAGCAGCAGAGCAGGTGGAGGAACTGGCTGCGCTGCAGGCAGAAGGGCCGGTGAAGGAACTGCCCGCTTCAGAAGCAGCCAATCCTGGGCCGGGATGAACAGCCAGATTAAGGAAGGAGTCGAGGTGGAAGGTCCGGGCTGGTGGCCCTAGCAGACGCCATACTGAGCCGGAGGCCAGAGCAGACAGCTGGCAGGTTAGGAGGGAGACAGCAGTGGACCTAGGACATCGGGGAAGCCCAAAGAAGGTTGAACCACAGGTGGTGAGTGGCTGGGGTGTAGGGAAGGATGGAGCCCCAAGACCACCCACTGGGGACCATGCCAACTCTGGTGGCTACCCCAAGGAAGGACCGCCCCCACTGGGATTAGATTCAAAGTCATGGCAGGCGAGTTCAGGGGTCCTCCTGTCTTCAGCAGAGGTAGACACTGGGTCCCTCTTGTGAGCCCGGGGCCCGCAAGATCTAGGGCCTGGGCGAAGGCAGTACGGGAACACATACTAGAGCGGAAGCAGGTACAGTGACTAAGCAGAGACACCTAGACAAGCAATCTAGGTCTATTTCTTTACTTATTATTTTGTCAATCAAGGATTCAATATTTATTTGGAATGACTGGTAGAAAAACAATGTAACAACAACTGGTGACAGCAAAACTGTTGGAAAAGATGGCTCTAACAGCAAGATGTTTAGAACATGACCTGGATTACAATTTATTTCATTCTGCGTTTAGGCTCCCCTTGTTTCTTTTCTTAGTACCAAAAAACTAGCTAAATCTTGAGTCTTGACCATGAGACAGAAGTTGCCAGGTAAAGTTTTTATTTTGGAGTCTTTCACTTATACTTCTAAGTCAACAAGGGATGTCTGATGATAATTAAATAGGCTGTAAAATAAGTTTTTAAAAGATGCTCTGATTTGCAGAATTTTACTGCTTACTCATAACGTATAGCCATACAGCAAAATCAGTAGTATTACTTAACACAGTTCCTAGATTCAACAAGCCACTTAAACAAGAAGAAAGTTTTGAGTTAATAAAGTTTATCAGGAACTTACTGTATGTGAAGTTTTTGTAAGGCTGTCAAATAGTGGAAAAAGATTACACTCTAGCAGAACAAGGAAAATACATATAAATGGCTTCTATCTGAAAAAGCACCAGTTATATCTATCAGTCCCTAAGTGGAAAATGCTAGTTCCATGTTTTTTCCCCAGTACAGCCAAATAGTTTTGATCTGTAGAAAATGAAACCTCATCCTAGGAAATTTCTCAGATGCAAGAAATGTCCTGAATGCCTGTGTAAACTTAAATACACTGGAGATACTAGATTATAAAAGGAAGTCAATGATGCTCTTAACACAGACTACCATACTTAGAAATAATGCTGGCTTTCAGTTTTTACCCTATTGCTTTTTATGTGTTCAGGAATTAGCCTGTTCTGTGGCAATCTGTTGGGCAGGGCAGATGTGGTAATTTATATTTCTGAACACTGTAGGGAGAGAAGGACTCTACAGGATCCAGCAAAGATATTTGGATAGATACAAATGAAGAACCCTTTTTTTTCTGTCCAGGCAAGAAGATCAGTACTGCCAGGATCCTTCTCTATGCCAGTGATATGGCCCATCAGAAAGCCATAATGGACATAAATCATGGGGGGGTGGGGGCATGGTGAGGAGCAATTGGTTAGAAATACTTTGTGCTGTTCTTTACTGTTAGATTTTGCCTTAAACTTAGGGTCTCAGATTCTTAGTTTGTCCCTAAGCTATGAGGAAAGGAGATAGTTAATTGCCCTTGTAGTGATGGTTGGATCCATTCCGTCAATATATGGCAGAAGAAAGCCTTTACGTCAAAAGTTTGCCCTGAGCCTAGCAGTCTTTCAAGTGTGGTAAGGTGCACACTAATCTCTGTAGACCAAGAGTTGTCAACATACGGCCCAAGGGCCACAGATGCTGGATCCAGCTCGCAGAGCCTGAGGCTTTTGCTTATGTCTGTGCCTGCACTAAGGCTAAGCAGCAAGGAACTGCATTGGTGCCAGACAATTTCCAGCTGCACATTTGCTGCCACTGCTTCTTCTGCCACCCCTTAGCCTCTCCCTGGCTGTGGCATGGGTGCAGTTTCCAGCTGGTAGGGAGCTGTGCTATAGCTGTGTAGCTGGAAGCTGTGTTTGCACTGCTGCTGCTTCTTTCTCCTTGTTTTCCCCTGCCTCACAGGTGCATTCTTGACACAGCAGCAGGGTGGATACAGCTACCAACTGCCCAGCCTCAGCTCAGCTCCTCACTGGCTGGAAGATGCTCCAATACCCCAACTGGAGAGACAGGACCTGGGAGAAGCAGCAGCAGCACAGGTGCAGCTCCCAGCTGCCTGGCCCTGGTTCAGGCACAGTGAAAGCACCATGCCACTGACAGGCCATGGAAGCCACCCAACCTGTCAGACTGGATCTGAACTGTTCCAGTCTGTGGCTTGAAAATAAATATCTGCTGCTGTAGATAAGGGCACACAAGAAAGTGATGTAGCTACATATCAAGCCACAACTCCCCAGCCCAAATGATGAATTATTACAGGTGGGTTCAATGAGGATGGTAGGATTTGAGCAATGCCAAAACTCAGAACATTCAACCCCAGAGACACCTTAATTATACTGTCACCATACTTTGCAAAGCCTTTAAGTGAGCTGGGAAAGGACAAGTGGCATCACTCCCTGCTGTCCCTTTTGCAAAGGTATAACAGTTTTCTTCTCCTAGTACAGCCCTCTTGCAAGTGGAAGTGCAGCAATACCCAGGCCTCCAGCACTCTTGGGCTATGCCTAGCAACAGATATCAAGACTAAGAATATAATATGCCAGGAGCAGAATGTCTTGTCGCCAGGCACAAGAAGATTCTCATGGAGAGATGAGAGACTGTTCCTAGGCACAATTTGGAGATATAAGGCTTTTCTAGAGATTTTCTTTTATATTGTCTTCTGGCTGTAGGTAATTGTTATTTCTGTTTATGATTTCAGGTTGCTGTCTGGCAGTGCTATTTTTATACACCAGTAGTAATGCACTGCTGGGTGATTATTGCATACCTAATTATTGGTATGTTTCTCAGACTTTCTGTTTGTGTTTTCTTTTTATAATATCAGATTTAAATAAATAAAAAAATAGAGTAAGGCAAGATGAACATGGCTAGATAACTGGAAACAGAAAGCACCACAGTCTCTCTTTCTTTCTTTCTTCCCTTCTGTGGCATATTGAAGAAAATTCACCATAAAATCTAGAGAAAATACGTGATTGAATGCAAGATGTGACAATACATCTGTTCTCTCTCAAAAATAACCTAAAGTAGCCTCAAGATCATCTTAACAGCATTTAACATGACATTCTATTGTCGCAAACAAACAGCTGATCATATAAAACTCCTACAGTTTTAAACCCATGTTAGTATTGTGTTGGATTAAGAAGTTCATTGGAAGTACTGTTAATTTACTGAATCATCAGTCTATACACATCTCTGCATGAAGCTTCTAGGTCTGATTTTAAAGATAACTTCTTTCAAACTTGTACTTGCATTTCAAGGAATGCATTGCTTCATTGAGCTGTATCTAGGAATGTATTAGTCCACATGGAAAGAATGTTTCTTCTAGCTGCTAACACAAGCCTTAGAAACCATTGTTTCTGTAATATACTGAGAATATGATCATTTTACAGTTCCTACCAGCTTCTTTGGTGATGCTCTTACATTCCTTGAATTTTATATATAAAACTTAGACAGCATATAAATTCCAATTTTGCTAACAGAGCTTCTGAGTTCTTTAAACAGAAGATATTTTTAGTCCTACAAGACCACGTTTTTGGAGAATGCTGGAGATCAGATGCATTAGATTTGTGAAACTAATACAAAGGCTCTTGCACACAGCTGTGCTCAAACTGGGCCTCCTGAATGTAGCTCGACTAAAAATGCATTATGCCAAAAACACCGCTACAAGTTTAAGATGTCTAAGTTATTTCCTTTAAGTAGTTTTAATTTATCCAAAGTACTGTGTAAAACTTTAACATAGTAAGAAGGTCCTACAACATATTTTTATATGTGTTTTGAGACATGGTGCTGGGTGCTTTAATTAGTGAGCCATGTGTGTCACATGTATCAGCATCCCTGAGCTAAAAAAAATGGGAGTAGCACATTTTGAACTATAGCTCATTGAAAATGTTTTATTTCAAAATGCCCTGGTACCACTTTTTCAGCACAGAGAGCATGATAATGATGATAGATGTTACATGGAAGGCTGCTGGAGCCAGGGTTGTCCCGTGGGTGTGGGGAGGATGACACGAATTGGGGCAACTGCCCTAGACCTCACGCTTTCGGTGGCCCTGCAGGGCCGGGTGGAGCAGCTGCAGTGACTCTGTGCTGTTGCTGGCTTCACGTCTGGCTGCTCGGCACCGCCATACCCCGCCATTGAATCTGCTGCTAAATCTGGTGTGTCTGACCGCTCCGCACCCCCCCACTGCCAATGAATTTGCCACCAGATAACTCATGTCTTGGGGGTGGGGCCCTGCACAGGCTGATTTGCCCCAGGCCCTGCACCCTGCTTAGGTCATCTCTGGCCAGAGGGCATCAATTTCCATGCTCCAGCCAACTCAGTTAATTGAATTTGCTCTGACATGCTGGTTTGCAGCACAATGGAGCAGGCTCCCTGCACATCTATAGGAGCCCACAATGATTAAGGTTCCTGCTAAGCTTTTTTAAGAGTTTACAGAAACTAAGAGTATCTGTGCATGTGCTCTGAGAGAGGAGTACTTTAATTAGAGCGACTCTTGGGAGCCACTTTAATCAAAGTGCCCACAGAGTCTCATGTATTCAGTGTCCTGCACTTCAAAATGTTGGCAGTGGTGTTTTAATTACAGCTTGTTCGACAACCCTTAGTTAAAGTGTCCCTGCCACCATTTTGAAGTGCTGGGACACTGAATGGAACACCGAAGCTGCTGATTAATCAAGCAGCTAATTAGCATGCGTTGGAGCAGGCATCAGGCACGTGCTTTATTCCTAAAGCACTAGGAATACGCATGTACGAGCACAATAAGCCACTTTAACTTCCAAGACTCCCCTCCCACAAAACAAATGGCAGGAAAATTCAAATGCCTGTAGATTGCAAGCAACTGGTAACCATCTCATCTTTAAATTGCTCCTGTGTAGGTCTAATGATTTTGTTTCAATTGTCTGGTTGTAAATCAGTGCTTGATTTGTCTCTATCATATTTAAAAACTGAACCACAGCTTAGACATGGCTTACTTCATAGGCTTTTGACTGTACTTGACAACTCTGACCACAATATATAAAGGGAGAAAAAAGTCATGCTTGCACATCTTAAGATAGTTCAGCAGATTTTGTCCAAACTTTTCAACTTGGGGCAAAGACATAAAATACGAAAATTTTCATCCAGAAATAAATTTGGATGTCTTGTTTGTAAATGTATGGAACTTATGAAAGAGGGAGCTTAGAATGAAATTTGGAATATACCCTGCTTTACAGTATATCAGTATACTCTTAGCACATGCTGTGCAGCCAACATTTTGTCTAATATACATGGTCAAATTGTATAAAATACTTAAAATATTTCATTATTGGAAAAAGTGCTAACCATGCTTTCACACAGAAGAACTTCTGATAAAAATAGCCAGAAAGAGATTGAGAAGAAATTAAGAAATTTATCATTGGTACAAATAATTAGAATTCAATTTTAGTCAGCAAAGCTGTGTCTCCTTACATCAGAACTCAATGTCAACTACTGTATCCAGGGTCTCAATACACTCTTACTCTATTAAGACTGATGATAGAGATAAATTTGAGTAAGTGCTGCTGAAAAGTCAGTTTACATTTTAAAATGTGCATATTCCATTGTGTCTTTTTATAACTCTCACAATATTATTTCCTATATTTACAAAAAGTTTGAAGTTAAATTAAAATAATTTTGTACTGTACTGAGATTTCCCTGTTAGGAAAATGTAACACAAAAACATTCACAGAAAAGTAAGACTTGATAATCTACTCACTTTAAGTCAATACTGATGCAGTGTTTTGCCACTGTATACCCTCTTTTGATCACATTACATTTGCAATTAACTTGTTCAAATATGAAGGCATTGTTGGGGTGGGGAGGAATAAAAGAGAACTTTATTTTTCAAGAATGACTTATTTTATAAGGCTTTATAATTTAATTTTGGGTTAAGTCCTTTGCATAAAGTCTAACTTGATGCTTAAAGAAATCATCTATGTTTCTTATTATTGGTCTTTAATGCTGCTTCAGGAAAATGTGTGTGGAAAAAGAATGGTTTCAGTGATGGGAGGAAAGGGTAATGTTTTCAGTGGACATATCGGTTAGCAGACTGCATAAATTATAGGCTAACAGCAACCTCTTGTGGCAAAAAATGTAGGCATAATAATTAACTAATGTTCAGGTCTTTTCCTAAAAGATGATTCCTTTTAATTTGACTGATAATTGTTAATACTGAATCCTGCCTACTTGTCTACATGCAAATAAGAAGAGCAAATTTATTGTTAGCCTCTTCTGGACAGTATGTAACATTTAATATTGTCCAGCAGGGGCTAACAGTAAACTTACAACAAACTCCTCTCTTTCCCCTTCCCTTCCCTTGATCCACTTTATCTATTTCCAATCTCTTGGTCATGTAAGCTTCTGAGGCATTAGACTGAAACGCACACTAGTTAAAGAATTCCCTCTAACTTTTCCAAGATAAACCCAGTGAGTAGAAGATACCCTAATATTTGAAAATAAAATACAACAAAAAACACAATTTCAAAATAAAATAAAACAAAATAAATAGTTTAGTGAATTGTGTTCTGAAGAAAGAGAAAATTGCAGTTTTGTCATTGGGAAACATTTTTTATTTTCTAAAACTAGTGACAGGACAAGCCAAATTGTTACTATTTATTTGAAAGTTAGAGATTAAATATTATAATTTGTTAATTACAAAATAATAACCTAGATCTTTTATGAGTAAACTGTAATAGTGAGATGTGGAGTCGGGGAACAACATGCAGCCAGTATTTAGCATTAATAATGAACAGGCTGTCAGAAAGTTGAATCCATTGTTCTGTGTGGGTCCATTGAATAAGAGGAAACCAGCTGCTGATGAAAAGGAGACCATAAATTCTTTAAAGTTTTGTCTCAGTAGTTGCAAAGGAGTGGGAAAATGGATGCTGAGTACCTGCCTAGTACAATAAATGCCTTCTACAGAATACTGACTTACCCGCACACTTTCAACTGAAACCAAAGAAGATAAAACTGGTCAGCCAGGAAGCTTGAAATCCAGGCCATCCAAATAGCTCAGAGGTAGGACTTAAAGAACAAAATGTCTGTGCATCATATATACCCTTCATCAACAGTACTCAAATGTGGCAAGCCAAAAATGGTCAGGGACCAAGGGTAGGCAATGCTTTTCTGCTACAGGTTAAAATGACCCCCCCAGAAGTAGGTAGGCATTAGGATCCCGCTGCCACTGCTGCTCATTGCTGCAGTGGCATGAGGAAAGTGCTGCAGCTAGCATTCATCTGCATGGTGGCACCTGGAGAGCACCCACAGGTGGTTATCATTCTTGTAGCAGCACAAGGAAAGCAACAGCAATCAAAGCCTCCTGCCACTGAATGCTGCCAAAGCCCCGCATCTGTGGGCCAGATCCAATGGCTGTGTAGGCCATATCCAGCCTGTGGACTGTTGATTGTTGGCCACCAGACTAATCACCGTTAGCTGTCCTGCTAGTGTTATCGAGGGCAGAAGCAGGTAGTTTAGGAGCTGCAGGAATGGCACAAGACAGCAGTGAAGGGAGCGAAAACAAAGGATTCGTGAAACGTAACTACTTCCTTGACTGTGAATTCTTAATTGGAGTTACCTAACATGAGACAAGCACAATATGAATTACATAGAGGAGATGGGACCAGAATCCTGGCTGTTCCCCAAACACATAGATCTTCACTCCTTAGGCTGGTATGCAACAGAGAAAAAATAAAGCCATTTCAATGCAAAGGATAGGGAAAGGAGGAGAAAAGGAAGAAGCACTGCTGAGAGAAGCAAAGGTGATTTGAAGAGATCAAAATGGATTAAAAAACAGTTAATACGTTGGGTACTTTTACATGTGTTCCTGACACAGCACCAGGCACTTTTAATTAGCGAGCTGTGCTAATTAAATGTGCTAGGCACTGCATCAGGAGCAGGTGTATCAGTGGCACAGTGTGCATCAGCGCTGAGAAAATGGTGGTATTGTGCTTTGAAATAAAGCATATTGAACATGTTTTAGTTCAAAATGTACCACCACCATTTTCTCAGCCCTGATGTACGGTGCGCCACTGATACACATGATGTGTGAGGCTGCCGGAGCATATCAATTTACGTGCTCCAGCAGACTCAATTAATCGAGTCTGCTCCAATATGCTGAATTTCCAGCATGTCAGAGCAGACTCGTTGCATATGTGTAAGTGCCCACTAAGGTCAGATAAAGGCTTAATCAAATAAACCTAATGCAGACAAAACTCCCCCTCCTTCCGCAGCTGCTTCTCCTCCATCAGGCCCCGCATGTGTCTCCTGGAATTAGAGACATGTGGAGATATTTCACCTCATGGTGCCTTGTGTCAGTGACCAGGGAGGGTGGGGGGGTGCCCCTGCCCTCCAGCTAAAGTGGGAGCACAGCCAGTGCTCTCAGGGGGTGCCCATGCACCCCATACACCTTGCCTCTGTTTCACCTGGCCATAGTGGCAGTGCTGGTGAGAGTACTAGGACACCCTTGAAAAAGACTCATGACATGCTGGGCTGCTGAAGTACTGCAGTTGAGAACCACCGGCTTAGAGAAACTATAAAAGTCTAATGCAAACCTACAGTGTTCTGTTGAGACTCTTTATTAAATCAAAGGAAGTACAGATCTGACTACAAATTATTTTTGTTTCCAAACCTTATTTTTGGATACTATATTTGATTACATTGGCTATTAAAACAGATCTAACATGTGCTAGGATTCAAGAAGGTATTGCATTATATAGACACACGCATCTGCTAAATCTTATTTACAAAGTAAAACCAGCGTAGGAAGTTATTGTGTTTTCCATAAACTTCAAATTCTCTTCACAGATTTCAGCAAGTGGTATTGACTGCTGAAAGCAAATACAGGAATGTAGCTTGCAATAATGCCACAGGGGAATAATACACTATAGAAGTAGGAAGCTAAAGAGAATTATTGTTAGGATTCTCTCTCTACCTTTGCAGTGTGCTTATCATGGGATAATGTGATGCTCTGAATCTGCCTTAAATGTAGGACATACGATAAATTGAATATCTGTTGGGATTTAAGAGCTGGTTCTGCCTTAGTAAAATCTCATTGATTTAACTGATTAACTATCTTGGAACAGAACTGGGCCTTTATATCTGTGTCCCTATTGGTTACAATCATTGCTCTGTCTTTGTAGACCTCTGCCTGGTACCCAGACCTACTTCTCACAACTGATCTCCCATGCCTAGAACTCTTTTTCCTTTTCAAGTTTTCTTGTGCTCTAACAGACTTCAGTCTAGACTTGTCCACAATATTTTCCTTCACAATTTTTACTAAAATATTGAATGAAGTTGTTCTCAAAACTTCCATTGCTACCACCCTAGTTTTCTGTAAGAAACGGCAGTTTTCTGTGAATATATAGAGTTGATCATTTTAAAAATCAATGTCAATAATATTTTCATGTTTCCGATGTCAGTGTTTCCACAAGAAGTTTCATTTTGCAAACTGGGCCATGTTTTGACAAACTGTTTTATTCTCAAAGTTTCAACCAGCTTTGCTGTTGTTGTGCTTTGAGAAGGTGCCACCTGTGTCCAGTCCTATCAATAGGGACCTACCTAAATCACAGTTTTGTAGAAATCATGAAAAACAGGGTTGACTGTGATTGCCATGATCACTGGGAAATCAACCAAAAAAACCCCCAAAAGCGGTAGTGACAGACTGAGTGAAGGTGTCCTCCAATTATCACTGAGGGCCAAGGCAAAAGAAATGGTAGTGGTGTAGACTGAGTGAAGGTGTCCTCTGCCAATCAGCAGTGAGAGGTGGGGCTGCTGGGGCAGCAAGGGGCAGGGCTTCTTCATCAATCAGCAGCAAAGGGCAAGGCTGCCACAAAATGCCCATGAAATCGGCTCTACGCTCAGCAAACAGGCCGCAAAAACCCTTTATCTAGCCACAAGTTTGGTAGATCCTCTACCTAGCAGTGATTATTCCTAGGAGTCCAGTATGAGCCTGATCCTTTGAGAAATGTAAAGCATTTGTTATTGCCATTGATGTAATTAGTGTTGTGAGTGCTCAGCACTTGTCAGAAATCAGCCCACAGAATTTTTTTGTACTCAATGTTTTCTTTCAGAATTTAGATGGTTGAGAACAGGATTATAAGACCTCTCAAACTTTACCGTGCATTTTCCATTGATGTTGCATTATATCCATGGCTTTGGACTACAGCAGTGTGAAAAATAAAAAAAACATTGAACATGCAGGAATTTTTAAATTAGTTTGACATTTTGAACTGGGAATCTAGCCAATGAAAGACTGCCACTGATCTGACACAAATTACAGAGTATAAGAAATATATTGTATAGATTAGGCTAGATAAGTGATTATTGCACAGGCTCATTACCTACAACTGAATATGTAAAAACTAAATTAAAATTTTCTGATGCACTTTACAAGACAACTGCTTGTAAGATGCATGTTTTGGTTATAATTAGCTATTGATAATCAGTACAGTCTGAGACATAAGCAGCAGCAAAAAGGTTATAACAGGAACGAGGTGAAGATCAATGCAATTTTGATACAGACCTCTTCTCAGAAGTTTGCTTTACATTGACATTCATCTCAAGGCTGAAAAGCCTGGGCCTCCAAAACGTAGATTCTTAGAGGAAGGACAGAATGTAATTGGTTAATAAAATATTTACACGGTGTCTGTGTATATATAGCATAACATAATATGCTGTTTCATATAAAAAATAAACTGAAAGGATATTAAGATTGCAGTAAAGCCCTGAAAAGATGGAAACAACTGAAAAAATTAACAATCAGGTATTTTTTTCTATACAATCCTGCCTCATTCAGGATGCTGAATGCTGCTGCTCAATAATCAGTAACTATTCAATAATTTAACTTATTCTTATTTTTCATGATTTGGCTTCATGCCTTATTTAATGGTCACTCTTTAAATCCTGCATTGAGTGCACAGTTATTGTCTACTGTTCTCATATCTGAGTGCTTAACAAACATTGCATTCATTTGTCTTTCCAATAATGTTTTGAGTATCAAGGAAGTATAACACTCATTTTATAGATGGAGGAATGAGGCAGAGTATCAGCACAGAGTGTCAGCACAGTACTGTAATATAGATGTCTAGTTTTAGGTGCATAGGATTTCCAAAAAGAAGTTTGCATTTGTTGTGTTCAGTCACTGATTTGTGTGTTTCATCATTGATAAAGCAAAGGTCTTGCAGAAAACATTCTGACTGACTCGAATTAATTTTCTGAGCACTGCTCCATAACAGTGGTCTCATGGAAAAAGTAGCATGCAGTAATATAACAACATATGTCAACAAGAACCACAGCCTCAATTTTGGCATTTCCTAATTACCAACTGAGGGGCTGTGAAACATTAACGTTCTTTTGATATATTAGTATTATTTACTAGTTGTTTTTTTAAACAAAACTGGAAAAAAGTATTCATCATGTGAAAGCATATTGGCTGCCTTATAGTTCATCCAGAAAACAGGAACATTTAGATCCACAGCACAGGCTTCTGCTAGAGGAACTAAGAATGTAACTGATAGCAGTGTAAATAACAGGGTGCACATCTTGCAGAGACTGGAGTAGGAGGAGGGGTATCTGAGCCTCAACAAATAGCTGTACAAACCTACTAGCAAAACATATCTTTCTCAGTCTCATCCACATAGCAGATATGAGCTGTCAATCCTTTATCTGACATATTCTTCCCAGGCCCCAAATCTGCCCCTTTATGTTCTGAACCTTCCAGTTTGTTCTTGATGTAGTTCCCCTCCCACTTTCACATCTACCTCCCCAACCTATCCTGGTTCAACTCCATAGCAGGTTTAGCTCTTGATACTAGCCACCACTAGTCCCCACTGATTCCATATGCCAGCTCTGCTCTCCATTCTCCCTATGCAGCTCCAAATCCCGGACACAATTCCTCCCACAGCCTTTCCACCTTCAATCCTTATTTTGATAACCTCCTCCCTCCTTGCCTTCTAGGCTCAGATCTCCTAACTCTGCATTGCCTGCTGACTGTTTTCACCTACCCATCAGAAGCATTGAGAGCACAGGACAAAACAGTCTCCCTTGTCTCAGTTCTCGCATCCAGTGCCCCAAGGGCGCATTGCTGCTGGGAGAAGTCATTACAAGAACACGCCAGGCTCAGTCTCCTGCAGTCCTGGAATAGTCTCAGGGCACCGTTCTTGAGTCTTTTTCAACTGGAGGCACCCCTCAACTTTTATAAAGTGCCTCATTTGAAAAACCAATTTATGTATTACACTGCTTACCTCTTTGCAGAGGGCTGGGGAAGTGAACAGGCAGGAATGGGCCTGGATCTGGGCTTATCTCCTCATACCTTGGGACACCCTTCAGAGGATTTCATGTCACCCTGGTGGAAAATCACTGTTTTAGGGACTCTAGCTGTCAAACTTTAACAAATCCTGTTGAAACATGTATAAAGAGGCCAAGACAACCTCTCCACCCACAACCCTCTCTCACCGTATGCTTTGTCTCTGCTCCAAATCTTAAGGTAGTAGCTGTTTTCTTTTTTCAATTCATAAACCAAAAAAGGCTTCTCTAGCGCTTTCTGGAAAGGCAGGTGAAATAACTTATTTTTTTTCCAATAAAGATATTTAGTCAGGAATGCAAGCAATTAAAGTGTCAGAGCAAGTGGTTATTGTCCAACAAATATAAGCTGCTAAAATCAAGGTCTTGTTTATCCTGGAAAGTGTCAGGCAATAGTAACTACAAGAGGTGCTACCTATAAATATTTTTTAAAGAACACATACTTACAGCGTTTTTACCTAACTACAGAAGTCTTTTTAACAGATGTGTGTCTTGCTTACATTAATTTTTAACCTAGAGCGTTTCCCCACTAATGGCGGTATCAGAGATAAAAACTGAAAGTTCTAGTGTAGAGAAGATATTTCCAGCATTTTAGTTGCCTGTACTATTCAACATAGCTCAGAGCAAATATAAATCTATATACACTAATAACCAATATATATATATGAGAGCTAGAAGTTGGGAGGTGCAGGATGTAGCAGTCTCAAATTTGGTTCCTAGTCCGATCTTAGGTAGTGCAACATACTACCACTAGATGGGGCCTGATGTCAAACCCCTCATGATTTAGCTTATAGCTCAGAAATCCTGCACCAGCCTTTTCCAGAGTTCATTTCTAGGATGTTACAATTTGAATATTTATGGAAATAACATGAACAACTGTACTTTTAAAACCTCTGGATTAAGCCAGTTTAAATTAGTTATAATATATACTTGACTAGCAGATGACCCTTGTTATAAGACAGCCCTCCAAGTACTTAGATTTTATATATGGAAAACCTATACATTTATTAAATTATAAATTTTCCAGGTATAGAATCTAATTATCTGAGGTTTGCCTTGAATTTGTCCTTTCCCTGCTGTTACAGCAGGGCAAATAAATTGGGGGGTGGGAGGTCAGGTGGCTCCTTCGCTCTTTGCTTCCCTCATTTTTTCCCCTGGCAGCCCCTTCCCCTCTCCTTACTGTGAGGCCCTCCTCTCACCAAGAACATGGAAGTGAGGACCAAATTTGACAAAACAGACCTTGAAATTAAACATGGCTGTAGCAATATTCATATAGTACCCATACATATAACATAGCATAGGTCACGTCAAGTTACCATCTTGTAATGTCAAGTCTCCATCTCATCCCCATGCCCGGTTATGTAACCTATGACTCGTACTACCCCTATGTAACTTGGTTCCTGAATGAATGGGAATGAATGAGGGTGCTTGAGAGACAATGGCAATAGGTCTAAAAATAGCTCCCTCTGAGTGATCCAACCATCAACACCAATACCTGGACCAACAACCCAGCCCTTGGAACCACCCTCAGCATTCAAGAAACAAAAGATGAGGCAACCCACCATTGTACCAAGGCTGCATATGCTCAGTAAGAACACCTGGAGCCCTCTGGAACAGGACTGACCTTGCCTGGACAGGCTCTTCCTATAGGAGATCAGAGGTAGTCTGTATTGGGTGTGCAGGCATTGGTAATTGGTTCTGGTATAATTTCTTTTGGTCTGTATAGTGTGTGTAGGTGCTTGAATTGTTGATAGATGTGCATTTGCCTAGGCTGGTAATTTTGAATGTGTATGTGCCTGAATTGGTTTTGTTTGTGTGTGCGTATGTGTATGCACACCTGGTGGGGGTGCATGCACCTAAAATGTGTATGCATCTGATTTTTGAGTGTGTGCATGTGCGATTGTATACCACACCCTCCTAACAGTGCAATATTGAGATCCTGAGAGTTGGCCTGACTCCATAGGGCAACAATGTATACTCCAGATAACCCACTCCCTTCACCCCTGCCCCCACCCCAAAAGGAACCACAGGCTAATTAGGGTGTTTTTGTCCTAGGATCTCACGCACGCACACAGCAACCTGGTCCAGCTTCACCTCATGGATTTGCATACATCAGACAGAGTGGGCAACAGATGAATTCTGGGTGAACTGCCTGGGGCCTTGTTTGTGTTTGCCAGGCATTTAAGGCTGGTGAAGACACAGGAATCATTGGAAATGAGAAAGATCAATGTGACTTAGCTGCAGGAATGAAGAGGAAGACAAAATGTAGTAGGTCATGTGTTGAATGAGAGCAGACTGCACTTAGTGGATACTACTATGTCTTACTCAGATTGTCTGCACAAGGCTATCCTTGTAGTAGATTCCAGTCAGAGTTTTCAGCACCAGGTTTTGCTCCAGCATCTCCATGTGGTGTCCTGGTACTGCAGTACATCTAGACCTGGTACTTGTTTACTCCTGGGGGGCAAATCTTGCTAATAAGTAGTTGCTAAGTATGTGATTATAAGAGGAGAGGAAAAACTGTGTCTTGTATTTAAACAAATATGGTATGCAATGCAGACATTCAAGTTACCTAATGCTGGTATATTAAAACTCAGGCACTGAGTCAAGTAGACTTGACAGACTCTGTGACTAGGTACAGACATTTGAAGAGGTTAGATTCTGTTAAGTGGCCACCCGCTCTAACTTAAGTTTACCTGGGTGTTGACCTTACACGCAAATTACCAGGTAGGCAGATATAAATGCAAGCTTTATAGAAGTTTAGGAAGGTGTTAAAAAAAAATCTAAGATCAAAGGCCAACCCAATTCAAGTTAACTGTACCTCAGAGGTAGGTTAACTTAGATCAGGTCTGGCAACACTGATCTAATTGAACTTCTGTATAGTTCCTAGTGCAGCCCCAGGGTTGGAAAAGTTGCTGGCCCCAACATTAAGGCTGCATTTTTCCCCTACTCTCCCCCAACCCTGAAGACTAGCCAGCCCCACCCTCCATGTTGCTGAACTGTCCTCCACCCCCAATTTACCTTAGATTGGGTGGCCATTTTTAAACTCGATCTAGCCTCTCTGAATGTCTACATACCTTTTTAGTTGCAATTGATTACTAAACAGAAGACTGCAAGGCTTAGGTGGATAAAGCCATTGCTCATGTATTAAAAACCAGAAACACATCCTAAAAATTATAGAGTAGTTTACTGTTAGAAAATAGAAGAAACGTATGGGACACTTCAGTAAGCAAACTATTTCAACAAGTTTTGGTCCTTCTACCACGAGCCCCTAGTAAGTGCTATTTAGAATAGGAACCTACTGTTAAGTAAACATTCATCTTTTACTGAACATATTTAACATTTGCGAGGCTGCTGAATAAGGTAAATTCTTTTAGGCAGTGTAATCTTCTCCAGGGTGGGTCGTGGCTTTTGATGAGCTACCTGTAATACTGCTGCAGGAAATTTATGGCCGATCTGCAAAAGTAAAAGGGAAAAATAGTCAAAGTTGAAGACTACTCTTCAACCCTCTTCTCTAAGTTTTGTGGGTTTTCATTAAAAACACTTTATTTTTAAACAAAATTAAAGATTTTTTCCTCCACACTGCACCAGACCAGTTTCAAGTTTGCTTTTAACACCATACAGAAACAAAACCACCCCCAAACAAACAACCCCCTCACAGCAGCACCATATATCCAAGTTTCAAAGTTATTTTATCTAGTTAAACTTTACAGTTTATTTTATAAGACACTTAGCCTCAGTTTAAGTGGAGTTGCACAAGAAAATTTAACACATGGGATCAAATCCCTGCTGAAAGTGAGAAATGTTATACTAATATTATAGTAGAAAACTATATGCTGAAAGTGTTGAAACTATACGATCAAGGTTTTATTAAAGTCTGGAAACATTAAGGAAATTCTGCCTTACACCCCGATTATCTTGTGCACATGTATTATATTATGGATTCCAACTTTGCTGTAAAGGGGCATGTAAGTTAAGCAGCTGCTTCTAAAACAGATTCTTTCAAATGAGGAAAGTGGTAGCAGTGTCCCAATATGGGATGCACAGTAGCCACAGGCATGACTGATAGGATGGCCCATTTGTAGTGGTTTCAAAGAAAATTTGGGAAAATTTGCAGTAGGAGAAAAGGAGGAAAGTACTAGACTCCTTGAATATCATGCCACCATCATGGCTAAGGCCTGAAAAGCTGTATGACTAATGCTGGAACTAATCCGATGGGCAGTATGTGTCTCCAAAATAATCAGTTGTCTTTTCCGCTGATTTTGGCTTTGGCCTCTTGATTTTGACTGGCTGATATTAGAACAAAGTCACAGTACAATGGGCCTCTGTCCTAGCAAAGGAGCGTACTGCCTTTTCAATAGGGGATGACAAGTCTCCTTGCCTCTGTAACTAAATGTATTAAGTCAAGTTTGTGACTATGGCATGGGATGAGAGCAAGAACCCATCTACATATCTCACTGAAGATGCGTTTAAACAGCTAAATCACACCTTAAGTTGTCACCCAGTCCACCAATTAATGGAGTGCTAAAAAGGAGGAATAAAGACACAAAGTTGTTCCATAAAATGTGTAATAACTTTGTGGCTCCTTACCATCACACAATGGATTGAATGAGCAACTGGGAACTCTATCAGCTGATTGGGGCTCCCAGCCAGGCTCCCCCACATGCACCCTAGAGCCTGGGAGCTCACAAGAACTGACAAGGCTTTCAGCCAAGAGGGCATCCCAGGCATCCCTGCAGTTGATATGATCCCCCAGTCATAGGGGTGCTCCAATCATCCCTGTGGCTGAAGGAATGCAGCTGATGTGATCTCCTGGCTGTGGAGATGCCTGGGACACCCCTGCAGCTGGAAGCCCTGTTAGCCACAAGGGCTCCCAGCCACAGGAGTTTGCTATTCACCAGTGTGGGGGGAGCTTAGGATCATGGAAACCAGGCTCCCCCTACACCAGCAATAGGGTGTGATGGGATCCAATTCGTAATCCCACAATCATACTCCCTGCCATTCACATGTGGGACAGCATGAATCACATAGTGATAGCAGATCACACATTAGCCCTACTGTGCCTTTGATTGCCCATTGAGAGGGGACCCAACAGATCTGGGTTCTATTCCCAGCTCTGCTATCATTTTCCTGTGTTATCTTGGACAGTATTCCCATCCAGATTTTCATAAAAAAAAATAAAAATCTTAAAATTCATACACCCCTTTCAGATGCCTTGTTATGATAACAAATTTCTATGTTACTGCAACTGCCTTATAAGGTCCTATTCAAGAATCACAGCAGAATAAGGGGCTCAAAGTTGCATGTTGATAAACTAGCATTTGTAAAAGGTGTTACTAAACATCTAAAGAAAGACTTCTCACCATCTGCTTCAGATTACAGTGGTTTTATACTAAGTTGATTTTGCTTTTTAAACCCTTTGATCATTAGCTACATTAAAATCTATGCCTTATTCAGCTATATACACTTACTCTCTCCAGTGCACCTGCTAGCAGAACTCCCATGTTTTGCATTTTTGCAATACTAGCAACTGAGCTGTAAGAGAAAGAAAGCTTTATTCAGGATTTTCATCTCCAAGAGGGATTTATTTGCAAGCCTGTTTCCTAAAGACAAGCTATGCACCCTTTGCAATTCTGCCATAATTAAGCTTAAGGTATGGAAGGGTTAAAAATGAAAAAGTTTTAGGAAACGTTCTATATTGGCAGAGTATAGTCCTTGTATAGAGATTTATTGTATTAAAGGATAGCTAGCAATAGAGTTTTGGTTTTTATGGTCAACTTGTCATCTACAGAAAACATCAAGTTAAACAATACATTTCTACAGTCTTTGATAAAAATAAGTCTTTTTTTGGTTGATGGGTTACATCTTCAGAGGTTTCAGGGTAGGTTCATTGCTACTACCTAGTCATGTTTGGAACAAGCCACACAGTGAAGTAAATAACTGGGTATTAAACATTTTCAAAATCTTAATATTTGCCCCCTCCCCTTCCCACCAAAGAACTAAAGTGCCAGGTTTAAAACAAACAAACAAACAAACAAACAAACAAACAAACAAACAAACAAACGCTTTCAAAAAAAATTTGCATTAAGTTACATAATGACTCTTAAGTGTCCCTCAGGGAGCAAGTAAGAGCTACAGGAGGAGGAGACAAGGCTCCAAGCCAGCACTGGAGAAGGAAAAGGACAGACTCCCAGGAGGGGCAGCAGTTGGAAATTTCCAACTTCTGTCTTCATCCATATCTGCATCATGTTGGCTGAAGAACACATACAGCCCTGTCAGAGGAGAAGGAACATATTCCATTACTGGAAGAGTCCAGGCTTCCCTAAGGTTGGAATGATCAAGACCACTGATACCAAGAGGAAGTGATGGGTGGTGGTGGCAGACATATGCAAACATTGGCCCCCAGGTGCCAAAGACCCGTGGTATGCCACTGGTGCCAACTAGCAAGGGATGTTAAGGGCAAGAAGAAGGGTTTCTACAAGTATGTCAGCAACCATAAGATGATCAGAGAAAGTGCAGATCCTTTACTGAATAGGGGAGACAATTGACTGGCCAATGATGTGGAATATGCCAAGGTACTCAACGTCTTTTTTACTTTGGTCTTCACAGGCAAAGTCAACTAACTAGCTACTGCATCAGGCAACACAGATTGTGGAGGAGGAGATGAGCAGCCACCAGTGGCTAAAGAACAGATTAGGAACTATTGGGAATAGCTGGACATGTACAAGTCCCTGGGGCCAGGTGTGATGCACCTGGAGGGTGCTGAAAGAGTTAGCCAATGTAATTGCAGAGCTGCTGGTCATTCTCTTTGAAAAAAAACTCATGAGAGCTAGGAGAGGTCCCAGACTGCAAAGGCGGCCAACAGCATACTGGACTGCACAACTAAGAACACTGCCAGCAGATTGAGGGGACCAATTCTTCCCCTCTATTTGGCACTGGTAAGGTCATATCTGGAGTACTGTGTCCAGTTTTGGACCCCCCAGTAAAGAAAAGAGGTGGAAAAAAACAAACAAACTGGAAAGGGTCCAGTGACAGGCAACAAAACTGTTAGAGGGCTGGTGAATAGGACTTCTGAGGAAAGGCTGAGGAAACTGGGTTTATTTAGGTTGGAGAAGAGAAGACTGAACAGCATCAAGGACATGTCCAATGGTAAATGAAACATTTACCTACCCCCTACCCCCATGAGGTGGACCTATTACTTACTGAGATTGAGAAATCTGATGTTTAGTTAACACTGATCCAGAGAAACTAATTATGGTATGAAGTGGTATAAATTAGGCCCAAACTTAAAATTCTTCACTTTCTCTGAATACTTTTCATGAGAAGTTATAAATTTCCCTGAATCTTGCCATCTAAAAAGTGTATCAAGGCTGAAATCCTCAGAAGATATTGCATAAAGGAATGTCACACCAGGTGCAGAAGAGCAATCTAGAGCCTTCTCCTTCAGGAGGAAAAGGACCCGTCAACAAATCTCTTCAGTCCTCAGGTAGCTAAAAGGCTGCCAATTTGGATGCTAACTGTGATGCAGTACCGAGGACATGTCCACCAGCACCTGAATACAGACTTGTATTAAGTAGACACTATACAGGTGTCTGCATGAAAATACAAGTATGCACGTAGTACTATAAAAAAAACAAACCAAACCAATATCCATCTCATTTGAGCCCCTGGAATATTGTAGCATCTTACAAGCAGTCCAAACTATCCCCACCTGGTTTCCTAAATGTATTAAAACATCAGCCCCAAAGAAGATTATGACATTTAAATCATTCCTGAACAAGACAACACATGTCATTTAAAAACTAGCCAACTGTTATATTAGAAGCCTATAACTTTTACATAGACTTCATTTTCAAGATGCAATTATCATTGTCTGCAAGAAACACGCTTCTATTTAGTAATCATAGATTTCTGTCTGGTTTCTAATGGAGTACCAATTAGTATAGCTCTGTTTACTGTTGTTGTGCATCAGAAACAACACTATGAGCTCAGGGAAGTTCCAGGAACAATATTTTAGTTAAATGTCTGCAAAAGCATACCAAATTGATTTCTGTACTCCTGCCAAAAATAATGGATATTTGCATGTTAGGAATGAGCTATATTTTGCGGTTAAAACTTAGGAAGACTTTAAATTACAGCAATTTATGGTCGTCAGGCTTAGAAGCCAGTTTTTGGACCAAGTATGAGGCTGACCACAAACATCCTAAGCAATCCTTGGCAAATAATTATGTCTCCCTCTTCTTCTCTGACCCTCAGTAGTTTACATAGTGAGGAACAGTATATCCCTGTAAGATATGGAAGCTGCAGCAACATGATTCTCAGGAAATACAAGAATAGATAGTTTTTCCAAACTCCACATTTCTTTTCCAAAAGGGATTTTAAGAGTTTCACCACCCCTTTAGGCATTTGTACATATCTCCTTTAAAATCAGGCTCCCCTAAGATGCTGTTTACCAAATATTTAGATAACTGCATACATCTTTAAGCCAGGTAGAAGGCCCTGAGTATTGTAAAAGGACCTTAGAAATGCCTGTCCTAACCTGTGGGGGTAGCAGGGGGAAGTACAAATTCTCATGCTGCCAGCACCAGGGATGGCATCTGTAAGGCTTCTTTCAGAGAATCCCTTTGCAACTTGTAGGATGGGGGTGTGTCAGTTCAGGCTCACAACATGCAGCTTGCAGACAAGCCTACCAGTACCATAGCAAACAATGCATCAGCACAGGGCACATTCTCACCGGGGTGGGGGGGCGGGGCGCAGTCATCAAATCAAGTGGACTACACGCTACATTTTAAAGGCAGTGAGACACTTCAGAGCCCTGCACTTGCAGCCTCATGTGTGGGGAAGCCTGCAGAGGGGAGAAGCTCCTCCCCACCCCTCAGGGGTTGAGAGCCCTGAGCTCTTGCCATGGCAGTGGGGCTTCCTACAGCCAGGGCCCCAGCAGCACCACAGGCTAAGCCCCACCTCCAGTTGGGCCATGGTGGAGCAACTGCATCCCCAGGAACACTGCACTCCCCCTCAATGACCCATGCATATATAACAGCATGTAGGAGGGTGCACTGCACAGGACCGGCATCGGGTACTAAAATGCCTGGCTACAGCTCTGAAGTCTACCATAATTAGACAGATTTCTAAGGCTGTCTCTAGGTTTTGGTTAGAACAAGTGGCCCCTTAACCCAGGAGGGTACAAAAGCAAGTTAAGGCCACCATAAACCCTCAAGATTCTCTGGAGTATATTCTGTTCTACTCTCTTTGAAGGGCAGCAGAAGTTCACCCATTTTGTTTCAAACTAGGCAAGACTTGAAATTTCTAATATTATAGGAAAAAACCCTAATAGAAATCTGGAGTGTAATGCCAGATTTTTGTTAGTTACCTAATCTGATTTTCTGTAGGTCACAGGACATGAACATGCCATTTGGTTACTCTTGTATTAAGCCAAACTTCACTTGGCTAGTGATGCCAGTTGTTAATTATCCTCACTGTTAAAATGTGTGCTGAGTTTTAAATAGTCCTGGCTTCTAGTTCCTGACGTTGGTCCTTGCCATGGCACTCTTTGCTAGACTGAAAAGCTTCTGTCACCTAATATTTTCTCCCTGGAAAGCGACTTGAATACTACAAACAGACTGAGTTCCTTGCATCTCTCCCTATAAAAGCATGTTCTCCACATTGTATGCATTATTACTATCCAATCTTTTGTTTTTGTATTCCCTTCCAAGTTGCCTTTTATACATATGCTGCACAGCCTAGCCTCTTCTCACTCCAGTGTTCACAACTGTAAAGCTTTTATTCTTTTCAAAAGCCTTATCCAGCTCCCCATTATATATGGGGGGCTGTCTATGCTTAATATTAAAAGCTATAATACCTTATCTTCTCTTTCACTGGATTTTTGGGATTTCTCTCAGAAGCTCCATTTTCTTGTTTTTTAGAAACTCTCATACCTCCAGCTTTGACTGCAACAGAGAAGATATATAAAGTGGTTACATTTTTGTCATTCAAATAAGCATTAATCATAAGATGTTTTTTTCTTTCAAAGCAGACAAGAGAAAACCCTGTAAAACATGACCAGGAGAACCGCCAATAAAGAAAGATGGGTTTTTCAAGAGGTGACCTCCTTATTTTGCTTCTGCTGTGTGGTTGGAATACATGAAAGAAGAATGAGCCAAAAGACATACACCCAAGAAAGTAAGCTTTTGAACCACAGTATGATAAAATCAGGTTCAAGATACTGCAATTCAAAATTGTTTCCTTAAAGCAATACTAGTTCAAGAACTACCTGCTACCAGACATCCTCCCCAAGGATCTTAGAGGCAATTGTTTATAGAAGTTTATTTTTAAAATGTCATCATTTTTAGCACAATACATAAGTGTTGGTAGTAAGCTTTTCACAATTTCCTCAAGATGTAACTAGTATTACACAGTCTTGTTCTGGAGCAAGACAGACCAGAATCAACCCCATATTTACCATGCATTAAGTGTTCAAACAAGTTTAATTATATTTTATTAGCAATACTGCCACTCACATAACCAATTAGCACCAATTAAGCTACAGATGACCTAACAATAACAATTTAAGTGTTAAGAAGTGTCAAAAAAAATTCAGGTGTTTAAAGGAACATGTAAAACTTATTTCAGATAACCTGTCAAAATGAATGCCTTCTTCCTAAACACAAGGGTATTTGTAAGTTTTAAATCTCAAAGAAAATGAGAACTAAATGAAAAAGATTTTTGGTTCATTTAAATTTTATATCAAGTTCCCTATTCTGTATTTTTAGAACTATCAAAACATGCATTTTCTTCATATTTTGAATTTGTGCACAGAATGGAAACAAAAAAACCCCCCTGAAACAGTTATAAAAAGGCAGTTATGAAAAGATGGTAGAATATGTTCAACACCAAACTCTGGAATAGTATTTATTCGCTTACACCTAGTCATGACATTTCCTTGACTTTCCAGTCAAGTCATGTTACTGGCATAGCCCTTCAAAATGTCCTGCCTAGAAACAAGAATCAACTTCCCTTTACCTCATGGACTACATGGCCTTAGGCTTAAAATACGGTGACACAGCAATGTCTACTACATACAAAAGGAAACGTCCAGGCAGTTATTCTGCAGTGTGAAAGGAAAAATCCTTATTTAAACCCTCTTAATATGAGCAACGTATTGTTTTATTATACAATAGTGAAGAGCCCAAGACAAGGTTATAAATTACATTAATATATTAAAGGACACCCCCTCCTTTTTTCAAAACCACAAGGGCCACTGTGTGCTCAAATTCTTTTGGGTGCTAGATTTGAAAGTCTTCCCTGAAATAAGTTGCTAATTAAAGAAAAAAAAAAAATCTAAGGTCTAGGACTAGATTTTGAAAAATGTGGAAAGCCTACAATTCTCACAAAAATAAACTAGAGTTGAGTGCTCAGAACTCTGCAGTATATGTAGCTTTAAAAAAAAAAAAAAAAAAAAAAAGCTATAAAAACTCTTTAAAACCTTTTTGGAAAAGGTTAGCTTTAGTTTTATCATCTACTGAAAGTTTCTTCATCTAGAGTGTCGCTATGGGAATGGTGGAGGATACGTGTAGAGTGTTATAGACATGACAAAAATTCGCCTTTTAAATTGAAGTTTATGTTCATTTCTAGCCTAAAGTTGAACTGTGCCAAAGTTGCAAAACTCTTACAATCTCAGGGAGGGAGGGCTAAAATTTATGTTTTTAAAAATTAGGACACTGTCATGAACTAATCCATAACACACATTTAAATAACCCAAAATATTCTCCCTCACCCATAGATTTGCATTACCTTTTAACAATAAGCCAGAATCAAAATTGTTCAAGTTTTTAGAAGTGTTCAAAGGACAGTGTTGAACCAAGATCCAAGTTCTGTGCACTTGGCCCTTTGCTAGGGAAATGCTATAAGCCTTTGTACGTCACATATTGCAAAAGTTTAACATAGGGTTTCTCGTTTTCAAGTTTAATGTAGCAAGATGTTACAGAGGCAGAAGCACTTGTTTTCAAAGCTGTGCACCCCATTAAAGAAATAAAAACAAACAAACTGCACAAAAGAATGTTATGGCTCAAATGACAAAGACTTGTGAGAAATCCAATCTGACACCAGTAGTTCATTGAAGTAAATGGACTCACTCATGCAACTAAGATACAGAATTTCACAGTAGGTTAATAAGTTATGCATTAGATACTCAATACTTACCATTTTTCATCTTGAACCTTTTATTGGGAAGAGCTGGGCAATCCTAGATTGCCCACACTTGGTAGGTACCCACCTATGTTCATGGGGAATTTAAAGATGCCTCATTTTGGTAGATTCCAGGAAATTAAACAACTTTTAACAAATACCTGTAAAGTGCTATAGCTTTAAATCTATCAGGATACCCAAACCAAAAGGTTTAAATACAGACTTCAGTTTTCAGGTGATCATAATCTGCAGGTAAACACACCTGGATCCAAATTATAGCTTCTTTTTGCTAGTACTCAAAATTCTCTAGGGCCCATGTACAAATACCAATGTATTCTAAAGCTAAAAACAGATGTACTATTGCAAGAACATTTGTTCTAAAAGTTTTAGAAAACTCTAAAAAGTAAATTTTTAACAATGCTAAAAAAAAAAAAAAAAAAAAAAATACAGAAAATGGTTAGTGCCTGGTGTGGACTGTCCATGCTTAGAGAGAAAAACCTTATTCTGTTTAGAAGAGAAATTACTCTACATACAGGTAGTATTTAATAAAGAATACACAGAACTTTAGTAATTCGTTACATACATGTGAAGTAGCTATAGATTATTAATCAGAACTAAGCATCTCCAAGTAACAGGATTTTTACACATTTAATTTGGATGATGTACATGGGAATTAGCTAAAAATCTGTTGCTTTAAAACTTCAGTCTTGTACGAACAAGTGCCAAATGGTATTAAGGCAAGTCACGCAATGCAATCATTCTTATGTATCACTTAACATCTAGATTTTTCCTGGTTATGTGCAAAAAGGTGGCGAGGGTGGGGGGAAGAAGGGCGGGGGGGGGGGGAGAAAAAAAAATTACATGAATACAATTATTGACATACAGCAAAATCCAACTTGCTGGTATTTCCTTACAGCCAAGGGGCCGCCTGCCAAAATCCAGGGCACAGAGAACCACTGAAGAAGTGCTCTGGTGGAGGGGGCTGGGGATGGGAGCAAAGGCTATCTTAATGCGCACCTCACTGCTTATGTACCCTACTGCTGGAAGTGGTTCCAGATCCAGTCTGCAAACCTTCTTGCGGTACAGACTGGGTGCACAACAGAAAGTTTCACACCCCTGCCTTCCAGCACATCTGTTTCAAGATAAGAGAGTTTGTAGAGTTCCCAGTCAAAGAGCTGGATTCTGTTAGCTGATCAGCAGTTATTCTCGCACTCAATTCCCAAAAATCACTGGGGTACTGCCTAGATATCAATCAAACCCTGACAATGGGACTTACATATTTTGTCATTTGCAACAGGGGCAAAAGGAAGAGATCCATTCCAGTTAAATAAGGGTTTCTGATGCCAAGTGAGAAGCTCCATTTTGCAGACATCATCAACTTTGAGGGACGCTTTGCCCTTGTAAATCTTGCTTAGTCTCATAAAAACATCCAGAACTCGCCTAGGATTCCTCTGATAAACACCATTTGCCCACCCTAGGGCCTCACCTGCCTTCCTCACCTCCCAGCATCTGACGAGGCAAGTCTCAGCCCACCAAAGCCCACAATATACACAGCTAGAGAAAGCGATACACCTTGCCAGGCTCAGGACACCCCTCATTAGACTCAAGCCCCCAGAAAACACCAACGCGTAGTCTGCGCTCCTCGTGACAAGCGCGAGCCGTGCCCGTGGCAGGGGTCCCGGGCAGCCGGCAACAGGCCAGGCTCGGGCACGGCAGGCTGCCACCTGAAGTGCGGCTTCGCTTGGCAATGAAGAGGGGGAACTCGCCTGGTTTCCCGCAGCACCCAGGAGAGGATCTCAGGGCCCCCGCGGGAGACTCAGCGGTCTGCCCCGTGCCACAGCCTGCCTCCCGTCCCCCTGCCCCCTTATCTGCAGGAATACAGGAGGGGCAGGCGGGCTCTTACACCAGGCGGGCCGGGCCGGGCCGGGCCGAACCTACCTGCGGGGAGCCGCCCGCCCTTGCGCGGGGAAGGCGGCGGTGTGTCCGTGTCCCTCTCCCTGGCCATGGCGGGGCGGACAGGGGTAGCCGTGTGGGCTCGGCGGCCTTTATGGGCGTGGAGGTAGGTGCGCGGCGAGGGGCGGGGCGGGACGGCGAGGAGCCTCCGCCCGGAGAGCCCGGCCCGGTGCGGGCTGGATGGTGGCTCCGGCGGCGCCGGGAGGATGCTGGCGGGGCAGGGCCTGGCGGCCCGTGCCCTGCTTCTGCGCGGGGCTCAGCGCCCGTCCCCGATGCAGCGCCGGGAGACAGACCTCGTTTCACCTCCCACGGCGCGTGAATCGGCGCGTCCTGCCAGGGAGACCTCTGCGCGGGGAGGAAGGACCGCGGAGAGCGGGGGCGGGGTGTAGCCGTGTCGGTCTAGTGGCAAAAGGAATCGGGACTCGTGGTGATCTTTTTTTATTACACCAAGTAGGTTTTTGCAAAAGAGGTGTTTTTTGTTTGTTTGTTTGTTTTGCAATACACACACACGCGCGCGCGCACATACTCGCTCACTCGCTCTCTTTCTCTGCAAAAAATCCAGTTGGTCGAATAACAGAGCTCACCTCTCCCACGCGTCCCGATTCGGCAGAGAGGGGAAACTTCCTCCTCGTGTTTAGTCGTTGACTCCGCGCAGAACACGAAGGAACGGGCCTATGGGGGCTGTGAGACAGGGTGACAGACCTTTTTCTCTGGGAGACACAACCAAACGGCGTGCCTTTGTATTCATGTAATTGTTTTCCGCACGTATACCCCTTTTCGGTGCACAAATGCTGTGTTCATCCAGAAGCACGGTCCGGCCACGGCAGGGACTCCACAGAGCAGCAAAAGCAGCTGATGTGGAACTGCAGAGCAGAGCAGTGCCAGGGCGGCGCGCCGGCGTCCGCTTTCTGCTGTTGCTTTTGCAAAAGAACCTAAAGCCGCCAAGTGAAAGGTGAGAGGCGGAAAGGCAGGTGTACTGGAGAAGAAGCACCGCCTCCCCTCATTACTTTAAGCTGCGATTTGACTGAGGGATAGTCGGTTGCAGTGGAGAAGAGGAGGGAAGTCACAAATAGGGCCGGCAGAGGTGTAGGACGGCACAGCTTTTGTTTGACAGCGACTGGTACACACATGCCAGACTTGAATTGAGGAAATGAGTACCAAAGAGGTATAGATGGGACGCAAGAAAACCACTGCCTCTTTGGCTGTGTAAGATTTAAAAAGAAGTTCAAATATACAGCAATTGAGTTAGATAAATACGTGTTTAGCGTGCTAGTCACTGCCCTAAGTAGAACAAGCAGGACCAAACTGTAACTGTTTGTGCTACAGCAACATTGTTTTGTCCCCATTAGCCTGAATCCACCCTCATAATGGATTACCTTTTTTCTGTTTCTTTGTCATGCTCATGTTTGTTTTCCTGAGATTTTGAATGCCTTGTTGATTCAGACAAATTTCTTCTGTTTTCTGATTTTCTTTTTCTCGCATTTTGTTCAACAACTAGAAATTAGTGTCAGATTTTTGGTTTTGGGATTTTTAATTCACACTTTTATGTATAGCTTTTCTCTTTTCATGGTCATACCCAGCATTTTTAAAAAATCCTGCTTTTTTGATGAAACAACATTTGAAGTTGCATCTAAACTTCCAGTAAAGGGGAAAAAACACAGATGCTGCACTGCTGCAGTATCCACCCTGGTCATCTGATTTAGTATAACCACGGCTCAGTTCTCACATATTTTTCTTTACATCTCTCACTATTTCATGTGTATATTGTAGCCCAGATTCCTGAAGTCAAGTGATTATATGAAAATTTTGGCTTTTGTTAAAAAAATAAAGTTCCTAGCCCTCATGGTCACAGACAAGATCTTGAAAATATGACCTTAGTGCACCATGAAGGCTCAGGCGCTAGACGATAAATAAAAGAACCCACAATTTATTCCTTACAAATAAATTAAACCAACTAGATTATTTTTTAAAGCATTAGCTTAAGACTTTTTAATAATCAGTCATATGTCTGATTAAGTACTGAGTTTATTGTTTAGTATTTGTAGTCTGGTTTGCTTCATGTTCTGCATGTACAGTTTTGAGCTCATCAGCGATGCTTAACAATTATGAACTATTAAGTCCTCTGTCTTCAAACAGGAGCATGAATATCTCTGGCTGGATAATCTTCAATAGCCTGCTTTATTATATTCCATTGGGAAGGGTGGAACAGAAAAGCTGTCTCAGTTTGCTGGTATTTCATTCTGTTTCCATAATTTTGCCGATAATGGTAGTGACAACATTCAACCAACCAACCAACCAACTTGGATCCAACCAACTTGGATAATTTGCATGAAGACTGCTTATTACAGGAGAGGTTGAATTTCTTTTAAGAAATGCATATGGTAAGGCAGAAAAGTGAGAGGCATGATTGTCCTCTAATACTGATGCAAACCAAGAGTCCCTTTAAATCAAATGAGTTTATACAGGTTTAGCCAGTAAGAGAGAAGAATTTGCAAGTATTTTTAAGAGTGATTGGAAAATATCTTAAATGCAAAATCTAGATCAGTGGTTTTCAGGTTTTTTTATTCAAGGTACCCTCCATAACTTCTTTAAATTTGGTGGCATCCTACTTGGGAACCACTGATATGCTGCTTCAGTTTATCTGATAAGCTTGAAGTAGGCAGACATTCTCCTCACGTCACCTTTCTTCTTGATCCAGCCCCCCCGGCACCTCTTGGAAACGCATTCAAGACAGTTCCATGTGGCAGTGGAGGTGGTGCAGCAGCCTGGAGATAGATGCCTGTGCTGCCAGTACTGCAGCCAGGCATGTGTGGGACTGGGCTGGGAAGACCTGCAGCAGGAACAGGCACTCTTGCCTGTATTAAGGTTATTGGATAAACCCCGTGGAGGCAGGAGCTCTTGATTCTGTTGCAGCTGTTTCTAGGTTCAGCTCTGCCGGGCCTCCTGGAAACCAAGGTGCATGGGAAAGTTTCACCTGGCTGCAGCACTCTGGCAGTGGCTTCTCTCTGTTGGCCATGGCCAGGTTAAACTTTCCTGTGTGTCTTGATTTCCAGGAGGAACGTTAGAGCTGAACTGGAAAGCTGCCATGGTAAGAGCGGGTGTTTCTGCCTGCATTACATAATGCAGATGGCAGCCCTCCTTTGTGCTGCAGTAACTTTCCAGTTTGTCTTCAGTATGCCTGCTGGAAACTGGTGGGAAAGACTCACTAGGTTGCAGTCATCATCAGTCTTGGCATGGTGGCACCGCTTACAGGTTCTTGCAGAACCCTGGGGTGCCATAGGGCTCCACTTGAGGACCTCTGAGCTAGATCTTTGCAGGCCTGACAGAAAAGAGTTTGCCTCCCTCTAATATATTGCCAGATTAGGTAACCAGGTCTTATCTGGTAATAAGAGAGGCTTAGTAGAGCTAGCTCTGATTTCCATTCTTATGTGACAAAACCTCTTTGTTTAGAAGAGGCAAAACAGTAATTTTTGGGTCTCCACATTGCTTGGCAGAGTATGGTGTTGCCCAAAAAGGGCATACAGTTCAGCACTGGATCACAAGCTGAACTTGTCTAGCGCTAGTAACAGATCATATCTGGTGTTTTGGTGGTTCAGGAATGGTCCACATACACATTTCCATTGTATACGTGATTGAAGGATTTTTTTAGGATCTTCTGACCAAAGATTGGGAAAAATTATTTTTGTTTTAGACAAACTGGAGCAGATCATGTCCTGAGGCAGCTCAGTCATTCCCACAGCGGCTACTTGGATCCCACTTTGCTTGACCCATCTGGCCTCTCAGGGTCCCATCCTGTTGTATGGCCTACTATGGCTTGATGTTATAATTGGACTGGGAGGCTGCTCCTAGATATCAGGGGGTTTCACTTCAGGTCCGAGACCTTTGTCTGGGCCAAGAGCCCCCTGACTATGGCCCTCTTTATTCTGCTTGGGCCTCTCTGCCCAAGGTCTGCTGTCCCCGGGACTTTGGCAATCCTGGGCCCCAGCTCTAGCCTCACCCTTCATGAGCTCTGGGCCCCTCAGACCAGCCTGACCCTTTGTGGGCTCTGGGCCCCTCAGCCCTGGTAGGTTCTGGGCTTGTGCCCTCAGTCTTTTCTGCCACGTGCTACAGTCCTTCAGCTGATAGCAGTCGTGTTTCCCGGCCCCCCAGCACTGCTTGCAGCCTCCAGACTTCACAGGGCTCTCAAATGGGTCTTGGTCCTCTCAGCCATATCCCCCTTATGCTGCTTGCCTCATCCTCTTGAAGAGTTTAGGACCCGGGATGCCCCTGGCATCCTCCTTGGCAGCCTCTTCCTCCCCTACATTCATAATCCAGTCTTTCAGTTCAGTCTTCAACACAACAAAATACTCGAACAAAAGTCCCCTTCCCCTACCCCTTCATTCTGGGTCAGCGTCATATTTTGGAAATGAGCTATGGCCAAAATACTTGGTTCAGATGGCTGGTGGTGCAGGGGCTTCTTTGCAGCTCCCCACATTCTACAGTCTTTCCTCCTTGGCCAGCCAGACCCCCTTCTCTCCAAGCCTGTCATGGTCCTGGTTTTATAAAGTTTCTAACCCACTCTCTGGATCATCGACTCCACTGCTTCTGTCCCAGGCCTGTCAATCACTGACTGCACAGTGCTGGCTGCACCTGGGGTGGGTGGCCATTTTATTAAAAGGCCCTCTTCTCCCTGGCTCCTTCTTTCCTTCAATGACTGGATAGGGGCCCCGTTACACACACATAGAGCATGTCACACATCACTGTAGTGATGCTCTACATCACTGTAGCAGCATGCTCCCTCATTTTAACGTACCACTATGACAACCTAATGGCGAAATCTAACTGCCACATGCATGGCGCAGTACGGGCAGTTACTGTGCCCTGCTTTAGTACTTCCAAAAGTAAGTACTATAGTACAGTGCTGTAGCAATGACTCCATACAGCAATGTGTAGATGTACTCATAGGGCACGTCCACACATGCAAACACATGTCCTTGCAGCAGCTCAAATAGAAGCAGTACAAATTTGAACCAGGGCTTTTTGCCACAGTTTATGTGCTCGGACATGCACTTTGTTGTGGAGCAAATTGTACCATTTGAGGCAAAATAGCCCTACCTGGCTCCTACTGGATCTGCAGCCACAGGAAGCTAGAGCCCGGGGCCAGTACCTGTGCTGTCCCCAGCAGTATAAAAAGCTGCTCTGTCCTGGCCCCAGTAATATAAAAACCTGCCCTGGCCAGCAGTTCAGGGTTACTTGCCCTCAGGAGCTTCCGGGGCCCACCCAGTTGGTGTGTGGGGACACTAGCCTCTTGTGTCAGCTAGACTGATGAAGCAATGTCACTTTTTAAAATACACCCAAATCTACATTCTTACACAATTAGAACAAAAGAGAGAGAGCGAGCAAGGGGTAATGATCAGATGTGCTATGTCTTATTGCTATATTTACAATGTTAAAAAAGATTGAATCCTACCAGTGTCTTTAGCATCATAATAAAATACATCCTAAATATCTATATGTTTTAATGTTTGCTTTGGGTTTCCTTATCACATGGTGCATGTGTGATGGGGGGATCTGGGGTTTGCAGGAGGAGGTGGGAAGGGGTGGGGAGATGTGGAGGGATGTGGTGGGATGTGAGTCACTGTGTGGGTAGGTGTGGGGGGACTGTGGGTGTGGGGGCTGCTTAGGAGGGGTGAATCCAATGCATGAATGCCGTGTACCCCCGGTGGCTTGCAGGGCATGGCGGTGCTGGCGGCAGTGGGAGCGTGGTGGCAGTGGTAAGCAGGGAGCTCCCACAGATGCCGCTGGCGCTGTCAGCAGCAGGGAGAGGGGTGGTGAGCAGTGGAGAGGGGTGGTGAGCAGTGACCACCTGCAGACACTGCCAATAGTGTCAGCAGCACCTTTTCTAAGGGGGTGCATTGCCATGCTCAGGGGGTGCACATGCGCTCACATGCACCCCCTATGCATTGCCAATGGTCTCCTGCCCCCCTCAGGACAGAACCCCTCCCAGCACATGGACTATCATGCCTGTAGGGTCCCTGCCCCTCCCCGTACTGGTCTCCAGCCCCCTGCTCATTCCCTTGCTCTCCTCCAGCTTCCAGAGGCTGGAGAGAATAGGAAAATGAGCTGGAGGCTCATTCCCTCCACCCCTATTCATTCCCCCAGCTCCCCATTCATTCCCCTGCTCCCAATTCATTCCCCCCACCGCTGTTCATTCCCCTGCCCCTTATTTATTCCCCCCATCTCCCATTCGTTCCCCCTGCCCTCTTTCATTCCCCCAGCTCCTCGCTTTCTCTCCCAGCTCTCACCCCCCACACTAACCAGCAGTAGCAGTGAATGAGCAGGAGGCTGGAGAGAGCAGGGGAAGTCTTCAGCTTATCTCCAGGGGCTTGTCTCCAGCCACCTGCTCCTTCCCATGGTGTCTCCATCCTTGGGAGGTTGGAGACAGCAGGGGAATGAGCAGCAGGCTGGAGACAGCCCCTGGAGACATTCACCTGCTGCCTCCAGCCCCCTGCTCATTCCCCTGCTGTGTCCAGCCTCCCAAGACTGGAGATGAGCAGGGGAATGAGCAGGAGGCTGGAGACAAGCCCCTGGAAATGAGCTGGAGACTTCCTCTGTTCTCTCCAGCATCCTGATTATTCTCTGCTACTGCCGGTGAGTGTGTGTGTGTGTGGGGGGGGGGGAGTTGGGTGGAGGGGGGCTGGGAGAGCCAGCAGGGAGCAGGGGTAATTAATGGGGGAGGGGGGAACAAACAGGGAGTGGGGAGAGTGAGACAGGAGCTAGGAGAACAAATCGGGAGTGGGGAGAACAAACAGGGGGTGGGGGGAATAAATGGGGAGTTGGGGAAGGTCTCTTCCCCACTCCTCCGGCCCCTACCACCCTACTTACCTGGCAGAAACTGGGTCCAGGTCCCTGCAGCTTGCACCGCAACCTGCCCTGCACAGGCAGGCAGCATGCTTCAGGACTGGGGAAAGGGCCAATCACAGAGATGCTCTGGCAGGCTGCCAGAGTGTCTCTGTAGAGGACTGAGCCTCTGGTTGCCTCAGGGTATGGCCGGGGACCATGCCCTGTCCTATTTTTTCCCCCACGGTATTGTTTGACCCCTGGATATCTAGGGGTTTAATTTTGCTTCCCTACTGCAAATTTACTACAGCATCTCAAACACCTTTTGAGTGTCAAAAGGCACATCCAGACAAGGCATGTGTGGCCTTGTCTGGACGTGCCCATAGAGGTGTAACAGGGAAGCTCTATGCCCTGGGCAATGACAGGATATAGGGCAGCAGCCAATTTGACTGGCACAGCCAGACACGAGCTGCCGTTGTGGCTATTTTTGTACCCCTTATGGTGGCACCCCGAGCTGTTGCCCCAGCCACCCCCTCCCACCCAGTTCTGCTACTGAAAATTCTTTTGCTTTTATATAGTTTTGGATTTACAGTTGATCAAAGGACAGGAGAATAATTCTGAGGAAGTAGTTAGCCAGTGTTATAAGTCTTTCATATTTGAGAAAGAAGTTAAGCTGAAATAAGGGAGCCCTACAAAGGGTGTGTGAGTCCAGAGACACACTGCTTTATATTCAGGAGTTCTCTAACATTGTGCCAATTTTGCAGAGGCAGGGCAACAGCAGGATTGTATTTCAGAATATCCAGTTATTCTTGTTTTAAACAAGAGACTGAAGAATTTGATTTAACAAGACAAATCTTATCCTCTTCAATCGTTTGCCATGTTGGTACCTGTTTTGAGATAGAAGTGTTGACATTTCCCTGTCATGTGCAGTGATGCTGCTTAAGTGAAAGAAAAAGCAATGGTTCTTATACTAACAAAGGAGTAGTAGGGGAAAACCATCATTTCTGTTTTCTTTTTCTTTGGGACTGGCTTGTAGACCCCGCCGTCTATTAGAAGATGACTTGAAACTATTAATATAGTCTATGTAAACATTACCAAAATGATTCGTAGATTTCATAGACTTTATGGCTGGAAGGGACCTCAAAAGATCATCGAGTCCAGTCCCCTGCCCAAGGGGCAGGAAGTCATCTGGGGTCATAGGATCCCAGCAAGATAAGCATCCAAATTTCTCTTGAAGGCATTCAATGTGGGTGCTTGAACCATCTCCGATGGCAGCTATTCCAGACCTTGTGAGCTCGGACAGTAAAGATATTCTTCCTTATGTCCAGCCTGAAATGGTCTTGCTGGGATTTATAACTGTTCAACCTTGTCATCCTTTGGTGCACTCTGGTGAACAATCGTTCCCCCAGATCCTGATGAACACTCCTGATAAACTTATAGGTAGCCATTTGATCACCCCTGAGCCTGCATTTTTCTAAGCTAAAGATTCTCATAGCTCTCAGCCTGTCATCATAAGGTCTGTTTTCCTGACTTCTGATCATGTACGTGGCTCTTCTCTGGACTCTCTCAAGCTTCTCCACATCCTTTTTGAATTGTGGAGCCACAAACTGGATGCAGTACTCCAGCTGCGGCCTCACCAAGGCTGAGTACAACAGGAGAATGATGTCCTGGGATTATCTTGAGAAGCATCTATGGATGCAAGCCAGCATTTCGCTCACTTTATTAGCTGCAGTCTCACATTGAAGGCTTATGTTCATCTTGTGGTCAATCATGAACCCCAAGTCCTTTTCATCCATAGTGCTAGCCAGCGTAGCACTGCTGAGCCTTAAGGATGCTGCAGGTTTTTCCTCCCAAGGTGGAGAACCTTGCATTTTTCAGTGTTAAACACCATCAGGTTCTCATCCACCCATTTCCTGAGCCTGTCGAAGTCAGCCTGGATCACCCTCCTGTCCTCAAGTGTGGATGCTTTACCCCAGAGTTTGGTATCATCGGCAAACTTGGCCAGTCTGCTTCTGACTCCGATGTCTACATCATTAATGAAGCTGTTGAACAATATAGGTCCAAGGACAGAGTATTGGGGGTCCCACTGGTCACAAGACCTACCCACAACAAACCCATGCTGGGTATCCATCAGGATATTGCCATCAGCTAGTCTGTTAAGCACAGCCTCTTTGATAATCTTTTTCAAGACCTTGCCCAGGATAGAGGTCAGGCTAATGGGCCTGTAGATTTCCTAATCCACGCTCCTCACTTTCTTGAAGATAGGCACCACATTGGCCTTCTTCCAGTCTTTGGGCACTTTGCCAGAGCACCAGGAGTTCTCGAAGATCCCTGCCAGGGGCTGGGATATGATGCTAGCCAGCTCCTTGAGTGCCCTGGGGTGTAAGTTGTCAGGGCTGGCTGACTTGAAGGTGCCCGGCCTCTCAAGGTGTTCCTTCATGAGGTCAGCATTGATGGAGGGTAAGGACTCTCCCTCACCCAGGCCTCCTGGCCCTGTAATGGGCATGGGTGGCCTGTGGGACTGATGAAAGACCGATGCAAAGTAACCATTTAATAGGTTGGATTTTTCCTGGGCATCGGTCGTCAGTTGTCCTGTCTGGTTTAGCAGGGGTCCAGTGTTGCCCTTGCTTTTCCTCCAGCTCCCCACATATCTGAAAAAGGTCTTCTTATTGTCCTTGATACTTGTAGCTAGTTGGAGTTCTGTCACAGCCTTGGCATTCTTGGTTCACTCCCTGCAGGACTGGACCAGTGTGGAATATTCCTCCTTGGAGGCGGATCCCATCCTCCATCCTTTGTAAACCTTTCTTTTTAGCCATAGGAGGTCTGCTAGTTCCCTGAAGAGCCAAGGAGGCTGCTCTACCCTTTTGCTGCCTTTCCTCTGAGATGGAATAGCCTGAGCTTGTGCATCAAGGATTGCTCCCCTCCTCTTAGGGTCATGGTCCCTTAGGGCCTCACCAACAAACCTCCTGAGCTTGTCTGAAATCAAGGACTTCTGTATTGCTGACTGTCTTGCCAGCTTTATGGCGGATGGTGAAGGTGATCAGCTCATGGTTGCTGTTGCCCAGCTTCCCATCAATCGTTAGGTTGCTGATTAGGTTGTCCCTGGTTGCCAGTACCAGGTTGAGCACCGCTTTACCTCTTGTTGGCCGGTAGACTTCTTGAGTCAGATAGAGGTCATCCACGCATGAGAGGAAGCTTTGTGACTGCTCGGATTTAGCTGAGTGCTCTTCCCACGAGATGTCTGGGTAGTTGAAGTCTCCCATAACAACCATGGACTGGGAACACGCAGCTTTAGCCAAGTCCCTGGTGAAGTCTTGGTTAAGCTCTTGACTGTGTAGGAGGTCTGTGGTAGACTCCCACCATTGTGTCCCCTGTGCTGCGTTCCCCATGAATTTTAACCCAGGGGGTCTCCAGCCATCCACACTGGTTGCCAATATCAGCTTGCAGGGACGCATAGCTCTCCTTGACATAGAGAGCTACACCCCCGCCCCTTTTGTCTACTCTCTCACTCCTGTAGAGGGTATAGCCATCTATGCCCATGGTCCAGTCATGGGTGGAGTCCCACCAGGTCTCTGTTATCTCTATGACATCATAATTATTTGTGTTAAGCAAGAGGATAAGTTCCTCCTGCTTACTCCCCAAGCTCCTGGCATTTGTGTACAGGTAGGCAAGTGTCCCCTTGGCTGAGAAGAGCCTCCTCCGCAGCGGGGAGAGGTGGAGGCTGTCCCTTCCAAGCAGTTCACTGCCTCTCTCATCAAAGACCAGACTGTGGTAATGAAAGCCAAAGCCTTCCTGATGACACCAGCGCCACAGTCTTTGGTTGACTACCTAGATTCTCCTCTCCCTCCTCAGCCCGTAGCCTGAGACTGGGAGGATTGAAGAAAACACCAACTGCACCCCAAGACCCTTTAGCCCTGCTCCCAAATCCCTGTAGCCCCTCATGACTTGACTGGGAGCACTACGAGCCATGTCATTGGTGCCCACATGTATAAGGAGCATGGGATAGTGGTCAGTGGGATGCAGGAGTTTAGGGATCTTCTCTGCAATGTCTCGGCTGCAGGCTCCTGGGAGGCAGTAGATTTCCAGGGTTAAGAGGTCAGTGAGGCATTTTGCCCCCTCAGTCTCTCTCAGGATTGAGTCTCTCATGACAAACTCTCGCGTTTTGTCTTGGGGAGATTGGGGGTGGTAGCTACAGTAGTGCCTGTGTTGCCTGCAGGAGCTGGCAACTCAGCAGGCTCTTCTGGGGCTGCAAGAGGTTTGTACCTGTTGCTGAGCTCCAGTGGCGCAGGAGTCAAGGTGCAGTGCATCTTGGGGCCCTTGACCACCTTGGTTCAACCCCTGGGCCGGACAGGAAGGGAGGTCCCTGAGTCCTCCCTTGTCCTGGAGGGAGACTGTGGTCTACCCTCTCTCTCCTGGGGGAGAAGGGCCTGGCAGTAGGAGACTATCTCCTGTTTGCAGTCCCTGATGGCATGCAGTCTTTGGACTGTGACCTGGAGCTCCTTCAGCTGGCATGCCAGGGACCCCAGTAGGAAGTAGACCTCACAAGAGGAGGTGGCCATGCTCCTGGGCCCCAGATCCTGAAAAAGCAACAGGCAGCCCCTATAGCTGAGAGCCAGGGACTCTGTCTGCATGGAGGCCTCTGAGGAGCCGGGGGGGGGCACTCAGAGCCCTCAGGGACCCTCAGGGTGTGGTGTGTGCCCATCCGTGGCATGCTGCTGGTGGGCTGGCTATGGCTGGCACTGGCTTCCCTAGGGTAGGGGAGCACAGGAAGGGCCTCAGGCCCTCTCGCTCACTGTCCTGTGCAAACTCTGTGCTAACTTGCGTGCCGGGCAGACAAGCGCATCTGTTTCTGCCACGTGTTCTCAAGGCTCCGGTCGTGTAGCTCCCTGAGGGGGCTGGGCTCCCCGGTTCCTAATCAGCCACCTCCCTGCAGATGAGCTGGGCTAGTCCTCTCCCACCACAGCCCCGCTTACCTCTGGCTGCTGCTGGGGGTTGGCGGGGGAGCTCCACAGCAGTTGGAGGGTTGCTGGGGGGCTTTGGGGTGCGGAGGCATGATGGGCTTTCACCTGTGCATCTTGCGCCACTCCCTAAGCCACTCTCAGGCTTTTTTCCTTTGGCGGGCCCTTTTAAACTAAGTGCATGCACAGTGGGCCCACATCTGGCACCTGCATTACTCCCAGGCAACTTGGGGAACCCTGCCTTCTTGCAACAGGGTCAGTGAGTACCCCATCCCCTCCTCTACTGTTTGCCCCTAGGGGGGCTGGGCCAAGTAGGGGCCGGGGTGGGATGAATCCCTCCCTGTTTCCTAATCAGGCACCTCTCCCTACAGCTGAGCTGGGCTAGTCTCCTCCCACCATGGCCCTGGTTACCTCCAGCTGCTGCTGAGGGTTGGTGGGGGGGCTTTGCAGCAGTTGGGGGATCATTGGGGGGCTTTGGGGTGCAGGGGTGTGATGGGCTTTCACCCGTGCATCTTGCGCTGCTCCCTAAGCCTCTCATTCTTTTGAATGAAGCTGCCAAATCTTCCTTTATCTGTAAAGATCTACAAATAGCTTATGGAAGAGTTTGAAAAATATACTTAAGTGCAATTCTGTCTTTTTTTTAATAATTTTTATTAGTTTCTTTTACCAAGTAGCAAGCATGTTCAATAACTGTACAAAGGAAATAGTGGCATTCTCAAATTGCGGTTCTTATGCTGTGAGAGTCCAATAAAAGTTAAGGCTTTTTCTAAATATTCTGACATGCCACAGGCCAGGAGTTTGCTTTGGCTATGTTGAAATCTGTCTGGGCAGCTTTGAGCCATTGATGGTTACTATACCTCATGAATTACACTAAAAGGGTCAAGATTTTTATTCCATGATTTTCAGTTGTTCACTGCCAATCTTTCCAGAATGGAATAGATATGTGCAACACCTAATATGTAGATAAAAACCCTTATATACCAATTATATTAACATTTTAGAAGATAATGCACACAATTCCTATAAAATCAATAGACTCTTGGTAAAGCCAGTCATAATATTTCAGTTATTTACTGAATTTTCAGATGAAGTTTATTTTACTATCCCATTTCAATATGCAAATGCTCTGCGGTATTGGGGCTTATCCTATGTACAGCTTTTTGCAAGACTGCTGTCTAAATCTTGTATTGTTAAGGGTTTACAGCCCAAGGGTTAGAGTTAAGGTTTTACAGGCCAAGCCCTATGAGGAGAGACTGAGGGACCTGCACCTCTTCAGCCTCTGCAAGAGAAGGCCAAGAGGTGATCTTGTGACTACCTACAAATTCATTAGTGGGGAGAAGCAAGGAATAGGAGAGGGTCTGTTCACCAGGGTGCCTCTTGGGGTAACAAGGAACAATGGTGTCAAACTGACAGAAAGCAGATTCAGGTTCGATATCAGGAAAAGCTTCTTCATGGCAAGGGTGGCCAAAACTTGGAATGGGCTTCCAAGAGAGGTGGTGTTCTCTCCTACCTCGCATGTCTTTAAGAGAAGGCTGGATAGACATCTGGCTGGGGTCATCTGACCCCATTGCTCTTTCCTCCCCAGGTGCGGGGGCAGACTCAGTGATCTGTTGTGGTCCCTTCCAACCCTAGAGTAACCCAGGCAGTACTCCAAGAGGTACCCCCTCTCCAATTCAAGGGATCACAGCAGGTGCACAGCAAGTGCTGTGAGAGGTGTAGGGACTCTCCTCCCCCTATAGAGCAGAGCCAGACCACTAATGAGGATTTAACCATATACCTTTTAATGAGAGAACAGTACTGGGAACATAACCAGTATAAACCAGGGGGTATAAGGAACACTACAATGCTCCAAGGGGGCAGGATTCAACAAAGGTTAGACACTTACAATCATAGACATATTCATCCAATTGACAAAAGACAGGGTTAACAAAATATAAAACACAAACAGCAGAACAAACAATACTGGTTGGTGAAATATAAAAGGCACAAAATACAAAATGTCAAA
>JAGPOW010003685.1:1839808-1926696 GCA_030014935.1 Caiman crocodilus
TTGACAAAAGACAGGGTTAACAAAATATAAAACACAAACAGCAGAACAAACAATACTGGTTGGTGAAATATAAAAGGCACAAAATACAAAATGTCAAATGACAAGGAAAAAAATGACCTGGAGAGGGAAAAACACAATGGCCCCTTTTTGCTGCAACAAGAGCTATTCCCTGTTAGATCACTCACCCCAAGTCATCCCAGCTGGGACTTTAACTCAGCTCTTTCACATGGTAGGCAGAAACTCTACCACACAGTCACCAACCCTGGTACTATACCAACCTGCTAGGGGTCTTTACCTTTCTGGACCCCCTGCCTTATGTCAAGATGCCTGGCCTCTTATCGGAGGAGCTGGAAGCAGAGCTGGGAACCTCTCAGGTCACTGCTCAGATCATTGCTGGAGCTGGAGAGCCTCTCCTGCTGGCCACAGCCTCTTGTAGGTGATCTTGGAGCCCAGTAGGGAGCCTCTCCTGCTGGCCATGCACCGCACCACACTGCTGAGGGTTCAATTGCTGCCTGCAGGTCCCATTCCTTCAGGTGCTTCTGGGGCAACTGCTCCTACCCCACTGGCCCTGCTCTTTGCCAGCTCTTTGAGACTCCTTCCTTGTGGTCCCTCGCTGGTCTCCCCTGAGTCAGCTGCACTGCCCCTTTTATCCCCCTCCCAGTGACCCAACAGGCCAATCAGGGGACATGGAGGGTGAGTCCCTGCAGCCTGATTGGTGAGGAAAGGGAATCCCAAGTTCTCCAATCATCTTTTACCTTTTCCAAATCCCTGGGCTAAGTCACTGCCAGCTAGCCCGTCATACTAGCATCTATGAATCTATAAACTAACATTAAAATAATAACTCACAAAGAGTAAGCATATCCTGTTAGACTTTGAATCCCATTTGTTACTCTTATAATCCTCCAGTTCCACTAGCTAATCCTGTTGCATATCTATGCAGAGATGAATGTCTGGTTATGATAATCCAATAATTAAATATAGAGGCAGTAAGTAGACATATACAATAAAAACAGTTTCAACATTGGGTTTAATTTTTTGGTATTTTTCTTTATAGTCAGGGCAGCTAGGATCTGGAACCAAATTCCAAGGGAAGTGGTGCTCACTTTTACTCTGAGGGTTTTCAAAAGGAGTCTGGATAATCACTTAGCTGGGGTCGTTTGACCCTAGCACTCTTTCCTACCCGTGTCAGGGGGTCAGACTTGATGATCTGCTCAGGTCCCGTCTGACCCTACCAACTATGAAACTATCTAAAAGTATTTGTTATGCAGGCTTTCAGGGATAATTAAAAGACTGTTTTGTGCTAAATTACTTGGAAAGATAGCCCAGGAAATCAATTATCTATAAATGTTTAGATGTTTGTAAGCATTAAACTTTAAAAAGGGCAGTCCCAATGGAAATACTCCAGTGTCTAAAACCAACATTTTACAAATATTCCACATTCTTAGAAACTGACTTCAAAGTGAGGATCTGAATAGTTTCAGTGACTATGTGAAGAGAAATGTAGAGTAAATATGACCATCAATTAATACACTTTAACTATTTAAAGATTTACACTGGTAAAGCTTTATTTCTAATCTAGGTAAGACTGTTTGTTAATCTGTGTCCCTTATGTCTTATACTCTTTCAGGGCAAATGTCTTCGGAAGCATCTGTGATTCTTTTTCACTTCTATGTGACACACTGTCAGAAGATGACTAATTTTGAATCTGCATAAGTATGAGAAAAGAAAATGCCAGTCACGATCCAGAGATTCAGGCACAATAAGAATTCAGAGTTTCTGGAACAGAAAGAACACATTTACTAGGTTCTGAACCACAGGGGAGCTAACACAAAAAGAGAAGCAAAGTACAGGTGAGCTCATTAATTTATACCACAGGGACCAAGCCTAAAAACATGTATACATATCGTTTGCTTTTACTGAGAAAGGAAATAAAATTACTTGTGATGTAGTGTGAGATTGTCACTCCAATTCTGATGCACTGGAGTTGCATAAAGCAGTCCTAAAAGCTCCAGGTCAGGCCAGGAAGAATTCTTTTCAGTACAGAAACTGAGAAAGACAGCTGAAAACTGTGCTTTGAGGACCAGGGCATAGCATGGAAAAAATGCACCATGGGCAGTCCTTTCTCACCTTCCTCTCCTCCTCCCTTGTACCTCTGACTCACAGGAGCAGGAACAGCAGCAAGCAGCAATAGCAGGTTCAACGCATTCTGAGAACTGTAGTTGTCTAGAGACAGTGGCGTTTGCTGCTGCAAGGAGAAACTTTGACTTTGACACGCGTTGCCTGCAATGGGTTCCTCCTGCAGCTAGAAAGTGTAGGTAGAGCAAGAAAGGTAGCAAGAAGGCAGGCGGTAGCCCTGGGGTAGGGCATCGTCTCCCTGTCCTTCTGGTGTCCTTGCCCTTGCATGGTGACTGAGGCACATGGTCTCTCACCCACCCCATGTTATGCAATTGTTTAGGACATCCTCCAACAGCCTAAAGTGATACCAGGGACATGGCTATGACTAAAGGCAGGAGGCTTTCTTTTGGGGTCAGCAAGTAGCTTAATGGGTTTTAGAGCCATTCTGTGCATTCTCAGTTGTGATTCCCAAACTATACCTGCACTGCAACTGAAGTTGTGATTTCAGGAAATACAGGAATTCCCAAACTTCCTTTAATGTACTAGCTGGGATACCACTAGAAGTAAAGTTGTGGCAGGCTGGTCTTCAGTGTAGCTGTACAAGTCTCCTTGGGTGCATCTCTACTGTTCTCTTGCCAAGCCTGAGATATTTTTGCTCAGGACCCCTGGAACTCATCCACTCTGCCTGACTGTTCGGCTTTGGGGCACATTGTTACTAGACTTTAATGTTAGAATTTAGTTGATGGCAATGAAGTCATAAAATACTTGGACAAGAATAGTCCATTCTCTGAAGAAAGTGTTGACTGAGTTCAGTAGTTTGCAATTTCAAGCATAAGACAGCAGAAAAACTTTGCCCAATCTAAACCCCAGCAAAATAAGACACTGTGGATATATCTATGTGTTCATTAATGTGCCAAAGTTATGGCGCATTAAGTTTTGTACTTGCATAACCTAGTACTAAATCGATGCACAGAAACTGGAGCCACTAAGTAATAGCACCAACACATGGCTTTTTAGTGACCTCAGATGTGCAGTAGCCTAATACTACTGCACAGTATTGTATTAGCATTCATAGATTCACAGATTCATAGATGGTAAGGCTGGAAGGGACCTCAGAAGATCATCAGGTCCAGCCCCCTGCATCAGGCAGGAAAGACAACTGGTGTCAGGTGACCCTAGCAAGGTGACCATCCAGTCTCCTCTTGAAGATTTACAGGGTAGGTGATTTCACTACCTCTGGAGGGAGCTTATTCATATATTTCATAGACATTAGGGCTGGAAGGGACTTCGGAAGATTATCGGGTCCAGTCCCCTACTCTAAGGGCAGTAAGTCAGCTTGGGTCAAATGATCCCAGCAAGATAAGCATTCATGCAAAAGGCTTGGGAGAATTTCTCTGCCCAGGCATGGCAAATGGCCATAATACTCAATTCTGTAGTGCATCACTTCACAAGCCCTGATGTGGCAAGTACAACAATACATTTTCCTGATACAAACTGCTTTTGTAGATTCATAGATGTAGGGTCGAAAATGACCTAAGTAGATCTTCAAGTCCAACCCCCTGCCCTGGACAGGAAAAGTTCCAAGACACTGCAGCAGCTCAGACACCAGCTGGCACAAAAACTAGCCGAAAGTCACTTTTGTCACACTTTCTGCTATGCTTCTAGAGGGGCAACACTCAAATCTGTCCTCTTCAGTCTGCCAGTCAGGTTCACACAGGTGCTCGTACAGTTACTGACCATAGCTTTGCCAAGAATTTTTTGTTGCTTCTAACATTCTGAATGGGACTATTTCCTCTGACCAACCTAAATCACTTTGTTGAAGAACTCTCACCACTCACTGATTTACATTTATACTAGTAGCCAAAACTGCAGAAGAAACGTCCAAACCAAAGATGTACCATGCAATGACAGCACCCACAGGTGTAACTTAGACTCCATGGTTGGGGACAGACATTCAAAAAGCCAGAGCCTGAATTGATTCAATCTTTGCAAGTTAGTCTAACCTGCAAAGATTGAACTGATTTGCAAGTGAATAGACATTCACTTTTGATTTCAGAAACGCAGGCACATGCCTGGAGTGATTCAGGCTAGAAGCCAGGGGGGTACTAGAGCAACCCTCCCGTCCCTTCAGCAGCTGGAAGGCTGGAAGCAAGCTGACCTGGGAAGTGAATGTGTGTGGCCAGGCCCCTGGCAGGGACTAAGTATGATTGCAGAAGGGTTTAAATCCCCACCCTAACCTGTAGGGACCCTAGTCAGGATGTGCTTGGGGGGAGGGGGAGCTGGGGAGCGGGGAGTAGAAACAGCCCTTGCCACACTTGTCCCAGAGGCCAAACACTGGCTGGGGCAGCACCTCAGGTGAAGGAGATTTGGGGGGTGGAATTAAACTCTCGTCTCCAGGCATGGGCACCGGACCCTAGTCAGGGTCTGTCCAGCTTTCCTGCCTGCTTCTGTTTGTGCAGCCGTGGCCCTGGCCAGAGCTGGGGGTATGGCCCTGTTATCCACCCAGGGCTGGGGCTGAGCCAAGGCAGCCTGCAAGTGCGATTAAGGATTAAGTGGTGCGATTAAGGCCTGCGCTGGGCCACAGGGACCAGGCCCTTCCCAGCAGGCTGCACCTGGGGCTAGCACCACAGGGGCTGTGCAGCCACAATGATCCCAGCTTCCCACGCCCAGGCTAGGTGGGGCCCTCATGGAGCCACAGCCAGCTGGGAAGTGTCTGCAGGGGTTGTTCATCGCACAGGCAAGCTGAGTTGGTGGAAGGGAGTTGGAGCCGGAGCTCCATAGGCTGGTCAGAAGCTGCCAAGATGCAGCTCCCTACCCTCACCACCCAGAGTGGCACAGCAGGAGTGGGAGGAGGAAGATCTGCTGGAGGTGAGGAGAAACTGGCTGAGCCAGGCAGGGCTGATCTGCCCCCCTCATTTCCAGCTCAGGCTCCTGACACACTGCACAGCACTGCTCCACGCAGGTGGAAGCTTGAGCCCAGCAGCTTCTGCCCAGCACATGGAGCTCTGGCTGACTTCCATCCGCTCTGTTCACCTGGCATGATGAGCATCTCCTGTGAGTGGAGCAGGTAGAAAGCAGCTGAGCTGGAACCATAGCTCCTAGCCAGGCAGAAGTCGATGAGCTGTAGCCCCCTGCCCACCCACCCAGAGTGGCATGGAAGGGGCAGCAGGGCAGCGGCAGTGGCAGCTGGAGGTAAGGGAGGCAGAACAGCACCCCCAACATTGTCCAACATGCAGCTCCTTATGTATATTTTACTAATAATCTGCATACTTTCTACAAACATTAGATTTCAGTGGGTATGTCCTCTTTGGTAGGGGACCCTGCCCGATGTATTTTCCTGCCTAGTCTCTGGTTTTATGTTTACCTAAAAGAGGAATAAGATGTGTTTTTGTATCTGCTTGTTCATAGATCCATTTATATATATCTGCTAATCTGTAAATGTTTTACTGTATATTCTTGGTTTGTCAACCCTGCTTGACTGCAGCAATAATTTATACTGTGCTGCCCCATCTCACTCCTACACTCTGATGCTCCCAAATGTACTCCGCACCATACTTCCCTGTAGGCCACCCAAAGGCTTATCATTTCCTCTAGTCCCTCCCCTCTGTTTTGGTACTAACCTCCAGAGAAGGACTATGTCCGCCTACCTGCATCCCAGCAGTATTACTGAAAAGAGATAAGATGAGGCATCACATATCTGGGAGGCTCTTAGTGGGTACAATGCTCTGAGAAAATGTTCCCTGCAGGGTGTTGCACTCCTGCTCAGAAAACAGGTGCAGCCTGGACATTCTAACTGTGAACAAGTTTTGCCTGGCATGCTACTGCATGGTGTTATTAGGCTACTGTGCAGTTAGCATCTCATGTAGATTTATTATTTTATTAATTTGAATTTATTAATTAATTTATGTATTATTTTATTAATTAAAAATGCAGCATACTAAGGCAAACAGACAACAGAAAGCCTTGCATAAATCTTCCATAATCCCAAGGGCAGTGTCTCCTTGCAGTTGAGTATTCAAAAGGTCTTTCTGCAGGACCTGCAGGCTTTAGCTTGTGAGGGCAGTCCACAGGTTTCCTCTTTACCTGTGTTTTTATAAGCAATCTGCATCCTTTCCTCCCCCTGGTTGCCTTGACAATGGCACATCTTTCACATATCTCCCCATCTTTCACAACTTCCATGTCTCAGGATGTTTCTGGTTTTTACAGGAGTTACAATGTAAATAGTAAAAGGTGACACTGTTTACAAAGTGCCTAATGCTTATTTTGAAATGTAGCCATCTTTGAAATGTAGGGCTTTAGGAGACATTAGTCCACAGCTAATTGAGCAATAAATTGTAACATGCCAGGTATTCATCCAATTTTTCATGTGATAAAATGGCAAACCAGTCACAAAAATGTTGCACATTTAATGTATCAGGCTTTAATTTGAACATGTGGCATACAACTCAGCACCAGCCTGTATGGCATGGCTTTAAAAGTTCCTACTTGCAGGGTGTCCTTTGGCTCTCTGTGGTGGGGACATTTAAAGTCATGCTATACCGCCCAGTGCTGAGTTGATAGGAGTGTAGCACAAACAATTGAGGTTTGGGGAGCTCCCAAATCCACAGCTTCCTGTGCTTTGGTGTTTTTGGAGTCAGTTGTATGCCCTGGCATACATACAATAGGATCTGAGGATTTTTTTCCCATCCTGCTATGTTGGATGTTCAAGACCTAGCATGGCAAGACCCATGATTTTTGGGATCCAGGAGAACATTCCTCAGATCCCACTGCATAATTAAATCAATATGTGCTAGGGGCCTAGATGAAACAAGTTTGACAAGGAAGCAGGATAAATGCACCCTCTGGGAGCCTGGCTGCTTAGGTGGGTAGACCATGCTAAGAGATCTGTTTTGTTAAATCTTCACTGCTATTATTAACCAAGCTAGTTAGGCTATCACCTGTATAGATATGCTTACATGTGCTGTAATCACAACTCTGGTTGCAGTGTAGATATAGATTTAGAAGCAAAGTTTTAAAGTTCTAATAAGATTTAAATAAATTCATGTATTAACTTTTTTAAATAAGGAAAAAGTACTATTTATATAATGACTCATAAAAGTTATACAGGTTTCCCTCGCTTTATACGGGTTCTGTATGTGTGAATTCACTCTTATGCAATGACCCTTTTTATACCAAAAATATGTTATATATGCAAGGTAAATTCACGCTTATGTGATCATTGAGGTGGAAGCCCACAGTCAGCTGCTTTGGGCAGTGCATTGTGGGAGTGACACCCTAGGCAGAGGAAGAACAAATTATTTGGGGCGGCTGAGCCAGGTGGTGGTGCCTGGGCCAGGCTGCAGCGCTGGCCCTGCAGCCTGGCCTGGTCCTGCCCTGTCAGCGTGTAACCCTTGGAGCTGTGAGCCATGAAGCTACCAGGTAGTAACACCTGTGCTTCTGGAGCTGCAGTGTGCTGTGTGTACTGTCTGCTGTTGGTGGGTACCAAAATTGTCTCATAAAAGTGATAGAAATGGGCCTGCGGGTCAGTATAGTCAAGGTATTGGAACATATTTCTATTTGTTATATTGTAAAGTGGGTTCTCTTTATGTGAATTTGAGTTCTGCGCCATTTACCAGGAAGCATAAAGCAAGGGAAGCCTGTATAGCAGATTTTCATTACATTTATAAACTTAAATAGTTTAAAATAGTAAATTAAAGGCTTATTGCCTCTCATTTTGTTGATAATAACTTACCCGTTAATAACACAATATCACATTTTTGTTAAATGTTAGGGGTTGGGCTTTCAAGCTTTAGTTAATAGATTTCATAGACATTAGGGCTGGAAGGGACCTCACAAGGTCATCTGATCCAGCTCCCTGCCAAAGGGACAGGAAGTTAGCTGGGGTCAAAAGATCCTGAAAAAATAGGGATCCAAATAGTTAAGAGGCATTTTGTTTTTAGATAAAATGCTCCATCCTGGATTACAAAAATATTGTGGCTGAAATAGAAAAGGAGAAGCTCTCTTTAAGGGCAGGTATTCAAGCACGTGTCAGCAGCCTATTCCACATCAGCTTTAGATTTTTCTGGTCTGGATATTTCTGACTTTAGTGTGGCATGGACAATATACATTCCTCTGACAGTCTTGCAGTGTGCCACAGAGGGGGAGTTCCACTGTGTCATGATAAGTTGGAAACATGCTGTGGGATCCTATCTTGTGCATTCCTTCAGCCAAGATCACGTAAGTTTTAACTTGTGTCTGCTTACTTTCTCTCTAGCAGAAGTCATATGTAGCTTTCAGACAGTGGTAGCAATATCTAGACTGGTTACATTCTGTACATCTCCTTCATGATGCTCTTTTCATTAATGTTTCTGCTCCATAGTGTAGAGTGTAAAAAGAGAGAAAATAACCTTGATTTCTGCAATATCTGTAAATCAGACTTTGAGAATAACCAGTGGGAAGCAGGGTTGTAATATTTGTTCTGCTGCTGTATTGTTTGCACTTGAATTTGTGTTTTGCAAGACAGTTGGTGATTCTGAAGGACTTGAAATAGTTTTAGTGCTTGTAAGTAGATGACACAGATGGATATAGATAAAAATAGATGGATCCAAATAGATGGATCTATCATCATAAATAGTTTGATATGGCTACACATCCTGATATATTGCTGCTGAGGAGAATTTTGCCAAATTTCTTCAATTTCATGGGTCTGGTATTAAGGCAGTTGTTAGAAGCCTGAAGACTTCATTATTCAAGGCATTATCCAAGTTGCAGCAAAGAATACAAGACCATCCCTATTCTAGAGCACTCACCATCTAACTAGATAAGCCTGGAAAGGGTGGGGTGAAGGGCTATAAGGTAATGTAAGAGGGTACAGCTTTACTAGCTCTTGGTGTTACATCATAAATGTTGCAATATTTTGTGTGTTCCACAGGTCTGGCCCACTGTGTCCAATGACTTTGGCCATTTGTATGTGTTATATTTCTATCAGGAGAATTACCACTCTCTGGTTAAAAACTGCAAGTGTAGAATTGTCCATGGCTCTGATCTGGGCATATTCTTTTTTTGTTAAGAACCATCATAGTGGTATAACAAACCAGTCATCTGGGCCCTTTAGGGAAGAGGCCTTGAACTACTGTCAGTATCAGAAAAGGAAATGGTTTCAAGATAACTTACTGCATTTAAATACATGGCATTCGAAGAACATTTGGGGACCAGAGAAGTACTGGGAATTGACACATGGAGGAAAGAAGGAAAAAAATCTGAGGCGGCGGATGACATTTTTGTGCAGTACCTTAAATACAACTGGAAGATACAGGAGCAGGGGGAAAAGGTAGTAAGGGGAGCTGTTGGAGATGTTTCTATATACTCATTCCTAGAAACTCTTCTCAGTACAATGGATAGTTGCTTTGAAAGGATTGTAAATGACTCCATGAGCTGAAATGACCCAATGTTCCCAGTTCATTCTTCACCCTTAGAAAAATGTAGAATTAAGGCAAGGAAAACAGGTACCTGTTTGACATCCAGCTCTACTACCACTCAATACCAGTTATGTCCTGTACCTGTGCTTGTATGCTACACAGTGGTACATATTTGCATTTGTTTGCTTTTAAATATTTGTTTACAGACAGCTGGTATGCCTGCAGAGCTTTTCAAAACACTGCTGTAATTCTATTTTCTTTGTTAGTAACTTGTTTAGTTGAACAATACATTGATATGTAAGCACTCTGAAAAGAAGAAAGTATCAGGAAATTATATCCAGCATTTTTAATATAGCATCAAACTTGCTTTTATTCACAACAGCAGTAGCATATTCACCCTGCATTGTACAATAGTACCCAGTTTCACCTTTTCTCATTCATATTATTGATGCAAGGATGTGAGTACTCAAGATAGCAAGAAAAATAAGGGCTGTCTCCAAAGACAAAAGGCTTAAGCCAGATGTGAAACTGGCATTTCCTGGGGAAAAGAAAATCATGTTCTTATCTATATGCCATAATAATACTTGTAACCCTGGCGGCAGCACTACCTGCAGCCACGTCCAAATTTTGCTTTCCTGTGGTCCTCCTTGCACCAGACCACACACTAACTAACTATTTACTATAACTGAGAGAGTGACAAATTTGACATCCCATAAATAACAAAATATTTTCAATAAGCTCAATAATAATCTGTATTAGCAGATAAAGCAAATACTTATCATATAGAAAAAGCAGTTGTGTTATTAACTTTAACACTCAGGCAACTTATAAAAGAGTATATACACTTAGCCAGGTCTCCACAAAATCACTCTGTCCACGGCAAAGTAGCCCACCGTGGAGTGGCTGCAGTGACACCCTGAGGAGCAGTGCTTGCTCTACCGCAGAAGAGGGGTGGCAATGCCGTCATCTGGACAGAAGATGGGGGTGCCTGTCAGGATCTCAGGTGTGACTGCCCAGAGACCAGGGTTTCTTCCCTTGTCCAGTTGTTTTTGGGCTCCTGCAGTCAATCCCACCATTCCCCAGACACTTGCCCCTTCTCAGCTGCACTTTATTGAGCTCTCTGCTGGAGCTCCCACACAGCTGCGATTCCCTGCTGCTTTTTCTAGCTCTCCCAGAGAACCTCCTCTAGCAACCCCTGTCCCTGACTCCCTCCAGTGACTCCCTGCACCCAGGGATCTTAAGAGTGGGGTGGGGGACCCGTTTGCACAACCCCTGCTCCTTTAATACTTTAATACATTTATCCTTTAAAGGGTACCAGGTAATCCTGGGTGCTCAGGAGCTGGTGGCTCCTCTGCCCTGAGTAGCAGCTCTCTCGGTCACAATTCTGCCAGACATCCTCTCAGAAGCACTTGTCCTGGTAGCAGCCCCCTCAGAAGCAGGCCTTCTCTGCACAGCTCCAGTTCCCATCTTCCCAGCTAGTCGCTCCTGTTTTTTTCCTGGTTTTCCACCCTGGAGTTCCAGCTGTCCAGCCACGTGCATGCATTCTGTGCACAGCCTGCTGCAGAGCCTTGTCCCAAGAGTGCAAACTCCCTGCTTGAGTTTGCGAGCTCTGAGGAAACCGTTCAGCACCTTTACATACTGATGGTCCTAGACGCATTGCCATCCAAAGGGTTTTGTAGGTAATGCAATGTTGCTTTCAGTCAGCCATGTTCATCTTTACTACCATCCTATAATTGCTAAGATGTTTGCTGATCAGGGGTTTAACTTTACAAGACATGGCTATAAGAGAATAGATAGAGTTCTCTGTTGCAACAGTGTGCATGGGTATATCATTGATAATTATATTGTTTATAAGTAATAAGGCCCTTGCTTGTCCCAGTAGATAAATGCTAGATCACTTGATATGATGCATCTTGTGGGAGCGCCACATTGATACTCATGAAGCTGCCTTAGGGGTTGACAAATGGCTGTAGAATTATTTTCTGGTACCCTTTGTAGTTGATACATTCATCTGCTCCTTGGGAAAGAAAACTTATGTGAACAAGTGCCATCACTATACTCATCAGAGCAGTTCATGAGGCCCAGTTTCCTGAACACAACTGTTATTTCAGGTGCATTAGTTGTATCATGTTCACCACATAAGGTACACTGTAGCATAAGTGACTGCTGGGGGTGCACGGAGGGGCACAAGCCCCCTGACAGGGCTGGTGCCCCCTTGACAGCCAACACTGACACTGTTACCAGGGCAAGGGCCCCCCCTGACATGGCTGTCACCATCAGCGGCTTCTGCGGATGCTCACCAGCCCCATCCCCACTGCTGACGCCCTTGGCGGTTTCTGTGGGTGCCCCCCCCAGATTCAGGAGACACCAGTCGCCCATGCACCATAGTATTATTCACCTCACAGGTCTCCATTATGATGCAGTTCCAATACACTGTGCTAGTTGTACTACATCAGAAGTACCAGGCCACAGTGAAGAAATCTTTATTGATTGCAGTGTGCAACAAGTATGTCTGCTTTGCATCCAACCTGACTTGCTGCTGCCTTCTGAGGGAAAGAAACTGCTGCCAAAATACTCTCCATGCTTTTAGTATCCTTTTTCTCCATCTTGCAAAAGTAAAAGTACAGCTGCATGATGGCAGTGCTCCTCCAACAATGCTGGAGCTGATTTGACACTGGCAGGAATGGACAGAAGCAAGGAACCTCTAGAGCAGAAAGTGCTTCAGCCAAACATGTTAGTGGCCTAAGAGCACTTATTCCCAGAGGCCCAGGAAGGGCAAAAAAAATTCTCCCACAAAACACAAGAAACCAGTTCCTAAACCAGTTCAAATTAGAGAGCCTTGATAACCTAGTTTCATGTCCTGAAATCCTAGGAACAAACCAGTGTAATGTTGGGCATCTGAGGCCAAGAGTCTCTGATGAAGCTAGATTGCCACTGGGTAGCCTGGAGAGGCAAGAAATTAATATAGATAAAAAATTAGACAAGAGAGGTCAGCGAGGTAGTGACCTTAGTGCATTGGCAGTCTAACCATTATTAAATTTTTGTAGGCGTCATAGGAAAGGAGAGTTTATTAGGAAACAATTTTAAAGAGAACAAGAACGTAGCTGTAGATGTTATTGTTTAGAGACTAAACAATAGTCTCTGATATTGTGTAGAGACTGAATAAGCCATAATAGGGAGGGTTTAGTATGTACAGGGTTTTGAAAGTGAAGGTGAAAAACAGCTGAAGGACAAAAGAAACGATCACAAAAAAAATAATTGAGGGGAGAGAGAGACAGAGAGAGAGAGAGTTTGAGACAGGAAAAAGGCTGTTCTTAACGCATAATTGAAAATTAGAAAATAAACATAGAAACAGTTATACAGACAGGAATAGAAAAAAGGGAAAAGTTATTTAGTTATTTTATAGAAGATTTGCTGTATTCATCACTTCAGTCTAGAAGGTCAAAGTGTTTGTAGCCTGTGAAGCTGACAGCTGAGCATTTCCAGTACTGTAACTTGCCATTTCTGCTACTAGCCAACTTGGGAGCTTTTTACCAGTTCTGCTGGTTTCTTGCCACTATAAACTGAAAGACCTAGAACTCTGTCATTTGGCTTATCTGTAATTTCCCCAGTCCTTGATTAATATAGCTGTGATTTTCAATGACCTTGCATCAAATATCCCCCAAGATATTATGTGGAATTTTAATTGTGCAGCAAAATGCTCCACATGATACTTAAAAAAATATAGGGGTAGGTGCAACAGAAAAAGTACAGTACCTATAGAAATTATGAAGTCAACTGTGCCTTGTGCCTCCAAACTTGATATCTCTCATGAGTAGGGATCCTGGTTTTCTATGTTTAAAAATAGCAAATTGTTTGATAGAAAACAAAATTATCTGCTTAAGAAACCCCAAATCCATGTTTTTCTATAATTAAGATGAAACACCACTATACGTATAGGTATCAGTTGAACACAATCTGTTATTGATATATTTATAGTTTTAAAGCAAGTTGGAAGCCTACCAGTGCCTCACTCACTATAATACAATAAATTCTAAATACCTGTATATTTTGGCATTGGATTTTGATCTTTTTATCATAGATAATCAGAGCTCCCCCTGTCCCCTTCACTTACCAGGACATGGATCCAGCTGCCGCTGTCCCCCACCATTGCTTTGTGGCACTAAGCGGCTCTGATATGCCGGCGCACTGCCCCTGCTGTTGCCCCTCACTCCTCTACCCTAGCCCTGCTGGTGCCCCTAACTCCCAACCCACAGCCCTCCACCCCACTCCCAACTCGTAGCTCCCCACCCCTCCAGTGCCCTTCACTCCTGACCCACAGCCCCCCTCTCCCTGCCAGTGCCCCTCACTCTAAACCCACAGCTGCCCCAGCCCAGTTGGTGCCCCTCACTCCTGACCAAAGTGGACCGTAGTCCTCACCCCCATGTCCCTGCTGGTGGCCCTCCCACCAGCCCTACTGGTGCCCCTCGCATCTGACCCACAGACCCCATGCATGCCAGTGCTCCTCACTCCTGACCCACAGTTCCTCACCTCCCATTCCTGCCAATGCCCTTCCTTCTCAACCCACAGCTGCCTACCCCCAAGGTACCCCTCACTCCCAACCTGCAACCCCCCCCAGCTGTGCTGGTGTGCCTCACTCATAACCTGCAGCTCCCTGCCCTTGAGCCCTGCTTGAGGGGAACCCCAGCTGCCAGGGCTACGAGACCAGGGCCAAGGCCCACAGCCTCTTGCTCCCCCCAGCAGTGCCCAAACCTTCGCTGCTCCCTATGGGAGGTGGCAGCTGCTGCAGCTCAAGCAGAACATGGAGCCCCCTCCAGCCCCTTCCCTCCACAGGCAGCATGGCCAAGTGGAGCTGAGCAGAACCCATGGGGGCAGGATACGGGCTGCCTGCTGTGGGCTCAGGGCTTCCTGGCATGGGAAGGCAGGGAGGTTTGGTGCCCCACCCCCACCACGAGGAGCCCTATGCCAGCCATGCTGCCGTAGTGAGGTGTCCCCCGGTCGCCTAGTAGCAGCAAGGGCAGCAGTGGTCACACAGAGTTGTGTCCCCCGCTGCGGCTGAGTGGGCAGGGGGTGTTCCACCATGGTAGCATGGCTGGTGCAGGGCTCCTGGTGGAAATCTGCCAGCCTCCAAGCGAAAACCCATGGTTTCGCACATTTTCCTCTTTAAAAGAAAGAAATCTACATTTTCCCTTTTAAAGCAGAAAATCTACATTTTTCTGTGTTTTTCCATGGCAAATGGAAAACCTGGATCCCTGCTCATCTTACCCATAGAGTGATAATCCATTTCCCCTTAGAAGGTGTATACAGAAAGTATCCATTTTACTTGAGATAGCAGTAATATTTTGTTTATTATAGCAGGTGAATTATCTACATGTTACATACAATATATTCACTTAAAATAACTGTTTAGAAAAACAGTTAGAAAATATGTATTTAGCTATCACAGAAATACCCTATCCTGACAGTTTTAGTACTTTTATTATTCTGAACTTTACCTGTTATTAAAGACATACAAACGGTATTGATACAATTTGGAAATATGATGTCCCTCAGAGCAACAGTGAAACCTTTCATGCCAAGGCAAATAAATCGTGTTGTTTTTTCTCTACTCTTACATGAATGTGCCAAAATTTTACATCAGCCCCCCAAACATTAGTCTTTGTATTTTTCTTTCATTCTGCTTTCATCTCTGTGGTACAATATGTTGAACAATGAAGAAAATATACGTTTTGTTGCTTGTGATATCAAATAAAGTTTTGGAGCTTTTTGGAGAGTTCTCTTTTTTTTTCTTTTATGTGCTGCAGATAACCTATGCAAAAGGGTTTGCATTTTCATTTTTATTCAACAGTTCTGCTCCAATCTTGTTTTCCTAAGGTATACATGAGCAACAGGTAGAAGTTTTAAAAAATCCATTAGTTTCTATTATTGTCCAAATGCAGTCAGTTGCGACCTGGAAACTGGAATTTCTGTTCATTTATTTGGATCCTTTCAAATCTGTTTGATTGGTGGATCATAAATCAAACAGCAAATTCTGTTCATCACAAAAGGAAACTCTTCTCCCAAGTATGCGATTGAATGCTATGCACATTTGACTCATATGTCAAATACAATTACTGTCCATTAAATGTTTTAAACAATGAAAATCTTGTTTTGTGCTCTTTAATGCTTTAGACTGGTGAATACAGAAATGTTTTTTTAACTGCACAGTGGGAACAGAAATGTCTGTAATGGAAAACAGACTAGCATATCATCTTCAGATAACTATAATATGTGCGTTCTGTGAGCAGTCTGTAGATGTCATACATTTGTTGATCTTGCTTCATTTTTCTGCCAGTGTATTGATTGTGTGTGAATATTAACAGGGTTGGAGAAATTCTCTCTCTTCACATGACCACTATGCAGAACAAAGGATAAAAAGACAACGAAATAATGACCACTGGTACATGAGGTTCACTTGATATGGGCAACTTCTTTGAATACATTGCCTGGAACTATAATTTGTTAAATACCAAATACAAGGATAGACTGTTACTTGTCATTGATGTGTATATTTTAAAAAATAAGGGGGTTTTGTTTTGTTTTGTTTTGTTTGGATTTCTTTGCTTACTGGATACAACAGAGGTCCTTCTAGGCAGAGCTCATAGACTCCTCTTTAGTTAAGAGGTAATAGCTGCATTAGTCCAAAGTTAGCAGAGATGTTAACTGAGTACTTGAGCATCTGAGGTGGTAGCTGCACATGGAGCAGCATCAGTGGCTGTGCTGACGGTGGTGTGGCTGTGGCCAGGCTGGCAGCATAGTTGCTGCTATTTTTGTTTCCCCTTTCATTCTGCTACTGGAAGTAAGGCAGAAGTTAAGGGAGGATGCACCTTAGACTAACTTATTCAGGAAGTCATGAACTTTCTTAGCCTACAGCCTACTTCATCAGATCCTATGAATGGACTTGCAGAGACGAGGAGTACTAAATAGATAATAATAAATGAGACAGTTCCCATTATAAGACTTTGCTTTCAGTTGCTGATAATTCTGTTGAAGTCTAGCCATATGGCCAGAAGTAGTCTATTGTGATGCCTGCCTCAGGGTGATTTTTTGTTCACATTCAAGAAAAATGGTATAGACATTTCCAGAAGTGAGGTAAAGGACAAAATGGTATTTTACCCACCTTAAAAGGGTTTTTAAACTGCTCGTTTGATAAACTGCAGCACTTCTGTGCTTTAATTTAGGCAGCTCCCCCTTCCCTTTTGAAGCGACCAAAAATGCACAATTGTCATAGCCTCAATGTTCCCTGTACTTGTACCCAAGCAGGGAGGAGGAGAAGTTTGCCATTGCCTACCTGCTGAACAACACCTCTGTGTTTTCACAACCCCTTGCAACAGCAAATTTTCAGGAATGGTCACAAAGCATGAAAACAATTGCAGAAGTTACTGTTCAGGGAAGTATGGATTAGGTGTCATAGTTGTTCACTACAAAGCAGAGCACGTGCAATGTGCAATACATTTAAATGAGCCGTGCATTAATGTACTTAATTGAAATGCACTTAATTAATGCACTTCCTGCACTTAATCCAAAATGGCTACATTTGATCTACAATACTGCCACAGATTGAAATGCAGTTTATTATTGTTTGAGTGGTTGATTACAAATTTTATAACAAATCAGTTTGTGTTTCAAATATCAGATTCCAATCAGTAAAAAAAAAAGAAATACATACTTGGGTTTCAATTTTTCTAATCTGAAAGTAATAGATTTCTGTAATGACCTCTATCCAGCCTTGACAAGTGTGGTATCCATTTCCTGGATGGCTACTTTGCCAAGCAGTAGAATCAGTACAATGAGTAAATTGCAGGTAGAGTTAAAAAGTACTTCCAGAGATCATCTTGGCCCCCTTAATTCACTCACATAGACAGAGTACATTGGATCTGTTTTTCCAGAACTTTGTTCTCTCCCAGACACTGAGTAGTCTGTTACACACATGGTGGAATCTGATTATACCATGCTCAAATGGCCTGTCTGGGCGGTGGGCACCATGGATTAAGAATGCAATTTCATCTTTCCAGTCCTGATCCTGCACTTGTAGCTGGAGAACACACTGTGGTGTACTGTACTAGATCTGTTTTCTGACTCACCAGTGCATCCAATTTGACCTTAAAACTTCTATTCCCTACCCAGTCATAAGGGGCCTAAGTCTCCTACTCAGCCTGCCAGCTCCTGCTGTACTAAGAGTTCTCTCTCAGTTCAAAGTCCCTAAATACCCTGACCTGTCTAGTCCTGTGTAGTGTTTTTATAAAACTGGTGTCTGTAATTTAGAGTGCACAGAGAACAGTGTATTTAAAGAACACAACATTCCTAAATAAGAATTAAGGGTCCCTGTGCAAACTTAATTTAGCTCCTTCACACTTACACATTACAAGATCTGATCAGCTTTACTTTGGAAGTCGGATGGCATAACACAGTATACTGTGCAGAGATACCTATACTAGTTCTAGTAATGGAAGCAATATAGCCGCATAAATGTAGTGCTCTGCCAACCTGACATACCCTGTGGGACTAGATATACCCTGCTTCTCTCTGTGTAATGTGGGACTGCACCCTGCTTCTCAGCATGGCTCATTAGTCTGCCATGTTATCATGGCTGGCTATACTGCTTTCAGTACTCAGCTAGCTCAGTCAGAGGTAGCTTGAGTCTCATAGCATGGAACTATATTATGCACTATGCAGAGCCAGCAGCAGAAGTCAGCTGTCTTCTATTGGGTGGAGTGCAATCATGCCAACATCAGCAATGCTCTGTGGAACTGGAGGATGCCCGTTGCAGATGGAAAAGAGATTTTTAGCAGCAGGCCTCTGGCAAGGGCTACTAAGCAAGTTACAGAGTTATAGCTCTTTAGAAAGCTATATGAGTGCAGCCAAGTTCGAGTGTATTTTCATGGGAGCCCAACAAAGCATAGCTCCCTAACCCCAGGACTATCCCTTTGGCAAATTTTACCTTACTGCTTCAAAACACAGGTGGAAGAGCTTTTAAGATAAATGACTGGAAATATGTTTTAACATTAGAAAAACTATCATTTTTTTCCCTATCCTCATTCTTGGATATAACTGACACTTTTAATCAAATTATTAAAAAAAAAAATCAGCTTTCCTAACATCTGGCATTGAAAATTTCAGGCCTTCTCCTCCCATGACAACTACACGCAGGGTCTTATCATTAAATGTTTTAAGTACCTTAAGTTTCAGTACCAACTCTGCCTATAATACAATTCATTTCCTCGTTATTTTGCTTTTATGGATTCAGATCATATGAAAGGTGCTGTACAAAACATTAAGTCTATTTAAAGATCAATGTCTCTTTTATTACAATGCATCAAATATTATGTAAACAAAACATGGAAATAAAAACAGCATAATAAACAAGATTACACTGCTGAGCTGATACAGCCTTACCTTATTTGTGTCAGCTACAAAAATGAGTCTCTTTTGTGGCCTGGGCAAGTCTGATATTATTAAAGTCTTTGGTCATATACACCCTAGTAACCAGGCTCTTTGTCTAAGAAATGGAATCCTCATTCCGATTGCAGAGGTAAGATCTAAAACCACCATCTCATTAAACAGTTATGTCAAACATAGTTTAAGGCATAGATCTATCTTCTAGTCAGGAGCATTTTTTTAGTTCTGACTATAGAACTACATTTTTCTATTTCCATTCCTTGCATGACTTACTATTCTTTTCTGTAATTGGATATGCCCTATGTACTCTTACAAATACAAACATCTCTTTGACTGGTATGCCACGTGATCACGATTGCGTCACACTTTTATTATATAATTTGACATATTTTAACTGCTTATATTTATGTTATTAAAAGTATGATAATATATTCAGATTCAACCCCTGCCACATTCTGTAACCTACACTGTACAGTCAAAATGGTTTAATGGCATTGTTACATTTTGGATGGCCAGAAGTAAAAGGATTATTTTCTCCAGCCAATTTGTACAACCTGTCTCACCATGTTGGACTTGATTCTTATCAAATCTCATTAACTTAAATTTCAGTCCTACCTAATCAAGCAGATTTTTAATAAAACAGATCACTTGCATATCGCCTACACATTTTTTTCATTCATATTGATTTAAGATGGCTCTTACCCTTTCATAATTTTTAGGTTAACTTGTTAAAACAGACTCCCTGCTCCTTGTAACAATAATGAAATTCAATATTTAACACATCCCTGATTCCTAATATAGAAGTTATTTTAACATGACTTTTAGTAACGGGACAAATAAGGTTGATTATCTTGAAAATGCTTCAGTAAAGGGATCATTCTGTTCCCAGATATGGTACTTATCGATTGGAGGTATAAACAATTACAGCTTTTGATGCATAGATTTTGTGGTACTATAACACTGAAGTTTGGTACTTGGTGCTTTAGTGAAGAAACTGAAGTTGGTTCATATAAAATACGTCATAGCAGAGACAGAGACCTTCTTTTACACCAGCTGTGGATATGGCAGCAGGTGGAAAACTGCCTAACGTAAAGATTCCTTCCACAGACACAGCGTGATACTGAAAAGTAAGCCTGATGGTGATGGTGATCTGTTATCTCCTAGGACCTTTTGTGTCTCTTGTGCAGTAATAATCTGATTTTGCCATTGACTAAAGAGGGAACAGATTTAGCTGCTGAAGCATAGTTATAAGCTGTTTCTCCTGATTTAAGATGTCACCCTAGCCTTCCTTCTGCCTGGCTTCCAATTAACACAGCTAACTACCTCATTCTACAGATTTAGAAAGTGTACTGTTTGCTCAGATAGTTGCCCTTTATCTGTGACTTAATCTTGCACTGCTTTGTCATCTTTGTGATAAATGCAGTTATACAACTGTTGTGCAGCCATCAGAAGCTTGGAGATTTAATGTACTGTGAACTTTAATTTGATGACTTAAAAATTAACCTAGCATTTCTGCACAACTTCTGAATTACATAAGTCTTTTTACATTGTTTGAACTAATCTGCCTGCTAAACCTGTGGCTGAGCCAGGACTGAGATGGGCTGTCGGGGGCATTGAGGTTTCCAGGTCAATGGAAGAGAGGGCATTCTGTAACTAACTACGCGGTTTGCTGTCTGTGAGGAGGTGCCACATTCACAAGTGGCACTTGATGTCAAGCTCATTTGATGCATGTTATGGTAGAAGTGGCTGTAGCTAGTTTGGGGACTACTGAGGCAGACCCAAGACCATCTGTCCAAATCGAATCCAGGAGGTCTCTTAGAAGGATTTGGGATGAATGTTTTGAGTCTGCAGTTCTCAGAGGCCCATTCTCTTCCCATAGTTGTACAGCCCAGTTGTCTGGGGAACAGCCTTTGGAAATAGAGCGCAGGTGATGCAGGTGTTTCCAGAGGCACTGCCCGACTGGAGGGTCTGAGCAGATGTGCTGATGTAGGTAGTGATTATGGTTTAGTTCAGTGCAGCAAAGGAGGTGGAGACATTGCTGCTCACAGCAGGTGTCAGGGGGAGCTGTACTACTGACAAGTGGGAGCTGTGATATAGGGGTAAAGTAAACACAGCCAGATGCATGTCACCTGCTATTGTTAAGCACACTCTCAACTTTGTGAGTGTGTGAACTTCTGCACCACAATGGGTCACAGTATTCAGCTATTGAGTATGCCAGTGCCAGGGTGGATGTCTGAAGTATGATTGGGTTAACTCCCCATCTGAGGCCAGCTAGTCAACGGAGCAAGTTGTTGCGAGCTTGTATTTTGGCTACCAGTTGTGTACGGTGCATCTTGTAGGTGGTCCAGGGTGACTCCAACATATCTTGGATGGCTTTTGAAAGGGGTGGAGTGTGTTCCACACTTGACATTTAATGTTGTTTTGACAAATTTGTTGGCAAGGTGGTAGGTGCTACTGACAGTGTTTGTGATGTTTAGTTTGACAGTCTAGTACTGAAAGTAAGTCCTCATTGTAGCGAGGTCCTTTGTCAGGCCTTGCTCCAGATTCCTGAAGTTTTTTTCCTGTGATCATTAGGGTGATGTCATCTCTGTATATGTATTTTTTGGATGTTGTGGAGGGCAAGTGTGAGATGTAGGTTTGAAGAGCAAGGGTGCTAAGATGGGTCCCTGATACCTGGTTCTTCAGAGGGCATCTGTTGGATATGTCTTTTCCAATATAAAGAGTGAAGTAATGGTTGAAGATGAGTTCTTGCAGAAAGTTGTGGTTGGAGATATGCTGGTTGGAGATTTTGCGAAGGAGCTTCAGAATGAGGCTTCCTTGCCATACTGTGTCATAGGCTGCAGATAAGTCTACAAAGACTGCTCCACACTTCTGCCCTTCTTCAAAAGCTGTCTCCACATCCGCAGTGAGGTGGGAGACCTGGTCAGTAGTTGGGTGGCCCTGATGAAACCAGCCTGTTCCTCTGGGAGCTGGGGATTAATGATGGGATACAGGTGATTGTAGAGAAATTTCTCTATAAGTTTAAATCCCACTGAAAGAAGACTGATTGGTTTGTATGTACCTGGGTCTTTCGGTGGTTTATTGGAGATCAACGAGAGCCACTTTCATGTAATGATCTCTGGTAGTATCTCTGATGGCCAAGAGCTCCCAAATTGACAAAAATGCCAAAGTGCACAAAAATCAAGATACAGAATTAATTTGATAGGACATTCACAATCCATTTTCAGATGTTTTCAAGTCATGAAATAGAAATGGTCCACTGACAGTTAGTAATTGTTCTGGCAAATCATGATGGTTAAATATTTCTTGCAACTTCTGGATAATACATTGAACAGAGAGAGCTTATTATAAAGCATCAATGACCAGCAAGAACATATTTTCTTCAAAGGGATAAGCAAATCATGAACTGCCCAGGACAAAAATGTGTCAGAAATATTACTGTCTGCATAGGTTTGTCTTTCATGTTTGTCTGGTTGCAGACAACTACATAATAGTGTGACCCTTTCACTTTTCTTCCAGTCCTAACAGTGGCCACGCTCTGATCCTTTCTTCTGACATTTGCAGCTGTAGTCAGTTCTGTGTGTGAGTTGTGGGGGGAGGGAAAAAAGGGGTGGAGGGGCCACAATCTTTTAAAACAAGGCATATAACCACCTTTGGCAGCCAGTAGGGAATTTTAAATGTAAGTAGCTATTGTCAGGGATTTCTTTGAAGCCCTCACCCACAGCAGATCATCCATTTCCTACTGCTGTCTATGAAACATTTAGGGCAATTTATTCATCATTGAAGCATGTTCATGAATTATAGGCTACCTAATAGTTAGATTACTGTAAAAAATCTTCACCTGGCAGTAAAGAATGGTGCATTTTCAGAGCCTGTCATTACTGGCAAATCTTACAAAGGAGAGTCATTTTCAAAATGCCAAGTTTACCTAGCTTCACGTAAGAACAAAGAACAGAGGCCCTACCCTCTCTAGCTGTCCTTTAATTTCACATGGTCTGCCGAATCTAAATGTGCTGCTTAATCTCTTGCTGTACGATTCATTGAGAGCCCTTCTCCATTTAATAGGATGGCTTAACCCAATAAACATTCCATCTGACAATTTCACACTTCATGCTTATTATAGATTATTACCCTTAGCTTTATTAAGCTTTAGTCCAACAATTTTTGGTACATTAACTATCTGGGAGAACTCATAAAGAAGGCAGATAGCATATTTAATTTAACTTAATACAAATAAATAAAAGTTTACAGGATTAAATGAACAGGTTAGAAAACTGGGCAAGTACCCCTTATTAAACTGTCAAGTCGGGTCAGCAGTTTATGATTTTGTATGTCACTAACTTAGCTATGTATCAACTTGAGACTTGTACTACTTTTCTAATGAAATAAATCAGAAAAAGCTCCACTGAAGTGAGTAGATTTACACTTGTTTTAAAACAAACGCATAACAGAATCTGGGTGCATCAACTCATGCGCTTTTGATGCACAGTAGCCCATTTTACTGTGCATTAAAGCAGCATGTAAAAGAAGTGCTATTATGCTAATGCACATTAAAATAGGCTACTGTGCATTAAGCATCACCTAAAGAGCACCAGCTTGTACTACTGTGCATTAACACAGCCTAATGCACATGTCACAGGGCACTCCAGTTGCCCTGTGCCTGAAGAGGTGAAAACTGCTAGGGCAGGAGCCCTAGCAGTGACTAAGCAGCACAGCTGCGGGTTGCCAGGGCAACTGCAGGCAGCAAATTGGCTCACACCTGACAGCGGTCAGCTGATGATAAGAGGCAGGGCCTGTCTCCTATAAAGCCTAGAGCCAAGGCCAGGCTGGAGAGGTAGGAGCTCCCTAAGCTAAGAGATGGACAGAAGTTTGTCTGTAGGGACAGCTTTTGGTAGCTCACAAGAGTTCCAGAGGCTGGAGCAATGAGGTTATGTCTGGGTGCCTTATGTTTTCAGTTATAGCCAGAGGCTTGTGTTTGTGTTGTTGCTGTTATGTATGACTGGTGGTTTGGGCAAGGCTGTAGGGGAAGGAGGAGGCCTCATAAGGACCCACAAGGTGTGGGGCCCTAGTGCCTAGGAAGGGGTGTGATTCAGTGCCAGAGAGGGGGCAGCATGTAAAGAAGCCCAAGAGGGGCAGCAGTGAGAAGCCTGTGGGGGGGCATGGTAAGCCCCAGGGAAAGGGGGCAGGCTTGAGAGGCCCTGAGTGGGCATGGAGTGCCCCAAGGAGGGGGCCATTTTATTGAGAAGCTCAAGTTTGGACATGGGGAGCTCCTGATAAGAGGGCATTTGGAGGCCCAAGTTGGGCACAGCCCCAGAAAGGGGGCCATTTTAAGGAGAAGCCCAAGTCTGGGCATTGGGAGTCCCTGAAAGGGGACTGTGTATATTAAGGAGCCCAGGTTGGGCACAGTTGGCCCCAGGAAGGGTGCTATTTTGAGAAGCCTGTGAGGGGTGCTATTTTGAGAAGCCCAGGTTGGGCACAGTCGGCCCCAGGAAGGGGGTGATATTAAGGCCCTTGACAGGGGGCAACATATTGAGAGGCCCAGTATGGGCGAGGTGAGCCCTAGAGAGGGGAGCGTCACATTTGAGGAGGCCTGAGAGGGGCCATGTGGAGAGGGAGGCCTGAGAGGGGCCATGCAGAGAGGGAGGCCAGCCAAGTTGGGCACAGTCAGCCCCAGGAAGGGGGCAACATTGAGAAGCCCCAGAGGGGGTGTGACAAGCACCCGAAGGAGGAGTGCCAAATATTGAGAGGTGAGCCCCAAGAGAGGGCTGCGGGATTGAGAAGCCTGAGTCGGGCGAAGACTAGGAAGCCCGGTGGGGGCATAGCAAGCCCCAGAGAGGGGGCAGGAGATGTAAGGAGTCCAAGTTGGACACAGTGAACCCTGGAAGGGGGCAGCACTTGAGGGCCCCGAGAGAACGGGAAAGGGCCAAGATAGGAAAGACCGAGTTGATATCTGCGAGGCTTGGGCTGCAGTATTGGGGAAGAAGGAGCTGCAGACAGCACCCCCTCGTGGAGGGGGCAGTAGAAGGGCAGCCTCCTGCTAATTAACCAATTACTATCAAAGATGTGGCAGGTGAGTAGGCAGGCGGTGACCCAGAGACAGGTGCAGGGGCCATATTGAGGGTAGCCCTGAGGTGCCCTGTCACAGCACATTAATGTAGTACCTCCTAAATTTAATTTGCATTAGGAAAAGTGCTTAATGCATGTATAGATGCGCCTGCTGAGAACCTCTGGTTTTTAGTATATCCAAGTTTTTAAAAAAAAAAAAAAAAAAAAAAAAATGGTAAAACTGCTACATCAGCATCCTTATAGTTACTAGTTAGTCAGACTGTGCAAAGCTTCAGGAGCTGACTGAATTTGGAGGAGATTTGGCCCAATTCAGCAGCTGAAGCTCCAAATCTGAATCAAATTGGGAGAGCAATATAAAGGACCAAATCAATTTGAAGCTCTTTGAATTGATTCTGAAAAGATTTGGAGAGCTTCAGAGATTCGGGCAGTCCCCACTCACTGCTGCAGGGACCTGGACTCGGATTCTGTGCTGGTAAGTAGGGGATGGAGCAGGCTGGCTGGAAGATGGGGGAGGGGACCATGGGGGGACTCCCACCAGGCCCCATCCCCTGCCTGCTCCCCTAGCCCCCTTGAGAACCCCTGTCTGCTGTCCCAGCCCTGTCAATAACTGTCCCACCCAGCCGCAGACTCCCAGGTCTTTAAAAACAAAACAAAACAAAAAAAAAAACCCCCACACGCACTGGCTCCTGCCAGGTGGGGGATGGGGTGCAACCCCTGCTGCCCCCCACTGGCCCATGCTGCATGGGGGCTCTGCCATGAGCCCCATCCTCCACCCACTCTCCCAGACCCCCCATGGCTGCCCCACATCCCCAGCATCCTGGCTTTTTACAAAACAAAAAAAAAATCTACACTAATGGCTGCTGCAGCAGCTTCAGGGCTTTTAGGGGCTCTTAGCAGAGCCCTCCCACACAACTCAGGGCAGTGGGGGGAGCAGGGATCACCTCCTGACCTGGCAGGAGCTGGTGAATGCAGGGATCTTTTCTTTTTGGTGAATCACCAAATCAAATCACTGTCCCCCAAATTGGCAGAATAGGCCTACTATTTAGGTATACATTTTTTCCATATTCCAATGTAAATCTAGAGAAAAAAGAATCGGACGAAAAAGGCAGATACCTTGAGGAATTTGAACATTCTGCACCAATTTCTTGGCCTGAAAAAAGGTCCAAGTTCCCTGCCCAGAAGCTTCCATTAATGGGTATGCTTTTATATTCCTGTATGCTGAAAGTCATTCACAATCTGACAAGTATGTGAAAATCTATTTGGATACACTTTGTGTAAGCAAATTTTGGCACAAAACTAGGTATCTACTTTGGCATATGCAAGTGAGGCCCTAAAAATGCCATTCCCTTGTTACCTACTCACCCTTCAGGTAGAAGTAGGAAAAGAAATAAGACTGTACAGAGAAGAAGGTCTAGTGACCTAAACACATTCCAAATTAAGTTAATCCACACCCCCTACCCCCCACCCCCACACCCCCCCCACACCCCCCGCCGGCGCGATTAGTGCTGGGTGGCTCTTTGATAAAAGGAGGAGCTCCAGGCCACAGTCCAGAGACTGCATGCCATCAGGGACTGCGAGCAGGAGATAGGGCCTGACAGTAGGAGACTTCTTCCCTGGGAGATGGAGATGTCTCACAGGCAACCTGGGGTCCGCTGCCCCCAGGCCCGTTACTGCTTGCCCGCTTCAGGGGAAGGGGGGTGGTCTGAGCCCCCTGAATGCCTTCGTTGCCCTAAGGTCAGACTCGATGCCCTGGAGCACCCACTTCAGGGAGCTCGTCCTGCTCGTGGAGGACCATTGCAGATCATGACTGACCACAAGATGAACATGAGCCCTCCGTGTGATGCTGCAGCTAGTAAAGTGAGCAAAACGCTGGCTTGCATCCATAGATGCTTCCCGGGCTGTCATTCTCCCATTGTACTCAGCCTTGGTGAGGCTGCAGCTGGAGTATTGCACCCAGTTTTGGGCTTCACAGTTCAAAAAGGATGTGGAGAAGCTTGAGAGAGTCCAGGGAAGAGCCACGCGCATAGTCAAAGGTCAGGAAAACAGACTTTATGGTGATAGGCTGAGAGCTATGGGACTCTTTAGCCTGGAGAAGTGCAGGCTCAAGGGCAATCTAATGGCCACCTAAAAGTTTATTTGGGGTGTTTGCCAGTATCTGGGGGAATGATTGTTCACCAGAGCCCCTCCCAAGGAATGACAAGGCCCAATGGTTATAAACTCCAGCAAGACCATTTCAGGCTGGACAGAAGGAAGAATTTCTTCACTGTCCAAGCCCCCAAGGTCTGGAATAGCTTGCCACTGGATTGAATAGCATTCAAGCACCTTCATTGAACGCCTTCAAGATGCATTTGGATGCTTATCTTGCTGGGATCCTATGACCCCAGCTGACTTCCTGCCCCTTGGGCAGGGGGCTAGACTCAATGATCTTTTGAGATCCCTTCCAGCCCTAATGTCTATGAAATATTTTATTTTCACAAATTTCATATATTATAGCAGAGAGAGAATCTAATCTTTTAAGTTCTAAAGCAGTGGTGTTCAGCTTTTTGGTGCTGTGAACCAGATGAGTGATGCAGAGCCAGTCCATAGCCTGAATAGGACCTCACACTCCAGGGATCAGAGTCCTGAGCTGCCTTCCTCAGCCCTGCCCCCGCCCAAATCAGGGGCCTGTGACACCAGATCCAGACCCTCTGCTTAGACAGATAGGTAGGTTGAAAGTAGTTTGATATAGTTGGTTTGCTTATGTGGATGCCACATGAAGGCCTGTGTCCTGTCCCTTGTCCACCAGTGGAAGAGACGGAGGCTGATACAAGCATCTGTGTAATGGGGTACCACGGATCAGTGCTTGCACCAACTCTTTTTTTTTAAACATCTGTACCTCTAACATTCCACGCACTGCGGCTAAAAAGCATGCCTGTGCAAATTACTTGGTCCTGTCTACCTTCAACAAGTCCATCCCAAAAATAGAAACTGCCTTGTCTTGCTTGCCAAGATTTATTAGATAACTTTTTCCTTATATCTTTTCATGGTCTCTCATTAGAGTTTGTAAGCTAAATTAAAACTTTTACACATTGAATTTATTGGAGGGGGGAGGGGGAAACTCTCATGAACCTGAGATTACAGATTTGAGGTTTTGCTTCTATTTCTGCTATAGACAGAGCTTAACTGTAGAGGGATCCAATTAATATTCAATTTCTAAGAGCGGTTAACTTGGACTTATGCAGCTGAGCAGCTCTCTGAATGCAGTGTCAGTGTTGTGGTGCATGTTACTTTTCTGATGTTAGTAGTTCTGTAAATGACTAGATAAGGGATATACTTTGTTTTATAATAAACATTTGTTAAAATCTTGGTTTGTTTAGAATGGACATGGCCATGCAATAGCAATAAATTAAGCAAAATTCAACATAAAATGTGGTTGTTAAAAATAAATACATAAATAAATAAATAAATAAAAATAAAAATCTAGCAATAGGAATTCACTGTGGAGCATTCCCTGAGGCTGGTGATGCAGTTGTAATGGCAGGAGTAATGTGCAAGTTCTTACCTGACTGAAAAAAACCTCCACTTTGCAAGATCAAGAGTCAACATGTCATTGCAGAGTCTGCTGGAACCTTGATGTAATCTGATTAATTACACCATGCACAGGGCAGGTTTTCAGACAAGCACACAGACCTATGCAGGATTTTCCTATATACTGATTTATTTCAGAATTTACTGCTCTCCTTTAAAAATATACTTGTTTACTCGGGTCCTTTCTGAGCTGTTTCCCTCATCACTTTTTTTCTTTGGGATTGTCACTTTACAGGCTCCAGATGTACTGATTTGTTGGCCCTAAATATAAATTGATCCTCCTAACACCTGGGTCTAATACCTACAATATGAAATACTGTTATCACTTTAAGGGTGGACAGTGACAGACAATGTCTCTCTCACTGGTCTCCAGACAGCTGTTTTATATATGTTACAGGAGTATGATGAGGCCATGTGACTCTTTTATTTAATTCTCAAAAAATGGTATAACCCCAAGTTAAAGTTGCTCTGTAAGGGCCATATCCTCTTCCATGTGTTTTGGCATCTACGTGGTGCTTTGGTGTCTAATCATTATTCTATTCTACCATTCTCACATCCCTAAAGAAGCACTAGTGCAAAAAATTGAGTGTGTCCCTTAAATTTACAAAAAAGTGGCAAGGAAGAAGTAGTCTTAAAACCAAGATGAAAGTAGATGCTTTAATAGTTTTCTTAGGGACTCAAATGGGGTGGAATAGGGTTGCACTCAGAAACACAGGATTTGTCTATCCTGCAGCAACAACAGGTCCCAAGGAGTAGGGGATTGAGTATGCCCCACCCATGTCCTGTCCACCTGAGTCTGCAGATACAATTTGATCACACACATTCACTGGTGAGGCTGTTGGTCCCTATACTTTTGGGTCTAGAACTTGTTGGACTTGGGTGAGTGAGGCCCATCATCACTAGGATACCCTTGGTCCTGTCTTCACTAGCATCAGCAGATCCTAAGACTCATTGCGTTCCTAAGTGCTACTTATACTCGTAACAGCTGGAATGGAAACTAGTTCCATCTGTCTTGGATTTTTATAGCGTGCCTGGTATCATGATAGTTCATAATACATTTTAAGGAGAATTATAGTTAAAAATTCCCAATGATGTGAAAGTATAGAAAAGAGCTGGGAGGGGAAAAGTAGATAAATATTCAGAGAGATAGATTCTAGTCTCATAAAATCGCTTAGATAAATTATTCACATATGGATATCATATTTCATATTGCACAATTGGGGGAGGTTTGGCTTTGTATCCATACTTTGCAGCTGATGCATACCTCTAGATTAGACTCCACAGAACTCTTTAAACTCTGGGCAGTCCAAGTCTAGATTCAGATCTGGATCAACATTTTGGGACAAGCCATTGAGGAAGCCAAGGTACTATGCCTTCAGAGCCTCTGTCTTGATGTTTGAACGCTTGTGATTGACAACATGGCATGTTTTTCCTTCACAACTTCTGTTTTCTCAGCAGATATCCTTAAAGTGTAAATTCTTTGCAGTGTGATTAGCCACTAGAGGGCATGTGATGTTCAGTAATTCAGTGATAATTCTCTCGCATAGCTAGTCCTTTACCTAATTTCATAATGGAACTGGGGGAAAAAAACTTGCAGTGATTGCTGAGAAAAACATCCTAAACATTCTCAGACAATTGTGTTATGGCACAACCCCTGTATTATAGAACAACCCCTCAGTATGTGCACACAAGTAATTTTTTCCTTAAAATTATTTAAACATGCATTTTTTTAGGGTTGTGCTATTAGGTTACAGGCATCACCAAAACTCTCTAAATAACTTTCTTAATAGCAAATTACAGTTCTATAGATTTTATGTATTTTGAAGATGTAATTGTTTAGTGAGTACTCGAAATGCATTTACACTATAGGTAGAGTGCAAATCTTGTGTTACAGACTCTACAAGCAGTGAACAAACTTTTCAAGGCAGTTAGTATCATCCACTTGTGCCTTTTTTATATACACACACCTAGGTGCAGAGGTTTTTAAAGACACAGGTGCAATTCACTCAGGCAGGATAATGTATGCATTGTATACAAAAGACATTGTTGAAGTGCTTTAGGAATTTCAATAAAGTTTTTTTTGTGTGTTTTTTTTTTTTTAAGTTATGTATGTACTGATGCCTTTATAAAGGAAGAACATTCACAAAAATGACTCTCTAATACAGACTATCCTAACTTGGCAGATGAACCTGAATTTTCTATTAACTAAGAGCTGTGCAACCCTTTGCACTAGAATCTATAGGATTAAAATCACTCCTCTGTGGTATCTGGAGGAGTGTACTGCCTCCACAGTGTTGCAAGGGACATCCATTTCTCTCCATATACGTATACAGCTAATAGGCAAGGTGCCACTGGATGGTGATTAAGAAAAGAAAGCATAGACTTTGGGTTTTGTAGGGCCAATAAAATTTTTAGAGCACTGCAAATGGCTTTCTGTGGGCAACTCTCTATATCCACTCTGAACGCACAGGGTTCTAAGTAAAATGAACATTAACCCTGCGTGTCTTTCAGTAGGATGGTTACAGGAAGTTGGTGCAGGAGCAGGCCCTATCAGACAGCACGGGGAGAAAGTTAAGCAATGTCAAAGAGGATAAAACACTGAGACATTCTGCAAAAAATATAAGCAGTGAGCATGCTCAGAAATGATGCTGCAAATGTGAATCCAGCCAAGTCATTAGGCTTAATTGAGTACTATTATCCATGTAATCAATTAAAGTTTCAAGTGCCAGCCATTTTTAGCCCTGTTGAAACAAGTGTGATCAGAATTCATTTGCTTATTTTATTATGTTGGGAAATGTTTCTTTCTACTTTTCCATCACTCAAAAATGGCTTAATTTTCCTCAGACTCTCTCACAAACCTCATCTTCCAACAAACAACAACAAGGAAAAAGAGAAGAACACTGCAGAAATGTGTAAGATGTGAAGACAGTGGGTTATAATGAAACTTCTTTCGTAGTTTCTGACTATAGCAGACATGACCAGAGATACTACAATTAACATATCTATAAAGGCTTTTAATAGATGCTTGTTCACTACTTCCAATGTTTACAGGACTTAATGATAAAAAAAATAGAGCACTAGATAGATTCAGTCTAAATACCTTTTTGACAATTGCTGAATGATCTGATCTTTATTTCACTGCAAAGGATTATAATTGTGTGCAAAAATTGGAATTAGATAAATCCTCTTCTGCTAAAGCAGTATAGTAACTTCTCTCAGAGTGACTGACAACTTCAAATAGGATCTGGATCAATAGAAGCATCAGGGGACTTTACAGCCAAATAAAAAGGAATATACATTTTGTTCCCATGTCAACCATTCATATGCTAGGATTGATTTTTTTTCCTGGTGTCAAGAGTAATTCAGCCTTTCATGGTAGATAGTGATCTCAATTCTGTCAGTCCCTCTGACCATGCAAAGCTGATTCTAGTATTGCATGACAGTTGGACTCATTTCAGGAGATGGTCAGTGACTTGTGTTTCACTCCAGAAACCTGATTATAAGCTTTTTATAATGAACCAGATGCCTTTTACACTATTTCTAATGGAGGGCAATCCCTGCTGGTGGCATGCAATTATTTTGTAGCGATACGTGGGGGGACGATTCATTTCACACTCTTCAAAGTCGAGAACAATGAACTCACACCTGTGCTGTGCAAACAGCTTGGAAAAAGAAACAATCCAATTAAATGCCCCATCACTTGTGTTACAATTCACTAGAGATAAAACAGGGAAGAGCAAGCAATAAAAATATGCTTAATAGCAACAGCTACTTTATGTTGGCTGAATTGGAATCTCCTTTCAAGCTTGGGACACTCAGTTACTAGAGTAATGGGGCTGTATGAGACAGGCTGCAGCAGAAGTTTAGACGAGAAATGGGACGTTCCTGTAAAGCAGAGCCCCAGTTGATCAAGTACTTCTTCCATCAAAGGCCTCGTCTGTTGGATCTGTGCTTAATCTGGCTAGATCGGGGTGGGCAAAATGTGGCCCGTGGGCCAGCTGTGGTCGGCCAGGCATTCTATCTGGTCCGCAGGGCCCCTAAAAAATTTAGAAAATTAATATTAATCTGTCCTGGGATGCCTGCCATGCAGCCCTTGATGGTTTGCCACAACTCAGTAAGTAACCCTTTGCCCCAAATAATTGCCTGCCCTGGTCTAGATCAATGCCATTTCTTGGAAACCTACAACAGTGCCACTGCAGGAGTGCGAAGTACACCCCTCCCTTTCTTAAGAACTGAGCATACTGCACTGTTGCAGCACATCCACTCCCCATTGGTCTGTCAGCAAAGGGCTGAATTTGTCTTCTATTGCAGAAAGATAGTCCTACTTTGCCCAGTTGTCCAGTGGTGCCCAGCCTTCTGGCCCTGTGATGCAGAGCCAGTCTGCAGACCAGATCAGGCCCTATGCCATCAGAGTGGGCCCTGTGCTGCCTTGGCCCAACCCCATCCTGTTGGCTTGGGCCCCATACTGCATTCTGCCTCAGCCATGCCTGCCTGATCTAGTGCACATGGCCATGCTATCTGGGCAGCAAATCTAGTTGCCAAATCTTTAAGGTTCAGAGTGTACTCATGAGAATGTGTTTGAGAACAGATCATCATCATCACTCTCACAATTGCTAAATCTCTTTGCTTTTGGAAATGAACCAATTATAAAATATTTACAGCTACAGAATTTCCCAGCTGAAAAGCAAATGTTTGGATTACAGTTGTGCTTGAGCTCTTACCTTTCCTCATGATGGTTTCATTGAAAGAGCTATGAATGTCTGTTTAATTTCCTGGGGCACCCTGTCTACTAGTTACTGGCAGGTTTCCATTGTTCTCTATAAAGCCTTTGATGAACACACCAATAGGGCTGCATATCTGATTACCCCTACCATGTCAGCAATCAGATTAGGTGTGATACTAAATGTCTGCCACTAGAGTTTTCAATACCCTCAAAACCAACGACTGTAGATCTGGATTTCACAGTGCTTGCTAGCTAAACTCCTGCTTATCTTCAGTAACAACTGGAAAGCTATCAATCATTAAAAAAAACAACACTTCACAAGCTGGTGCAGGTTTCATTTCAATGTAAATGGGGATAAATCAGTAACCTGCAGCTTTATAAAATACAGATGCAAAATTACACAGTACATCAGAGAGCTTGACTACGTTACTATCACTGCAGCTCAAAGAAACATACCTGAGCTGGCTTTAAACCTGCTAATTTGGTTATGGCTAGTGCCATAGTCATAGTAAAACAGAGTTCAGCAAAGCATAACTAGCAGTGTATCTATTGGTGGGGATTGCATCTCCACAATAGCACTTACTGTTACGTGAGGTAGATTAGAGCATTGAATGATTTTTGGGCTTGGTGCCATTAAATAGACTCTGGCATTCTTGATAATTCCACCCTATAACTTTATTGTTAATGGAAAAGTGGCAACAGGATACTACTGGACAGGATACAGGTAGGTCCAGATGGGTTCTCACAAACTAACATGCACGCTTGAACTAGTCTCTCAGTGGTTTAAATAATTTGTTCTTATTCCTTCACTGTAAACCTAAATCCAGTCCAGCCCTGCCCATTGCCTGCTCATGTTCCACTCTCAGCTTTTCTGGACAGAAAGCCACCACATACCAAGCAACATTCGGTAAGTGAAATCAACTAAATAAAGACCATCCTGAACAGCTCTGCCCTAGTCCAATACTCTCTGCATGCTCTCACTAGTTGTATTTCTGGCCGTGCAATGCAATCATTCAAGTGCACTTTCTTCATTCCTCTTTTCAACACTCCATTGACAACTGAGTTTGCTTTCTTAAAAAAAAAGCCAACTTGCTGTTTACACATATCACAATGTGATGAGTACACAGAGGTGACAAAGGAAATCACAACAGAATGCAGATGCCATACAAGGCTCTGGTGCCTGCATCCCAGCAACAATCATTTGACTTAAACCAGAACAGTATTTTGCTTCCCTCATAGCCCAGGCCCCACAAACTGAATCCTATGCTTATTTTTTGGATGTTATTTACACAGATTCTAAGCTACTGGTTTTAGTTCTAATTTAAGCTATTCAATGATATCCAGCATAAGAAAGGAGGCAGAGTGGAGCCAAGATCAGTGGTAAGAAGGAACCAACTAAGAAGAGATGAGATCTGGAAGGAGCTGGGGGGGGGTGGTATTAAAAAAAATAATGGGGTCACGGATATAGGGAGACCCAAGGTACAGCTGGGAGACTGTCCCATCTTTTCTTCTGCAAAATTTGGTCATGGTCGTATTTGCATTTGCCTCTTCTCTTATCAAACTGAAGGGCGTGCAACCCTTTAGTTTGAGAAACACTTTGGGCACCTATACACACGCAGCAAGACTGCTTCGATGCGCTGTAATTACAGTGCGTCAGAGCAGACTCAATTCATTTTGTAATTACCATAATCCAATAATTATCATGTTCCAGCAGCTTCCAGGGTCACATGTATCCACGTTCCAGAACTTCAGGATGGCAGTGGGGTGCTTTATCTAAAGCTTGTTCAATGAGCTTTAGATAAAATGCCCCTGCTGCCATTTTGAAGCAAAGGAACGCTGATACACAAGACACTCTAGGTGCTTTAATTAGAGTGTCTCTTGGGAGTCAATCTAATTAAGGTACCCCTCCCCCCACTCCTGGAGCAGGTGTATAAATGCCCTCTGTTTTCTAATATAGGTTTAGCCCCATACTTTCCTTTTGAATGTGCCTGTCATACTTAGAGGAGATGGAACCTACTGCTTGCTGACAACCACTGTATTTAGCACATGCCCTGGCCTGGCAAGATGTAGTTGGCCCCAACTACAGGGTTCACAGTATTAATATGGATTACATTTTCTACTTTTTATTCTAATGGTAATTGATTCATAACAGAATATTTTATCCACCTACAAGTTTGGCTCATCAGTTTGAGGGTAGATTGGACTCTACTAAGCAGAGGTGAAATGACGTGGCTGTGTACCTGGGGCAGCTGCCACAAACTCTTTTTGGCCACTGCCATGGTGATTGTGCAGTGGTGGCAGCAGTTGTTTCTTCAGTGGCCCCCAGAAGTCAGCACCCAGGGTGGCTACCCCAGTCGCCTTGCCCTAGCTATGTCACTCCCATTAAGCAACTTGCAGGATAGCGTGATGGGGCAGCATGTTTGTAACCTCCCTCTTGAAAGTGGTGGGACCACTTCTTTCATTTTTATTACTTTCATTTGAGACATGGTGGTTTCCAACTTTTGCTATTTCTTTTATTGCCCTAAAATCTAGAGAGTATTTGTTAGCTATACTTTCCCTGTAATAAAGGCCTTTCACAGCTAGAGTATGTAATCAGTCATGCCAGCCTCTGGAATTACCCTTTTGCATAAAGTGAGTAACACATTGTACCTGAGGTTTCATGTTATATTCAAATTTCTGCATACGCATTACTTTTTAGAAAATTCTCCATCTGGGCTGAACTCTCCATATTGTTTCTCAGACCAGATAGGAATCACTCTACTACCCCATCTCCTCTCTACCCCTGTGCCCACCCCTTCAACCCCCCCCCCCCAAAACCCCCCCAACATTGAGGTGTTTTTGAATTCTGAAGAAGTGAAACAAAGTAACTTTTTCAGTGTGAAAATATTAGAGATATTTTGCTTACCAAAAAATTAGAAAACTGCAGAGCAAGACATACTTCAAGTCTGATCCCTGTGCATGCATTGAAGGAGAGTATATTAAAAGTCGCATGAAACGCAACAAGAAATCCACATTGCACATTAGCTTATGCAATTTGAACAGGCTCAATAGGCATCTCAAGAAACTCAGTAAAGCCGAATGAAGCCCTTCTCCCACTATGACTTGACTCACCACTAAAGAGAAATAAAACTTCAGGTATATTATTCTAATAATATCTTTTTCGTATGGCTTATTCTTCTGTCTACAAAACAAAAAGCAAAAGAAACCCCAGGGAAACCCCCGGAAACCCCAGAGAAATAATATTTATAGGGTTTCCCTAATACTGTCATTCAGGAGAGGCGAGAACACACATTTTTTCCTTTGATCCAGTTTCCTTTTCTTATTTTACTCAGGTCTGAGCAGCCTGTGATGGGCAGGGACCTGCCACAGATTGCAGTACACAGGCAGGTTGTAAGAAGGAAATTGAAAACACTTGCAACAAAATGTCTGTTTTATGTCTTTCCATCAGACACAGTAGCAATTTTTCTATTCGAAAAAAGGTGTCCTGTGCTTTGAAGATCTCTCCCCCAACTTCAACTACATCCTGCAGTTCTTTTTTCCAAGTCTTTACATTTTAAGCTTTCTTTTGTTAAAGCTCTGCTTTTATCTACTGAAAAGATACAACTGTTCCAGCATGAACTACGTTGCTACCCTATTAACTCAGTCTTGCAGACAACAGTTTACAGCTGAACAACAGTAAGACCAAAGGAGTCGGTTACTCTACCTCTCTCTTGCTGAAAGAGCTATAAACTACAAAGGGCATATGAGCCATTATGATGTGGGGACCATAATTAAGAAAGGAATTACTAATGTTACAGTTCTGGATACAAAACCTCTGTACTTGCAGCCAGTACCTAGTTCTCTCAATTTTCTCTCAAGACTGGCAGCTTGTTTCTCCCAGTTTTCTAGCTATGCAGAGTCATGTGACCTGCCAAAGGCATCTAAGGGCATGTCTACACCATGCTGGACTGTGTTAGTGAGCACTGCCAGGAAAATATGCTCTGTTTTATCACTCCCACATCATACCTAGAACATACCAAAAATAGGTGGCCATTTTTTTGGTTTGTGCCCATTGTGTCCCTAAAGTCACACTCAGGCCCAGTTGTGCTCATGAGGCTGGTGGAAGGAGTGCCAGGGCCACTCACAGCAGCTCTGTGACATTTTTTTCAGTACATGGCATGTGCAGAACAGAGGAGAGGGAATAGGGAATATTTTCACAGTGGTGTACTCCGGCATTGTTCAGGTTTCTGTGGCTCAAGATCTTAAGGCCCTATGTCTACAACTCCTTGCAGCAAGTACTAGATAATAATCATCTCCTATTCTGAGCAGTTTCCCAAGAAGCTTCAGTCATGGTAAAATAAAGTCCTGCTCAACTTCTTGGCTTGTAGAACATTTTATGACACCACAGTGTCCCATAACATATTACTCTGGGTCTTGATTTCAAGTGCGTCAGTTTTTCTCTAAGAAGAAACACCACTGACACTGGCAGAAAGATGCAAATCCCCTTTAGACTAGCCAGAATTGTATCACTGTTCTCTGTAGTGTAATTCAATGCCTAATGTATCCATTATTCTTGAAGGCTAATCAGAGCACTGTGCATTATCTTGGTAGTTATACTTTATTTTATTTCCATCTGCCACCACCAGCACCACCTTTTATATCTAACTTTATTTTGAATTGACTCAGTTTCAGTGTCTAGTTCATATGATGATGCCTCAGTAAATGATTGTGTGCGATTGCCAGTCCACAGCATGCTTCCTGCTCTAGACACCAGGAAACCAGAAGTGAATTACTACTTTTGATACTGCAATTTTCGGCAGCCACTCCTCACAACTAAGCCAGTTCTCCCACTCAATTATATTACCTACTTCCTCTACTGCAGACATAACCTCTAGGTGGTGTACAGATCATGTAAGACTTGGGTGACGAGCACAGGGGTTCTTAGCTGCAAAATGCCTTGCCATTTACAGGTTTCCCTCACTAACCATGGTTTTGCCAACCACAGTTTTGAGTATCCATGCTTAATATTCTATATACCACTTTGGTTATCATGGTATGCAGTTTTGTAACCATGGTTTTCTGAGTCCGCACATCAGCCCGCCACCTGCCATTTTTCCCATAAGCATTTTGTCTTGCCAACCATGGGAACTTTCAGAAACCAAACCCCAATGGTTGGCAAGGGAAACCTGTACTTCATAGATACATAGATTCATAGAAGTAGGATGGAGGGGACCTGAGCAGATCATCTAATCTAACCCTCTGCCCTGGGCAGGAATGAATACAGGGCTCTTACAACCCCTACTAAGTTTAAGTTCAAATGACTGCAGCTAGGTAGTTATCAAGTCTCCTTTTAAAGACCCCTAAGACAGAAGCTAGCACCACTTCCCTTGGACTTCACACTAGGTGCATCTGTAAGAGACATTTACTGTGCAGTCGACTAATTAGCTCCACAGCAAACACCTTGATGTCTACACTTGTGGGCCTATTAAGCCATGTAGATGCTGATGGGGCTGGCTGGGGCGTGAGGGCCGCCTGCTGGCTAGCCCTGCACTAGAGCACGCTTGTGTCCCAGCCACCACTCTGCAGCACATTGAGCTGAGTCAGAGCAGCTCTAGGTTGACAGGCTGACTCCCAGGACCCTGTGCCAGCTGCAGCTGCTCCAACCCAGCACTACGTGCTGCACTCCCAGGCCCACATTCAAACAGTGCACCTGAAAGCAATAAACTCCAGCACAATATGCACTGAAGTGTATTGCTGCATGCTAATAGCACGTGTAGATGTGCCCACTAGCACATGTACTTGAGCCAACAAACTGGGAAATTGCAAAAACCTTCACACTTTTTACAAATGGCAACTAATCTGAGCTGTAGCATGAACCTAGAAGGGTTTTGGCACTGCTTTTGTAAAATTCTAAAGTAAATAACATGGCATTGTCACCAGAAAGGACATTTAGATGAGTTAATCACAGATAAACCTCTGTGTTATCCCTAAGGAGATGGGCTTTAGAATTTAATTATTATGGTAGAGTTGGGGGATAACGTTTCAGCTATTCTGGTACAGCTTTTACCAAGATAAACTATCAACATAGGCACAAATATAATCTCACAAAAGCAAGAATGAACAACAGTAAAGCAAATTGCCCCTGGAACCTACTGACCAAGCAGTTCTGTTCTAAGCCCAGGAATTAATTCAGTTTTGCTCACATGCTGTATATGAACCTAGTTTTGGATGAAGAGTATGAGGTGTCATGCAACTTAAATTGAGCAGCTGACTTTCTGTTGTAAAACAGAACATGCAGTATTAAACACAAAAAGTAATGACATACACAAAGGAACACTCATCTATTTAACATTCACATATGTTAAAAAACAAGCCATCCTGTGGGTTAGTCAGTAATACAGAAAATTATTTCACTTTTTACTCCTCATGCTATTAAATTACCTTTTTTACTATACTGGGGTTGGTGATGAGAGTATATCAAACTGGATTGCTTTTTCTGTCCTACACATAATTAACACAACCAGGTTAGATTTATTTTTCTACAGTTTAGACCAAAGGTCTTTAAAATACCTAGGTTTTAATTTCTGAAAGCAAAATGCTCAAACAAAAGTCAATAGTATCTGCTGCACTGGAGAGCTAATGCAGCATCATTGTGATGCTGACTGTGACCAAGCTAAGCACCTCGCTGGTCATTTGCCACTCCCTGAGCACATCTCCTATTTCTCAATTGTCATGTGTGAAGGATATTGCAACTTCTTGACCTTTGATGAAGCACTTGGAACGTTGCCTTAGTTCTACTTTCCTGTGTTTGCAATTCAAAATCCCTCTTCTCAAGAACAAATTTCTGCCTCCAGTTCTGGTTTCCTTAGAGGAATAAGAAAATACAGTCAAAAGAATGATACTCAGCTAGTCATTATGAAAAAGCATAGTAAGATAGACATAACTTAGGCAGAAAATTGTTAATGAATGTAGTGTCTTTCACATGGAGGTTGCTTTTTTAAAGCAGTCGTGGTACAGTATAGTCACAGTTCAGGAGACTATGTAATACATTAGTTGCACCCAGCCCATTTTCTGATGAAGAGAGAACTACAAAACCCATTGAAGGTAGCATTAACTGATGCCCTGATGGGTCAACAGGAAGACCAATGATTGTGGGCAGGGAGAATGACCAAGCCTTTTCAGCTTCAGCGTACTCACTCCAAGACTTTAAGCTTGAGTGTCTCATGGGAGAGAAAGCTTGTTTCCTGGACACTGTAACTTATGAACTAAAGGAAGGGTGTAACAGGACTAGGACCTAGGGGCAGCTATGATACCGCCTAGTGGCTGCACAGTTCCTGCCCAGTTCAGTCTCTAAGGCAAGGGACAGACATTACACATAAACCAGTTTAAGTGATCAGAAACCGGTTTAAACCTGTAACAGAACAAGTTCAATGCACATAAACCAATTTGAAAATGGCTGAAATGGGTTTACGATAAACCTGGTTGAATGTAGTATCAGACTTAACTGATTTGGGTCAAACCAGTTTATGCAATATCTGTCGCAGACCCCTTCCTGGTTTAAGTTAAATCAGAGTCCCCCAGAATCACAGAATCTTTACAGGCCTGGGCTGGCCTGTGCTCACTACTCCAGAGAATAGAGCTGTCCCCACCCTTCTACTCCCTAGCCAGAGCTCCTGCAAAGACTGCAGGCACAACAGAGCCTGCCTGACTCCCCCCTGCACCCTCCTCCTGCTGCTCAGGCAGGGATCTCTCCCTCCTTCCCTCTCCCACAATATGAATCCCAGCCCCATGGACCCTAGGCATGTGGTATGCTAGCTAATGCTGACAGGGGTGTGTGTATGTGTGTGTGTGTGTTTGTGTGTCAAATTTCACTGGGACAGGCAGACAGAACAGTGTCTGTTTAGGGCTTTTTGGAGCTAATCAACAAGTCAGTTGGCAATTCCCTTCCAATCCTTCCTTGGAAAAAGCTGTTTAAGAAGAGCTTTAATTAATGAGAGAGGCTTTTGTTTTGTTGATGGGCTGATAAACCCTGTGTTATCAGCTCCCTGCTGGCTCCCTCACCTGTCAGGTTTGTAGACAGTATGAAGAAGCAAGAAGAGAGAGATTGAAAAGATCAGTATCATCAACAATGTATGCAGTCCACACATCCCCTTTGCCTCAGAGTGTTAGCCAGGGGCTGGGGGCTGGTAACACCCCTGCCCCTTGAGCAGCAAGCAGGGGAAAGACTAGGACATTGCAGACAGGGTGAGGGCTTAAACCCCTCCCTAATCAGAGTTTTCTGCCAGGGCTTGGCCACACCCCTGCTCAGTTCAGCACTGTGGAAGGGAAGGGAGGGCTGCACTAGCACCCCCTGATTTCTAGCCTGAGACACTGCAGGCATGAGCCTGCATTTCCTCAGCCCAGAGGAAATAGCTTTACGGTTGCAAACTGATTCAGTTGAGGCAGGTTAGATCTGCAAAGATTGAATAAATCTTGATAAAGATTGAATAACCTGCAAAGATTTAATAAATTCAGGCTCAGGCTTTTTGAATGTCTGTCCCTAACCTAAGATATCCTATCTTGAGTTCTTACCTTTCTGGGCTCTCATCTGTATCCCTCGTGGGCTCTGGGCCCCCCGTCCCATTTGCCTTTTACAGGCTCTTAACCTGTATCCTTGTTGGGCTTTGGGCCCCTGGCCCCAGTCGTTACCCCTCTTTGCCCCTCCTGGGATACTCTAAAGCTTGCATCCTGCTCTGGAAAGCTACAGTCTCACATTCTGTGTAATTGTTGCCTAGGTCTGAGTCAGCCCAGGCCCAGAAGGGTATAAAAGGAGACTCCCCAGATGACTAGGGAGCCAGCACACAGAGACTGCCAACAGGGAAGCAGTTTGCAGGCCAGTTCATGGGCAGGAGTACATGGGAGCTTCTGACAGAGACTTCAGGTAAGTGAATGAGGAGAGGGGCTACTATGGGGATGGTGCCACAGAAACAGGTGGTGACACGGATGGCGACACGGAGCACAACCAGGGACTCTGCCTCCAGCCCAGAGCTCCCGTGAGGCCTCCACCCAGACAGGCCCCTTGGATGGGTTGGCAGTGCCCTGGCCCCCTGTCTGTGGGTGTTGCCTGGCGGGACCTCTGAGGCCTGGGGGGTAGTGTGGGAGCCAGGGGTTCCCTTGCCTGTCCCACATGTGCCCAGATTGAGGCCCTGGAGGGGCAGGTGAGGGAACTCTAGGCAGAGGTGAGCAGGCTGTGCGGGATCAGGGCTGCAGAGGGTGAGATTGATGGATACTTTCATTCTCTGCAGGACCAGACACCTGGTGCAGAGACATCATGGGAGAGTCCCAGGACAGCTGAATGGAGGACAGTCACCTCCAGAGCTAGACAGTGTGTGGCTGTGACTGCTCCCCCAATGCAACTGGGGAACAGATATGAAGCCCAGGCAGCACAGGAGGATGATGCAGTAGGGGCAGCCACAAGGGAAGACACATCTGCAACAAACACCAGGCAGGCTGAGCGACAATCGAGCAGCTGGAGGAAAAGATGCCAGGTTGTTGTGGTGAACTGCCTCCTGAGAGGCACTGAGGGGCATATCTGTCAACTACATCCCATGGTTTGGGAGGTTTGCTGCCTACCCAGAGCCAGGATCCAGGACATCACGGTAAGGATTCCTGACCTCATCTGACCCTCTGATGACTATCCCATGGTCTTTGTCCATGTGGGTATGAATGATGCAGCCAGGAGTAGTCTGGACCATGTCATGAGTGACTACAGGGCTCTAGGGACCAGGTTTAGGAAGTCAGGGGCACAGGTGGTTTTCTTATCCATCCTTGTGGTCAGTGGTTGCCATCAGCATCAGGATGCTTGCATCAGGGAAGTCAACCTGTGACTCCAGAGTTGGTGCCATCATGCAGGTTTTGGCTTCTACGACCATGATCTGCACTTCCATGAGAGAGGCATTCTGGGATGAAGTGGTCTTCATCTCTCTTCTAAAGGTAAGAGTCTGTTGTTTTACAAGGTGGCTGATCTCCTCCAAGGGGCTTTATACTAGGTTCATCGGGGGACAGGGAAGCAGAAGATTAGGAGAACCTAGGATCAGTGAGCCATGAGCAATGCACTGAATCAATCCCAGTAAACACTAAGGTAAGCACTAAGGATCCTGATAGACATCAGGACAGGGGGGTACCACAGGCACTCATCGGGGAGCTTAAATGTCTCTACACTAATGCTAGGATCATGGGGAACAAGCCGGAGAAACTTGCACTCCTGCTTGCAAGCAACAACTTCAACCTGGTTGGACTAACTGAAACCTGGTGGGACCCTACTCATAACCGGGCAGTAGACATTGTGGGCTACAGGTTGTACAGATGGGATAGAGTGGGGGGTGTTGCTCTCTATGTTAAGGAACAATATACATCCTCTATAATCAAGATGGGATCAGATGAGGGCCAAACTGAGGTACTATGGGTCAGAATACAAGGAGGTCGGGTGGGGAAGGGACTTGGTAGTGGGGGTCTACTGTAGATCACCACATCAGGGGGATGAGCTAGACCTGGAATTCTCCAGACCGCTTTCAGAGACTGTATGGTCAAGAGATGTGGTTGTCATGGGTGACCTAGACTACCCTGACATTTGCTGGGAGGAGCAGTCAGACAAATCTAACCGCTCACATAGGTTCTTAACTTGCATATTAGGACCTCCACCTAATGCAGGAGGTATATGATCCCACCAGAGAAAACGCCTTGCTGGAGTTGGTGTTAGCTACAGGGGATGACCTGGTGGGGAATCTGCAGGTACAAGGTAACCTAGGGGATAGTGACCATCAATTAATTAAATTCACTATCCGGTGAAGGATGGATAAATTAACCAGCAGGGCTAAAGTGCTAGACTTCAGAAAAGTTAACTTCAATGTGCTCAGGAGATTAGTTAGTGAGGCATTAAAGCTAAAGAACACTGGCAAAATGGGGGTCCAGGAAGGGTGGTCTTTTCTCAAGGAAGCATTCCTACGGGTACAAAAGGAGACAATCCCATTGCACATAAAAGGGGGCAAAGGGACCAAGAGGCCCTCTTGGCTGAACAGGGAAGTCCAGAAAAGCCTAAGGGCAAAGAAAGAGGTATACAGGCTGTGGGAGCAGAGGGTAGCCACCAAGGAGGAGTATAACTCCCTGGATCGCACTTGCAGGGAATCAGTTAGGAAGGCCAAAGCAGGATTAGAATTTAGGCTGGTGACAGAAATTAAGGACAACAAAAAGTCCTTCTTTAGGTATATAGGGAGCAAAAGGAAAGCACAAGACCCCTATAGCGTAGACCCCTATAGCACAGGACCCATAGGACAAATTAAGGCAGTTGATGACAGAGAGGAGGGGGACAAAGATGAGCTCTTCAATGAGTTCTTTGCATCTGTATTCCTAGACACAGACTAAGACAAATCTCCCAATTGGATCATAGATAGACACAGGAGGGACACCAGCCCACGAACTGTTAGTGCAGACTTGATGAAGGGGCATTTGGAGGGACTGGATATGTTCAAATCAGCAGGCCCAGATTAACATCATCCAAGGGTGGCGAAGGAATCAGCCTGTGTCATAGCAGAGCCACTGGTATGATTGTTTGAGCACTCATGGTGCTCTGGTCAGGTCCCAGAGGACTGGAAAAGAGCCAATGTGGTCCCTATTTTCAAGAAGGGGAGGAGGGAGGAACAAGGAAACTATAAGCCAGTTAGTCTCACCTCTATCTTTGGAAAAACTCTGGAAAAAATCATTAAGGATCACATTTGTGGGAGCCCAGCAGGGGAAATAATGCTGAAAGGAAATCAGCACGGGTTCAGTGCAGGTAGATCCTGCCTGACTAGCTTTGTTCCTTTTTATGACCAGGTCACAAAATGCTCAGACACAGGAGTCGAGGTAGATATCATCTACCTACACTTTATGGTATCGCATTACATTCTCATAAACAAACTGACAGGCTGTGATGTAGATGATTACGTGGTCAGGTGGGTGGCAAATTGGTTTAGGGGTCACACCCAGAGAGTGGTGGTGGACAGACAGGTTGATACCGACCTGGAAAGATGTGGCCAGTCGAGCCCTGGAAGGCTTGGTCCTTGGACCAGTGCTATTCAATGTCTTCATCAGTGACTTGGACGAGGGTGTAGAGAGCAACTTGTCCAAGTTTGCAGATAATACCAAATTATGGGGCAAAGTTACCACACCAGAGGGTAGGGAACAGATCCAGGTGGATTTAGACAGGTTGGAAAAATGGGCAGAATGAAATAGGATGCAGTTCAACAAAGACAAGTGCAAAGTGCTGGGCAAAAAGAACCACCAACACACTTACAGGCCGGGGGAGGACCTTCTCAGCAGCACAACAGCAGAAAAGGATCTTGGAGTCATAGTTGACTCCAAGATGTACATGAGTTGTCACTGTAACAAAGTGATCAGTGAGGCTAACTACACTATCATGCATTAGCAGATGCATGACGAACAGGTCCAGGGAGGTGATGCTTCCCCTCTATGTGGCACTGGTCAGCCCGCAGTTGCAGAACTGCATCCAGTTTTGGGCACCGCACTTCAAGAGGGATGAGGAGAATCTTGAGGGGGTTCAGAGGAGGGCCACTTGCATGGTCAGAGGCCTGCAGGCAAAGCTGTACGAGGAGAGACTGAGGGACGTAGATCACTTCAGCCTTCACAAGAGAAGGCTGAGAGGTGATCTTGTGGCTGCCTATAAATTCATCAGGGGAGGACAGCAGGGAATAGGAGACGCTCTATTTACTAGGGCACCCCCTGGAATAACTAGGAACAATAGCCACAAAGTGACAGACAGCAGATTTAGGTTGGACATCAGAAAGAACTTCTTCACAGTAATGGTTGCCAGAATCTGAAATGGGCTTCCAAGGGAGGTGGTGCTCTCCCCTACCTTGGCGGTCTTCAAGCGGAGACTGGATAAGCACCTAGTTGGGGTTGTCTGGCTCCAGCACTCTTTCCTGCCCAGGGCAGGGGTCAGACTCAATGACCTACTGAGGTTCCTTCTGACCCTAACATTTATGAATCTATGCCTCCCTGGCACTCTGGGATCTCCTCTAACCCCTTTCTAGTGCCACCCAAATTGCTGGTCTAAACTATAAACAAAATCATAAGCCCTCTGGCTATAACACAGACTGTCCCACTCTGCTAATATTCTTCTGCAAGTCATCTAAGCCTTACTTGCAGGGCCTTTGAAGCTCAGGAGACATCTAGGCAGTCCTCTTCAGACTCCCAGTTTAGGAGCTCTTTCCCCTCCAGCTTGAAGGGCCAGACTGACTTTTTTGGCTCAGACTCTCTCTTGCAGGATCTTCCCTTTACCAGACATGTGCTGCCCCCCCCAGCTACCCACAGGTACTTTCTGATTAGGTGTGCTGGCTTCACCCCATGGCAACTTACTAGCTGCTGCAGGAGTGTCTTGTCTCCCCGGTGGACTCATCCCTGTTGGACTATTGCAAGGTTACCCACCCTGCAATATGCCCTCCTAGCCTATAATTTTCTCTCCAGCTGCTTGTTTCCTTTGTAATTAGCTCTTCCTACTGGTCTTTCCTCCTCAAACAACAGGAACCTACTGGCACTCTGTGAGAATGGCTCTGCCCTTCTTTTTGTGTTGTTTTCCTCTCTTTTGTATTTCCTATGTTCAGTGACTAGATACTATGTTAAGTACATCTGATTGATGGGTTATGAAAACTTTCAATTAGCATCCAGACTTCCATAACATCTCACTCCCTATTTACAGTGCGGCCCACAGAGATTGGGGCCAGCAGTGGAATTCAGGCTGAATTTCCCTGAAGTTCATGAATGAGTAGTGTCAGGCCGATATCTATCTGTAAAAAGTTGGCTGTCATTGTCATGAAGATATGAAAGGCCAAAAAACCAGAATGATTGTAAAGTCTGATAGTATAATCTTCAGGTCACAGTAACCACACTGCCCCTGCTCTGTTTTCAGTGTAGAAAGTTGCTCATGTCTTGGTTTTGTAAATGCTGCTACCTCTTTGATTAGAAATTGGTATCACAGACCACAGTCTCTCAATTTACACAACTTGAAGGCTTCTGCCTCACTAAGACTCTCCATGAGATCCCCGTGAAAAGGGTATTTTAAAATCATCAAACCTTTTGCTACAATCCTAGATTGAGGAAAAGCTGCCACTTCCAGTCCTTTCTTCTACAAACAGGCAGCCAGCTGCCATGCTCACACATTGCCTGGCAGATGGGAGATAGTGTCAATCTCCAACTACAGTAATTATCACATACTGGGCATCTTTTGGCAGGCTTAGCAAATGAGCGAGCAAGGCAACTTTAGTGATGTATTTCCCATCAGGATCCTTACTGAGAGCAGTAGTGTGGGAAGCATGAGTTCAGTTGCCACATGTCTGTAGGGAGATGTACAAGAGCTGGGCTTTGCTAATGAGTTGTTTGAAACGTGATTTTCTAGCTAATTCTAAACATTGCCCCTTGTCCATGTAGGGAATGAACGTTGCAAGCCAAGACTGCCTAAATGAACAAGTTCTTAACTGTAGCTGTTGTGGCTGGGTGGCAAAGCTCATGAGTTTGCCACTGTAGGTACCTCATTTTTGGCTTGACTTTCATGGGGAAAGGTTAGACTTGGCTTTCCTATCCGACTGCTTTGAAGATTTTTGTTCTTAAAACACACCATGTAGGCTTTGAGGTCATTGTAAGCTATTCTGACCAGGGAAGAAATGGACCTCATTAGGTGTAAAGGTCCATGCACAGCTGTGGTGTTGTATGAATAATAAGCAATGCAGAGCAAGAAAGCCCTTCTCTGAGGTGCTGTTTGAATCGCATAAGACAGATGTCTCTAGAATATTTGCCTATTCTCTTTGGAGTCATCTTAACTTGCCTCCAGCTTTGACAGGTTCTCTTTGGAAAGGACATCTTCTGTTATGCTAAAGGGTCAGATGCTGAAGGGAATGGATCTGAAACTCCGTTTCATTATTGAATGCCTCTCCTCATCCATGACACTATGATTTCTTTCTACATGATAATAATGCTCTGCAATAACCTTTTTTGCTAATGATCTCTCTACAGAAGAGATCCAGCTTTATTATTTCCTTTTTTCAAATCATGAGATTAGAGACGCAATTTGTCTTTTGCCTTAGTTTTCTACAGCAAGTTAATGGCAGATCAGGAAGAAAAATTAAGTCTAGCAACTCTCAGTCCCTCTGTTAACTAGTGAAGAAGGCAACATCTTAACAAATGATGGTAAAACCCATAAACCGTAACAGGAATTTATAGCCCACAAATAATTAATTGGAGGGTTCAGCTCAAGTGAAATGAAAAGCTAGATCTGTGGTACAAGTACCCAGGTACCAACACAGGGTCTCAGAATCCTCTGCTATGAACTGAGTTTAGTTGACTGATTATTATTATCATTGTGTCTAAATGAGGGACAATGAGTAGATATTCAGTTTTTATGTCCTCACATGAATCAGAAAGTCTTTAAGGTGAGACAAGCTATTTTACAGCAGGGGTCTGCAACCTGGATCCAGCCTGAAGAGCCAAAGGGCTTTGTCTGACCGCAGCTGTGCTAGGGCTAGTTCGCAAGGAGCTGCACTGGGGCTGGGCAGCTGCACTCACGTCATTGCTGCTTCTCCCTACCCCCTGCTCCTTGGCTGCAGCATGGGCACAACTTCCAGCTGGTGGGAACTGAGCTGGGGCTGAGGTGCTTCCAGCTGCACTTGTGCTGAAGCTAGGAGGTAAAGGGGGAAGGCAGGGAGAAGCAACAGTAGTGTGGATTCAGCTTTCTACAGTGTTGCTCTGGCTCAGCAGTAGCATAACTAAAGCAGAACCACCGCTCTAGGTCCCGACTTGGCATGGGGATTAAAAAATGTTTTCTGCTGGTAGCTACACATTGCAACCACAGTCATGATACAGCTGGCAGCTGGAAGTTGCCGCTGCCCATGTGCCCCATACACCTGGCCACATCACTATGCTGCTGTGGCTCACTTCTGCACTGGCTGGAAGCTGCAGCCAGGGAGTGGGCTGGGAGGTGGGAAGAAGCAGCCGTGGTGCAGGAACAGCTCCCAGATGCTTGGCTCTGGTGCAGGTGTTGGCAAACCCTCCTTGCAGCTGATGTGCCACCAAAGTCAACTGGTCATGCTGAATGGGAGCTGGGCTGCTCTAGCTTGGATTGTGCTAATTTATAAAGTTATAAAGCCCCTGGCATAGAGGCCTGTACCTGGCTCCTGGCTTCTAATTCTGGAATGGCAGGAACTGATTAAAAGGTATAGTATTAGAAAGAAGAGGTGCTCATGCCAAAAGGACTGAATTACAGGTACCTGATTAGCAACCAAACATCATTAAAAACTGGTTACTACAGTAGGAGAGTAACAAGTGTTTGGGTGCACTTCCCCCGCCATTCCCTGGTTTCTCTACATGGTCTGTTGTAATCCTGGATCTGTGTGGAAAATACAGAACTGGACTGCCTGCAGTATTTTAAGCAGTGGATACTTGATAAATAAAGAAAAATAAAGATGGGATGCATCCTGGATTTGTGAAAACAAGAGAAAAGGACAATAACAAAGGACTTGTGAAATAGGACATAAGGAGTGGACTGAGCCAGCGCTGTGAATTGATGAAGGTGTCATAACCTAATCAGTTAAGTATCCAAGTCACAATAGAATGCATGGAGCCATTACCCCAAATTTGGTCACATTCTGCTTCATTAGTTATTCCTACCTAGCAGTCTGTTATTGACCACTCCGGACACATAAAACTTCATGCAGCTTCTGCCCAAGTCAGAGACCTCCGAGCATGCGACAGCGTAATCATGGAAAACTCTGTAGTGCAACTGAGGAAACTTGGCAGACTGATCACCCACCAATATCTCCCCGTCACTGGGTCCTTTTGATGTACCCTTGTTATCCTGCAGGTTCCTTTTCTTTCAAAAACTCGTTTACTAGCAACTCATTTACTTAACTGTGACAAGGCAAGGAAGCTACCTCAAGGCCTGTGCTGCCATTCCACGCGGCGTAAGTAAAATAATCTTTTAAAACCAATAAGCTGTCTCGCCTCTCCATCACCGGCCTGCCTGACATCTGATTAACTTAGCGATCCTCTGGACGGCTCCGGCCGCCCGAGACAGAAGGAAGACTCAATCATACAGGCCAAGCCACTCCTGCTAGAAAAGGTCAATTCTTCCCTGGCAGGAGATGGATGCTTCTCAAGTGTAGAACAATAATGAAGAGCAATGAACTGAGTATATCTCCATACCTTTCTGTTGCCTGTTTCTTCTAGTGAGAGGCTTTTCAGTGAAACTATTCTGTTCAGATGACTAGCCTCATTATTTGATAGCTAACAAAGTCAGACTCAGCAAATGATACTTAGCTGATAATTAGAACCACATATTTTCACTGGAAAAAATGGTTTTCCAAAGATATAAGCCTCTTAAACAGCATAACTTTGTAAGCTGTGGTTTGGCTGTCAGGTTGGAATTGTACTCAGAGTATTAAAAATAAGAGAACAGGATTTTTGACAGATTAGGGAACCCTCAAGAAAAGTTTTGAATCTTCAGTACAGAAACTGGCAAGCTCCACTGCAGCTCCTTTCACAGGTGCTATTAAGACCAGCAAGTGCTTAATACTTTTGCCATCTGCAGAAAGATGAAAGCAGGCATGTTCTGCACACAGCACATTCTGTTCTACTACCCACAGCTCAAATTGTGCAGTAGACATTTCCCCTCCCTCAACTGGCACACTGAGTCAGTGAACATATGTATTTATCTAATCATGCTGTGCTAACCATATCCCTTTACATAATATTTCAGCTCCCATGGGGAAATACAGAGCCAAGTTTTAGTTTACCTTAAAACAAATAATCACTGTTGCGTAGTCTCATATCATCTTGAGAACAGGTTCTTGTAAAATGTGAAGTTTAATCTGTAAAGATGTTCAAAATGAAGACTATTCAGCTTCAGAAACCAGCTCTGAAGTGTTTAATGAAGTGCTAGTTAAATGGTCTCCTTTCTGTACACAGCAGAAAATTCATCATTATAAAAACAAGAGAGATTACCAGCTCAGTTTGTTCCCTGTTATTATTCTGTCCTGCAGGAGACAGCTTCTCCATGATTGTGTTAGGAAATTCCCAGCATATTTGATATACCTGCATTTTAAATTGTTCCTTTATTTTAAAAGGCATTGAAACATTGAAGAAATACTAATCCTCCTGCTTTTACTAAGAAGGGGGAAATACTTGCAAACCTATCATTTGTCCATAATGCTAAAGCAAACGAAAAACTCCTCACTTGCTTAAACACATACCAAATCCACACCCCCACAAACATGTAATGCACTCACACAGCTCAAAGACTAAACACATTTCTCACTGCAGAGATATACTGGGAGTATTTATGTTCCAGCTCTTTCATAACGATAATAAAGCTAACTACTGTACTGCATGTTTTCTCATAAGCAAATAGCCTGGTGAACAATAATGATCAAAATAATACAAGAATATGAGAAAGTGATTTACATTAATGTTCCAGACACTTAATCATAATGGCCTTCCCGTAGTGTGAATTCAATAATTATCCTCACTCTGCTCAATGACTCTCTAAACTCAAATTATTTTATGTAAGGAATAAATCTCAATAAGGATCTCAAAAGATTTGTTTATCTTTATCTTGATTTTTCAAGTTTCCCTGCAATCACTCTGTATTTTTACTTTAGACCATTAATATAAGCAACAGAGTTTGTCTTCATTATCTTTTTTGGTTCTGAAGGTTAATGATAGGATGCACAAAGTTGCTGCTGATGAGAGAGAGACTCACAACAGGAGAACCTCAGTTATTCGTTTTCAAACAATGCAGACCCATTGTAATGGTTTATTTTCCTATACAGCACATTAACCTATGAAGTGATCTAGCCGGGCAAATTACGGAGTCAATGAAGTGTATTCGAGATTCTACAATAACAGCATAGGCATCATGTGCAGTATAGGCAGCCATGATCATTTGCACTAAAACCAGGGTTAGACAAGCTCATCCCAAGCATCAGATATTCTGAGGAGTTCAAATCTTACCCAGGGTGCCTTTTTTTGTAATGACTGAAATTGCACACATGAAGGAAATGTCTGCCAGCTGGAAGACAGGACGTGAAATCTTTACCACCTTTCACTCAGGGTGCTAGTATTTGAGATAAAAGGAAACTCTTTAGGATGTGGGTAACTATCAACCTGTCTTAACTGCTGAAGCCTAAGCATAATCATAGTAAGTCAGTGTACTACACTATTCACATCATTTTCAGCCAGGCCATCTTTATACAAATACTGTGAGACCTTTCAACATCCATGGTCTCCATTGCCAACTAGGAGCCTGTGTTCCACGTTAGAGTGAGGCAAAGAGTCAGAGAGAGAACTAGGGGTGAGAGAGATCTCCAGAGGTCAACTAGTCCAACCCCCCATTCATTACTGTCACCACCTGGTGTAGCTATCAACAGCCCGACTATGTGGCTACAAAGCACTTCTAAGAGCCAAACGATCATTTTTGTTCACTTGGTGTGGGTATAAATAACCCTATAAAATATGACTGGTGGACTCTCAGGTGCCATACGTCTGCTCTGATGCGTGCTAATTAGCACGTTGCAGCAGACATGATCAATCGAGTCTGCTGGAGCGCTCTGATTAGCACGCACAGCAGCCTCTGCATCATGTGTATTCAGCGTGCCCTCACTTCGAAATGGTGGTGGGGGTGCGTTAACTAAAGCTTGTTGAACAAGCTTTATTTAAGTGCCCCTACTGCCATTTTGAAGTGTGGGACACTGAATACACATGACTCTGTGGGTGCTTTAATTAGAGCAGCTATTGGAGCCACTCTAATTAAAGCACCCCCACACCCCCTGCACCCTGGAGCACATGTCAAGACACCCAGTTCTAGAGGTGAGTCCTACCTCAAACAGGCCCTGCTTCAACTCCCTCAGAGAGTTGGCTCTGGAGTGAAACTGCTGGTTGGGTGATTTTTGTATGACAAATCTGAAGTTGAAAACAACTTTCAGATCCCAATAAATATCAAGAAATTGAAATGTTTCCTTTCTTCTCTCAGCAGACCTCAGGCTCTGCTTTTATTTTTTCCAAATTTTAAGATGCTTTAGCTGGAAAGAGTAGAAGTGGCTCCCAGCTGGATTTTTTTTTTGCCCAGCATGCAGCTCCTGATTTTGTTTGTTAAAGATGCATAAGTTGGCTAGCTTGGTCTAATTAGGATTCTAATTATCTTTGCCTGTTGTTGTTTTGTTGTTCTTACTCTGCCTACAAGTAGAAAAGGAAAAAGTAATTTTAGAGAAGTATTAATGATTATATTGTATAGAACTATGAGCCAGTCTTAGCTGACCTCCTCTTATGGGTAGTTCTTCCATGCTAACCACGAAAAGAAATCAGTAAGGACCTCAACCAGTATTTTTTCTTCCCAAAGCACAGACACAACATGGCAAATCACTCTAGAAACTCAGCTTGGTTCTTGTGACCATGCACGAGCCTCTCACTGATTTTAATGGGTAATCTTGGTGCACACTGAAAGAAGCAGGATGAAGATAGAAAACTTGAATTCTTTTCCCAGCCTGTGATCGTACGGTAGTTTGTGGGCTTGACATCTGCTAAATACAAAAGAAAAATCAGGTGTGAAGTGAGTTCAAAAACACTTCCCAAATGTGTCTCAAGATCTACAGCTACAAAGAGCTAGGTATTTTGTTACTGAAGTTAGTTATGCTGGATTTGAGAGCAATTCCATATTTTCTTCCACTTTGATTCTCTGGGGAATACAATGGTGAAAAAATAGATCTTACAGCAGAAACAGAAGGTGCCAATAGTGAGATTCTTCCTGATTTTCCTTGGGAGAGTTCCTGTCCTTGGTCCAGAACCCAAGTGTGCCTGTAGAAAACACTTTTTATCTTGGTCTGTCAAAACTGTATCTTGGTTTTGTTCACTTTCCTCTTGGAGACTAACAAAATTCTTGACAGGGCCTTGAAGATAACATGGGCAGTATTTAGAGTGTTGTAAATCACTAACAAAGACTCCGAAATGAATTTACTGGAGAAAGAAATGCCAAAGCAAGTTGCAATTTATAAGGGTAATAAGCCTTATGTCTTGGAGCCTTCTTTAAAGGAGCATCTCTCCCAACTAGTTGAGAAAATTTCACTGAATTCCAGTATTGCCAGCCCCAAGCATCCAAAAATCACAACAGAGTGGCTGAAAAATCAGTTCAGATTGTCAGTCATGACAATTCGGGGTTTTATGTCTTCTGGTATTCAACCTCCAGAGTCTGCATTTCCAAGCTCTTTACAACCATGAGGGCTGGATTCCACTGTCCCTCCCCCAACAGATTAAAACCGGGATTTTTTACAAAATCACATGGGTCCAGACAGGACACACATGTTATTGTGAGAAGTTATTCCATTGTCAGGAAGCTGTACAGTCTAGCAGCCTAAACAAAGGATTGTCTCCATTTTATGTTTGGCTCTGACACCAACTTCCTCTCTGATCTTTGCAGTTCAGTACTGTTGTAAAATAAGCTTAATGATAATTGCTTACCATCCAATGGAAATGTGGGGATTAATTAGAATTAATCAGGAAGTGCTAAATTCTGTCACCCTCCCCATGTTGAGTAGACCCCTAGGAAACAATGATAAAACTCACTTCCCTTGCTGCCAAAAGGGGAAAAATCTTGTTAAACTATTTAGCCTTTAAAAATGATGATCTGTATTTAGTGAGAATGGATCAGAATTGTTCAATACCTCAACATTATTGGACAATAATAGTTAAAACCAAAAAACATTCGTAAGTGCCATCAAAGCCTCAAAAACCACTCCTACCTGTAAGCTAGTGTCTTATAACATATTTTATATCTTTAAGATTGAGAACAGACATGAAGTAGTTAATCAATGCCACACTCCAGTGAAGTAGGAAGGTCATTATTAGTGCCTCATATTTTACAAAGAGAGGGGTGAGGTAAATCAGAAATCAAGCCAGGACTAGAGCTCAGGAAACCAGGAGCCTGCCCAGCATCCCCTGTCCCATCCCAGAGGGCATTCTGTCTATGGCAGAGCAGTGATAAAGTCATTTCTTAAAACCAATCAGGAGGAACTTGTTCAGTAACACTATGTACTGGTCTCTGCAGTGCAATGCAGCAACCCCCATCAATACACTTTAAGTAGACTATGACTTCTTACAGGATAAAAAAGTACCTGCCACTTTGAGAATAAGCTAATTTTGTTCTGTTAAAGATATTACTTGATTGCATATAATTATTTACAACGAATGCTTTGGAGCTAAAAATACCTACGGAGCTGTCAATTGGTCAAGTCAAATCATGTCTGTATTGTGGGGAAAAGAACACCAAAAGCCTCTTCACTACCTTGTGACCAGCATCAGGTATGACGAGCTTTACAGTTCTACTTGAATGAAGATTTTTTTGTTCATTTTAAAATACTGTATGCGATTCATGAAGCCCTTGAAACTACAGAAAAGTGAAACCATTGAGTCCACATAGATTAATCAAAACCCTTTTTAACAGCTCTGGTGGAGATATCCTTATCTAGAACTTGTTCCTCTCTAGCAGCCTGCTCAGATAGGTTTGATTTAAGTAGTTGCTTATATCCATTAGAAAAAGGAGATTATTGGAAGTGTATATACTTTTAAAGAAGTCAGCAAATACCTGATTAATAGCTATGAAATCTGTAATTACAGCACTGTCAGAAGCCCGAATGTTCTCAATAAATCTAGTTTCATCTGCCTTTCTTAGCTGCTGGGAGAGGCATCAACTTGATTTATCCCCCATTCACATAGTTCCACTTTATTAAACCTTTGAGAATACTCAGGTTTTAATGGGTTGAGAGTTTCATTCTTGTCTAGTTTGGAATAGGCATCCTAAGATACTAATGTCCTTGTGGAAAAAAGGTGGAGAGACTAGGACTGGCTTTGTTTTCTCCTTTTTTTTTCTTTAATTCACCTTTTTCACAATCTAATTTCCCCATTTTTAGGCACTGGTTTTGCGGAACATATTCATATTTCTAAGGCTGCTGTTCTGCTGGATAAAATGGCTTAGTTGTCTAAGGACTAAGCAGTGGCATAATCCAAGTGGGAACATCAACATCCATCTGACCAAATTCTTTTACATCAGGAACTACTACTAGAGCTAATTCTGAAAATTAAGTACATTCAGGACTTGATCCACTTTTAAATGCATTTTGGGCCTTTTGGGGTGAACGTTTCTCTTTTAGCATAGGGTATTAGAAATGCAGTCTCCCATTAGGGGCGCTGGTATAGCGATGTGATCAGAATCTTCTTTCTAGGTATGCACATCATCTCTGTCAAGTTGTTCAGGAGCCCAGGGACTTGCCTTTTAAATTGTGCAGTAGCAAGGCATGCAGGTACTCCCTGACCATTGATTGTCACCTTGAATTCCCACTGTTTGCTAAAGCACAGGTGATGCCCTAGGGTTAAGAAAAAGCTTTTCAGTATCAACCTAAATTTTAAAAGAGGACATTACTGAGCAAGAACTGTACTTAGAGTGGCAGTGGATTTGTTTTGTAGCAATTGCCTTAAAGTCAGGCTTTAGTAAAAGCAAGCCATTTTATTTTATGTAGAATTCATGAAAAGTCCATTACCAAATCACTTCAGGGACTGGTGGGAGATGGAAACAATTCAGAATAAAACATTTCCAGGATCACCAGCTGAGCATAGAAAGGCTCAAATTAAGAAGTGTTAATAAGATATCACATAGCAATGTGGATCTTTTCTTGAATTGTCTGTCCCCAGAAGCTTAGCTTTGTTCAATTATATTTAATAACAACACAGCCTCACTAGCCTCAACAAAGCATCATTTTTTTAAAATTCATATTGCGCAATCTGGAGTAGAAAACACATTGATGGCTTCTTATGTTCACACACACGTTAGCAAACCCAAACAGAATGGTTTCTATAATATAATTACTAAATCAGCATTATGTTGCTCGTGCTATAACATGGCATGTTGGTTGCTGAGATAAAGCAAGTTGTACAAATGGGATGCTCTCTGCTGCAAATATTTGAATCTCACCAATGGTTTCAAAGCCAGTCACTGAAAGAAAAGGAAATGACGTAATCATTGAAGGTACAAATCCTGTCCTGTTTTGTAGCCGTGGTGTTTTCCTCCACAGCATACCTATCTGGTAGTATCTCTTAGCTCTAAATAACCTCTCATAAAGTGTGGTGGCATCACAAACACCCAGAGATGGCAAATCTTCTAACTTGATGGTATGGGTATATTATCATGACCATGTATCAGGGACCCAACGATGTCAGCAATGTGGGACTGATGAGTGACTTTATAAAAGAGTAAACATATACTCTTGAAAATCCTACTTTAAATGTCCTTGGTGACAAATGAGGGACCAGATATATTTAATACAGAAACAGAGCAATTTCTAAATAGATTTTCCTCGTACCATTTTTGTAAGAGACGTCAGCAGCTTTTTAACAAGGTTATGAACATCAGGAAGCACAGTGAACAAACAAAAAAATTAGCCTGTTAGAAATGAAAATGTATAATTAACTTTCCATAGAGTTGAAGCCTCAGTGAAGCAGAAGCATTGTACATTCATCAAAAGAACTTAAAACCCCCAAGAATTTAATAACTTACGTGTCTGATCGGAGTTTGTTCTCTCCAGGCAGCTGCTTGATTGCTGTACGTGAATGCCACAAAAGAGGAAAAAAAAATTCTTTTCTAGGCTATGCAGGAACAGCAGCGATCTTATGGTGTAGGTGGAAATTGGCAACCTTAAATTTCATATCATTTGGGGGAGTTGTTTCTAAAATTGGAGCACTGTCCACAATTGCAAACTCATTAAGAACTGGAGCACTTTTCCAACTCTACCAGCAGCTTGCTAGACATTGGTGTTGTACTGTCTGGGTCTGGAACATCTGACAGCATCTTAGAATTCACACATTTATTTTTCCCCCCGAAGTAATCTCAGTCCTGCAACACATTTCCTTTGTTCTTCTGAATGCTTAGTTTTTCTCCCATGTAGGGTTAGCATAGCTAAACATATTGTATTTCTTCAGTGCAGTCCCGACACAAAGTAAAGTGCACCTCAAATAAATGAAGGGTGTTGTGCTTTCACAATTAGCGAGTTACAGAGCAATCTCCCTCTTTGAATTCTTCCAGATTCCACATTTCAGATTAATGACAGAATACTATCTTCCTTTCCACTTTCTCCCCCTCTCTTTCTTATAATAGAGAAATACAAAATGTATCCAGCTGGCTTGCTTCAGTTGCTAACAAGATTTTTCAGGTGATGGTTCCTAACATCCCTGTCTCTATTTCAGGACACAACTGGAGCAGGCCTGCAAAAGACTGATTTGTTTGGGGGAAGGTTCATCAATCTATATCTTTGGAAGTAGTATTCAAGAGCAGGGTGGACAAACACTTGACTGAGATAGTTTAATTAGGGATGATCCTGCCTTGAGCAGTGTCTGTATTAGGTGACTTCATCAGGCCCTTTCCAGTCCTACTTTCCTATGATCCTGTGAACTCCCTCCGAGTCCTCTACTTCATACATTCTTGCCATTTGCAGCAGTATCAACAGTGGCCATTTTCTTACTGATGGTGCGTTGTTGGTTGTTTTAAATAAACAGAATTTAGAAGTTCCTTGCTGGATTTTTCTAAAGAAGGCGACATTCTTAATGAAAAGCATTTGATAGCATTCATAATTTTTAATTCTGAATGTCAGTAGCTCTGTTCACTTCTAAGCAGTGAGACAAACAAGAGGTACATTAGTGGAGACAGAAATAGAAGCCATTGTCTCGAAGAAGACAAAGTTTAATACATAAATTATTGATTGTGGATGAAAACTGACATTTATTGCTTTGTAATATTTATAAACTGGGATTATCCTTCCTCTCACTTCTCAGAAAGAACATTTAGGAGACGCCTCATTCATGATCTGGGCAGTGAAAATAGACTATAAAAGTTTTTACAGCCTTCATCTACCTAGTGGAAAGCACTCTTCCTCCCCTTTATGAAATCTAACCTTAAAACTTGTTTGTTGTGTTGTCTAGCTTTCCTTGAATACTTGTTTGTATGTGACCATCCCAGATAGACTAACACTTACAGGTAAACTTTAGGGATGTGTGAAGCAGGCAGGCAGTATTTGATTGGGAATCAGCCTGATTTGGGGGCAATGATTTGATTCGCTGATTCAAGTCACTGTCCCGATTCGATTTGGCAGAATCTGAAGATTTGATTCTGATTTGAAGAATCAGCGATTCAGCCAGACACAGCTTTAAATGTTTTTTCTTCATACCTTGAGGTACCAGGTATGGCTCGTAAACACTGTGACGGTGGGACAGATGGAGCGTCCCACAGGAGTGTGGGGGCCCCCCCGAGCCTTCCTGGCTTGGCGATTGGTCATGGGGGGTCCTGGATGCCCCCCCAGACCCAGGAAGCACCAGTTACTGAGCCAAAGGGGTCCCCCGCGCACTCCACGGTAGACCCAGAAGTGGATAGGAAGTGCTTCTGGTCCACTTCTGGGTCTGTCGCTGAGTGCACTCAGGACCCCCCTGCACTCCTGTGGGACGCTCCATCCGCCCCCCCATCTCAGCATTCACAAGCTGCCTGGTATCTTGTATGTATGTATAAAGCTGTATCTATGTCTGAATCATTGAATCCCTCCGAATCGCTCCAATTCGATTCGGAGTGATTAAAGGGTTTCCCAATTCGATTCAGATTCAGAGATTTGGCTGCTGAATTGGGCTGAATCTGCTAAATTGAATCAGAGACTGCAGGCTTCATACAGTCCTAGTAAACTCCGCAAATATCCATGCATAACATATACCTCTTAAATTCAATTCTTTACTATAACAGGCGTTTTCCATACAGACAGGACTCGAGATCTGATAGCAATGATTTTGTAGGAAGGGACTTCTCTGAGGACTGTTTAAGAAGTACCCCAAGTGGTTAAGCGTTTGGCCATTATCCCTTTATTTCTTAGATCCCTTAATAGGGCAGGACAATTTCTTACCATTCTTCCTACTTAAAAGATTGTTTTTTCAAGATCCTACATATTCTCCTGAATCAGCCTTTTCTGACTTCCTCCACAAACGTTACATTCACATATGAATCCTCCACAGTTTCTTATTAAATCTTCATTGTATGTTTTCTAAATATATTGAACATTTTTTTTGCTTTAGATAATGTTGTAGCACCCACTTTTCTTGCATCACATTCAGTATGTCCTTCTTTGAAAGGTGGAAGCAAAAACCAAAAAAAAAACCCCCAAAAACTAATTGTTGGCATTTAATTGCTAAAGCAGCAGCACCCACTCCAGAGGCCATCTGCTCTTTTTTTCTGTTAACAATCCTGCCTTCCCATTTCTATTGTTCTCACTGGAGGTATCAAGCTAAGTGCAAAATTGTGAGTACAGTTCACTTTAAAGGAATTTAGCTCACAATTATGCACCTGCATTTTGAAACCAGACTGAAAGTCTGAATGCAGTATAAAAATCAGTATGAAAGATGGAAGAAATCTAGGTCTTCAATTCTTCCTTTTCTAACCACTGCCCATCCAAATATGAAGCAACATATGCAGGGAATTAGTCAACAAATTTACTGTACAGATCATTTTAATTGGTATAGTACCAAGACATAACAATGTGTAAAAAATACATAAATAAATGAGACCAATAAAATGGAAGCAAATGAACAGATTGAATCAATGTAACAGCACAGGAGCTGCAGGACTGGGGGATTTCCTTTGTCTCTTCCATTTGAACTTGATAGAACTTAGTCTCAGCAAAGAATCATTGCAGTGCATGGCCACTTACCCCTCAGATGGTCTTCTCCATCATTTTTTCAGAGTGAGATTGATACAAGATGGGCTATGGCCATTTGCACAGGAACACTTAGTGACAGGGTGCAAAATGATTGACTACTTTATTAATCTTTCCAGGACAAGCAGAATGTTACCAAGCTAAAAAGATGCTGGCTGAATATCTTGGAATATCTTGCTAACACTTTCAAATTGTTACTTCAGTTAAGTTCTCTTATAATTTAGCTCAAGACTCTCTGCATGAAGAGTATGGCACCGGAGCACACCAACATAGTGTTTAGCATTTAACTTTTATTTCATTAAGACAATATATGAGTCACTCATATGGTTGCCTGTGAAATTAATGCCTGTTGGGTCATATTCTTTGTACCCAAGAGCTTGTATCTTACTCTAATGGCAGTGAAGCAAAAGTCTGCTAAAAGATCTGCTGGGGAGTGGTTCTGACAGACAGTGAATTCAAAGTGAAGACCTATTCTGTGTTAAAAGATCTCTTTGGAGAAAGAAGGCACCATCTCAAGACAGGAAGAGAAATTCTGTCCTCAGTGGCTCCTATGCAACAATAATGAGGGAGGAGAGTGCAAGGCTGTAATGGAGTCAGAGTTTAGTCTGAGTTTTTGTTATTTTAGTGGGAATTTTTCTTTAATGTCTTTGCACTTGCTTACTGAAGAGGCAGATGTAGTCTGATAAATAGTGGGTGCATCTACACATGCCCCTGATTGCACAGTTGTCCCTGATTGCAGCACATGGGTTGTTTTTGTCCCTACAGCACAGCAGCAATGAGCTATTCTGCAGTAGTGGCAGCATCGTGATTAGTGCCTGCTGATGCTATGTTGCTATAGCGATGAGCTACGTTGCCAGAGCTCATTGCTATAGTGACGTAGCATCTTGTGTAGATGTGCCCTGCGTGTGAGAACCTGGGTTCTCGAGCTACTGGCTTGTTGTGTGACCGTAAGCAATTCCGTTCACTTTTTTCAATTATCCTATCAGTGAAATGGGGAATCCTTGTAAAGTGCTTTGAAATCTACAATGAAAAGGACTGTGAAGACAAGTTAACATGAATTATAATCTAGTTGCATTTATAGTCAGGAGAAGATTCATGACTGAGTGATGGATTTCTTTTTTTTTGGACAAGAACTGCAAATAGAGTAAGTTGAATGTGTACCAGGCTGCTGACTATACATTCTTGTTAAGGGAAATCTATCTTTTTCTGCAAAAACCAAGATAAAATTGAAAATTCTTGGATTCACAATACTAAGTGAAAATATTAGGTTAGAGGAAAAACAAAGGAGGAACATATATAATTTCATGCTTTAGCTGCTACTTGACAAATAGGAAATGTATGAACTGCAGAAAACTTGGAAAATGGCCAAAACTGTGATATATTTAAGCTGCTTACAACATGCAATTAATAGGGACCTACTTAATTCGCGATTTCACAGAAACAGCAAAATCCACAACTTCCCACAAAATCAACTTAGACAAATAAAATAAAATGCTAGCTCCCCAGTGGGAGCCAGCAGTCTTCACTGCCATTGCAGCCTACCTTGGGGGGGAAGGTGCTGGCTGGCAGGGTGGCATGAACAGTAGCCAGCAGCCACAATAGTGGCTGCCCCCTCCCTGCTGGTGCCTCTCTGCCAATCAGAAGCAAGGACCAGGGCCACACAAAGGGCAGCCAGCAGCCCAGATGGCGGCCATCCCCTCACCCCTCCTGAGGCCTCTGCCAATTAGTGGTAAGGGAACGAGCTGCTGGGAAATGCTCACGAAATTGGCTCTTTGTACTACAACCAAGCCACAAAAATTCCTTTTTCTGGCTATGAGTAAAGTAAGTCCCTAGCAATTAGATTAACATTTGCTGAATTTGCTTTTGAAATTACACACAGAAAGTAAAAATGAGCAGGGAACAACTTTACATGGATGAGACTTCCACATTTATTTTTCTTCCATGTGCATAGAAAATGGCAGTGGAGAAACTTATGAAAGAGGCAGGGAATGGGAGAGGTGTAGATATACCGGACTGTACTTTGTGCTTCAAAATTACACTGTTATTTTAAAAACCAAAAATGATAGATTTTTTTTCAATTTGTAACAGTTCCTTGGATTTTCTGTGTCTCAGTTTCTAGATGTCATCTTTTCTAATCTGTGTTAAAATGACACACTGCATTACAAATGATGGCACTTTTAACCAATGTTGCATTTCCATATTTACACCAACAGAAAAAATGTACAAGACGTAATAGCATACAATCATGACATGTAGTAATAGCAATAAAACAAGGGCATCCATTTTATTTTTTCTGTACAAACTTTCAGAGCAAGACTTTTATTCACATTAAAAAAAAAAATCAGCTTTAATTTGATCTGATCTACACATTTCCCAAATTCATGTTCCTCAATTCTCAAACCTTTCATCACATCGCCCACACCTTCACCAGACTACAGGAGCTACAAGTAATTAGATCTAACATCTAAACAGAGCATAAAGACCTCCCTTCCAATTTCTCTCACACCTTCCTGATAATTCCTTGTAAAAAGCTCTTCCTTGTGCTTTCTTTTATTTCACTTCCACATTTCATCATCAAAATAGCAAACAGGCCATTCCTTTTCTTCTCAAGCAATATTAGAAAGATAGAATGTTTCTCTGTGTAACTTTCTGGTGCTACACCCAAGAGTCAGGAGAACCTGGGTATTGTTCTGCTCTATAAGAAGGTCGTCTAGTGGAATAGAAGTCTACATAATTTGTGGTTGACTTCAGTCCGTATTGTGTTGTGTAATCAGAAGTAGCTGGAAAATGAACTCGGTCGTCAAAATATGGGTCCTCATAGCTATGTGGGGATTGCAAATATAATCTGTATGTGTCATAGTTTTTTCTGTTGGTGTCATCTTGACTGTAGTATAACTGCTGATGCTGTTGACAAAATGCACAAATAAATATTAGTATTTTATAACCATGTTTGAAGGACAAGATCTTTGAGTTTTTCAATTTGTTTCTGAGTCAGTTATCAGCATATGTATAATGGGCTTTCATGTACACATTTAGCTACCCATTACCTATGCATGAAAAATAAAGGTTGTGTGGCTACATTTCTGCATACTGATCTGTAAAATTTTAATATAAGGTGCCTATACATGAGCAGGCTCAATTAATTGAGTCTGCTGGAGTGGTAATTACTGTGCTTCAGCAGCCTCCTGTGTCTCATGTATCAGTGTTCCCACACTTCAAAATGGCTCGCTCAACAAACTTTAGATAAAGCACCCCTGCTGCCATTTTGAAGTGCAGGGACACTGATACATGAAACGCTCCAGGAACTTCAATTACAGCAGTTCTAGAAGCCACTCAAATTAAAGTGCCCTCTCTCCCCACCCCCAAACTCATGGCGCACATGTATAAACACCCCTAGAGTCTAACATTTGGATTTTTTTAGATCTATCATTAGTAAGTACAACCAGTGGAACAGGAACCAGTGGGATAGGTAACATAGGCAGGACTTGATTTTTTAAACCACTGAGAAGGATTACCAAAGGAAAGATGAAACAATGGAAAATTTCTCTTCTACCTTAGTCTTTTTTTACCTATTGGGAATCATGGGTCTAAAAAAAGCAGAGAGAGAGGCAGCCATATTTTATTGTCAAACAGCTGGATAAGAAACTGGTTTTGTGAGGCAGCTGTTTTCTAAGTAGAATATTAATTTTCTTAAAGAAACTAAAACAAAAAGTCAGGAGATGGGTGTCAGCTCCAACTATAACAATAGCGGATTGAAATCAAGTGACCAAAAGACATGGAATTAGAAGGGTAACAAAGTGGCAACTGATAGCTTAACTCCAGGTACAGTAACAGTCTATAAAAAACAACTGATTACATGTTAGAAGTGTTTTATGAGAAGTATATATAACTGCAATATCATCTCCCTTCAGTTTGTTAAAACAGACAGCACTAATATAGGATGAGCCTTTTTAGCATCATCTTTTAAAATGAGATTTCAAAAATCACCTGTAGCCGTCTATTTTGTTCTCTTGCTGGTGAGGAGTAGGAACTGATGTAAATTGGTGAAGCTTTGCTGGACCCTGTAAAAAATATTTTATGGTATCAAATTTAGCAGTTATTTTTTGTATGCCCACCTTTTCAGTGTCATCATACCTACAATACATAAAGTAGCACCTGTATATTTAGGAACTTGTCTGCATTGCTTATTCCCTCTGTGTTGATTCAAAGTTGGAAGGAACCTTGGGGGTCATTTAATTCAACCACCTACATGGATGCAGGATGTGCTGTTTTTTTAAAACTGTCTCAGGGAGGCGCCTACCTAGTAGGGCTGTGCAAAACTTTGGTACCTGATTCGATTTGGAGGACACTAGGCCCAATTCAGGGACCGAATCTCCAAATCCAAATTGAATTGGAAGACCAAGTAAAAGCTCTGAATTGATTTTCATAGTACCATAGTTGTAGGGTAGAAGGGATCTGAGCAGATCATTAAGTCCGACCTCCTGCCATGGCAGGAAAAAGTACTGGGGTCAAATGACACCACCACTTCTCTTGGAAGTTGGTTCCAGGTCCTACCTGCCCTGATAGTGAAGTAGCGCCTCCTGATGTCTAGTCTAAATCTACCCTCTGCCAGCTTGTGATCATTATTTCTAGTCACTTCTGGTAGTGCTCAGGGAAAGAGGGACTCCCCCAGTGCCTGCTGGTGCCCTCTGACTAGTTTGTAACAGGCCACTAGATCCCCCCTCAGCCTTCTCTTGTGGAGGCTGAACAGGTTCAGGTCCCTTAACCTCTCCTAATAGGGCCTGCCCAGAACTGGATGCAGTACTCCAACTGCGGCCTGACCAGTGCCGCATAGAGGGGGAGGATCACCTCCTTGGACCTGCTTGAGATGCATCTGTGGATGCATCACAAAGTGTGATTGGCTTTCCTGACTGCGTCCCCACACTGTTGGCCCATGTTCTTTTTGGCATCAATAATGACTCCACGATCCTTTTCTGCCTCTTCACTGACAAGAAGGGAGTTCCCCAGCTTGTCGATATGCTGTTGGTTCTTCCTCCCCAGGTACATCACCTTGCACTTGTCAGTGTTGAAACCCATCCTGTTCTCATCTTCCCACCCCTGTAACTTGTCTAGGTCCAATTGCAGCCTATTCCTCCCTTCTAGTGTGCTTACTTCCCCCCACATCTTAGTGTCATCAGCAAATTTGAACAGGGTGCTTTTTACCCCTTCATCCAAGTCACTGATGAAGATGTTGAACAGCGTGGGTCTGAGGACCGAGCCCTGGGGGACCCCACTGCTCACATCCCTCCAGGTTGAAAATGACCCATCCACCACCACTCGCTGGGTGCGGCCCTCCAGCCAGTTAGTGACCCATTTGATTGTGTAGGTGTCGATACCACAGTCCCCTAGTTTTTTAATGAGAATGGGGTGAGAGACAGTGTCGAAGGCCTTCCAGAAAGACTATGTCCACTGCTACCCCTGTGTCTAAGGATTTTGTGACCTGGTCATAGACAGCCACCAGGTTGGTCTGACAGGACCTGCCTCTAATAAACACATGTTGGTTGCCTCTAAGCATAACCTTCCCTGCTGGCCCCTCATGGACATGCGCCAGGATAATTCTCTCAAAAAGCTTACCCAGGATCGAGGTAAAACTAACTGGCCTATAGTTTCCTGGGTCCTTCTTCCTCTCTTTTTTGAAAATGGGAACCACATTGGCCCTTGTCCAGTCCTCTGGCACCATACCAGAGCTCTATGAGTGCTTGTAAAGCCATGCCAAGGGTCCTGCAGTGACCTCTGCTAATTCTCTCAGCATCCAAATCAATTCCGAAAAGCTTCAGCTGATTCAGAGATTCAGCCATAGACTAAATAGGCAGCTGACCACTGCCTCCAGCTAGTAAGTCTGTTGGGGTTGGGGGGAAGGAAGGGGCATGGGGGAGGGAGGGACAGGGGCTGGGACAAGCTGTCCAGCTGAGGCGGGGAGGTGTGTTACTTGGGGAGGGGGGGAGGGGGCACGGGATGCAGGTGCGGCAGTGCTGGGAGCAGGGGCTCTGCTCTGCTGCTGCTTGCCTAGCTGGGGTGAGGGGGGCGGGCTGCAGGTACACCAGGCAGAAGGGAGCAAGCAGCAGCAGGCATAGCCCCCACTCCCGGTGCTGCTGCACCTGCATCCTGCCCGCTCCTACACTGGCTGGCAAGTGGCAGCAGGGCAGAGCTCCCACTCCCAGTGCTGATGTGGGTGCAGCAGTACTGGCAGTGGGGGCTCTGACCTGCTGCTGCTCAGACTGAGCTGTACCTGCATCGCACCCCTCCAAGCCAGCTTGGCAAGCAGCAGCAGGGCAGGGCCCCTACAGCTTCTCCTGCTGGGGCAGAGGCAGGTACAGCTGGAGAAGCCATGGGAAAAGTCCCTGCCCAGCCCAGCCCAGCCCAGCCTCCCAGCACTTAAAAAAAAGAAAAGAAAAAAGCAAAAAAAAGCCCCATACTCACCAGCTCTGGCAGCAGAGATTGGGGCCTCTGGGTGCTTGTGGCAGAGTCCCCTGCACAGCACAGGGCAGTGGTGGGCACAGCGGATTACCCCTCCACCTGGCACCCGCGCAGCAGCTGTCACATCGCATGGGTGCAGCATGGCTTGGCAGTGCGCTGCACACTGTCTGGGAGCTGGGGTGGTTCCACATGTGAACGGGAGTCCAGCACTGCTCAGCCCCAATGGCCCCAGCTCTCAAACAGTGTGCAGAGCCCTGCTGAGCCACACTGCACCTGTGCGATGTGACAGCTGCTGTGCGGATGCCAGATGGTGGGGGGCAATCCCCTCTGCCTCCCACTACCCTGGTGCTGTGCAGGGGGACTGTGTTGTGGCAGAGCCCCCTGTGCAGCACAAGGCAATGGGGATTGCTCCTCCCTGCTTGGCAGATGTGCAGCAGCTGCCCCATGGTGTAGGTGCAGCGTGGCTCAGCAGGGCGCTGTGCACTGTCTCAGAGCTGGAGTGGTTTCCCTGGAGCCTGACACCACTCAGCCCCAGCTCCCAGACAGTGTGCAGCACACTGTAGAGCTGTGCTACAACCGTGCCATGGGGCAGCTGCCGTGTGGGTGCCAGGCGGGGTGGGGGGGCGATCTCTGCTGCCCCCCCACTGCCTTGTGCTTCATGGTGTGGGGGGGGCTCTGTCACGTGCACCCAGAGGCCCCAGTTGCTGCTGCTGCAACTGGTGAGTGCAAGGCTTTTTTTTCCCTTCTTTTTTCTTCAGTGCTGGGACTAGGCTGGGGCTGATCGGAGATGGGGCTGGGAAGGGCAGTCATGGGGGCTTCTTCCGTGGCTCTCCCTGCCTGGGGAGAGGCAGGCACAGCCAGAGAAGCTGCTCAGCTGTGCCTGCCCTCTTCCTGGCTAATCCGAATCACTGAATCTCTGTGAATCAGCTCTGAATCTTCTGAATTAGCTGAATTGATTCAAGACAGTGATTCAAATCTCTGAATCAAATCACTGTCCTTTGAATTGGCTGAATCTGAATCAAATACTTCCCTATTCATACAGGCCTACTATCTAGCCACTGATGTTTTCCAGGGCCTGACAGAAACTGTCTACAATCTCTTATTCTCAAAATAATTAAAAATATTAATGATAATACCTAAACTATTCACCTGGCACACTGTTCTAAACATAACCAACAAGGAATATAACATTTCTTCCTTTCCATTAATTTCCATGGCATTTAGGTCAAGGCTTTCCTTATGTATAATACTTAGGCAGAATGCATACAATATTGGTATACATATTCAGCCAGGAGGCTGAAACACCTATACACCCCTGTAGCACCTCAAAATGAAGAGCTGTTAATTGCCAAAGTCAGAATACCAGGACAGAACCACTAAAGCGTTAGTATTGGTTATAACAAGGCAAATGAGAAAAAACTTTTTAGTGCAAGTTTTTAAGCCATTATTGTTCAATTCTAGTCCTTACTCTGATGCTAACTCCATCTGTGGCTTGTCACAGATCATCTAAAGTTATATTATACCTATGATTTTCCACGTAGAAATATGTTGATATCCCATTTTAACAGGGAACACTAGCCCTGTTACCAGGAAGCAGGGCGGCCCCTTTAAATCCAGAACTTTCCAGGTGTAGTTGTCCAGTTGAGCAAGGGTTAAGGATCGAGCCCTACCAGCTGGTCAGGTGACTGGAAGGGAAAGGCCAGAACCATATAAACCCTAGGAGGAGAAAGCCAGGGGGGCAGGAGAGACGGGGACTCCTGATGACTATGGAAAAGCTAAGACAACCTCCTCGGGAAGAATGCGACAAACTGGGAGACAGAAGCCCAATCACCTTTAAGCAGGCAGTTTACCGCTCTTACCTTTATTTTCTTTATATGGCCACAGAGGCCTATTGTTTACATTTAATGTTAAGGTTGGTAGTTTGTGGGTGAGGCTCTAGGGGAGGAGGAGGTCTCATTAGCACCAAGGAGTGCTGTGATAGAGGGCTCAAGAAGCCTTACCACATTAGGGGTGAAGCACTAGGGCCACAGGCCCAGAGTCATTTGAAGGGAGGCTAGGAGCTTTGAAGCCAGGTTCTAGTGAGTGGACTTAGGCAAATGGCCCTAACTATAAAGAGAGGGGCAAAGATGGAGGGGGCCGAGGCCCAAACAGCCTGGCACCACAAGGGTGCAGTGTAGAAGGGCCAGTAGGCCTGGTGTCATAAAAAGTATGAAATGGAGGGCCGTGAGCCTGAGTGGGTTAGACAGCTAGAGCTTTGGAGTCAAGCTCTGCTTACTGGGTTTTGACTGACAGACCTAGCTACAGAGGTGGGGGATAAGCCCACAGCAGCTGAGACCCCAACATAAAGAGAAAATTATAAACATCTGAGAGGCATGGAGCATACCAAGGGAAGATTGGAGCATGAATTTGGCCCTTAAGGCAACAGCTCATTATCCTACAGGTGGTGAGCCTTAAAGTCCATCTGGGAACATTTGGGTCAGCCTCCCTCTTTAAGAATCAAGTGACATCAAGTCGTGGCAGAAGAGCAAAGGGGGGGAAGCTGGTCTCCAAAGGAGAAGGAAAATATAGCAGGACTTGAAGGGTGCCCCACTCATTAGCCTTTAAAAATACCGCTGGAGACAGCACCCTGTTACTCCCAATCGTCATTTAGCTCTTAGGGGTTTTGTGAGGATGAATTAGCAAAGATTTACAAATAAATTTCCATCTGTAAAATGATATATACGTGCTAATTTTTATGGTTAATTCACTTTTATGCACACTTAGAAAATGAGCAGTTTTATCCACATAAAGATAAAAGTCAAGTTTACATCTACAGCATGCATAACATTTTATTCAGTCATATTTAAATAGATACTCATTAGCACAAAAATAAGACTATGAAATAATCAGGAGGAGACCCGAATAGATTACTACTTCTTTTTACCCACCCTGCTTACTTTCTATTAAAGACCACTATGATATTTACCAATGCAATAAAATCCTGATCTGGAAAAAGTACAATCAAAAATTAAATAAAGTATATATATGCAACAATGCTAGCAGGACAAACAAATTGCAGACTAAGTATTTTTAATTCACATTTCCTTAGAAAACAACAACTTGTAGTGTAACATAGTGATTACCTGCCATAGAAACCATACATCATTAGTAAACAGTAGCATGAACTCATAGTTTAAAAGATAACTACACAATTAAGATTTGTCCCTCAGCAGCAGTTAAAGTCAAATCAGGGATTTTCAAAATAAATAAGCTTTCAAGCATGGAATTTGTGTATTCCTTTTTCAATTTTTTCTTACTTGGAATATTTTTTTGGTGGAGGGGTGCAAGGTATTTTGGGAGGGTGCAAATTGAATATTTTGTTGGAGAGAAGGTTGAGATCAGTGAGATGATAAAGACTGTAATTTTCCTAAGATTTATGAATAAAACTATAAAAATCAACTTTCTGCAACAGGCATTGGTTGATAAAAATGTTGTTTGTTATGATCAAAAACAACTTTTTTTTAAAAGGAAGCATTGTTTTTTTAGACACTAAACCCTCATTTTCTCACATTTTTAAGACAAACGTGTGAACTAAATCTTCCCATTCAGATACTGGGCGTTTCCATATGCATACTATGGGCTCTGTAAAAAAGGTGCATCTTAAAAGTATTATAATTAAAGTTTGTCTAACTGGTAACTTACCAGTATACATGTCCTTATGTGTAATGACATCACCTTGGTTATTGTAATACTGCATAGAAGTTTGCGTCCTATCATATTCTGAACGAGGTTCTCTAATTCCTAACAGTGCTGGCGATGAAGATGTGCTGCCAACTGAGGAAAAGAACATAAGAGAGAGTATCAATGTATAGGGAGGAAAAACCACTTTAGGAAAATGAAAGTGATGGCTAGAAATCTGGTGCTCAGCTTGGCTACTGAATTCTCAGCACCATCAGATACACTGCATGGTACACAGGAAATCAAATGTTTTCAACACCCCAAGAAACACATTTTTTAACAATGGCAGATTTGAAGTGTCAAAGTAGAAGGACACTGCTGTATTTTAATTCATTTCTAACTGTAATGCACTTTGAAGTTCTTACTATAGTAAACAGGTTAATGTTATATACACAAATTATACTTTTTCTGTACCAAAAATATAAAAGAAAACTTGTTACTTCTAAAACCAATCTGAAAAGAAAGACTGATAAGTAATATTTCTTAGCTGATGTCCCCTAAGGACAAGTGACAAATTACTTATCACCTGAAATGAAGTTGGCAACTTCAACAAAGGACAAAGTACCTGCCCTAGACTGTTTATACCTGAATTATACCCTAGCAACCAGTTCTGATTTGAATGAGACACTTTATATGTCTAATAAAATCTATTATATTTGAAGACCTCACTACCCACAAAATAATCAAGCGCTTACCAGTTTGAGGACTGGTTGATATTAGGTTTATTTTTTTTTATTATACTAGAATAGAAGCTCTTAAATCTGTCCTGTGAAGGGGAACTCGACAGCTCCTTGGAAAGAAGATATACACTTCTGCACCTGACTGGCTGAAATGATCAATTCAAACACGCACTGAATCTGAATTCTTTGATTAGCACATAGAATGAAAACTCCTCAGCTCAGGTTAATAATGGTTGTCAACTGATCAGAGCACAAATACGTTCATAACACAACTGCATGGTTACTTTATATCCTTACAATGAATAATTAAATCTCTCTATTTTGATTAGTTTAATATCTGTATTTTGATGTGCCTCCTCTGTTTTACAGAGTGGTCAATCAATCTGTCAGCAATGACAATGTACAGAACAGATCATCTCCACATTTTACCTGTAGAAGAAAATTACAGCACATCAAACTAAACAGTCTGTAAGGGAGCTAGGAAATCACTGTAACTTTAATTAAAAAAAAAATCATTTTAACTGGTGACATCTCCCCACATCCCACACCTTTTTCTTGATTTTGTTATTAGTAAGTCCTTACCAAAGACCTGAAACAAACACGGGCCTGAAACAGGCAGACTTTACTCACATCAGTGGGCACATCTACAAGATGCTTCAAGCACAGTATATTAATTCTATTGTGCATTCGTGTGGTGGGCAAAACCCATACTAATGCAAAGTAGATTTAGTTTAATGTGCAGAAGCATGACAAAAATACCATTCATCTGTGCTAATACACAGCAGTGTAAATTACAGCACACTACATTAGTACTTGTCATTACAGGTACTAAACTTAATGCACTCTAATTACGGTATATTAAGGAACATGTAGACATGCCCACTGAAACTTTGATATTGGTCAAAATGGCATTTGAATATGTAATGGTATCTCTAGAATACCAATAATGAACCTCACTTTGAGGTCCCACTGTGCCAGCATAGTCTTTCAATTAAACATGCTCTAGTCTGCAATGGAACTTGAATTGATATTGATATTGTTTATTTGATTCAATAAACATACTTTTTATACTCCAGACTCTGAGCTCATAAGATTAACAAGTCTCCTTGCATTTCCTAGCTCTGCAGAACATGTACTTGGTTGTCCTCATGATTGGTCTCCACTCCTTTCTGTCAAAGGCATCATTTTCCTATTGCTAATAACTTACGTTAAGAACTCTTAAGCCAGGGTGGGCAAAATATGGCTCGTGGGCTGAATCCAGCCCATCAGGCCATTCTATCTGGCTGGCAGGGCCCCTAAAAAATTTAGAAAATATGTATCTGTTCCTAGTGGCCTGCGGCAGTAGGATTCAGGAGGAGCCGCAGCAGGAGGTAGGAGCCCACCCCCAGGCATTTCTCTGCCTTCCTGCCCTGGCACTTCTCCATCACCACGTGGCTCCCAGCTGCATTGCCAGACCAGGGAGCATAGGCTGCACTGCCAGGGGTATGTGGGTGTGTGTTTGTGTTCGTAGAGCAAATCCCACATGCACACCCCACCATACACATGCACCCATACCCCCCTCACACTGCCATAGATGCAGACCCCCACACAGCCCTCCAGAAACCCCACATCCACCTATACCCCACATATCCACACACATGCTCCCTCACCCCACACACCTATCCACCCTCTGCAGACACAACCACACCTTCCCCCCACTCCACATACCCATACACCTACAGTCCCCACAAACCTATACCCATCCTGCCACACTATACAAGAGTAAGGCTTCCTACTATGCTATTATATACAATCCCCTCTATGTACACTGCACAAACACATGTAAACCAGAACAAAAATATTTTTTGAAATCAAATTAATGTTGCAGATGTTCATTTTTTAGAATATAATCTGATGGTTTTTTAGTTCCAAGCTGGCAAACTCCCTTGCTGAAAGGAGTACTTTTGGGGGCAAGGGGAGGGACTTCTGGTAGCAAAGGTCAGGGGTTAGGTGACAGGACTTCTGGTCACAATATAGTGACCATGGGTGTGGCACCTGTCAAGGGGCAGGGCTACCCACGTGCCCCTCAACAGCTTGCCAAAACACAGTAAACGGCTGGGCACCCAAAATAATTCCTGCCTCTGTCTTAGGCTCTTCTCAATACTGTCTTAGGCTCTTCTCAATATTATGTCTCTGTCCTCTTCTTCAATACCTACAGGGTCAAATTCATAAGAATGGCCTTCAAAGAGATACTGGACTGGTCCATCTGCCATCATCCTAGCTATATGCCCTATTTAACAAAGAGTCTGGGGCTCTCTGTCACTTTAAAAGAGCAAAAGAGCAGCCAGAACACTACTTTGGGAGCAGAGGACAATTGCAGCTAGGCTGCCATAGAGACTGAATGCTTACATTAATTAGGTGGCACTTGCAGGCAACCCTGAGGAAGTCAGTTGACCGGAAAAGCAGCAGGGCCTGAGACAGAGAAATCATAGGGATCCTGGTTTTCTCTGATAAAAAATCTCCAATTTTCAGGTTAAAAAAGTAAACCCAAAATCCACATTTCTCCATGTTTAAAATGAAACGCCACTAATACATAGCGGTGTTTCATTGTGATAACTGAAAAATGTGGATTCTGTGTTACTTTTTTTAACTTGAAAATTGAGGATTTTTTAAAATCAGAGAAAACCAGGATCCCTGGCAGATGAGGCAGCCCCAGAGGCTGACCAGACAAGTCTGGCTATGGAGCTGAACATGACAGAGCTCTGTAGAGGGGCATGTGAGTTAGAAGCAGACTGTGAATGCACTTGGCCCCAAATCAGGTAGAGACATGAGGACTAGTAATGGATCTAGATCCAGGATTGAGGTGGCATTTTTGTTAGAGTCAGAAGGGCTTGTGTTTGATTCCAGTTTTGCCTGGTGGTTTGGGAGTACCATGGGGGTGATTTTGGAGGTCCCTGCCGGGGGGGGGGGTAGGGGCAGAGTGCAGCAGCTGCAGAGAGCCTGAGAAGGGTAGGACTGAGACTTTGGGGGCCCAGCACCTGGGCAGGACAGTGATAGGACTTGGAGCCCAAATAGAGAGAAACCCTAGAGAGCTGTGCTCAACAGCCCAAGAAAGGAGCAAAAATAAAGGTCTTGTAGGACCAGACTAGAAACTTGAAACCCCGAAGCCTGGTTTGGTCAGTGGACTAGAGTTAGAGGGCTCAGCAAGAGCAAAAGGGTGGAGGCTAGGAAGGCTTAAGCCCCAGGCTTGAATGACAGATTCACTCTAGGTCCCTCAGGAAGCCTCCCTCTTTTCCAGACAATAACATCAAAGGCATGGCAGGAAAGTAAAGGAGGTGAGGGCCCCTTGAGCTGGAGCTGGGGCAGGAGTTATGGGGCCACAACTGCACCTGTCACACGCTACCAATGAAGTTGCTGGGATTTTACAGTTTACTATGCTTAGACCATTTAGATCTCCCAAAGTTGAACATAGCAAATATCCACAAAGCCATCTCCCTAACTAGCTCCAAAATTTTCCTCTATTTTATTTTTAAAGAGTATTTTACTGTCTTTTTCGATTTTGACAAGTACCCAGGTCTCTCAGCCATATAAAACAATAGGTCTTATTGTGGTCTTGAATATCTGCACTTTGTCTTTCCTGGTATTTTGGAGATAAAAATGTTATGCAGAGAAAAGTAACAGGCACTGCTGCTTTGTATCTATGCCTTATTTTTCTCCTTCACCAAAATGTTATTAATGTTTAGTGTTTCTAAACGTCTAAACTGTCAAACTTTTTGATGTATATGGTTGTTTGCTGCTAGGTTAACTTGTCTAAGATGCTGGCTTACAATCATGTATTTGTTTTTATCTTCATTTAGTTTAAACTATTATTCTTATTTCTTAGACTTAAGTCATCCTTTGTACCATATCTTCTATTTCTTACAACAGCTATGTTTATCAGCATATACAAAAAATTGGTTCAGGCTATATGCTTTCACTCAGTGCTAAAAAAAAAAATCACAATTACTGTACCACCTTTTCCACAGCCACATTAAAAATACTGATGATACTACATCTCTCTGCTTTAATCCGACAATGATTAAGGGGCTGAGTTCTCAATCCTCACTTATACTCTGCCTTTTGGGCCATAAAACAGAGTCGTTTCATGGTAACATTTTAGGAAGGATTGCAAATGATTAAATTAATACTAGATATTTTTACAAAAAGTTACTTTGAGTAATACCAGAAACACACACAGACTTGGCAACCTGAGGCAATTTCCCTTTGTCCTTTAGGGAAGGGACTGTATCTATTTTGATATTTGGACAATGGCTGGGAAGCCCAAACTCAGTTCCCAACTGGGGTCTCTACCATCCTATAGTATAAATATTAAAGATATATTATATACATATAATACCATCACCATTATAAGGCTATTTTAAACTGTTCAGTCACACTGTTAGTTTAACAAGGACAAAATGTGCATCTAGCTTCTCAATAATGCATCTAAAAATCACACAAATATACATATATGTTCATGTGCAAATAGAGCTGAGAAATGGGTCATGAAAATGTGGATCCTAATACTCCAGCCTGGGACACAGAACAAAGCAGGGATTAAGTTTTCTGTTTCCTTTTCATTTACCAAGTTTAACTGTGACAGATCCCTTGGGCTGGTCTTCTAGCCTACTAATAAATACTGCCTAAACCTGCAGGGAACCTCCGGTCTGGTTTTCCATATTGATCTCAAGTTCTGCACACAGCCTAGGCATTTGTGCATCTGAAAGGACAAGACTAGTGATTAATAAATAGAGTTGACAGGCTCTCCAAGTAGTACCCATCTTTTCCTATTCATAAGGAAAAATATTGTTGTGACATAGGGGATGTCCCTTTCACAATGTAACAGCAAATAAATTAAAAGCAGAGTGCCGATTTTCGAAACAGAGGAAACAAGATCCCTCTTAAAGAGCAAAGTCCCTTAGCAAGCCTGTTCAGAAAAACCCCAAGGATACTGACCTGACTGTATGATAGGTGACATCTGCTGATTGGTTGTAGACAAAGAAGGATGTGATTTGAATCTGTCACGCTCTAATGTTGATACTGGTGTAATAAAATGACTCTGATTCCACCCATCCTGTGAAGTGGCAGCAGAACCGAATAGCAGAGTGAATTACATTTCATTAAAATAAATGCTTTCAAATCTTTGTGGAATGATTTCCAGATGACTGCTGACTTTTTCAGATGCAGTGTTGTAATTTACCTTTTTATAAATGCTACGGAGGTCTCGATATTGCCATAATGTATTCAATACCTGGGCTGCTGCCTTGACCACTTTCAATGATGATCTAAGAAAATAAAAAATACCATTATAGTGTAAAGAAAGTGCAAATGGGGCACGTGTGAATTTCCCTTTTTATGTACTACAGCCATGAAATAAGCTGGGGTAATTTCAGTCTAATTCCCAGTGAACAAATGCATATCAACATGTTGACACCGCCTTTGGGCCATACTAACAAGCACTACGGTGAAGCCCGACAGGCTGCTCTATGTATGCTGAACTCAGAAACAGATGCAATGCATGCCAATAAGCATGCCTAGACTGTACTGGTGTGAGCTCAGTTCTGCCCCCAGACAACTACATTACATCTATTTTGGAGTTCAGTATGTGTTAGGTGGATGCGCTGTGCTTCACTGAGCCACTTCCTAGTGCAGTTTAGAGACAAATCACAACACCTAGGGGTCACAGTGATAGGTCTCAGCAAAAAGGCTGGTTTACAGCTATACAGGCATAGCCATTACACTTATTTTATGCCAGATGTGATTCCTCCAGGTCTATCCTGTAGCACATGGACAGGTAGGGTGAGGCAGTTAGTATAGTTACTGCCTATGCTATACTAGTTCTGTGGAATAATGTTAAAACAGATAATTACAAATCTTTTACACCTGATTTAAAGAAAATCATAAAGGGAAAGGTAGGCAGGATTTGTAGCACCACCCTGTAAGGTTGCCAAACACCCCTGCTAAGACCCCATTTTCAGTCACTTATAAGTCTGTCAAGCGTTACTCAGTGGCCTGAACTTGTCCCTGCTATGGATCTGGGCATTCAGCTCAGTCTGATTTTTGTTTTTAAATTTCAGCTAAACAATTCTGCCATTTCCAAAATGAGGGCAGGGGAAACCCATTGTTTTGACTGTTTTGTCAAAGGTAAAAATGTTGGCAACCTTTTCTTTGAAAAATGCTAGTACCCCTTTAAGTAGTGGCTTGAAATTTGCCAGATCAGGCTCCCATACTAGCCACGAGTCTTTTGTTATAAAAATTCACTTATATCTTGGCAATTTATAAGTCTTTGAAAATTTAGTTTGGACTGGGAAAGGTATAGGTTGGAGGGAGTTGGAGCAGGAGAGGGCAAGCAAGAAGGAAATGTGCAGAAAATTCTGTGCCCACTAGAGCACGTTTCCCTCCAACACTGGGAATGGAACCAAAGTCAAGTTAGGAATAGCAGTTAAGAAATGCCCATGTAGCTAGTGTGTAGTTATGATATGGCCTTTCATTTAATTTAATGATCGTATGCTATTTTTATTGCAGACTCCAACCTCAGTAAGTACATGGAGGGACCCACTCTGGGGATGAATCAGGGGGTGCAGTGGTTGAGATTTTTTGACTCCAGGATCCTTGCCTAAGTTATTCCAGTAGTTGGTAGATGTGTAGTAAATAAGGCAGGGAATAGCCAGCAATAAGTGAAGACTTCATTGTGGTTAAAGTATTTGAATGATATGCTAGAGAACTAGAATGGAACCTTACGGCTGTCCTATGTGAAACTTCATAAGTCACTTAGAATACTAACTCTTCACAGGTCCATCATTTGTTAGATGCCTGACTTGAGAGACTAAGGTCTGATTTACAAAAGTGCTGCAGACTCCCACCTCCAACTGAAATCAATGGGTGCTGTTCTTGACCACTTAAAATACCTGCAAAAAAATCAGGTCCTTGGGCAATTTGCACCTGACCAACTTGGGCACCAAAAATAACCGAATGCTTTTGACATTAACTTGTCTGTGCCTACCATGGATATTATGAACGTTAATTAACGTTTATGACATACTCAAATAGTATATTTTGAGTGCCATGGAAAATCTCTTGAAAAAACGATACGTTTTACATTCAGAAAAAGGTTTGAATGGCATGTAGTAAATAAGGTGCAGGGTCAGTGATGAGAAAATAAAAATAGCTCACTAAGTAAGCACTATTTATTTTTCACACTGACTAAAGCAGGGTCCTGCTGAAAGTAGAGATTCATGGGATTAGCAATTATCACAAAATACTGGTTTGAAGAAGTTGAATTAAAGTCATGCAAGCAGCATTAACTCAGCAGTTTCTTAACTTGTGGGTGCTTGACGTTGCAACTAACAATGTTCTGTGAACAGAATGCACAGAGGGCTGCTATTTTGTATCTAATGGATCCAATTATAGCAAAAGTCCCTACAAGCTTTAGATAGTACCCTGGCCTGTACCCAGTATACTGTACCCTGAGAAAGACTGGCAGGGCCTGGATGGAAATAACATTACAAAATGAAACAGATGCCAAAGAGCCTTTTCCCTTGCCTAACAGGTTGCAGCTGTGGGAGTCTACTAGTCTTATCAGCAAACCAGGAATGCGGTAATGAATCCTTTTTCTCTTTAAAATTCCCTTTTAAGTGCTTTTTAAATTTGAAATGGAATAAAGAAACATTTAATTTGTGAGCCCTGCTGCTGACTTGCCTGTCACCCCTTCCTTTTGTTATGTTCACAAGTTTTTCTATTCCTCCCGTGTCAGCCAAAGCTTTGGCATTTTCCATGTTCTTACTAGTGACCTCATGCAAAGCACAACAGATTGCTGCTACAGTCTCATCAGACAATATGCTTGTGCCATTGCCTCCTGGAAGGCGATTCACCAGATCTCGCATGGCATATTTACCTACAAAGAACCATAAATAAAACAAAGTCAGAAAATGTGTTTTCTACTTGTATTTAAAACATTGTAAAATCAGTATCTTGACAAGAAACATACAAGTTTAAAGGCAATAATGAGGGAATGTAGAATAAATACCACCACCACCAAGCTGAATACAATACTAATTCAAATGGCACACAGAACCAAGAGAAAATATAGTGTTATTTTCTGAATTACAATTGGTTCTTTTTTCCTGCTAGATTAGAGAACGACTGATTAAATAAATATCATGGCAACATGCCAATATACACAGAGAGACTCAAATATGTATGCTTATTTATTTAGTTAGGTTTGCTTTAGCTGGGGTGTTTTACACCAAAAGAGAAACAATGTTCCAATAACTTTGCTTATGAATCTTTTAGAACAACTTGGGTCTTAGGGGAATGCACAAGAAATATACAATTTTCTTCTTCAGGCAGGGTTTGAATCAATGGATCTTTATTGGCTGATCGCACTTGGCTGTCAATTGTTCTAAGTTAAAAATGGTTGGAAAAGGATGAAAAGGGTAAGAAAATATTGGACCTTATTATCATTTAGCTTTCTCCTCAATTCAAACACTATCTTAATTGTTGACAGATATTATTAAATGGAAAGTCTTTACACTTTTAGGTAGACATAAACCTGTACTTTAGTAGTAAATAGGTTTTGTCTGCATTTATTCTCCCAACAGGGCTCTGTTGACCATGAGGTGAAGATCACCCCCTATAGACTGCCATTCTGTTATCAAAGTCCCCCATGTGGAAGTAGCTCTGCCTGCAGGAGATGGCTCCTGTCAGCAGAGCTTCTGTTTTGGGGAGCTAGCACCACTCTGGCAGAAGCAAAACTCCTCCTGCCAATGGAGCTGTATCAGCAGTTGAGGCCCAGGTACAGAAGCACAGATGCTCTTTGTAAAGCAGCAGCAGCCCCCAGAGCATAGAGAGGCTCTCAGTAATTTTGGAAGTAGTTCTTACAGATGTTTTCTTCACCTTGCTCTTTACCCACAAAGATTAGATCTGGGCTCTTTCAGATTTCAATTACTGCCTAACAAACAAGCATAGTCACGTTGCAAACAAGGGAAATTACTAAAGCTAAAGTCAATATTTTTTCTGCTTACCCCATGTTGATGGCTGAATGGCTATTAATGGATTTCATTGAAGACATTTATATATAATGGTGAATAATGGATAAATAAGGGATAAAATTGTACACAAGGGCTTTAACTTTATATTTACATACTGTACCTGGGGAGAAACCCTGACCCTTAACCATAAAGGAATGCAACAAAAAATTAGCTTTTTGATTCCATTAAAAAAGCACAGCAATTATTAAAAAAATGACAAGAACTTTAGATACAGAGATGCTGACATTAACCATCTTGCAAAGACTGAGCAACATATCATCAGGTGGTTACATCTTTAAGACAATGGCTGCTGTGATGCAGAACCATCTCCTGTGACATTTGTCAGAGCCCTCTGATGCCCACTTTAAAACAAAAGTATTTTTTTTCTTGAAGATTTTTGTTTTTAATATTCGTATTCCCAAAATTTTCTTTACTAAATCAGACCTTCTGGGCCTGAGGGAAGCTCTTCTGGACTTAGGTGCAATCTACCTTTCCTTTCACTGCTCACAAACAGAGAGGTATTGTTGAAAATGTGGAAGTAGAAGGTAACTTGGGTTACACAGAGCTCAGGATCCTAAAGGGAAGAAGGAAGAATACCAGAATAAAGACACTGGACTTCAGAAAGGCAGATTTTGATAAACTCAGGGAATTCTGGTGGGCAGGATCCCCTGGGAGGCAAATCTGAGGAGAAAAGGAGTCCAGGAGAGCTTACTGTATTCTAAGAAGGACCTTTTAAAGGTGAAGAAGTAAGTTATTTTAAAGCAGGGAAGAATAGGAAGTTCAACAGGAGACCAGACTGGCCATACAGTAATGTGTTCAATGAGCTGAAACTCAAAAAAGGAATTCTATGAAAAGTGGAACCCTGGTCATAGTACTAGTGAAGAGTATGAGAGCACTGCATGTATGTGCAGGGAAAAATTAGGAAGGCCAAGACAATTTGAGACGCAGCTGGCAGGGGACATGAAGGCAATAAAAAGGGATTCTAAAAGTATGTCAAGAGTAAGATGAAGACTGTAGTAATAATAGATCCCTTACAGAATGCAGAAGGGAATCTAGGTACAGATGATACAGAGAAGGCATAAGTATTTAATGCCTTATTTTACTCTAGTCTTCATAAACGGGGGCACTCACTAGATGACAAGTGCATTTAATAGCAATGATGGGGATGTTGACAAACCGCCTAGAGTAGTAGAAGAACAAATTAGGGATTACTTAGAGAAACTACATGCTTTCAAGTCAGTAGGGCTAGATGGGATGCACCCTAAGATGTTGAAGGAATTGGAAGAAGGAATTTCAGAGCTATTAGCGATCCTCTTTGAGAACTCATGGATGTCAGGTGAAGTCTCAGATGATTCAAAAAGAGCAAATGCAGTGCCCATCTTTAAGAAAGGTGAGAAGAAGGATTTGAGGAATTACAGATCAGTCAACCAGAGGCTGATACCTGGGAAGATCATGGAGCAGGGAGGTCCTCAAGGAATCTATTGCAAAGTGCTTAGAGAATGAGATCAGCAGAGATCCTGGTTTTCTTTGTTTAAGAACTGAAAATTCTCTGATAAAAATGGCAAATTCTCTGATTAACCCCCCCAAATCCATGTTTTTCCATGATTAAAATGAAACACCACTATATATATATATATAGATAGATAGATAGATAGATAGAGGTATCAGTTGACCACAATGTTTTATTGATATAGTTACAGTTTTAAAGCAATTTGGAAGCCTACCAATGCCTCAACCATTATAATAAAATAATTCTTAATACTGTACCTAGATATTTTGGCATTTGATTTTAGTTTTTTATCACAGAAAATCAGAGCTTCTCTGCCACCTCTACTCATCAGCACACAGGCACAGCTGTGGCTTTGGTCCCCACTGCTTTGTGGTGCTGAGCAACCCTGATATGCTGGTGCCTAGCCCCTACTATTGCCCTTCACTTCAAATCCACAGACCCCAGCCTTGCTGGTGGCCCCTTATTCCTGACCTATAGGCCCCGGCCCTGCCGGTGCCCCTCACTCCCAACCCATGGCCCCCTACCAGTGCCCCTTCACTTCCCACTCTGCCATCCCCAGTACTGCTAGTTCCCTTCACTCCCAGCCTGCAGCCCCTGCTCCCTGCCACCCTGCCAGAGGGGGTCCCCAGCTGCCAGGGCTATGGGACCAGGGTTACAGGACCAGGGCTAGGGCCCACAGTTCCTTGTCGTCCCTCCCACCCCCCAGCAGCACCCAAGCCCCAGCTGCTACCTGTGGGAGATGGCAGCTGCTGTAGCCAGAGTGGAACCTGGCTCCCCACCCCGCTCCCAAGGGCCACACAGCCAGAGCAGAGCCTGAGGTGGCAGGGTGGCGAATGTGGGCTGCTTGTTGTAGGCTCAGGGCTCCTTGTCCTACTGTCCTCCCCCTGGAGGCCTCCATGGCCCAGTGGGTGAGACCCAGCAGAGGAGAGCAGAGAGGGGCAGGCAGGCTCGGTGCCACTGTTGGGAGCCCTATGCTGTCCATGCCGCCATGGCAAGGTGCCCCTGGCTCACTTAAGAGCAGCAGTGGCAGTGCAAGGGGCACCTTGCCATGGCAGTGTGGGGCTCCTGACAGCAGCACTGAGTCTGACTGCCCTTCTCTGCTCTCTTGTGCTGGGTCCCACCTGCTGGGCTGTGGCGGTCCCTGGGGGGGAGGGCAGTAAGGTAGGAAGCACCAAACCCACAGCGGGAATCTTGTATTTGACCCCATCTCATGCACAAATCTGGGGGAATGTGCCCCCCATGCCTCTCTCCCTGGGAGTGTATGCAGTGTGGGGAGCCAACCCCCACCACTGCACCCAGGATGAGCCAGCTGTGGCTCCATCCTGCTCCCTACCTGACCCCACATTTCCACCGTTCTTCAGCTTTATGCACAGCCCAGCTGGGCAGCACTCCTAGTCTGAGCCCTCCTTCACTGTAGGGGCCTTAACCTGCTCTCCTCCCCCACAGACTTACATGGAGGGAACTGCAGGAGCTGTTCTCCATGTTGCCTGGTGTGACACGACAGACATCCCCGGGACTGTTCTCCACATTCTACAGCCCGCCCACCTGTCTCAGTGGGCCAACCGCCCGCCTGTTCTTGCCCGCCATGACTTGATCTTAAGGTTCACTGATGTTAATAAGCAGGAGGCTGCCCACTCGTGCCCTGATGCCAGGGGGCGATATCTGCGGCTCCTTCCATCCCCATACCACAGCCCAAGCCTCGCAGATGGCATCTTGGTGTTCACCTAATTGCCGGCCCCACGCTGGGCCCCCAAAATCCCCCATACAGGACCCCTCTCTGACCACTCTAATCAGGCGGTCTCTCTACCATCATCTGGGCTACCTAGCACCCCAAAGCCATTTTCCCCTCTTGGGTGCGGTCCCCCCAGGACCTTCGGCAACTTGCCCTGGCCTACCTCCAAGCCAGTCGGAACCCCAGGCCCCTGGCTCTTGGGCGTTCTTCGCGGTGGGCCCCCGGCCCTTCTGGTTCACTTAGCCCTGGCCCCAGCTTGGGCTAGTCGAGGGTACTCTCTCCTCTGGGCTGGGTCTCCAGCCCCTCACCCTCTCTCGCACAGTGAGTCCACCCTCTGGGCCCTCCAAACCAAAGGGGTTGCCCACCCGGCGGTGGGGGCAAAGGGGTTATGGTGCCCCGACTCGCCTTTCACCGGGGTGGTAACTGGCCTAGCATTTCCTAGGGGCTCCTGCGCCACTGAGAGCCCCACCAGGCCACCACTCCCGGCAGGGTGCAGTTTCAAGTCATGTCCAGGACCAGTGGAGCCTCCTGCCACCCCTACAGCTCCCCCTTACCTCCAGGTGTTCTGCCAGCAGCTCTCCAGCCAGGCAATGTTGGTGCCTGGCCTCCAGCAGTCAAACTGCCTGTGTTTATATAGGCCTCAAAATGGCTGCTCTCATCAGGCACCTGGAGGCTGCCAGCTCTAAGCCCTTAAAGTGGCAGAAGACTCATAACTGTCTTGAAATACCTGAAGGGCAATTACAGAGAGGATGGATACAGGCTTTTATCTGTGACTTAGGGGCAGGACTAGGAACAAAGGCCTCAAGCTTCAGTAGGGAGAAATTTAGGTTGGCAATCAGGAAGAACTTTCTTACTATGAGGATGGTCAAGTATTGGAACAGGCTATCTGGAGAATTTGCAGAATCTTAATCCTTCGAAATTTTCAAGAGCAGTTTGGACAGACATTTAGCTGGGATGGTTTAGTCAGGGACAATCCTGCCATGAGCAGTGGGCTGGACTAAATGACCTTGTGAGGTCCCTTCTGGCTCTACTTTCCTATGCTACCTATGAGCAATATTTCTCTGTCTGTCTGTAGAAAATATTTTTTTATTACAGCATTGGGAAAGATGTGCAAAATATTAGGCACCCATTTTCAAATATAGGAGGTCTATTTACATGAAAATGGACACAATTTGCAAATATGGCTTTCACAGTAAACATGCCCAATCTTGTTTTTAAGACTATCTGTTCAACAAAACCACTAAGAAATGGAAAACCATGCAAAACAAGCTAACAAAAATGTTAGAGCAAAATGTAATGACACAAGGAGTACAGCTTATTCAGCAGTTCTATTTTGATTTTATTAAGACTGAAGAAAACCTCTGGAAGCCATTCATAAGACCTATAATTCCTAGTAAAAATAATACAAACAGATTATTTAAATCAACTGCAACTGGCGCCCATTTTAATCAAATAAACATAAGAACAAATGTTTCTGTAGTGATAAATAATTCCATCCTTTTCTTGAAATTCTATAGAAAACAGGATCAGCTTTCCAGCATATCTAAAAGGTTACCAAGGCAGGCTCTGGGAGTTAAGGGAGAGACTAGGAAAGAGTACATTCCAGAGAGCTGAGAGGCCCTCTGGGAGAATACTTTGCCAGCAGTGCTCTCTGCTACATGGAAGGAACTCCAGCTGGGTATCATCTGGATGTTGCAGACATTGCAACACATTTTTTTACTAACTTTTTGGTGACCTTGTTCAGAGTGCATCAGAGAGGGGAGAAAGTACGTTTCATCAGTGCCTTATATGAGAAAGCCTGAGGGACACAAACAACAGCTTACAATAACCACTGGCTCCTCCCATGTTTAATGGAGGTAAACCTCTTCAAAGTGATTCCATTTGCTTCTGCTAAAGATCATCAGAGATTAACAATTTATGATCAACTCAATAGTATGATAAATTTTATATGGACAAAGACAATATAGATATCTAATAATGTCAACACAAATGACAGACAGCAGGGCTAGGGATAGACATTCAAAAAGCCTGAGCCTGAATTGATTCAATCTTTGCAGATTAGTCTAACCTGGCTAGGCTAAACCAGTTTGTAACCTCACAGACATCCGAGAAATGCAGACACATGCCTGAAGTGGCTCAGGCTAAAAACTTCTGGGGCAGGGGGGCAGTAGAACAGTCCTTCCTTCCCTTCGAGAGCACTGAGCTGAGTGGAGGCGTGGCCAGGCCCTGGCAGGATGCTCTGATTAGAGAGGGGTTCTACCCCACCCCCTCAAGCAGCCCAGCAGGCAATTGATAACAGTGTTTATCAGCTCATAAAGAAAACAAAAGCTTCTTTCCATTAGTTCAAGCTCTTCTTCTTCCAAGGAAGGAATGGAGGGCATTAACAGCTAGCTGTTGATTAGCTCCAAAAAGTCCTAAGCAGACACAGTCCTGTCTGCCTTTGTCTGGTTTCCCACAGCATGGAGTGCAGCTAGCACGTGGTATGTAGCTAATGCTGAGAGGTGTCTGTGTAAGGCTGAGAGGAGGAGGGAATACTTGCTTAGCAGGGCATGGTGAGGGGAGGGGTGGGGGGGAGCATCGGGAAGCCAGGCAGATGCCTGCAGTCTCTGCCAGAGCTCCAGCCAGGAAGCAGAGGGGAGGAGCCAGCTCTACTGT